>SRSE01000306.1:5110000-5710000 GCA_005024645.1 Planiliza haematocheilus
GTTTGAAATTTGGCACAAACTGCACAGCCTCTACTGCACACTGTATCGCACATACTAGTCTCACATTATACACACATGCTGCATGCACAGGGTGACATGTGCACACGTGTCCATCTTACAAACATGCATGCTGTAGGCTTAGCTGTGGAGGCAGAAAGATTCTCCAGGCGGAATATCCGTCATTTTCTGCTGGTAAAGACATACGTTCTAGCCATTAGATTTATATAATTAAAATGTAGTATCAAGTTTTGATTCTGCATAAAACCTCACAGAATATGTAGCCTCTTTAATTATCACTGCTTTTAGACAACTGAAAGAAAAAAAAACATGGCCAACAAGAAAATAGTCTCAATCTGCCCATTTGACCATGACATAAACTGATAAGTGGAAACACATCAGCATTGTTCCTAGTGTTTTAATTCTGCTTTAAATACCATGATTTATTCCCATCAGCTCACTTACCACAGTTGTGTCCAAAGCACTGTAAAGGAAATGTGCTTGGTCTGACCATCACAAAAACAATAAATAAACTCAAATAACAAAAATAAAAGCTAGTTATTACCTTGGGAATATGATAATCTTGCACCATTGTTGTCACCCATTTATTATAATTAAACTATTACCTCCACAACCTTGGTATTAATGATCAGAGTATGTCTTTGTGATAACGACCTCTTTAAATATAAAACGTCATGCAACTAAATCTTTTGCCCCGTGTAGACCCAGGGGCACAAGAAGTGAGGAATTTTTGTTGGAAAGTCAGAGGATTACAACCCGACGCAAAACCAAAAACTATTACAGACAATGAAGTACCACAAAAAGCAACAAAATAACTGCATAGAGACAAGAGACAAGCCAACCAAAAAGAGACTGAAGACATATGACAATACATGAAAAGCAACAGCAAAGAACCACAAAATGTTGGCTTGTAGTCAGTCTTCAGTATAGGTGTTTTGTTTGTTTTGGTAAATAAAGCATACTGCTTGAGCTATCTTTCTTTCTTTCTTTTAGCTAAATATGTTCCCAGTCAAGTACTGTAAAGAGGTGATATGTACTTGGCAGCGAAAGTGGAAGCTGAGGAGAGTGAACAGGTTGTGGTTAGTCTAGGGCAGTCAAAGTTGACACATT
Source organism: Planiliza haematocheilus (assembly GCA_005024645.1). Classification (NCBI taxonomy): domain Eukaryota; kingdom Metazoa; phylum Chordata; class Actinopteri; order Mugiliformes; family Mugilidae; genus Planiliza; species Planiliza haematocheilus. The sequence continues at coordinate 5,111,129 of SRSE01000306.1, forward strand.
AATAATACATTTTCTTTCAAGATGTGCAACGTCTGCAATTTGTGCAATTTGACCTGTGGCTTGTAGTTTAGGAAATCAGGAAACAGCGCTGTGAATGGCAGCAGAAACAAACCTCCCCGAGCAGAAAAGCACAAACACTAGGGTCCTCCGAATGACAAGCTTAGTCCCAAAGTCCTGCCAGATGGCTCTCCCAACAAGATCAATGCCGACTGGAGTCCCAAATATCACCATATCACCCATTAGCACACAGCTGTTGCAGAGAGCCTTAATAATAACATAAATGGACAACGCAAACATATTTGCCCACTCCCAAGTTGTAAGAGTACCTACAACTTGGTAAAATGCAATAATTCTGAAAACCATGTGATTAATTGTCAATAAATATTTGAACTGACTGACAGCCCTCATTTAGACACAGTTTTTTAATTGTTGTTTTTTGTTGTTTAATTAGTCAGCTGAGACTTTTGAGGCAATATCATTAAAACCAGAAGTAGGAAAAAATAATGCAGATCATCGTATTTGACCCTTACCAGCTTTATGGTAAGTAGAAGGAAATGACTCTGGAAATGACTTTAACAATAAATTAAACTACTGTCATTAAACATACATCACATATTATGTTTTGCCGGTTATGCAAAGATAATGAGTACATTAACTCATGACTGGACAGACAGTAACTGCTGTTACCACATCCTTATGCCAGAACCAGAAGTTCAGTGTATCTAAAACATGGCCGCATGGCTCATACTGCAAAATGATGTAGCTATGAACCAGAAAAAAAGAAAGCGAAAAGTCAGCTTTGTTGTCAAGGATAACCTTGACAACAGTTGGTCATGTTTATAAGAAGTATTGACCATCCGTGTGTTGCATACTAAAATTCAAAGTTTTGTCGACCCTTCCATCCACACCAGCACCCCCATAACCAGACCTTTTGCAGCTCTATAAGAAGTGCTACGCCACCTTGCAATTGACTGTATTATTATTTCTCATAATAAAAATAAGCTGTATTCAGCTGCTTGAAAAAAATGAACAATGAGTTGTTTTTGTATGAGGGCAGTGCTCTTAATTAATTCATTCAAGACAAATTTTAACAGGTCAGACAACCGTCAGAACTAATAACCAACCTGCAATTTACAGGTTAATACTCAGTCACAGTGAATATGCCCTTAACTTGAATAACGAGGATGATGTTTGGCACTGGCAGGGGTGTTCAGTAACAGGTCTCATGGCAGGCAGCGTGCACACCTGATCAGTAGATGCAGTGTTTTCTAAAACATACGAGACATCGTTTTGTCTCTTGTTTTTGTTTGCCCTCCATTTAAAAGATTACTCGTTCCCCATGTAATCCTCAGTCAGTGGCTGTGGTAGATCATCTTTTCTAGAGGAGATTCACTTAATCAAGTAAGCTGGCCATCTACAGCAAATGTTGCAGATTAGCCTGTTGTTGTGTGTATGCCACAGGTGTCCTGACAGAGCAGACCTAGGTCTTGTGTTGATAATTCACACATGGGTTTGATATTGTTCCATTAATATCTAAAGAAAGAAATGTTAAATGTTGGATGGATATTTGCCACAAGCCCGTGGATGTTTACATTGCACAGTTAGAATTTCAGGATCATTATCAAGGGCACCACAGGATGCTGCCAGAAGGACTGCTAGGCTTGAAACACATTGTTTACCTTCAATGTAAAAGCCAGCAGTGCTCACTTTTTCTATGCATGTACTAAGCAGCTCACAGATTACCCTCTTTAAAGTGAAGTGGCCTTTGACCTTCTTCTTTGAATGATTCACAACCAAACATCACAATGAGGCAGATTCTACTGCAGAAAAGCTGTTTTCCTTGTTTCTTATTTGCAGTGAGAGCTATAAACTTCTTTAATCAAAAACTCAGGTTAACACTTCAGATTGTTCCGGACATGTACATAATGTAATATGAATGTCATTTTTTTTTTTTTTTAAAGATGCAACAAAAACACTACATTCATACTAAAAAATGGGTCACCCAAAGTTCATTCAATTATTTTTTTTCAGGTGAGCCACCAGAGGGACACCAGAGAATAATGTCTGGATCTTCCATAAGTTCGTCAGTTGACAAAAGTCGACAACTTCTCACAGATGAAAGCGGGCCACAGAGGACCATCAGTGGTCATCTAGAATCAATACTTACATTTACGGTTTTCTATCATGGAGAGTGTTCTGCCTGGCCACTGGATCACAGAAAACACTGCAGTTTCTGTGATCCGATACGAAAGAGACAGAAAAAATGTAAATGTAACCTGAAGCAGGCATTTTTTTTATTGCTAGTACTGCCTATTTAGTTACTGGTAGTCTGTACCGCATTGATGAGGTTCAAGGTTTAGGTTCTCTGCCTGGCGTTGCACGACTTGAAACAACTATTATGTGATGAAAGTCAAATCAACACCAACTAGTCGCTAATGAAAATACAGTGAAAAGTAATTCTTTACAAAAAATAAATCTATATCCACCTGAATACATGTGCTGAGAACAGACAGCTCATGTACCACATAATGTGTGCCTCAGATATGTATAGCCTGTATAAAAACAGGCTGCAACTCAGCACTATCAATAGCATTTTATAGTACTCCATGCAGCGTGTTGTAAGATAGGATAGTGTAGGGTTAAAAGCAATGCTGTATTTCTTTGAAGCCTTCTCCATGTACTGCAGGTCTAATAACTTTGACAATTCACCAGCATGTTGTTGATTTGCTGCCTCCTTCTCCATCTCTTTAGACAGGGCGTCTGGTGAAGAGCACTGATGCCTCACAGCAAGAAGGTCACCGGTTCAAATCCATGGGCCGGCTGGCCTTTCTGTGTGGAGTTTGCATGTTCTCCCTGTGTCTGTGTGGGTTCTCTCCAGGTACTCCGGCTTCCTCCCACCATCCAAAGACATGCTCATTAGGTTAACTGGTGATTCTAAATTGCCCGTAAGTGTGTGTGTGGGTGTGAATGGTTGTGTGTCTCTGTGTTGGCCCTGCGATGTTGGCGGCCTGTCCAGGGTGTACCCCTGCCTTTCGTCCGATGACAGCTGGGATTGGCTCCAGCAGACCCCCGTGACCCCTAACAGGACTAAACGGGTATAGAAAATGACTGACTGACTTTCTGGGCTATCACTGATTAGTAATCATGATGTTTGAATGGGAAGACTATGTAAGCGAGGTGATTACACAGATATGACTGACTAATTACTTTTTTCGTGTAACTCGTAACGTAACGCATTCGTTTTGTGCGTTAAGTAATCAGTAACTTTGTTTGTTTTTTTAAAAAGCAATCCGTTACTTTCTCCAGATTTCTCCAGATAAGGAAAGAAAAATTTCCGACAACAGCTGCTTTTTATCAGACAGTACTGTGCCACTTGCAGATGTATCAGCAGAGGCGCAGCGCTATGATGACGCGTCCGTCTGAATTTTAAGTAACACATAACTGCTTTTCCAGAAAATAAGTTATGCTTCCAATCTGTCGTTGGAATCCATTATAAATAATCGATGTTTGCTACAAATACCATGATCGAGCTACAAAGAAGTGACTGCACAGCAAAGCCACACAGCTGCACTGTTAGTAGGATGACAACACTGGTCATTTAGTTTGCTTTGACCCAAAATATCACCTACTGAATATCCACTTTAAGAGGTTAATCAATCAGTGTAAACCAATAATTTCCTAAATTTAGCAGAGACACATCAAAAGTATTAAACAAGCAAACACTTTAGGGCACTTACAGGAAATGCAATGTTTTGCCAGTGAGCTTAATGCTCGCCACTGTTTTACAACAAAAATTAGACTAGAAAACAAGACAATGATAATTTGATCGTGGAGTGGAACAAGACGTAACAGCTACAGTGATCTTTTAGGAGAAGAGCTGCAGATGACACACAGCACACCATGATGATACTGTATTGGAGCATTAAAGGAGCATCACAAATTCACTTCCCTGCGCATATTTCTCAGCTCTATTGATTCTGGTCTCGAGCATAGCCTAGCTAACCTTTAGGCTACCACAGGCCCAATTAAACTACAGTATAACAACAATGCCTGATACAGTGGATTTCTTGAGTAAGTCATTCTTCATAATGATTTTCTTCACCAGCAGTTGTGCAAATACAGCACTGCAAGCATGTCTTCTTTGGTGGAGTGTGCCACTCCTGCTGTTCCACAAGGTAAAGTGCACAATGAGCACATTTGCTTCAAATACGGTACTATCATTTTCAGAGTGGGGGATCATAATATTCAAATCCGTATTTAACCTTTCAAGGCAGGAGGATTATGCAGCAAAGTCTCCATTCCGAGCGGTTTCCTCGCCCCCTACTCCCCTGCCATAATAATGATCATTATCATCATTGTGTGAAAAGAGGATTATCATATCGTTATATAAACCCAGGAACACCCCTACTATTATGAAGTAATTTCTCTCTCATCAGTGGACCGGTACTGTGTATGACAGTCAGCTGAGCTGTCACAGGTGACCATGGCAGCCTTCCATCATGCTCTGAGCTGGCAGAGCATGCTGTGAAGGAAGATAGAGAGGCAGTCTCTTATTTCAACCACAAAATGGAAAAAGATAAAGAAGCTGCAGTCATTGTCTAAAACATGGTGTCTAAAGAAACTTAGGATTTCTGCAACAACTTCCTTTCTATGTAAGCTGAGTTACTGCCTTCCAGTGTTTAACCATGACGTTAAACGTTAGAATATAAATTTCTTCTCTGCAATGAGACAAGAGATACAAATGAGGAAAAAAACAAACTGTGTTAATATGCGGTCGTAACTAATTATACGCACAGGCACCAGGTTTTTAGCTACAGCTGGCTAAAACCACTGGAGTTTGACATAACGGTGCTGCATAATGACATGTCATAAAACTACAACCTCCTGCACTTTATTGTCCCCATAGATTTATAAGCAGGGTACTCATTACTACATTGATAAGCTGTATGGACATTTATTTTGTGATTTGTGAGATAAACATAAAATAATCTAGTTGTTCTGTCGTTGTCTGTGTGCTCTCCCAAAGATATTGTTTAGAAGGTAAAGAGCTACTAACATTAATGAAGCTAAATTAAAAAGTTCAAAGTTAGCAAGGCTGGACAGCCAATAATCACCAAGCAGGACGTAATATAAACCAAAGATATAACAGCTAGCTTTAGCTAGAATTCCTCAGTTATACTTACTGTACTGTAATCACAAATTTAAATGACCTTGAATGTATTCAGTGTCAGACTGCAGCTAGTCCTTTGAGTGTGCGAAACTATGTGTTAATCTGATGTAAATTTAGAGGTACCATTAGAGGAAAGCTGCACAGGAGCCATTACTATGCTTAACGCCACTTTTGAATGTAATGATTACAATAACAAGAGGTATCCGAGTAATGTGGTAATGTAATATAATGAAGTACAATAAATTGGTCCAGTTTTCCAAATACAGATCAAATTTGTATTCAAATACAGATTTAGTATTTAGCTGCCGACACTGGGTGAAAACGTAGAAATCATTAGTGTCATCAAAAAAACAAACTAGTGAAGTGTAGAAGTTAATGTAATATAATACGACCCAAAAGACACATACTGATGAGTCTACTCTATTTACAGCCAGATAATCGTGACTCTTACACTGCAAACTTAAAGCTTGTGAGGTAGTGTATGTATTCTTTAATGCAATTGGTTTGCATATGGAAGCAGGGTCTTTTCTGAAAGGGACACTAGCACCATATTGTGGATAAAGTCAGCATTACTGGACACTGATTAAACGCCGGTGACAAACAAAGCCACGTCTTATTCAAAGTGTGATATGCATTCACTCCCCCAGTCTAATTATTTACACTCTGCTGCATGCTGTCGTTTTGAAACTCAATAGCGAGGTCAGTCCTGTCACTTCCAAGAACCCTTGTGTTTCTGCATCTCCGTAGGTACAGTCTTAAACATATGGACTCTTTTAATTAAATCATACATTGACTCAGTCCTTCTCAGTCTTACTGACAGCAGGTCACTAAACTATTAAAGAGAGTCACAGGCAAAATTGTTGTGAGCAGATTGAGGCAGGAAAGGTTAATTAAATGGCCATTGCTTCTCCTTACCTCAAGCAAAGCAGCATTCTTCCACCCCAGACAGGCCAATATGAAAGCATGTAGCTTTTTTTTCATGGTGCACAAGACGTGTAAGCGCACGGTTATTTATTTCTGTGCCGTGGAGGGAAAAAAAAATGGTTATCTTTAAGAAAATATTTTTACCCTCCCACAAAGGAGATACAAAACTGTGACCTCTCCTTGTGAACCCTGCAATACAGTAAAACTAAGGAAACAAAAGCGGTGAGATAGCACCTCTATGTCTGGTGTGGTTAAGGACAAATCGTTTTAGACTACCTCTGAGATATTCTAATTCTAAAACATCCAGATACTATAAGCATCTGCTTTTCTTATTACAGTATGCTGAAGGGGTCAAGACTCATCGTTATAAAGCTTGTTTCAAATAATTTGCTTCTAATTAGATAACACACGCAAGCTGAAAAAATAAGCCTCATTTTCACTTTGCAGTGTCCTTGCAAAATTCCAAAAACATAAAGCATAAACACTGCTTTTCAGTCTTAATGTATGCAGAGAGCGAAACAGTCCAATGCTTACTATTTGAATAACATCTTCAGCTTTAGTACTGGCAAGGTATGTCCACATCTACCCATGGGCGCAAGATATTTTCTACTGAATATATGAACACATTTAATTCTATCACTTATCATTACTGGGGAACACAAAAGATGTCCCGTCCTTTTTAAAATAGCCAATCACTGAAAAAATTTTATCTCAACATTCTTCTCCATCCAGCAACTTCACCTTCCTGGTATTGTTAAGATTTTGCGGTAGATTAGGAGCAAGATGGAATCTGTATTGTGGCTACAATCACAGCCCTCTATTATAACCACCTTTGCATCAGACAATACAGCGTTTTAACTGTAGACAGCTCTGATGGATTTAACAACAGCTGGAAGTGATACTTTACAGATGTCGAGAATTTTATCTTCACCGTACCTGCTGCTGGAATTTCACAACAATCTTGCAGTGTTTTGTCTGTGAGTCATCTTCAAACGCTAACATGGTCTTTGTGATGATCAGGAAATACAGTATGAATACAGAAGCTGGTGAGATCACAATAGTTATGTGATAGTTTAAAAATAAAACTTCATCTCAATCCATCCAAACCACTAGAAACCATTGTCCATTGTACAGCAAACGTGATAAAATTATACCTTTGTGTTGTCTAGGACGGTTGTCAACTGTACATTCAGAGTCTCTTGCAGCTCGAGCAGCAGCCCCAAATTTTAAAAGTTTTCTTCCAGCTCACTCTTAAGATATTGAAACCAAATACCAAGTGATAGCAAACAAGACACTCTATGCACACTTGACTTAATAATAAATAATAGCAATAATAATTGTAACCATTAATTGTCCTGCATTGGAGAAATTTCACTTCCTGCTGTTTGACTGATCCATTTGTTCACACAGAGTGTGTACAGTTGAAGCAGTGAGCTGCAGCCTCTAAGGACTATGCTCAGGGAGCAATTTGGGGACTTGCTCGCTTTTCAGTCTATGTGAGCAGCAACTTAGCTGACCAAATACTAAGTGAACAGGACAGCCATGCTAGCATCTCAGTGAGGTTGCTGTGAGCTTACATAAGCATGCTAATCAAGCAGCATTTTCTAGACTGAAAGGTAAAGCCTTTGCAGTTCCTCACATGGCCACTTGAGGCTGGCACCGAAAAAGAGATATACCCCGTTGGTCTCTTCAACTAATTTTCCTGTATATGACAACTATATGGAAGGTGAATTTTAATATAACACACCCTCTGACATAGTTTTAAGGCCTGCAGTTATGCCTAAGTAAGGACATGACCATTTTGAGCAACGGGTAGGTCCTCTCATGGGTTGTTAGCTGTCTGCCTTGGCACCACCCACTCACCTCATGGGTAAGGCAAATTCAGGTACTGCCAAGATGGCAGAATGACAGTCTGGTGCACATTTAATTCCAGACCAACAAACTGGATTGATAAACTGTCTGAACAGATTTTCACCTTTAAAGAAACTGAATAGGAACTGGTGCTAATTTACTCACCCTTTTGTGACTGACCCTGTGAAAACTGGCTCCACCACACTTTTATAAGATATAAAAGCAGATTAAAAGGTAAAAGCATAATGATTTGAATGAGTATTTAGAAGGGGTTTCTTGCTTTCAGAAAGACTCTACGGAGAAACTGCGTCATTTTCATCTATTGTTTTCATAATGTGGATAATGGGAAGCCCTTTGAGATTGTAACAGTGAAACAGTCATCACTCAAAATAACAAGTGAAAAGTGAAAAGAAGGGTTGATTGGATCACGTGTTTGCTCTTTGGCTGTCTCTGAGGTCTGCTCTGTCAACCACTGAGTCAATGACGAATACAGTAACAATACTGCAACAATGTGGACAGGAACAAATTGGTAGCAAAGGCAGACACAGTTGGAAGAATAAAATCCTGAAAGTCAGTTTTTTACTGACAGACAGGCATCTCTCGGTAGCTGTGCCATTTGCTGTTACCACCCCATAAAGTTTTATTTGTCAAAAAGATTGCAACACGCTAATATCTAGCAATATTTAAATGTTTTGAAATGAATTTCTTTTCACGTGTGTTTAGCATGCTGCATAACTAAAGGCTAAAGTATTATATGTAGTTGTTTTGTTAGGTTAGTATAGGTTTGAAATGAAATTAAAATTGGAGCCATTTTCGATGGCAGCATGACATCAGTTAATACTTACTGCACATTATTGTTTGTCAGTTTGAATTCATGATCGTAAGTGACACTATTAAGGTTTTCAAAGGTCAATGCCAATATTTAGAAAGCAAGGCAGCACATTTCCAGAATGTCATGTCTATCACGTACCCAGGCTAAGCATACCTTACTGCTATTAGTGTGTTCTTTACTCACAAGGCCACATATGTTTGCATTTGTCATAACTATGTACACCATATCAACTACAACGAACTACAAGGAAAATCACTTGGCCTACATATAAGCTCCTATCATTAGCCAAGCTCTGTACACACTTAGCCTTCCCCACCACCAATACTTACCAAAACAAAAAGTTGGTCTGGAGTCACTTTGATGGTAACTGATTATGCTCCAGGAAGCATAATGTCAAATTGTTTGGGCGGTCGACATAGAAGAGTAGAAGCGATGTAGTCATCCACGTCCAACTGAGCACCACGGAAATTGATTTGTTATACAGAAAAATGACTGATTGGTTGTGGGGCTATCCAGTTGCATGTTGAGGTATTTTTTTCTCTGTATTGGTTACCAGACTCATATTCTGATAAGAATTATCTCTATGCCTATGCCAGATAACCCACACCTTGCAGCAAGATTTGCATTTATTTTTTATTTTTTACTGTAGCAACACAATTTGTATACAACAAGTATAGTAAATTAGCTGCACCAGTGTCTGGTTTCTGGTTGCTTACACAACAAGCCTGTTTCAGTAGGAGTTTCCCATTTAAACCTCAAACTTCCCACCAGTCCAAAAAAAACCAAAAAACCAAAAAAACTCTACAAGTCCAGTTTCCTTTTTTAAAACATTTTTGGATAAACAAGTATAGTATATATGGCACTGTAGGACACTGTAGTGTGGCATTTAGCAGTTGAGGTTATGGCCATTAAACACACCAACAATGAGCAATTGTTGAATTGGGTAAGTGAAGCCGTGCATGTGCATGAAGAAATCAGTAAAGACAGAAGAGTCCCAGGTGAGGTGTTAGAGCTTGTGCCGGTGTAATTAAAAAGGATGAAAAGTGCTGGACTCAATTATGACATACAATACATTGTGGTAGTCTGCTTTTGCTATACTCAGAAGATGAAGTTAGCATGGCCCCATCTTTTGTGCTCACATGGCATGCAAGCATAATCAATGAATTACTTCGTCAGGTGGTGGTGCCAAGTGGGCAAAGCAGCATGAAGCAAGCGCAGGTGGAGTCTCAGCCTGTGGTCTGGTCTCTCAACTGTGCTTTAAATGGACTAACAACTGGGTAACCTGGATTTCTGCAATGCTCATTTCAACTGACATAAACTAAACACACAGCTAGCTGCTTTGATTTCCTGGTTATCAGAAATGTAACTCGCTTATAACTTGTTTCTCAGATACTCTTTGACATTGAAAAGAATGCAGCGATTGCCAATCAGCTTTCTGCGGGCATCTTCTCAATTGTTAGATTGTGACTTCGGCCAATGTACCGGCTGATACATTTTAATTACATCTCTCTTTACACAGCTAATCTGACAAAATATGCTGTTGAAGAGCTGAGAGAATTAATCGAGATCGTTTTGCACAGCGGTTCTTTATCTGGTTCATACCAGGTGTGGTCAGTCCTACTGTATGGAGAGAATCTGCACCATTCAGTTCCTCTTGTGAAACAATAAGCTGTGCTTATCTCATACTAGAACACAGAACCGTCACTCTTCAGTCCAAAGACAATATCGTGCAAATTTTTCATTCAAAAATTAGGTAATTGTGTGCGAGTTCAAAGGTGCATTGATATACCATATGTTGTAATATGGCTCTCTCTATATTATCTCAGCCTACACTGGAGTATGACGGAAAACTTGAATGTGGACTCAATGGAAATATAAAACTTTAGAACAAGGTGGCATTCAAAGTCCTTGAATGACTCTGAACCAGGGATGACAGTGTTTTAATAAAATATAACAAAGACCACAAACAACTTTTAATCTCTCTACACTGCTCATAATGTATCATGAGTTGTGGTAGATGTCTTAGAAAAACAATAGCAAAGGTGAAGGTCAACGCCTTCTTCATTTAATTTTAATAAATGGAGAATAATACCAGAAGAATCACTTGTGTATAGTTTATGAGATAAACTTGCATAAATCAGTACGCCATGACAGCAATTCAAGTCAAGATTGTTCCCTTAGGAGATCAAGGACCACAACAGAGCTAGAAGGACTGTAAATAATGGACTTTTCATTTTAGACCGACATTGACTATTGGTAAAATATTTTATTTAAAATGTTGATTAGTAGGGAAAGTGAGATCATTTGAGTTCTCTCTTTAGCAGGAATGAGGGACATATTATTTGTAAGTTTGTCATTTTATTCCCTTTTACCTATTAGAGCCAATCAAAGGAAGAAGCTGTGAGGTTTATCAGGTCATTAGTATGAATGGCTAACTGTATTTGTCTATTGCACAGTTTGAACCTGAAACCTTTAGTGCTGTTGCCACATTATATCAAAGTCCTTCATATGTCTATCATCTCAGGTATGACTGTTAATAGACTGAAACCGGTTATAATTTCACCTGACAGCGAGTTAGCCCTTTTTGCTACATTGGTTTCATGTTCAGTTCATTGGTGATGTGAAGTGGTTCTCGTCTTATGAATTTAAGCCTTTACATAGCCTGATGTTATGGAGTTGGATTTCATTATGGGTGGTGTTTCATTAGACACAGAGAAATAAATGCCTCTGGATGCAATTAGATGGTCCTACAACCAATCAGAGACACATTTTTGTAAACAACATCGACTAAACGATACCCAGGGTTGCCTTCATAGTGTTAATGGAGAAACCTTTAAGTTTGTACTGTACTAAAACAACACTGGGCATTTCCTCCCCTACTAGCCCCATTTAAAGATAAAAACAATGAAACAAGAAAAGCTCAGGGTAAGTTGCTTGATAAAGTGTGAAGAGGAGGCTGGCAGTTCACTGGGCTGTACAGCTCATAATTATATACAATAAAACCTGTTCTCCATCCCTTTCTTTGCCAGGGGACAGTGGCCAGAGTGAGCGAGTTAAATGTGAGGAAGCAAAAATTGCCTTCATTGCTGCCCTGGCATTACCTATGCAGATCTTTATCAGGAAGGCCAGTGACTCTATTGTGACTATTTTGCTAGGTTTACAATGGCTTTCTGTGCACCCATGCTACCAGGAGATTGGCTGAAATTATATTCTCTTCATGCTTGGCTAGGTTGCAGCTTAGAAACAAGCTGCTTACGGAAGCCAGGGGAAGATTGCTGATAATAGGAGCTTCACATCCAGTTGACCTTTTTCCCACTCTTTTTTCCTCCTTCGCAATAGCTCAATTGCAGTGACAGGAGGAAAGGAAACAATCTGTTCCATAGAGGACACACAACCTGCACCATCTAAGCCAAGACCCAAGTACACTAAAAGCTGAGGTCTTGGCTGCTTGCAAGTAATACTGTGATTTCCACCAGGCCTAAAAGGGATAGCCTGGGCTTACTCATTATTTATGTCTGTCAATTTCCACATCTCTTTGCATCTTGTTGCCTACAGCTGGGATTCCAGACAATCAGGTCTCTGAGCTACAGTGGGCCGCAAGCTGTGTGCCTCAGGCCAGCAAAACATCTGAAAACCGTCCATTTTATCTGTTCCTTTGTAGAACATACAAAAACAACCACGTAGACAGAGTTACAAAAATATTGTAAAGATTTAAAAGCTTCAACCAAAGTTGAAATCCTTCAAACCCTAAAGTTAGATACATGCAATGACTCAGAAAGTTTTTTTAATTAATCTCCTTTACTTTTATCCACTTTCTAACACTATCCAAACTTATCCTATGCACAGTATTTGTAAAAACTGCAAGTTTTCCACAGAATAGCATCATTCCTGTATGTACTGTATAGCACAGATAGTGCTGTACTTTGTTAATTCATGAAAATGAATCATTTGTCAATCTGGTGTGATCCACCTTGTGCGGCAATAACAGCAATTAAACATTTCCGTTAACTGCTGATGAGTCATTGGTCCATCAATGATAACAAGGCTTCCTAGCCAAGATACAGTAAAAGAGACCAAAGACATTACCACCCATTATCCACCAAGATTCATGGACGGTATGACGTTCTGATGCTGAAATGCAGTGTTGTTTCATCTCTCATCTCATTTCAACCAAAGAATTAGGTTTCATCAGTCTGCAAAACTTTCCCAATAGTCTTCTGGGTGGGAAATATTCTTTCTAGAGAGCAGTGGCTCCGTCCTTGCCACTCTGTCATGCACACCCTGGTTACTCAGTGGTCTCCTCATGGTGGATTCATGAACATGAACATCAAGTCACCATGAATATTATATGACCATGCTGTTGAAAAATATTGGGTCCAAAGTGCATTGGCCAGAAACATCATGCAGCAGACAGGGTTAAATTAGCGGCAATGATCTGGGACACACTGCAAAGAACTAGGATAACAGATGCTCACTGATGGCCCGTCGTCAGCTTGGTCGGCAAGCAATTAGACAAAACTCAGTGCTGCTGTCAAGTTTTTTGATGCAAGCCCCATAATGTTTTCTCTTGAGATGGTCTTGCAAAGCAGTTGCTATTTTCAGCTGAATATGTCACATGCTACCATGCAAAATGGACGCATTCTGTGCAAATCAATTAATAATGCAATCTGTGTCATCAATTATGTCAAAATGTTGGAGCTTTATGTGTGGTTTACGGTTGCATGAACCCTAGGTCGTTTCCTGACGTGCACCTCCCCAGAACTGTAACTATCCGAAGTGGCAACCCAGACCGCAACGACTGAGTCAAAAGACAAGCAAAGAAAGTTCTCGCTTGTTCAGCCTCTTACACACCATCTATTCAGATGTCTTCTCTATCACTGCCATCCTGATTGCCGTCAGAATATTGTTAGGCATGGGTTTAAGGGTTTACATGCATACCACCAGTTAGTACCAAGTCTGTATTTACAGTAAATGCAATGCTGCTTTGAGATCAAAGGCTAAGATTCCATATCAGCATGCTAATATGTTAATATTAAGCAGATTGTAATTGGAAATAATGTTTACCAGATTCATTTTACTTTATCTGGTTAGCATGGTGATGTTTATAAATCATCATTTAAATAAGAAGAGCTGAGACTGATGCGAATGTTAAATTTTCAAATCCTTAGGGGGCCTGTGCCAAATTTCATTATAATTCACTAAAAATAAATAAATAAATAAAAAGGGAGATACCACAGAGATACCAAAGTTAGTAGAGTGATCCTCAGAGGACCACAAATGGCTCCATAAAGTGTCATGGCAATCCATGCAAGGTGTTGAGATATTTCACTTTCGATTTAAGTGTTGACCAGTCAGGCTAGCCATGCTTAGCATGCAGCTAGCAAAAGAAATTTGCATTAGAGAATATTCATTAATTTGAAAAACACTTAAATAGGGCTAGTTGATGGCATCGATGACATGGCTGTCATGGCTGTGTAAATACATCGGTTTGCACATGTTTTGCAGGGTTTACTAAAAAAAAAGCCCTCACTAATCATCAGAAGTGAGGAAATTCATTCATGTTTTTTATCCTACAAAGGGCATAACATGACCAGTAGCTCAAAAGTGCAAAATCCCCAAATAATACACGGTTACACACTCACTAAATTTGAAGCTACTCACAGCTGTGCCTGAACCACTGAATATTTGGACTACTACAGTGAATGGTCTAATGGTTGGTTAGCAGTCAAGAGCCTGGCAGTCATTGAAAAAAATAATTGTTTGTTGCAGTCCTACAATTAAAGTTTAACTTTTGGTGTCTTTTTGACCACTAGCATGCAGCAATGTGTCTATAAGCAGGTTACTGTTTAGTGGATACACATACACGAGCAGGCAGCAATATGATGTACTACTGATGATGGTTTCAATCATCCCACTGACAGATGGTCAGGACTGATAGCATGGCAACAATGTTCTAAAGGTGGGGAGGAAAATGACTCTCGGGCCAATGTAACCAAGACACATTTGGCAATATTCAAAACCTTTTCTGCGCAAATGTTTTATAGAAAAAAATAAATACATTCAGCACATGGTTACCGGGTACACAAAAAGTGTCTTAGTAAGAAAGAGAAAAATTTGAATCATCTTTTCTTCTAAAATATTCAGTAGTTTTATTTATTGTTCATGGAACTTGGATTGAGTTTTCATCGAGTCACTGTGAAAATTACCACAATACAATATCTGAGTGAACACACTATTAATTTTTGTATGGTAATTATAAATTCCTTAAATATAACATTGACACCAAGGATAATGTATTTTTCCCACTTTTGCACCCAATACATAATAGCCCCATAGCCTCACATAGCAGGGTGAACACACTTAGTTCAAAAACTTCAACCAGAAACATTTATCTATTCCTGCACAACCAGTGCACTGTAAATACACTGTGAAACTGTAACAACTGTAAAATGCAACAACTAGAAGGTGTTAAGAATCTGAAACTTAAATAATGAGGTTGTAACTGTAGCAACAAGTGACCCACTTACTTTACTACACTGATTACTTTAAATCTTTGTCAGACAGAACAGAATAATACATAAACATCCAATTTCAGGCATTTAATAGCAATAACAGTAAGGCATCATTTAAAGGAGTAAATGTATGGTACATTTTTGGTTAATGGGCAACTTGTTTCACATGTAAACAACTTTATATGCTGCCATGCATACACTGTAGGATATCTTTCTCTATTCTAACAGGAAAACGTTATAACATGACTACATGGTACAAGCAACTTGGACATAAGAGTGGCTCAGTCTCCAGCATTCAGAGTTCTACATCACCTTTATATGTACGGGCAATAAGCAAAGAGTGACCATTTTATATTTCTAAATAAATAATAAATAATGTCTTTTTCTTTCACCAAACTACCGTTATTATGTTGGACTTAGTTGACCTCTAATACAAGCAGATACCATGGGTCTATACATTTTGAATTGAAAATGCTGAATATATTTGTGTAAAATCAAAAGACGTACATTTCAAATCTTTTTTACAGTGTGTAATTAAAATATATGTAAAATACCTAACTGCAGGTTACAAAAGTTTCTTTGAGGTGATATAATAAGGACATGAAGATGATACAGGAATAATTGCTACTGAGTAGTAGCTTTAAATAACATTCTTTCTTAATATTTTACAACAGTAAGGAAATATCTGCCGATTTGAACTATGTAAATATCAGAAAGGCTTTCGATTTTCACTTTTAATTCTTGTTTATGCTTACACTAAATATGAACTAAAATGTGTGCACCCTGAAATACTGCACTGAATATATTATCCGTCATTTAAAATGAGAAACCTGTGGGGTGGGAATGCCACCGGCCCCCCACAGAGTAAATTATATGTAAAATGAAGTGTTCCAAAGTGCTTGGATCCCTTCATTTACCCTGACCTTGTATGCACAGTAGCCTTTTGCAAGAACTTGGGTTGCAGAATGCATAGTGACTCCTTAGTTTATGCAAAGATAAAGTAAAAGAACTGAAACCTTTAGAGATGATTCTCCACATTAAAAAAAAATAAAAAATTATATTTTGACTTTCTATTAAAATTTATGGAATCTGCCTCAGTTTTCCAATTTATGGAATCTACCTCCATCTGCAAGAATTTCACACAAACTCTCAAAGAGTTAAACTGAAGTCCCACATTTTTTCACCCTTTTCTGATAAAAAAACAAGAATAAAAGTGATCCAAGAGATAGCTCTGGCCCTCATGTGGGGGCCAGTGGTTGCAGGGGATATGTATATCTGCAGATAAAGCCTTCTGTTCCGAAACAGTATTTACCAGGCCTTTTTAGATAGACATCAGCTGTGAAGCCATGGGTCCAGCCTTCATTATACTGTGTGAATCTTCCCTCATTTAGCCCGGATAGCATCTTCTTTCTTCCACCTCCAAATACCCCTATCCACATTCCCATTCGCTCCGCACAGCTAACAAGCAAGATGTTGCAATAGATGGTGGCAATATGGCTGGAAACAAATGTCTTTGTTCGAGTCTTTCTTTGAGACCCCCCTGGCCGTTTTTGACAAACCTCGAAAGAGCTCAGAAATCAAAAGGTGCTCAAGGAGACGATACAAAGTCAGGGCGGGAAGAGGTGCTGAGACCACCAGCTGGTAAGAGATAAACTTTGAGAAGTTAATGGAGAAAGAAAAAAGCAATAAGTTGCAAAAATATCAAGCAATGATCTTTTTAAAACTGCACTGATATTAGACAAAAAGCTATCACTGATTTTTAAGTGTGTTGCCTTGTGTGAGGATCAGACACTAAATTAGAAAGCTGTCCAACGCTTCACAAGCACTGCATTTCAGAAAATGACTAAATAGACGGGAAGTTTAGATCGACAGAATCTTGCGTTCCGACAGCACACTTTATCTTGCAGTGATTCCTGCGAGGGAGCAGTTAAAGCGAGAGGTGTGACATTCCTGCTGATGACCTCTATGACAGCTGTAATTAGAGACGCTCTGTCCTGAGCTCACAGCCCTGCTGTCGTCCTACCGCGCAGCACAAGAAAAATATCCTTCATAGCCACATCCACACACACGCACGCACATTACGTTGCCACCAGTGATCAAAGTGTGGCCTTTGAATGCGTAGTTTACACAATAAAACATACAGAGATGTACAAATACAGCTACACAGAAATATACTCACAATTTCCCCAACTTTAATCCTCTAATAAAAATGTCTAAGTAAAGATTTTTTGATGCTTCACACTCTGATATGTTAGCTGTATAGGTCAGAAGACACCCTCTCATTGGCAAGATGCTCCCTGTGACACTCTATTGACATTTTTCCCTTGAGAACACAAGGCCCGGGAAGCATAAACATTGGCTTGCTAGGCGTGCACTTGCGCTGATGTTGAGATGGGACCATTCCCATATCAGATTTCCGTCATATTTCTCCGGCTGACTAGACTAAGCACAAGTCAGAGGTATGAGCCGATAAAGGGTGTCTTTCACACAGCAACAACACGTACCAGTGTGCTTATCACCCCAGTGCCTAACATGCAATCACAAGGAGGACAGGGGGAAGATTGTTACATTTGGTGATTTGTTTTTTTTCTTCTTCTTTTTGCTTTTGGGGACTGATAAAGAATGTGGAATCTGAGCAGGAAAAGCCCGTCTCTGCAGGCACGACATGAGTCGGTGCTGAGGCAGGCCTAGATTTGTTCCCCTATGTTTTTAATGTAAATAAAATGCTTTGTTGGGTGGTAACTGCAATAAACACAAAAGGTGCAACCCGGAGCACACGCAGCATTAGAAAATGTTGAAAATTAGATAATGCATTTAACAAAATGAAAAGTCTACAAAAGAACCTTTTGTTGCATGTTTTATTTTCTGCTATAAAAAAAAGACAGGTGACAAAAAGAGAAGAAAAACATATCATACAGTATGCATCCTTACTTATTATTTGATATAAATAATTAAAGGGGTTTTATTTCTATGAAAATGTTCTGTGAGCTTTTAGTCTGAGCCACTGAGGCTCAGGCTCGCTTTTATTCCTTTAGCTGTAATGGCAGCAATTAAAAAATATAAGGTAAACTTTTAAAGAGCCTTTTCTCCAGCATGAAAAACACTGTGTAGCAAAATGGTAATAATATATTCATCCCTAGGTAAACATCCCTGCCATGTCCTTTATAAACAACGGCGGTGAACAAAATGAAAGTGATAATTTCTCTGCCTTTGAGAATTCTCTTCTTTAATTCTGACAGTAAACTCGTGGCTGTTACGGGGTGTTAAGTAGGATTTAAAACTTGTCAGACAAGACATGTTTGAAATTGCTTTAAATAAGTGCACTGTGTTGCTGTCAACCACAGGCTTAGAGGAAAATATCCCTACAATTGAAGCACTCATCTGGGCTCAGAGAGCTGTGCCCCAGCAACCAGCGCCAAATTCTTCTTTCTGCTCGCCGACTCTAAGCCCTGTGAGCCAGCACCCCCTGCTGGACGAGGGTCGCGCTGCCACGGCCCTCGTCGACCTGCATTCAAGAGATGCTGCCATGCTCTTTTTATCTGCAGGGTTAACTTTAAATTCAGCTGTCCGGACTTTAGAAAAGCAGCAATTAAAATACGATCGTATGTTTTTGACCTAGTGTCCACTTCTTTGTTTTAACTTTCACTGTAGCTTTGCTTTGTCAGAATAAACCAGGCAACCCGTGTCCCATTACAACTCCATGAGAGCCTCCATTCACTTTGACTAAGCTGTAAACATCCACCCACTCCTTCCCTCCACCGTATCTTATAAAATACCTGTCACTGATGTTAGTGCTACAGGATACAGTGTAATAAAAGCTTCATAGCAGCTTGTGAGATCAAGTTTTAAAATACGCTGATTGTGTAAACACACCCTATACATATAACTAGTCAGAAATAATTTTCTAAATATTTTGTCTTTTGTTACTAGTTGTAAATATGCATTGCACACTATTACAGTTATTTTAATGTATTAAAATCCAGCAACCTGTGAATCCAGTAACCTGGAAAGCTGAGATCTATTTGTAAAGAAAAAAAAAAAAAAGAAATATTTTTAACAAGAAAAAATATTTCAATCCCCTGACTTCACTCACAGTGTGATAACTTCTCGGAGTGATTGCTGTGAGGACTTAATTACTGATAAATCATCCCCGCCATGTGTTCATTGTGATGGAGAAAAAGAGACTCTAATCCGTCACTAGAAAAATAACACTTTTGTCGAATGTCTGTGCAAGCCAGTATTATTCAGTACGTGCAGCAGTTTTATGTATTGAAGTACCTCTGACATTAGAGAATATTTTATTCTGTTTTATCTGCTTTTTTTTTCTCTAAGGACAATAACCCATTCACACTGAGCTAAGACTTCTAAGTATGAGATTTGTTACATCTAACAAGAACTTTTATAGCACGAAAAGAATCATTCTGGATGAATCACTTTTAAAGCAAAAACTCATTCTAGCATCTCCAGTGTGTGAACTTTCTGTTTTATTCTAATGGACACAGAAGACCTCTGTTCTTTAGTACTAATGATCAGACAAAGCAAAGCCCGTCTCCCACAACTACTTTTAGCGATGAAAATATTTGTTAACTGTGGCCATTTTTTGTTTGTCTGTTTGTTTTGTTTTTTTTAATACACATTTGTTCCTTCTAATTCTCCCAAATGCTCTCACTCACATTTACATTCATTTAATCCGCAATGAGCATGAAGCGGAGGCCACAACATGGTGGCACTGCCAAAATTTCCTGCACACATGCTAAGGGAAGAGGTTAAATCAGCTATTGTCAAGCGCATCACACAACTTTTTGTATTAGTGCAATAAGTTTGGCGGCGGGGTCTCAAATTGCTTGTATTTCTTAGTGAAAAGAGGAGGGAAAGAAAGAGCGGGGTTGTGATTTGAGGGACTAAACCTCTGCAGCACCTTGTCCTATGATCTGGCACACTCTACTGCCAAGACGAGTCTTTATCATACAAAGGGATTAGATTGCCCAGTGTAAGTGCCTTCAAGTTATTAGCACCTTCTTATACAAAGTATAACAGCAAACCCAAAGACATTGATTGCAGGGAACAGTTCAAATATGATTTCCTTATAGCTATTAATATGTATGCCTTAAATAGAAGCACACCGCTAAGCAGCTTATGATATTATGAAAAGAATGTTCCCTCAGGGGCATAATATGCCAGCAGTGACAGTAAGGAGAGATTCGTATTTACCCAGATTGGCTGTACTTACGTCAAGCATTCTCAGAGCTTGTGGGAGGGAAGATGGGGCAGTGGCAACAGCTCGGTTTCGATAAGCACTTACCGTGAATAAAAGACAAGCATGAAAGTGAGGTTTAGCCTCTTTAAAGATTCCCGACCAAATGTAGAGGCAGATAGGGCAGGTGCCTTTGGTTCCGGACGTGATTAGCTGTCTGTGCAGCACTGTTCCCACAGAAATGAGACATAGCAGAGACATTGTCCAAGCTTGTCCAGGTGGGGGACCTGTCATCCCAAACCAGAGCTTAGCAGTGCAGTGCTTGGAGCGAAAGATTAGGACCCAGAAATTCAGATTTTCCTTTTTCTTTTTTTTTCAATGAATGCTTAATTCAAAACAGTTTTTTCCCCCCGTTCCTTCTGCCTGACTCACATGAGCCTTCATTTTATTTTGTTCATCTTTACCTTCATATTATATTGATAATTTATACCTTGTCTCTCGTGTCTCTTGACGGCTTTATAAGCTTCCATGTCACGCAGATATTTTTAGGTACAAATGTTTTTGACAGAGAGAGCAGTGCGTGCACTGGTGGAAATATGAGTGTGTGCACTTTTCCTGCTATGATGAGAAATGCTGTATATTACATATTAACGCTGATCTGGTATTAACACTTCTTTATGACCTGATCCAAGTTCATCTACAGAAGAAAATTAACCTTTCAGCAACATCAAGCACGGACCCCATGACATGTCTAATTAAGGGGACAAGTATTTTGTTAATGTAATATTGGACTTGCGATGGGTTTGTGATTGCAGGAACTGCCAGCATAAGAAGAATCTTACCAATGAAAATAAACTGCAACACTGGCCAAGGTATGTCAATTTTCAATTAATTAATTTATTTTTTTTTGTTAATGAAAGGTGTTCCCCCAACTGATTCACAGAGCTGAGGCAGTCAAGCAGGAAGGGCAGGTGGCAGGTTCTGGGTCAAAGCTGTTCATACTTAAATGTCTAAGCTAGACTATCAATTAAAAAATGAAAGAGTTACATAAATAAAAACTCTAAACATGTTTGGTAAATAGATCAGAACTGCCTATTCTCTACATTATATTATTAAGACTTTTTTATGGATTAAAATGGAATTATTTCCTTGAAAAACATTTCTCTCACACGTTCCCTTTGCTGGGTTTTAAAGGGACCATGTTTCAGATTTACTGCCCCAGAGGTCAAAATATATCTGTGATGAATTGGTAGGATTATTGATCAATACCAATGACTCCATGACCGCTTTGCAAAAAGCAGAGATTTGTGGTTTTCCAAACTCTCTTTGCAGCCCATGCAAGTGGAAATAGAGACACATTTTCAACTGTTCAGGGACTATACTATACAGTATATACAGAAGCCATGTTATTTATACAGTATGGTGTATTTATGATCTCTTTGCTTGGATAGACGTGTAGCTTACTCATCTCTAATGTGAAAACATGACTGTACTGCTTAGTCACTGTTGCTCATGAGGTGCAGGATATATGATAATGCTGATGGATGTAGCAAACATTTGATACTGGTGACGGTTATGGCTGACAAACTGCCTTCTTAAAGTGTATCACGTGCGTTTGTACATCTGTAGAATCACGCTGTAGTATGAGACATCCAGATGTGCAAGTCTCAATAAACAGTGCTAACAAATGCGCATACATACACCCGC
The DNA here is from genome assembly GCA_005024645.1 of Planiliza haematocheilus. Taxonomy (NCBI): domain Eukaryota; kingdom Metazoa; phylum Chordata; class Actinopteri; order Mugiliformes; family Mugilidae; genus Planiliza; species Planiliza haematocheilus. The sequence goes on from SRSE01000306.1 coordinate 5,133,319, forward strand.
TTTAATTTCATGAGTAAGGATTATGACAAGAAACAGTGGTTGAATGCCTTCTTTACTGAATGCTAAAGTTACTGTAGAAATACCATGGTAGCAAACTACTTTACTACTGTGTCAAAGAGCTACAATCAGAACTACTGAAGAGTACAGAAGTACCAACAGTATGATTTGGACCCAAACTGATTCAGAAGCATGACAATGAGTTTTAAAGAGTGACCATAAAAATGGTATGCAGTAGTAGTATTAGTAGTAGTAGTCTTTTATAGATGCAGTAAGGTTTTTTTGCATCCAGTTAGTACTTTTCTGTCTATAAATCAAGTCTGAGCCAGAATCAATTCTTATCAGAGTATGAGTCTGGTAACATGGAATCTTTATGAGGTTTATTTGAACCAATACAAAGAAAAACTATACCTCTACGTGCAATATTATAGTCCTACAGCTAATCAGAGCCATTTGTTGTAAACAAAATCAACTCCATGGTGCTCAGATGACATGGATCATCCAGACTTTGTGTGGACAGATCTTTGTCAGAGCATTATATGTTGCCAACAGAGTGACTCCAGACAAACTTTCCTGCACAAATATTTTGTGGGTGGGGGATGCTGGGCTGGCTAAGAAATACTCTACATAAGCTGATTTATACTGAAAATAATATATTATTTTTAGTATAAATACACTGTATACACAGTATGCCTGCCCTCCACGAATTTGTTTTATGTGAGTAAAACTTTATTATTTTATGAATGAAAATGTTATGCTGTGTATGAAAACATTAAAAAAAAAATTATTGCACATACTTTTGGTTATTTTCTGGTTGAGATTTATAGGCTGCTGCCAACAAACTGCTTAAAACTCACAAATGCACTTGGAAGCAGCTAGTTTCTTCAAAATCAGGATTTTATTCTGTTGAGATGCTTAAGCATAGTGCTACAGCTGCTGCTGAGGTGGACCATTTCATTTTTACTAATCATGCAACTTAATGGTGTCTTTTTAAAGAATTTCAACACTTGGGAGGGGTTGGGATTCTTCAAATATTTTTCAGCATACCTGGCAGCATGAGCCTTTTGAGGATGAACATTGAAATACAGTGAGGAGCCAATGCAGCCCTAAATATACATGTTGTAAATAAAGCATAAAACACAAATACTGTTCAACACTATACAAGTCAATGTCCTAATACTTTCCATTATGATGTATATGAGAACATGTCTGGAATGGATGCTTCATGGTAAAATAAATCAATTTTAGAAAAATCTGAGGAATGTCATGTCACATACACAGAATAACATAGCTGGCACCAGCAGCACTGTCAGAAATCATTTAAGATAGATAGAATAATTGCCATAACACGTAGTCACATAAAAATGATCTGAAAAATAGACCATTTAAGAAATGTAATTAATACATACAAATATAAATCTAGAAATAAATGGCTCACTTTTATTTTCACATTGACAGCCTTACCCACCAAATGAAAACACTAAAATCTACATCACTGAAGGTCAAAGGTTCAAAACACAAAATACAGTAGGTGTACAAGTGATTTTAGTTATATTGTGGTGGCTAAAAATGTTTCAGATGGAGAGGACCGTGATGAACGTTCATTTACAAACTGAGAACTGTGCTTTAATCAGCTCACAGTGTACTGACAACATTTCAGACTTTCATGAACATAGTAGTGTTTGATGCTCCAATAAAACCCAACAGGTGAGTGAACCAAGTAGAAAACTGAAAATGTAAGAAATCAAACAGTAACTGCAGCACTGTCAGGAGTAAAGAACAATGCAGTGTATAGTATTTTGAGATTTCAATTAAGGTAGTGAACAAACAGCAGTTGGCTCAGTAAGTGTGCGTATGGTACAACCCTGAGACATCAAGGTCATTCAGTCATCATTTAGAACTTAAACTAACCGAGTTCTAGAAACAAATAAAGAAATTTAATCTAACAAGAGCTACACAGACTCTTATCGTTTTTCAGTTTATACATATACAACAAAGTGAGGGCTGTTTTATACTGCTTATGTTATACTCCATACTGTAACACCACTGTAATGCTCAGTACTAACTGTGGGACGGTACTGGTAGAAACATTTAAACTGTGACAATAATCTTATAACTCAGAAGATAATTATGTACTCTGAAGATTCCTCCTTATGACAGTTACCATTTTCCATACACTTCTTTAGGAGTTTGTCAGTGCATACATCTCAATTATGATGTTATTTCTGCTGAAACTGAGCAAAGATTACTTTATGAATACAACTTTTCATTTGTACCATAAAAAACATGCGTTACATGAATTGAGTTTTATACAGATTTATTACCCGTTCCTGTAACTTTTTTAGTTCCAATTTTTTAATAGAATTTTCACTACATAGAGTAAAAGCCTGTTTGGCAATGGAAAATTAGCTTTCTTTAAATACAAATGATATAATAATGTCACACTGGGGCACAGTGAAACCACACAGTTATTTAATCAACATGGCTGACACGGCCATCAAGTCAGCCTCACTTGAGGTTTTTGCCATCTATTTCCCAAAATATAGTTCTAGGCAGTGGAACAGTATTATGTTGTAGCAGTTTATTTTTATTTTATTTTTTTCATTCAAGATAACTGATCAAGCAATCACTACTTATGCAGTCATATAACTTATTACCCATTATAGTTTTCTTCTTTAGTGCTCAACCTAGGATTTTGTGAAACTACTAATGCCTCTGTTAGCAGTGTCGCTCTGTGCTTTGCATCGGCTGTTCTAGCCGACCGCTAAGAGCCAGTGACCAACAGCAAGAGCCTCGAGCTCATGTACATACTCATAACCAATCACATCTGTCACAGTCGCAACATTCTCTGGGGTCAGATCAAGGCACGTTGATATTTCATGTGGCCTATTTCTACCGAGCATGTTGCAAATTATACAAATTTTCACATCATAAATGTAGTCTGCGGCAGAATTAGAGCAGTCATACTTCTTCAATTTTTCATCTCAGATATCAAAATAAATTGCACAGTGGTTGCAAGCTGCATTATAAGATGCAGCTCCATACAGAAAATGCTATGGCAGGCAGGCAGTCACAGTGTCACCCTAACTGTCCTGTTAACTACCCACACAATCACAGTTTTGTGAAGTAACCCTTCCTGGGTCAATTCTTGCTGTTATGGCAAAAATATGGTAATATGCGTATTGAAATGGGACTAAGCACCTCCTGAACAAGCCCTAACAATGATCTCACCCTGACCCTGATGTTTATCGACTCAATTATCCTTCTATCTCCACATTTGGACCGTACACTTGGACTACTTATTTGTCCTGTGTAAAAGATGAAAGCAGGTGAAAAGTGTGGTGGGGAAAAATGAGGGACGGGGAGCGAGTCAAAGAGTTTCATTTATAAGAGGAGGGAGGTATTATGAGCACATCCAAAATTGGAAAATAATGAAGAAAGATTAAAGCCCTCCCAGTATTTTAGATGTTCCAAATGGACAACCAGTCCTGTAGTTGACAATGGGCCACAGAGAGTTCCAGACACTATTATGTGCCTCAAATGAGAGAGTGACAATGTGAAAGCCTCTTTGTAAGATAGAGGGGAAGAAACTTGAATAAGGTCTACTTGTGCACATCCCCTTTCATACGTCCTATCTTATGGTGACAAGACAAGCGATAAGTGCTCACTGTCTTAAATGAAGTAAAAAGTGTAAAGAGGCTTTTATATCACATATTATGGCGGTTATTATACTCCACATTTGCAAGTGCACCAGCCCCAATCAGGCTAGCAATGCTGACCTCTTATTCTTCTGTTGCCCTGCAATATGTTTCCCCCAACACAAACATGTACTGTACCTACTCATTCAGTTGTTGCTGCCCCTAATTGACTTGTAAAAAGTGAAAAACACGCTTTACTAGTTCTGTTTTTCATTGCGCCTTTTTGAATGAATCAGCTCCTGCAGGTGCATTCGCAGCTACACATGCCATGTGGGGCATTTTGTTCAGCGCAGCTAGATGAGAACTACAGCCCCCTCCCATCACTTCCACCGTAAGCTGAGAAAATACAGACAAGCGGGTCACAGAAATTCTGTCACAAGTTATTGGGCACCTAAGAGTGTGGGAAATCCTATGGTGCAATATTATTCTCTGTAAATCTCAAACTGTGAATAACACAAGCCAAGCAATTTAAGCAGGAAGGTCATAGCAAAGTAAAGCAGGAAAATTGCCAGGAGAAAAAAAAAAAAAACAGGCTTTCTGAGAGAGTGAAATAGATGAGAGATGAAGGGAGATGAAAAGTTGACGGGCTACCCAGGCAGGTCTACAAAAAGTAATGAATATCCCTTGGTGTGGAGCGATTTTGAGGAACTGTCATTCTGAATGAAGTGAGATAAAAATTATATTTCGCCCAGATAAAAAAACCAAACCATTACAAAAGCAGAAAGGACATATGTCTGCCTGATGCTGCCCTTAATCCAAGACAAGGCCTGACAGCCCGCACCATCAAATGTCAGAGCCGCTGAAGCATCAAAACAGTATGATTATACAACACATATGGCAAAAATAAAAACAGCGGCGCTTTCAGTACACACAAACTGAATTTATGCATATAATGTTGTTTAAATGAAATCAAATCTGTAACAGTTTTTAGTTATCTTCTCACAAACTACTGGGCAAACAGAGAAAAAGATTGTCAAATTAAAAACGCTGCACTAGTCCAGCAAGCAATTTATTTTCATTCTGTATTCTGGTGTGTTTAGCAAAATAAAATCATTAGAGAGGTAACCAATCCCAGGCAAAACGCTGGGGTACATTCTCTGTCTCAAATGGCCCAATATGGACCACAAAGGTATCAGCTTTGAAATCTGCATTACCTCAGTAACCGGTCAAATATATCTCTGAATTCATATCAACTTTTTTCCCCCTTCCTCTCTCTCCCTTTTATCAATTCAATTTCTTTTGTGTGGCGCAGAATGAATTGAGCAGCCATAGATTTTGCCTTGTGTTGTAGAAAATAACGTGTCCTTCACGAAAGAATACAGTCATGCTTCTCATTGCAAAGTCTTAGTGCTTTTTCCTTGAATAAATCATCCACATCTATTGAATCCTTTTCATTTCACAACACAAGCCCACCATTCAGACTGAAAAGAAAAGAGTCTGAATTACTTCAAGCTGGAGAGTTACCTTGCATAGAGAGGAATTAAGGACCATTTGCCAATATTGTGGATCAACTGTGCTCAGAATAAAAGCAGCATTCTTGTGTTACCTAGCTGGGGAATATAGCCACAATGGACTTCAAACAAGGACCAGCGTACAATCCGCGGACTGATTTTTTACTTGAAGGACCTTGGACTTTTTTTTACAACAAACAGCTTCTAGCAAAGACAAGCATAAAGGAAAGTGTGTGAATAGCCGTTGTATTACCCTCTTGCCCTTTGTCAGGAAGAATGTGGGCTGTTCTTTGAACGTCAATGAATGACCTCAATCTCATAATTTATCACTGGAATACTGGAAAGTAAATACCTGCATTCGCAACAGTTGTCTTGCATTGTTCATAAGCTATTTGGGGTGGTTCATAACTTGGAAAGTTTCCTAAAAATTTTGTGTAATCGGCACCTTTACATGCCCTTGTCTGTTGGACAATACAGAGTAATTCATCTGACAATGATGAGCACGAAATAAAGGACAGCAATAATTTCTGTAGTGATGATATATTAAATTCAGAATGTTTTTAGGTACATGTGAGTGGTGGTAAAAGTTTCAGCTCCTGATTTCAAGTACATCTTTAAAGAATGAGTCAAAGGGAGTGTGCAGGTTGTATGTTTGCACATTTCATCGTCAGTGCTGTAAGTCGGCTGACTATCCCTGCTGCTCTTAAAGGTGCCCACACTCCCACCTGAGTGACACTCACTTGAGCTCTGCTCCAGTCTCTAGCCCCTCTAACAGCAAGATAAGACTCTTATCACCTCCAAGAGTGAAGATTTGGCCTCAATCCAAGAGAACCAACGGAGCAGGAAAACCACTGTCTAGACACTTAAAGTGAACTAAAAGCAACAATGCTCTGTTTGACAGGAAATACTAAAGGGATGTCGCTGAGGCACGGCAAGTCGACGAAGCTGCAGTTCAGACAATGTCATTGTGCGAATGCGCCTCACCAGATCCCCTTTCCCGCAGTCATTTTTACATTAGCAGCTAGCATGAACCTTCAGCAGGACAGAAGAAGAGACGCTGAGAAGGTCTGATACGACAGCAGAATAAATAAATCCCAGTGGACTTTGATTGTAGACAAACAATGATCCAAAAGACTTTTTATGCCTCATGCAGAGCATTTTCCTCACTTGTTGACTCCCACGTGTTAGTCGTTAATAGTGTTAAACTAACAGAAGGAATCTGTCATGTTGCATCGGCATGAACAAGAGTCTGAACACAATAAATACTTTTACATTATTGATGTTAAGATACCGTAATTAATTAAATGGCAAACTTTAACAGCTAAATAAATAAGTATAACTGATTTTGCAGCACTACAAAAAAAGATTTAACTGGTATTCTGGTATAGGTATTCGCAATTTGTGGTTTAAGGATTGAAACTTAATTAGCTCTCTTTTGCAAAATTTGTGTTAATGGCAATGCACAGCTGATGTATAGATCTGCACAGTAACTTTCAAGGCATAATTAATGACATTCAAGCTATTGCCTTTAACATTCACAAGAAAAAGGCCTTTCAGTTATGAGCTAGACATTCAACAACAAACATGAAGTGTGCCATCTTGTCTGTTCATCAGTTTGTTGTGGTAAAGTGTGTCTTAAAAACAAGGCTGAGCAATGAGACACGGCAGCAGCTGCGGGCTGGAGCGTGCAGGGACATGAGACTCAGCATGCTATCTAACACCATTTTAGGTGCAAACTCACCTCATTTGTCCTTTATTTTCCTTCTCTGTGTTTTGTTTAAGAGACAAAAACAATTGGAAAAACACCACCCAGATGTGTTTCAGCACACTGATCTGGAGCGCGATTACTTGTAAAAGAACTTGCGAAACAGTGACTGGAAACATGCAAAGAACAAACTCAAACACAAAGACTTAAACAGCTACTGTGGTCTTTAAATATTCACTAGTGGTTTGCAGTTGTTTTTTATCTGTACGTATCAATATAAGAAATTAAAGAGTCACTTTGAATCACATTTATAAAAGGTACAGTTATGCAGCATTCAAGACATATCTAAAAAAAATAGGGTTTGAATTGTTCATACAGACACTACTGATGTCAACAAACCTTTAACTGCACATGAAAACATTAAAGCACCTAACTCTGCTTTGGTTATTCTTTCTGGATTGATATTTAACTTGTGAAGTGTACCTGGAAGTCTGATTTTGGCAGCCATTCATGGTCCAATATGTGACATGTGAAACATCTAGCAGGTGAAAAAAAACATGCAAGTAGGGGTAAATATAGAGTGCATTATTCTAGCCGCACTATGAGAACAGTTTTGTAAAGTAAAATCTATGTACGTATTAGTCAAAACAAACAATTTCTCTATGTCTTAGTATAGTGGATCTATAATATGAGATAATGTCACTGTGCATGTTAAAAGATTTGCCAGTCGCTCTGGAGTAAATGAATGGTAATATTAAGCAGATGAACTACAAATATAAATAATATAAACTTGAATAATTTTGGTGATGAGTTACCTTTTGGTTTTTGGTTTTATGACAAAAAGTACATTTAAGTGTCTGGAAGAATTCCCTTGCCACATGTGACCCCTACTGGTCACTATAATGGACCGTAACAGTCTGCTTTCTCTCCTCCTTTTTATTTCAGAAGTGCTGACACAGTCAAATAAATACTTATGCTATGTGGTCTACTCATTCTCTCTCTAAACTCTTGGGATACGGTACCCATGTCCTGTCAACCAATTCAATAAAGCACTAAAATGTGGTTGATTTTTTTTTTTTTTCTTAACTGCACCGAGCCAAACCCAATGCGGGGCAAGTCAGAAGGCAAATTGATGGGTTTTTTTTTTATGGAAGTCTTTAAGTTCAGCAAAATTTCATATAGCCAAGCCTTTTTTGAGGGGGTGTGCCGGGGAACACTGTATTCACTGACATGTGAATGTGTCGCCTCTCATCATTTGATTGAGCCCTGCCAGTTTCCATCGCAAGGGGATTCCACAGTCTGTCTGTGCCATTTACTGCCAGGGCCCTAAAATCCAAATTGACCTAGACAGACAGACAGATGGAGTTTTTTTTTTTAAGCAAATAAAATATGAAAATTAGAGAGTCAAGCCAGGAGGCACTTTTTAAAACCTGAAGAAAAGTTTAGGACGTATACCAACATTCAACTCCTTTCTCACATACAGGATGTAAGCTATCAACCTCATTACTACTGCATGATGCTGTTATCCAACTAATTTGTTTGATAAATCTCTTGAAATAGGAACATAGAATACAAGAGAAAATGCTCTAGAGCTGTCCATGTATCTCAATGGGACATTCTCTGTTTAAGAAAAAACAGGCTTTAGAAATTATACAGTCCACATGCACAGGGGTTTTCAAATGAAAATATATTCATACACACATCTGTCAGAGCTACCAGGAAAACAATCATTTATCAAAACAGAAAACTGAGAAAAGCAGCCAGAGGAGAAAACTGGACTCACATATAATATTAATATTAGTATATAATGTCCATGGCATTACTTGATCTAGCGTTTTCTGACAGGCTGGTCGAAAAATAAATTTCAGTAAAAGATGAGGGATTTATCTACATCTGGTTCAATTTAATGTGATATTTTAACACATATGAGACACAGTATACTGTATACAGAGAGTTGGACAGATTGAACAGGCGAGACCATGGAGGCTAGTGTTGGCTGGGAGAATATCAAATTCAAGTCTATCAATGCCATCTAGTGGATGGAGGCATTTAAACTGTGGCTCCCTCTGCTCTTTTATTCTGCATAACACATGTACTGTTGTTGCTACATATGATAATACACACGGTTAAAATAATGACAGTGGTACAAGCTGAGGACATTTGAGATCTTAACCATGTATTATGTAGAAATACATAACAAAAGGGGGGGGGTGTATTTTTTGCAAATGCACTATTAGACTTAGACAAAATGTAAACATTCACAAATATTCAATAGTCATGGTATGGTCAATGGGCTCTTTTTGATCTCTCTAACCAAGGGACTTAAGTCCATAATGATAGTAATGTATTCTGTTCATACTGCTTATTCAATGTTATTAGCAACTGTATTTAAAACAGGTCCATTAAACTTCACAAACACACGTGTGACAGGTGTAATGATGTAGTATGAAACTGTGGGTTTAACCAGATAAACTACTGGCTTTGAGCTGGTTTGTGCCTCAGCAGGTGTGTTTCGCTGAAGAAATTTTAAGTCATAGAAGAAAAAGCACAGGTGTAAAAATGAACGATGGTCATTTAACTGCTTTAGTGTCAAGTGTCCTGGTACTCAGCCTGTTGGCTCACCATCACACTGTCATCAGTTTACTGGGATACTACATCAGAACTCATTAGAAACTCCCACCTTTTATTGTGTTAAGTGAGACAGTTGTGAAAACAACCTATGTGAATGTAGCAGCCTGTTGGCCTGTTGAAAGGACTGCTACTGCTACTGTTGGATGCTACAACAGCATATTCTCCAACATATTTTCCAAAATTGCCCAAAAAGCCAGTATTGGCCTGTGTTTATGTCTCTGGACAGATTTGATCAACAAGATAGGGTCACAATCATGCAAGAAGCAGTCATGAAACATTCCAGGTGTGTAGCTGAGATCAAGATGAAAGACATATTTAAAGATGGTTCACTGAGTACTCATGGGTTAGAAAATATCAACATATAACGGCGAGATGTTGCAGCTGGAGATGCTGCAAGATTTTGACTTCATCCTTCGTTTCATTTTACTCTTTAAATTCTATTTTCATGTGTCTTTTTATATCTCCTTGTTACCAATTAATGTGCAACTACTGTCTTGATCTGTAGTATGTAAGTAAACAATGAAAAAAATACTCCAATATACAAAGTCGAACAGTCCAAAGAATATTCACACTTCAATTGAAGATCAAAATAGTTATTTTGAATGTTGCTTTCTTCACATCATCGCTACCTTTTTTTCATTCAATACACCAGTCAATAAATCCACCAAAGTTATTCAAAAGTGCTAAACAGATACACCCTCCTTGTTTTGCTGTGAACTTACACTTAGTAGGACAGTCTCTTTTCATATCAGAAATGTAGAAAAATGTATTCAAAGTCGCTAACATATTTCTCTCATATTTCCGCACCCACACATGGTAATCTGTTCTGTGTGCTGAATTTTGAGTTTGTCATTGGATGGCAAGCAAAAGACAGAAAAGGAGACGGAAAGAGAAAGTGAGAAAGAGATAACAGGCCACTTGGCTCTTTCATGTCGCAAGATGCAGGAGATGGCAGCATAGGCAGGTAATAAGACGACAAATGCCCAGAGACACAAATCCACCACTCAAATGTTTCTTTCATTTTCAAAATCAAAACTGCATTACCTTCCAGGCAACCTCAATGGGCAAAGAGATACCTGAGGCCACCTGGATCCCACTCCAAAGAGTTAGCCAAGACAATTTCCCTCAAATCACCTGCTATCTTAATCTGACAGCCAGACTCGATTACAAGGCGTAAAAATTGCTTTTCTCGCCACTAGCAGTCGTTGAGAAATTATCTTAATTGTGTCATGATTATGCCTCAAAGCTCTGGTGAAGGCTTTCACGTTGCTTCTTTCAAACACATGGGAGCGCATCATGAGTGTTAAGAGTGCGCCTCTATCAGCTTTCAAGGGGAGGCAGGATGAGAGGAAAACACATTCACCTCCACTCTTTTCTGTCTCTAAGTATTTCACAAACATGGACACACGTGATCTACAAGGAGGAGGAGTATCTTTAAACTCCTCCTGATACTGAAAGAGATTAACAAGGAAAACATATTTGACACAGATTAAAAATGTCCTTTCTGTGATTTCAAAGAAATACACTGTAACTCAATATAGCCCTTGTTAGGCCCACACACACAAAAGTGAAATCAAAGAACTACGAGGCAAACTGGCAAACTGTGACGTCGCTTCATGTTGCATACAGTATGTCTTTTGCACAGGAACACACCACAAAGACTACAGTCAACTGGCACATACGTTCTGTACCTCCATAAGAGGAAATAAGTCTCCATGCCAGCAGGAGGCACAAGTATGTATTTGTCCTTCAGGACGGGAAACTGGAAGGGCTTAGATCAGTTTAAGATTCATCATGATGTTCACACAGTCTACTTTTAATTTTCAGTGAAGATCATGACGTCATTGCATTGTAAAAAAAAAAACACATACAGAGAGCCTTCTGTGTGTGACCTCATTATTTATTCCTTTCTTGTGCTACTCGTGCATTTGATCGCTGGCCTGACCTGTCAATAAGGAGAGATCTCTCTCACCGATGCACTCCACAACCAATTCAACATGATCCATCATCTCAAAAACCAATGACAGGGGTCCAAGTTGTTCTAAGGGTGGGGCACATAACGCTAAAACTAGGGTCACCAATGCTCACTGATCATCCAACATCTGTCAACAACCTACCACAGCTCTTACCTGTAAAGCTTTTTTCCACCACTCTCCCTAATACAAGAGTTACTGTCAAATTATTTTTTAACAGGAACGATGGACAGACAAGGGTTTTGTTTAAAGGAGAAACTGAATTGGTCACCTGAGCGTGGGTATAACATTTTCTTCAGCTTGGACACAACATGTAGTGTACATGATGTTGAATTAGGTTTTGTGTTATGAGTGGTCCCTTTAAACCACAGGGGGGCAGACAAGGGCAAGAGATGATATGTACAGTGCAGCAAAGCATGATTCAAACATGTCAGTATTAAATTACTGTTTTCTTTGACGTACAAATATCACACCAGCTCTAGAGGAATGTGGTTAGTTTGTGAGGTAATGACGTTATGACGCTCATTCTTACAAGAAACTATAGCAAGAAAATTCCTGACCAACAGAATTCAACCACGTCTCACCAGCCATGATGTCCACAATAGCAATATCAAGGCCACAGCAAGCAGACAGTATTCAACCAGACCAGTAGTAAGTGAAGACAGACTGACAGACAGTGACGGCGCCAGGGGGGAGCCAGCAGGGTCTCAAGACCCTCCTGTCAAAGGCTGTGCCCCCCCTCATGCCCCCCCATCCCCCCGTCCTATTTATGGATTTAAAAACTATAACAGGTACAGAAAAAATAGACTGACACATTAACAATCCATCAATCGTCTGATAAGAAAATGTCTTCATAAACAATATTTAATATTGTTTATAACGTTTCTAGATGGTGATTTTCATTTTTCGTCATCCGCTGCGCCGGAACGGCAAGTTGAGCATGCTGCATTCAGTGATGTCAGAAATCCCGACTTCGCGAGTTCGCAAATCGCTCGTAATACTTCTTGGTCTGTTTCTGTTAGTGATTAGCTGTGTTTCACCTTTACATTCCTACAATCACCAGAATATTGTTTAAGTGACGTCAACGTCAAGCCAAGATCGAAACCCTTGCACTATAATTATCTCCGACTCTGAAGCTCATTTTTCCTATTTTTCTGACTGCACGTAAACGATAAAATACGCTCACGTTAGCGGTGGCAGATATATGCGGTCATTCCGAATCCGAAATGGATCGATTTGTTGTGCGAAAGCGTTTGAGGGAGGAGGATGATGGTGGTGGCGGCAAGGAGGACAAGGAGAAGGATCCAGAGAAGGCCAAAGATGATGGCGATGATGAAGAAGAGGTGGTACCGACAGGTGAGGTAGCGGCGGCGGCGACGACACCGCCATTAAGTGGAGAAAGAGAATAAGACATGAATGGAGAGAATAAATAAAGTAGAAAAGATGGAAAGAGCAGATGGCTGATGTGGCTATGATTTACTTTTGTTTGATTTATGAACATTTAAGTAATATGCATTTAAAATATGTAGGTATTAGTCCAGAACTAAATCTAAATCGATTATAGTATTTGTTGGTGTCAGAATTCCGTGACCCCCCTTATAAAATATAAGACCCCCCATTGCCCCCCCAACAACACATTTCTGGAGCCGTCCCTGCTGACAGACATTATGTGTGCCTTACTCACGTTTTGTTGTCTCTCTTCATGTCTTCTGTCTTTTACGAGGGCTGAAGATCCTTTTCTTTATTCCATGTTCCATGTTGCTGCGTTAGTCATCTCGGTGGAAATACTCCATCTTTACTAAGTCTTACGAAGTCTGCGTCTCGTAACAACTAATATTAGCTAGCTAACTTATCCACCTAGCAGCTAACTTTTCCAAACTTATTTTCAGTTAAACTGTGTTAACCCAGTTCCTTTCCACCGACGTGTGTTCACATTTTGGCACAGCTTTGACCGCAGCTGTGAACATACTTTAATTAATTAGCGGTAAAGTAACTCACTCACTCACACCGTTTGTCGCAAAATCGACAAATGGCGTTTACGCCACACAACCAACCAAACTTTGGGCCGTCAGACGTTACGAACAGGGGGCGCTGTTTTACACATGCGCAAACTCAGTTGTGGTAACTGCTCGCGCGTTAACATGTAGTTTTTGCATCTTCGTCATTGTTGAACGGTGTTTTTTTGTTTATCTTTTGTTAAGTACGTCTTCAGCATTCGGGCATTTGTAGTAAAATGAAGTAAGACCCAAACTTTACATTATATTTTCAAACCAATGATGAAATTCTTCATATATGACTCGTTTTATTTTATGGCAAATAGAAGGTATTCATACAAATTTGGGGACATACATTTGCATAAATTGTTATTATTTTAATTATCATTTTTGTTGATATTCACATTTAAGGTAACTACTACATTTAAACAATTTGGGCTTTAAATTACCTGTCCTATAGAACCAACTTTGCTGCAAAATGTTGTGAATGCATTAATAGAAAATGCAGCTTGCTACTTTGCTTACACATGTCCTGGATTTATATGTCCTCTTCTGCCCCTTAGTGTAGGACTTTTGATTTTTTAAATTGACTGACAGGCTATTTAGAAAACAGATTATCAGGAAAAATACAAAATATTTATTCAATCACAACATATGGCCATTGTGGACGTTATTAAGCTGATGTGTATGTTTATATTCACTGAATGAACACTGAGGTTGAGACCCACCAACCTCAGCCCAAATGGGGTGTACAACCGAGATCAGCTGTTCATATTAAAAAAAAAAAAAAAAAAAAAACACAGCTTTATAATTCACCAGATTTACAATTTTTGTAGTTGTTGGATAAAGGAGTCAGAAAAATACACAAAAGAAAGATTTTCAATTTTTATTGACTTTTTGGACAATTTCTTTTCCAGTGTCATCCATAACCGTTCACTTCAATGGTATTTGCATAATCTTTCATTCAATACTAGGAGGATATAAACCAAGGTAGACTGATGCTCGATGCCAAATTAGCAGCTAGCAAGCTAAATCTGCACTCCTCGAGCAATATGAAACTAGTTACGATAACTGGGGGAGGGGGAAATGTTCAGAGAGCTTTCAAGGGAACAATAAACATACCTTCCAGTTGTCCATTAAAAATGCACCTTCACATCATCTCTACCTGGTTTGTATCATTCTAGTTGTAAGGCTGATAAAAAAAGGGCCATTGCTATTTAACAGAGCGATCTGCATAGCAGCTGGAAGACAAAAGGACTGGACACTGACCCAATACAGAGGATGAGTAACACAGGACATCACTAGACAGATAGTTGGCACAAGATGGTCTGCTATTTTGCTCACAGATACATTTTCTTTTGTAGAGTGATTTACTTTTGAATGTCAAGAGTCCATTCAACAGTTAGTGTGAGGTCTGATGCATTGGAGCGCTAGGCCTAGTGTTGTAAAGAGGTTTAGTTCTGGCATGATCCCCAAGCATCTGGCAGTTTGAGTGGGTGCCATTCTGAAGAGGCAAAAGTACCGCACCCCTACTCCTCTCCCCTATGCCCTCGCTTTGTAAAGGTTACCGATTCGTAAGGCTACGAGGTACGTGCCACTACTTGACTATGTTCACAGAAGCAGTTACAAGCAAATGAAAAGATGTGACAGAGGACAACCACTACAGTGTGCTTGAGGGCTGATGACCAACAATTTTCACTCAGCTACATGGATAGAGCAGGAGGGCAGTGAGTGACTGACACAGCTGGCCTCATTGGTCAGGCATCATGTCTGAATATGTCACCAGCAGTAATTCAATCCCTTTACCCCACCCTGCGAAGGCAACTAAGATACGGGCAGCTCACAAAAACTGATGTCTGGCCACCACCGAGTTTGGTATAACAGTTCAAACCACAATGAAATGTCAGATCTAACCAACATATAAAACAGTCTTTTACAGACTGTAGACTTAACTGCAACAGCATTGTTGCATATTATTTTTTTTTTCCTTTTAATAAGCCTTTTTTTTTTTATGCAGATACAAAGCTCACAAGTCAATTACAGTATCTGAAAGCACTTTTGGACTGATGAATCTGCAAGGTTAGACTGAGATAAGTTGACAGAAGGATGACATTCTCAGAACTGAAAACTTTTTGGGGTCAGCGGTCAGTCCAGGTCAAAAGAGGGGACAATGACGGGGAAGATTCTGTCTGGTTAGGTTCAGGCCCATCTGTGGACACACACCTTAGAAGCGCTTTGGTCCCCAGGGTGAGGTCTTGGTTGCCACTGGGGCTCCGAAGCTTGGGAAATCTTCAGAGCTGCTCATATCTGGGGCCTAGAAGTAGGAAAACAGATGGAATTTAAGAACTAAAGCTGTGACCAATTCTAATTTGGCATCAATTTATTAAAAAAAAAAAAAAAAAAAAATGCTCACCTTCTCATTGCCAGTAGCCCAGGGAGCCTCCCTCACCACAAAGCCTTTGGATGGGCCACGGCGTTCATCCATGGCAGCAGCGCTACCACCAGGGGGCCTCATGTAAGCCATCTTAGCTTCATTTTCCACAACATCTGCCATCTGACAAAAACGCCATAACAAAGTGCATTAGCGCTAATCGGGAAAGCGTAAACAGTTCAGGAATTTGTTACATCATCTGTTTATCATGCAGGGAGAAGCTTACATATTCCTCTTCAAGGTTAAGGAGATGGTCGATGGCTTCATCTACAAGCTCAGGCCGACCTGTGACCGTCACAAGGTTTGGGTCTGCAGCTCCACTTTGGGGAAACCTGAGATCAACCTACAAAAGAAAAAAAAATATATTAAATTCATGTGACACTGAGGGTGCTTTTCTCTCTCTTTCTCTCTTGACTTTAGTCTAAGACACAGCTGAGAAATTCATACATGGTTTTCCCAAATTACATCTGTGTTATTATCCAATTTAGGTCACAATCTAAACTTATCACAACTGGCTGGGTTATTGTGAGGCTTTTTTTTTTTTCCATCTTAGTCTTCCAGACCTCTGGGGAGAAACCTGTTGCTAAGCTTGTTCATGCCTAGCTGTTAGAGAAGAGATCTGATGGGATTAGAAAGTTCCAATCCTTTTCCAAACCAGCCCGCCACCAATAGAGGCAACCACCACCAGCAATACAGTGCGTGAGCACATGTGTGATGAGATGCAATCCACCCATGATTCAGCATCTTGGATTTTGTCCTGGGAATACACTCCTCTCAGGACAAAGGTGCATTCATAGAGTCACATCTTGTGATCTCAATAAAGGCAGAAAGCTATCAATGTTTGTAGTTAGCAAGTATTAGAAAATATGTCAAAATAAATCAGCATGACAAGAGTTCTCTGGATTTTAGATCTGGGTATCGCTAACGATTTCATAAATAAATTTGATTCAGATAACAAGGTCCAGATTCAATTAGAGATCCCTCAGTTTCAAAACAATTGGCACTTAAAACTAATAGTGTCATATATTCCAGAGATATGTGGCATTTCCACAGCATTTTATCTCCAACATCTTGTATACGGCTTTGCTTTTGTCCAGCTCTTCAGTTGTCTTACTTTTTAAATCCAATCCGCTTTCAAGCTTGACGTTGCTCAGGGTTGTAGCTTCTGTTGTGTTTTGGAAATCTCTAATCTCTATATGTATCTCTTGCGAGACTGGTCATGCAAAAATCGAGAGAACGCAGTGAGAGTCTAATAAGAGAGGATGCAGGAAATGGCATGTTCTTACGAAAACAGGATTTTATGAATTGATTTTGGATCTTTCAAAAAACAGGATCAGTTTAGATCAAGGAGTACATTTTTTTTTTTAACCCTGCCGTGTCATCAGCTTGAGTTTTGTTAATCTTGGTCTGTCCTGATTTTTTTGCCCTGACTTAGAAGACCTTTGGTTCAGACAAGTTTCCTAGTTTATTTTCTTATGTTCCATTTATGTAGCCAACTACAAAAGTGAGGTTAAGACTCTCAAAGTCATAACTTTGAGAAACTCCTTATGTCATGAATGGACTGCTTTCAAACAAGCTTCTGACTTTCTAATATTTGCTTTAATTGGGAGTGGAGAAAATATCCTATTCTTTCCATAGTCTTACCTTAAACTCATCCATGATCTTGCGGATGCCCTTGCCACGCGCTCCAATAATGCGGGCATGGACTCTGCTGTCCAGGGTGATGTCCTCAGAGATCATTTCCTCCAGCTCGTCCACAATGGCCTGGATGGCATCTCGTGCAGCTATGGCTTTGTGCTCATACCCTGTAATAGTAATCTGATCCTGTGGAGAAACAGCAGCCGCATTAACACAAGTCAAATAATTAATTCAACAAAAACAGCTCTACTCAGTCAGACAATCAGGCCAGTACAATTATCTTGAGCTCATGGATAAAATAAGGACCAATATAAAAGTATTTCTATCATCCTCCAATATGACGGTAGGGTTTTGGTGGAGGAACTGGTCATTTAGCACCACCTGCTGTTCTGTTACAGTACAGTGCTCATTTTTTGCCTGCATTTTGTTTAGGACAGGAAATTTTTGTGCAGACACACATCACACATTTTTATTTGTGCTATACCTGGCTTTCATCGTTCTTCTCCGGGAACTGGATGTTAACATCGTGCTCAGTGCGGATGTTTGTAATAATGGCACCCTTGCGGCCGATGATTTTGGGGTGATACTTGGGGTCCACAGTGATGGTCAGCTTGAAGCTCCTGAGCGTCTACGGAGGAGTTTGATAGAAACAAGGTTAGAATCCAGCAGTCCACTAGTTTTGGCAAATGCTACAGTGGTAAAGGTTAATTATTAAGCTTTTTCCTCCTGAATTGTTATGAGCGTGCCCTTTAAAATAATATTCGAGATAACTGCACCACGTGAGTGTAAATCAGCTGAGTAGACAATTCACACTACCACTTATACTGGAGAGAGAGTTGAGCCTCAGTACACACAGATCATTTCACCTGAATACACTAGATAAACACACTATAAAACAGAGTGGATGCATGAGAGTACGCCACCAAATACGAACCCTATCCGCCTGCTCAGCCTGCAGCTCTTTGACGCGCTCCAAGAGTCCCTCTTTGGCGCGGTCAAGGTGATTGGCCAAGCCGGTGATGGAGATTTTATCAGATTGCTGCTCAGGAGCAGGCACTTGAATATTAACCTGTAGAGACAGTGAGGGGTCCCATTAATTAAAGTTTCTTTTATTTGCTTCCCCTACATCTCGGTGCTAAAACGTTTGAGACGCACCTCAAATTCATCCATCATCTTGCGAATTCCACTTCCTTTCTGTCCAATGATGTATCGATGAAGCTCAAAAGGCACTTCCACCTCAATAGTGACAGGAACCAAAGCCTGAAGATGGTGAATGAAGACAGTTAGGAGGGACAAGAAACTTCTTAGAGAAATGAATGTGCGGTTTGTTTTTAAGTCTGACCTTCAGTGCTTCCACAGCACCCTCGCAGCGCTCTTTGCGGCCAGAAATCACAATGGTGTCACACTTTTTGGGTGCATTTGGATCAACAGGTTCCTTCACTTCACCATTGGCTTCTCCGTTCTCCTGAATAGGAGCTTCTGCAGGAGGCGCAGCTAAAAAGTAAATCAGGAAGTTTATGAGAAAATTCAAATGCAAGGCAACAGTGCAATAATAAGTTGTTCTGTAGAAACCTGGCAATTGTTTTAATTCATTCATTTCATGTTTTTGTTTGTTTTTTTAATATATTATTATTAGTTTTAGACAGTTGGCTTCACTAATACTCGCTCTGGAATATTATCTTCACTTTTTACCATTTTCAGACATTTACAAGACGAACCTACATGTCCACTAATCAAGGAAAACTTCAGCAGATTAAATTGCAAAGAAAAATAATTCAACTGCTCCTACCTTGGGGGTCCTCACGTTCTGGGAACTTGATTTGTACGTTGTGATCTCTAGTGATCTGCTGGATCCGTGAGCCTTTGGGACCCATGATGGAACGGTGGAACTTCTGAGGAATCACACACTCCACTGTCACTTGAGCGTCCTGGGAAAGAACAGGTGGGGGATAAGCCAAGACAAAGACATTACATTTCAAATACAGAAGGGAAAAATAAATAAATGGAGAAAAAAAAAAAAAAGACTAGTAAAATAAAACTACTTACCAAGTCATCAACAATCTCTTGCATGCGCTTTTTGGCTGCCTCCACACATTCTTTGGCTCCTTTCAGGGTGACCTTTTCGCTCTGAGAAGCTGTGCGAGGGAAGCTCACCATAACGCCACCATACTCATCAGCTAAGTCCCTGAGGACCTGGCCACGGCGAGCCACGAAGTAGCGATGGTGCTTGGGGTCAACGCTCATAGTGTCCTCAACAACGTTGTCCTGAAACCAAAGAGTGACTTGTGTTTAAAGTTCATGTACAATAAGAGAATCCAAACCACAGTTTATCTTATTCTGCTGTGTTCAAAACTCATTTGAAGCCTTACTAAGCTCTTGATGAGCTCCTCCAGCTCTTTCTGGGCCTCTCGCACAGCTTCCTCGGTGCCAACCACAGTGATGAGTTCCTGGTCTTTGTCATCTGCGGTGGGGAAGATGATTCTGGCCCCAGTGCTGTCACGAACCTTGCGAATGTTTCCGCCACCTTTTCCAATGAGGAACTTGTGGTATTCTGGCTTTGCGTGCAGCTCGGCAGTGTGACTCTTTGTTTGCTGAAAATATTTTACAGAATTCCATTATTACAAGTCAGCCTCAATTATAAGATCAACTCATAGAGAGCTTTTACTAACTTCTTTGAGGATTTTTAATTTTAGTTCAACGTGATAGAATTTTCCATCTGACTTTAAGCTTTATAATTTTGTCTTCACTGCATAAGCAAACATTTCTTACGTTATGACAGCTGTGCAGAAGCCTACTGTTTCAGTTCTGTCAACTGAAAGGAAACTGAAAGATGAGCAACAAAAGCAGCTCTTGAAGTTTTGCCCCTACTCTCTCTACTCCTCACATGGTCACCAGTTAAACCAGGGTCAAAAGAAGTTCAACCTTTTATTAAAGTCATTCATACAAACCTTCTCCTCTGCCAAGGCAAGCAGTTGCTGCTTGGCCTTGTCCACCTCCTCTGCTGGGCCTCTGATGGTGACCTTATCAATCCCTGAGCCCTCTGTGGGAAAGTGGATGTGCACGCCACCACATTCCTCCATGATAGAGCGCACCAGACGGCCCTTTGATCCAATCAGGGAGTTGTGCAACTTGGAGGGAATGGATACATCCATTTCTGTGATGTTCGCCTGGACACAATCAGACATTAATTAAGCAATTACATCACGTCTGATGTTGTGAAAAAGAATCAGAGTGACTAATAGGCGTATGGTCTTACAAGCTCCTTCTGAATGGCCAAGATACGATTCCGTGCAGCTTCACAGTTTGCCTTCTTCCCAGTGATGACTATCATCTCTGAGTTGCTGTTCTCAGCAGGCAGGTCAATTTTGGTGTTCGTTTCCTCCCGGATCTAGAAACAAAAGGTCTGTTAAATCAAAACTTGGAAAGACAACCAACAGTGTCAGGTGTGTTGTCGGTATGCTGTACCTTCTTAATGTTTGAGCCTCCTTTTCCAATTATGTTTCTGTGGAACTGCTTGAAGATGGGGACTGAGACAGAAAAGCTGTTCTCCACCTAACCAAATAAATCACTGAAGGTTAACACTCAACAGCACTTTAACGGTGATTTACAGTATATACACATCACAAAACATAATACCAACATGAGAAAAGACCACAGGATTTACCATTTCAGCAACTATCTTCTGCATGAACTTCGAGCACTTTTCCACCTCGGTTCTTGGGCCCCTAAGTTGAACGATGTCGCTTTTTTGTGCTGGGTCAGGGAAGTTGATGATGACCTAGAACAAATAACGTTTTGAGTTGTAGTTCATTGCAACATTCAGTGCAAATAAACCAGCACCAATTCCATGGGATATCCACTCACCTCTGGGAATTTGTCGCGCACTTCTTTTATCTTCTCCCCTTTTTGGCCGATGATGGCTCTGTGAAAACGCTGTTCAATGATCAGGTCCTTTGTACGCTCATTCTCCTGCAAGACATAACATTTTAAGTGTGACAGGAACTAATCTGCAGCACCTCATATGTGTACTTAAGTTTGCACTGACCATGCGTGACGCAAGCTCAAGCAGCTCCTTCTTGGCCTCCTGCACACCCTGGGGATCCCCCTCAATACGGATCAGGTTACTCTTCTCGTTGTCAGGGGGGATACGGACGGTCACCTTGTGCAGCTCTTTGATGCGGTTGACTATAAATTAATCAGTAAACCCGTAGTTTGAGAAGACTGTCCACAGTTTTGTTGCAGTGTTCAAAATAAACCCAAACAACATGCTTACTGTTAACGCCTCCTTTTCCAATCAGGTGACGGTGGAATTTGGGGTCCACGCTTATCTCTGTGTAGTCCATTCGACTTATCTGTTTAGACAAAAACATGACAATGTTTGACTACCCTGTTTGACTAACCCTTTTGCTCGATAATTAGGTTCAACAACATAACACTCACCAAATCTGTAACAATGGCCTCAATCTGGCTCTGCACCATTTGCACATCTTTGGTAGGACCTTCCAGGGTGATCTTGTCTTCCCCCTCAGTGAACTCAATGTGCACCTGTATGTAAAATACAGAGAAAACATTTCTTCAGTCAAAATTAGGAAGATTTATTAATTTTTTTATTTTTAAGCACTTCAATTTAGAGAATTCAACAGACCTTGGGCATTTGTTGGGTAATCTTAGCCAAGTTCTGCCCCTTCTTGCCAATAATGAAACGATGAAGCCAAGAAGGAGCTGAGACCGAGGAAACAGTGTAACTGTTTGCCTGCGAAAAGGAACAAGTTTTCAGGTTAAACTTCATTTCCACTCAAACTGTTGCCAATGTTATTATTCGTGGTCAGGTCTTTATACCTTGGCATAAACTTCAGTGAGGGCCTGACCAAGGCGGTCTGGCTCCCCACGAAGGATGACAGTTTCTGAGCTGCTGTCAGATGGTGGGATCTCAACTGAGACGCCAGTTCTATCCAGTATCTCCTGCAGGGTGTTTCCCTTGGGGCCAATCACATATTTGTGCTGAGACTTCTTTACCTCCACTGCAATGGTGGTGGCACTCTTCTTCTACAACACATAAAAGGTAATCATCAGAGACTTGTCGCATGCAACAATGTTATTACTCAACTCCGTATTACCTAACTGTGAAGTAATTATTTACACACCTTGTCTTCATAAACCTTCTTGATCATAGCCACAGCAAGAGCCACCTGCTCCTTTTCCCCAGTGATGACAATCTCAGTCTTATTGACACTTGGAGGGGGGACATTGATGCGGGCACCGGTCTCCTGCATCATCTCTCCTACTAGCTTATTGTAGGCCCCAGTGATGAATGGATGGTAGACCTTATCGATGTTCACCCTTTCCACAGCACGCTTGTCCTTAAAGAGTAAAGAGGGGAACAAAAATTAAAATCTGGAAGATATCAGGGTAAAAGAAATGTCTTAGTGGGTGGAGGAGCATTACCTGCTCAGCAGAGATCAAGAGGATCTCGTGCTTTGCCTTCTCCAGGCCTTCCTTGGTACCAGAGATCTTGATCTGGTTGCTGGGGTCGTCAGGTCGTGGGATCTGGATTTTGGTGGCAGTCTTGAGCTCAAGCTCCTGAAGCTTCTCCCCATTTTTGCCGATGACAAAACGATGGTGTTCTTTGGGGATGGCAACAGTCGCCGACGCCTGTTGGAGTTAAAAATAAATAAATAAAATAAAACTAAAAAGCTGTTGGCACCAATCAAGGTCTTCAACTGTAATTTTGTTATGCATTTATCCCCAATTAAGACAAATCTCCTGACCTGAGTCTGCAGTCGGGACACAATCTCCTTACGGGCCTTCATTACAGCGTCCAGCTTCCCAGACACCATGATGGAGAGCCCCTGATCTTTAGCCAAGGAAAGTTCCAGATGGGCTCCGGTCTTATGCATGATGTCGACGCAGACCTTCGCTTGGTCTCCTTCCCCAAACTGGTTGATGTCCTTGTACTTGCGCTCCTCTAGCGGCACATGGAAAACCTAAATCAGGTGCAAAAACAAGAATGATAAGTGAGTTTGGCGACCTTAAAAGAACTGAGGAGGGAGGGAGATATCTCACAGATGCATGCAAATTGTAAGGTCCAAACCATGGCTTTTACAAAATACACAGAAGCAAGAGTAGACTGTGGGTTAGGTAGTAAAACCTGGGAGAATATACTGAATTTAAATGTGCTTTCAAATAGGAAACGCAAAAACGGATTCTAAACTTAAAGATTCCAGTGTGATGCAATATTTCAAAATAAGTTATAAAAACATGGCCAACAAATATCGAGTGTTTTGCTTCCGTTCATTTCATTCAACGGTTTTATTTATACTGTGCAGCCTTTTATTTTCCTTAATGAAATGAAATAAGTTACTGTGTTGCCACTATACACTGCCTGGCCAAAAAAAAAAAAAAGTCGCCACCTGGATTTAACTAGGCAAATAGGTACAAGCCTCCAACTGGATAATTATTGCATGGACGATCATCTTTCAGCTGGCAATAAGTTATTTAATCCCAACTGATGTAATAAGTATCTTCTCATTTCTTAAACAACCATGTCAAAAGACACATCCTGTGGTTGTGGAAAAGTTGTTAGTCTATTTGAGAAGGGTCAAATCATTGGCATGCATCAAGCAGAGAAAACATTTAAGGAGATTGTGGAAACTACTAAAATTGGATTAAGAACTGTCCAACGCATTATTAAAAACTGGAAGGATAGTGGGGGACCATCGTCTTTGAGGAAGAAATGTGGTCGGAGTCCAAATTATCCTGTTCTAGAGTGACGGGGCATCAGGGTAAGAAGAGAGGCAGATGAAGTGATGCACCCATCATGTCTAGTGTCTACTGTACAAGCCTGTGGGGGCAGTGGAGAGTTTGGTGAAGCCTAACCTTCACAGGCAGTTTAATTGATGCAAATCTTCCAACTGTTATAGTTGTATGTTTTTAACGCATTTATAATGCTTGATGAGACTCTCAGTGTTACTGCAGGCCTTTTGTAGCAGGTCTACAGGAGAAAGTCACACAAAGAGAACAGTTCCCGTTTCTTTTTGCCAACTCTACAGTTGTATATAGTTGTTCAAGTCATCATACAAAGTGACAAAATGGTTAAAAAGGTATTTTTGCGGCTGATAACTATATTACTTCTCACAGGATAAAACACCGGGATGAAGGCCATAATTGATACCGACTGCCTGCATCATTCTGTTGCATAGTATGAAACCAGCAGTGAACACCAGCAACGACAATTCCATGAGTTACAATCAAAAACTGTACTGTACCGCACCAACATGGACTTGATATACCGTCGTGCTGCACTTCACCTACAGAGAATTGCTGATTTATTTAAAATTAATCTGACACTTTAACTACAATTCTGTAATAACAATTCTATGCATATGTAGAGAAATAAGCTGCGGGAACTTTGAACTGAAAACACCAAACACGTTCGGAGATGCAACCATAGGAGTTAAGATTACAAAAATTATACCTGGGTGATAATTGAGGACTTAAGAGGGCGAATCTTAGATGTCCAGGCATTGGCAGTTTCCTGGGTCCCCTCAGGTGAGACTGCCTTCTCAGGCAGAGGTGGGAAAGCTTCCTTGTAGGTGGGAGGGGCATCCTCAACACTGGTTCCAGCAACAGCAGCTGAACAAACAGGAAAGGGCAGATGAGTCCACTTACAGTTTCGTGTTTGCTTTTAACAATTGAAGCTTTAATCATCCAAATACTCACCGACACCACCACCACCACCACCACCACCGCTCTGCTCTGGCAAGAGCCCACTGCGGTGCTCATTGAAGCTTTCCTGCGTAAGTACAGCGACTGAGCTCATGGTCAAAATCCCACGTTAACACGGAGTCCGAGTGTGCCACTGAAAAGAACACCTTGCATTAATTTAAATTTTCAAGCACAAAATTTAAAATGTCTTAACTGGTTTCCTAAATCAGCTGAAAGATTAATTTCTAACAGCAACAAAATTTTTTTTGTCAAAGTTAGAATTGCTCAGGTCTTTCCCCATTAGTTTTTGTCACCATTTTTTTTTTATTGGTTAAATTGTGAAATGCTCGGTTGGTAAAAGATGGACTCATGCATTTCCCCGCACACATCAGAGTTGGCAATTTACAAATCTTAAATCTGGTGATGGTTGTGCTTTTTTACGTCACAGAACTGTCAGCCAAATGTTCAAGCTAAAGCTGAAAGTCCCGAGGAAGTAGACTTTTAAACACTTAATAAATAAACACCCAAGTTTGAACGTCATCTGTGTCCGTTACTTTAGTAACAAGTAGTGAATAATATTAAACAGAAAATGTTTTTCAAAAGAAATTCTTAGACAAAAGAACTCTTTTGTCCAGACATCTGATCCAAGGCTGCAACAACGCCCCAACATAATCATTGATGGCAATGTTTATGCTCATCAACAGCTGTAGCATCTCCTGCAGCAAGACATGCTGGGAAAAGTGATTTAAACTGAAAAAAAACCAAACTCAAATGTTTGGGCACTTTTTAAACGCATGCATGCTTTGTAAAGCACATGCATAAGCTGTTAAACTGATACGGTCTGTGGACTCTCTATCCTCAAAACAACGAGACCGCAGCAAACATATCTGAACCAATACAGTGAGTTTAGTCTGATTCTTTGTCTACTCTCTAGAGCAGATATTAAAAACTAGTATAGTGAACTTTTAAGCTGTAAGATATTTGCCATGCCTGTGTACAGTCATAAATTGAAACATAAATTACTATAAACGTAAATCTATAAACATATACAACCAAGTTTACTTAGCTGTATACATTTAAAATAGGTCTACACTGAATACATCTCAATGTGATGATTAATATGACTGAGCAAGGATTAAAGTTAGAAAGTTAGAATTAGAAAACGGTTTAATAGTGGTAATATAATCAAAGTATTAATCAACTACTCAAATCAACAGCTAAAATCAGAAGGGATTGTTTATTTATCCATTTCTAATCAATTTATTGTCACCATTAACCTGGATTACTGTAACAATTAACCAGACTGTTTGCCCTGTGTGTATGGTTTGCACATTCGAGCGACCAGTGACGTGGGACTATGATAGGTTTCTTATTTAACTAAGAAATTGAGTTTTGCATACACTCAGGACAGCAAAGCCCTCATTTGAATGGTAGAAAGGAAATAGTAATTCTCTACTCAGAAGTCACATGTGGAGGTTTAATGTTGTGTACAGGGTTATCATAGGTGGACTTTTGACCATTATCTAATCTATCTTTATCAAAGATAGCAATATCTCATACAATGATCACACTTTGCACTTAGCATGTCAGCACTGTGTTAATGTGTGCAGAGACTGAGTGCTGAGTGAAGTGATTAAACATTAAGACATAAAAAAACAAAAACACAGGTGTGGGCAGGGCCTCAGCCTTACGGTGTCCTAGAAAATCCCAATTTGTTATTTAGTCCAACGGTGTTTGTCCAGTGCTATTCTAAGAATTGTACATAGGTGAGTAGGCTCCAAGGTTAAGAGGATTTTAGCCCACTGACCCCTCTGTATATCCACACTGGATAGGATTAAAAGCAAAAACCCAGCAACAGACAACTCAGTAGTCCAGTCTAGGATCTTTCAACCAAATAATTCTTTCTAACAAAAAGACTGCAAGGCCAATCCTCTCATCTATGACGTTCATAAACTTTAAAAGTGGATTTCTGAGTTACATAAACCTGCAAGTATTGACTGAGTTCCATTAATAGTGATTGTTTTACTCTGTAGAGAGGGAAATAAATGAATGCTTTGACTAAGGTTTGATTCCACTTCACTGTCAATGACGAAACTTGATATATCTCGAAGAGTCTCCCCTTTGTTTGTCTGCCTGGTAGAGAAACTTAAAGTCTAGCCAACAAGCAGAGGAATGTGAATGGTTTCACAGTGGATTTTGCCCCAAGCATGCCTGAAATTCAGCTGAAAGCACAAAAAGACAACTCCCTGATGTTGTTGAGAACTACTGGGCATACAGGTAATTGAAGGAAATTTGCTTCAAGCTCGCAACATGGAAGAAGTCAGTTTAGCAGGCTGCCACCCCCCAACACATTTCAGAGAACACCCTCTCAGTGGCCTCTTCCTTGTCAGGCTTCATAAAGTTAAGGCTGCCGTGCCCAGTGCTCATTACAGTTTGCACACACTAGTTTAAAGTCTGACTATCCTCCATGTGAGCACTGGAAGGAACAAGAATCTTTACAAATGACATATCTGTGGTTTGTATTAATCTGTGTAAGCAATATCCTGTTATGATTTGGCATTTGATTTGGATGTCTTTATTGTGACAAGCAATAGCCATTTAACTTGGGAGGTGAGCCATCCTCACTTTCCAACACGTCAAGGACATCCGTGATGGAGGAAATGCCACTCCAAAGGTAAACAGACCAGGTAATGTGTTTACTCAATTTTAAGTACTTAACTGGTTGACTTTCCTTGTAAAAAAAATCTTACTGACAGCAAATAAAAGCTTAAAACAGAGTTCCTAAATCTAGCCATATTTCTCCAGAATCACATTCAGAATGTAATGTTTTGTAATTTGCATTGTGGGAGAGTTTACATTGCATATTTGACAAGAGCTTACATTGCATATTTGACAAGAGCTTACCAGCTAAATGGTCAGTTACCAGATAATCCGTCCTGTAAAGATGCAAGTTCCCGTCAGCCTGCCAGCTTTTGCCTAAAGGCCAAACAGAAAAACAAAGAAAGGTTAGTTAGTTACAAAAGATATGGATATCTCAAGTGCCACACTTCCAACTACAAGAGACTGTCTTCAAGGGATTGGACATTACAGGGTCATATGTGCACAAAGAAGAAAACTGTTCTGAAAAATAAAACACAAAATTCATGTAGGAGATACAATGACTATGCAATTTCACTTATGTGTTTGAACATTATATTTGTATTGCCTTAATTATAACTGTGGATGAAGGTTTACGACATTCCAATAATAGATGTTTATTATACAAACTGTTTTTTATATATATAGTACAGTTATATGTATATATGTAAATGTAAGTATATGACTAAATATATATAGAAAATACAATGCCAGACCAATTTGCATATTTAGTGATCGTCATCATGGTTCTGGTGGGCCTGGTAGGAAAATTACAGCTATACTGTCAAGCCACTGCCAAGTCAGACAGCTGAAACCGTTCGTAAATGAAGAAGTGTCCAGATAAAGCAGATGCCAAGAAGTGCATTACTGAGGACCAGTAAAGTATAGGTGCTACTGGAGCCTGTTCTCCTTGACAAGCATCTGGCTTCTATAATTGGACACTGCTTTGTCATACAGAAGAACAGATCTGGGAACTGATGAAGCTGCTGTAGGGTAACAAGGTAAATACGCTACTGTTCTCTTAGCCAGAAAAAAAATACACAAGTAAAGGGTTCTTATTAAAAGATGTGATTTATCAAAGGGCACACGATCTGAAATGCAATGACAGTTTATGCTCAAGTAGTAAGAACGTCTGGATGGATTTCACTAGTTAACCACTGGTATGACCATAAGCTTTGGTCAAAGTTTCCACTGCAACATACACCACTTACCAGTTCATTATGTACACTAGTGGATGCAATGAACGCAGTGTAAAGAAATAACATCGCACTAAATCTTCGCTTTACGAAAGGCGGCAACTCAACTGTGATCCTTTTTGGAGGATGTAGTCTGTGGTGTCGATAAACACAAAGGTGTTTCCATTATTTTGACATTTTAATCAGTGGGCCTGGCTAAGTAACAGAAACACTTGAATGTTTATTTCAACACAGTTTAAACACTAACTATAAACTATATCCTCTGAAATAACCATACAGATGAATCACTATCTTTCTGGACGCAGTTTCAGCTTAAAACTGTAACAGTCATGAAGCCAAGATTTTCTGTCAGACCGTTTCATTAGAAGGTCATTCATATTCTGTTGTGTACCTAATGAACTGGAAAGTGAATGGACGTCCTCCATACATCCAGCTACTGTTTAATAAAGATCAATCTTTGATCATCCTCAGTGCCTATAAATGATGTACTAGATAATAAAACCCACTGTATTTGGTATAGTAGAGCTGCCACAAAATATATCATGTGTCATGTTCCCTTAAACATTGTTAAATGATACGTGTGAATTACATCCACGTCGTTTGATCTGAATGAATAAGTCGTGTGTGCTGTAGTTATCCAATACCTTCAGTAATTACTGTTACTGAGCGGTTAACCAATGTAACTTAGCTAAACTACATTCGGTGTTATATTATCAAACCCAACAGATCCTTCATGTAAAACGAGCTGGTACCAAGTAAACGTCGAGTGGCTAGTCTAGCTAGATAAACTTACATTAGCTGTAGTGTGACAGCCTAGCAGCCTATATACCATTATATCCAAATCCGTCGGATTAAGTAGCTGGTTAGTGTGACTGCTAGCCTAAACGATATCAGGTTTACTAGCTGACAGCTGCCAACGACACGTTACAGTTAATGCTAGCTTGCCCGTCATGTTGGCTAACGTTTGTGAACCATAAAAATGTACCGAGATCGAGACCAACTAACATTATCTCGACTCTCAGGGAGACAGATAAGGTCGTACGTTTGGCGAATGTAAGGGATTGTCAACACAACATCGATATTCAGTAGCGTGATCACCATGGCGTGGATTAGTAGCTCCAAATCCCTAGCTAGTTAGCAAAGTTGCTAAAAACTTTGACTGTGGTGTGTGTGTGTGTGACTGTGACACGTAGCCCCTCAGCTAATAGGTAGCGTGAAGTTAGCTTGGCTCACTCAAAGAGACCTACACAGAACTTCAGGCTGTACCTCACCCGGCTAATGACATTCATCTTACAATAAATTTAAAACAACAACAAAGACATTTTGGTCGCCACGTCGTGGGCCGTGTCATTTTTTACAGTAATTAGCCGACACCAACGCGCCTGCTAAAAGTACAAGTTGTAGCTTTAGCCAGCGAGCTAACGTTAGCTTACGTTACACTTGGTTCCACTAGCTCGCTAAGTCCACGTAGGCATACAGCTGAGCGGGGGAGAAATGACACGGAGTCAGGCCAGAACACACTGCTTCGTTCAAGGTCCACGAACAAACCGTCCTCCCAACAACTATACCTCAGCCACGTATATAACAAATGGAAGTCGTATATGCTGATAATACAGCCGTGTCCAGTAGAAAAGTACGAAGTACTTACTTCTTTTATGTTCTCGTCTGCCCTGAAGGTGCAGAAGCTGAGATGAAATTCCACTGGCGAGAAGGTGGGATTGAAGCCTGACGGATATATACC
Source organism: Planiliza haematocheilus (assembly GCA_005024645.1). Lineage (NCBI taxonomy): Eukaryota > Metazoa > Chordata > Actinopteri > Mugiliformes > Mugilidae > Planiliza > Planiliza haematocheilus. Next base: position 5,164,115 of record SRSE01000306.1, read on the forward strand.
AGGGCCGCCCACCAATCATGGCCTCCAACGTCACGTCAAAGAGTCCGATTACATATAACTTGATTTCATTTCCAGGAGTCACAGACCTTTGTATAAATTATGGACTTTGATCACCTTGCGAACGAAAACAATTCAAGAAAATATTTGACACAGCAAAACACAAATAAAAGTAAGAATATTTGTGTATTTTTAAATCCTTACTTATGATGACACTTTTCACTGAGATGGCCAGGGCCAGTGAGTTTTAACATGTGTTGTTGTTAATGTGAAATTAAACACATGTCAGTGAAACACGCAGCTTTGTACACACGCAGAAATATTTTTCTCCTGAATAACTGCTAAGAGGCTTCATACTCTGCTCATTCCTCAGCTGCTTGTCAATGGATACACTGCTGAGCTCAAAGTATGCAAGTAAAGATCAAAGTCAGTCCAAACTCTCCAGGAAATCTGTGCAGGAAATAGTCCTAATGATTAGTTTTTAAATATGCAATCAATACATTTGTGTTGACTACTGATTTATATACTGCTAGATCACACATTAAATCTTTTCCCTTTTGGTTGAGTTGGAGAATGCAGTATTAAAAAAACCTGGGAATAGAATTTATAGGATTATAAATCACATGTCTGAATTAACAGATACATCACAGCTATGACAGTGTCATAAGTTAGGCCGTAACTGTCCATACTTTTATGTATATTTTAAATGTTTATTTATTGTTTATTATAAGTCAAATTTTATTTTATTCTACACATTTTCTAGAGATTACAGATTGTCATTACTTTGGAAATATGCAATTTGCTCAGCCTTAATCAGTCAAAATCACCAGACAGAAGTCTAGCAAGGGTATTTTTATGTTTTCTAAGCATAGTATTTTAAGGTCACACAAAGTAAATAAAATCTGACCATCACTTCAGGTGACGGTCCTCGTCTATTGAAGAAGTTCATTATCAGTGCCAATGCAAAGAGTGCCTGAAAAATTGTAAAAGTAAAATAAAGGGATTTTCGCTAAAGTACGGGTATTTTTTAAGAAGTACAAAGTTAGACAAGAGTATTCACTTTGTATCAATACTTAATTATAGTTCCGATGCTTAATGGTGTAATTTAAAATGAATTATTCGCTTCTTCAGCACATCTCAGGATGTCTATTGCTCGATGAGCCAGTGGTTCAGTTTTCTCCTTCACCTCCCTCTTTCTGACTTCCCCTCCTCCTCCTCTTGTGTGGTGAGGTTTTGCTGGAGCCTGAGGCCTCCTCATCACCCCTCCTCCTCTTCTGGAGTCCATTGATCTGGGTTTAGCTGAACTGAGCTACCACTGTGTTTAAGTACATACCACTGTGTGCAGTTTCTAGTAATAGCACAATAATATGTCAACCTGACTACAAATAAACCCTATAAATAAGGCTCTAATGTTAAACTGGGGTGTACATAGCAATATGTGTTTCTATTTCATGTATTTCACTTTACAATGTTCATATGTAGCTTTTTCACAAGGGGTGTGCCATCGAAGGGGCTGAGTATTTGCAGTGTGACTTAAAAAGAAAGGAAAAAAAAGATTATAGTTAAATAAAAACAGCTGATTTTAGCATTGGATGTAATGCGTATAGGGGAATGATCCTTACATATACCTTTAGGTAAGAAGGCAAGGAACAAATATCTTAATATACTAAATAATGATGGATCAAGTAATGATGAACATTACTGCCAAACATCACAGCAGAAATGCAGCTCAGGCATGCTGTATTTGACAGCCCATCAGGGGCTCTGTGGCTCTCTTAGAAAAACAAGTCAAACACCCGCACATTACTTAAACTATAAAGACTAACAAAGCAGTACAGTCTCCTGCTTACTGTCAATACTTGGCCTTAGCCTTTCTAAGAAACTGAGATGCTAGCATTCCAGACCTTTTTGTGACTCAGCTGTCTTTACTTGTATCATCGGGGCTGAGCCATCCGTCCCTCTGGATGGTTGAAGTCTAAGCCAAATTTTTAGTTGCTGTGACTTTATTAATGGCGATGAGAATGTTTGGCTACAGGTCTGAATGACTGATTTCCATGCCTTGTAGAAGAGGCAGCGCTGTAGCAAGCTGAAATGAACAATGGGCGGTGTTTATTTCTTGAACAAAACTATGACAACACATGTTCACTGATGCATGGTTTTCTTGAATGTTTTAACTTCAGTTATACAAAAACTGAGCCTTTATGTGGATGTAAACCCAAGTGCTTGAACTCCAGACAATAATGTCCCTTACTGTGTACTGGAGGAAGGAAGGAGTCATTACATTTGTTTGCTGTTAAACAACTTCTGTGTTTTCTCCTTCTGGGGTCACATTAGAATCGAGAGATTGGATGTGCATGCAATTATAATGTTGGTGACTATATTTTATTCTGCACTGCTTATGCGTAATTTCAAAGCTGCTGACTCATTGGTGGGCAGCTTCCTGCATTCTTCATCATAGACTGAGGAGATCCCGCTTTTCTTTCCTAGTACATTACCTCATGTTGATCAGGAAAAAAAGAAATATGAAAGTACACTTTGGCTTCAGGGATAAACAAAGGGCCTTATTCAACGTATTCTGACATCCATAGTCAAAACAATTAATCACTTATCAAAACTAACTGTCAACTATCAGATGTGCTGGTAATGAAAATAAGTAGGTTTAAGGGCTTGTGGTATTATAGAGTAGCAACATCTCATTTGTGTGCTCATTACTTGACAAGCTTGTTGCAATTTGATAAACACAACTTTGTAATAAATTAGCAACATAAATCAGAACAAATCATGTTTTGATACAAAGTCTCTGAACTATACCAGAGACACAAGATGAAGAATGGAGGACACAATCAACCTATATTATAACTAGTTTATAATCTTTGTATATGTAATTCTTCCATACAGAGTAAACCTTTGTGAGGTTTGGAGTCCCTGGACAGTGCTTGTCTGGTCCACTCTTGGTAGTTAGGTGGTTTGTTGTATCTGAAAGTTGTTCTGCAGGTCTCGTGGTGCACCCAGTCCTCCCAAGTACATGTCTCTGTTCTAAATCCAAAATATGCGGTAATATATAACATTATGAATGTGTCTATTAAAGATTTGACAAGTATTGTCAAAAACAAAGGAGATCAAGCACACCTCTGTGAAGGTGGAATTTCCAAAGTCACTTAGCATTTAGTCAGACACAGCAACATTTTAGGTGTGTCTGATTTGGATCACTTAACACTGATGGAAGGTGCACTGAATTCATATAAATAGATGAGGCAACCCATTTTATCGCACCCTTATTAATTTTTCATGTTCACAAACAGCTAGTACACCCTAGTAGTGATTGTTTCTTTGTGCAGTGAACAGATGTCTTCCTGTTTGCAGCTTCTACTGTCCAAAATGTCTATATATAAAAATAAATAAATATAGCACTTCAGGGGAACTGTGGAAATCAAGATCTTACAAGAAAACTAAGATCAAGCAGTACATCTGGTGGGCATATAGGAGAAACAAAACACCCATATGACTGTAGAGGAGCTGCAGCATGGTTTAGTGACCCTAGGGGTGCAGATGCATGATCCACTTATCAGCACTGATGCACAAATAGAGTCTACATGGAGGAGTCTTCAAAAGGCATTTCACTTGATGCCTCTTCTCAAAAGGTAACATCTAAAATATGCAAAGTAACATCTGGACAAGCCAGAATGGTTTTGGAAGGGAGCGCTGCTGACAAATTAAGTTAAGAAACTGAAAATGAAAAAAAGGCTGTTTCTACCACAGAACAGTAACCTAAAGCAGACCCAAACATTTACCATGAATAGCTTCAAGAAACACAAGTTAATGTTTTGGGGATATCTCAGTCCCTGGAACTTATTTTAGATCTCGAAATAATTTGCAATAAACAGCTGAAAAATTAGGAACAGAAAGATTTTTAGCTCGCTACAAAAGCCAGAATATGGCATCCGATGGGACTATTAACTATTAACTACTGACTTAGTGGGAGACACAACATTGTGACTATCATTACCTACTGAATTTGAATGAAATAGGGAAAAAACAGTGTATATATTATCATATATCATATTTTATCTATTTTTATGTAGTTTTTCATACACTTCTTTTCAGAAATCATTATACAGTATGTACTTAGCTAAGTGGTGTCCTACTTTTTTACACAGCTGTAGTCACACAGGGGATTTATTGACTGGGTTGCGGCAGTGGTCAGCAAAGCGTGTAATGCTCTTTTCAGTATAATTCCCGGTGAAACATGTTGTATTTTGCATATATCTACTGAGAGTTTCTTAAAGCCTTCCACATCTGCAGAGCTAATCTATTGGAAAATACCTCAAATATTTAGAGCTGCATCTGTGCAGGCTCTGATTCACAGCAGACAGCATAAAAGAGAGGATGTTCTAACAAAGGCATAAAATGGCATAAGAGCCAAATAATTTGCCCTTTGAATGTTTGAATGAGTTACTAATTTCCATTTGGATTTGAATGTAATGCAAATAGAAACACCGCTATCCTCACCCTCGGACTACTACAAGTGTCTACGTCAAGCGTTTACCAGACTAATTTCATCACACATGAACTCTGTGAGAGCTGTCCAGAGCCCTGTGAAGATAATTAACACAGATCTAAGACAGTGTGGAAACAAAGGAAAGTCAGTTAGTCCATATTCCATGTGTCATCTCTCAAATAGGGACAATCTTTCTTTTTCATACTTTATATCAAGAACTGGTTAAAAATGTAAAAACAACAAATAAACATCCATGATTAAAAATTCATAGCTACAACTCAGGAGAAGAAACCAACTATATAACAGAGACCTTTGAGAAATGTGGCACAGACAATCACCTGTGGAAAAAAAATAATAAGTGAGGGCTTTCTGTAGCCTACAGACTTCAGGCAAATAAACAGCCCACTCCAATTGACCATCTTGTGACAATTCTGTGTTGAACTGAGAAACATTTGGACCTGGCATTCATGTAGATGTTACTTAGACATGTGCCGACCACCTAGACCAGACCAGGTGGGACCCCATAGCAATGGCACTCCTTGATGCCAGCAGCCTGATACAGGTGCACACACAAAAACGCTTTAGGAACGACTCACAAAACATAAATAACAGCACAAGGTGTTGACCTGGCCTCCAAATTTGCTAGATCCCAGACTGATCAAGTATCTGTGCGATGATCCATAGAGGCCCCTCTCATCAGCCCATAGGGCCCAAAGGCCCCCAGTAACAACATCCTCTTGCCAAACACCACAGGACACCCTCAGAAGGCCCATGTCCATTCTCTGATGAGTCACAACTGTTTTGGAGGCACTTTTTACATTTACATACATTGCTTACTTTGAGGAGAGCTGGCAAAAACCAGCAGTTGAAAGGTTTCTAGTGTGTTACTGTATTAAAATTGTATTTTTGATTAAATAAATAAATCTATCTGTGTCATAATCTCAACGCATTCTTTCTTTTAAATCTACTGTAATAAAAAAATAAAATAAAAAAATGTATATGATGAATGTAGGAATACTTGCTCATATTTGATAGATATGTGATGAACATGTTTGGACATTATATTGAAAACAAGCCTCTGTTTCACTAAATACATGTATGTGTATCCAATGTACCGGATGGTATCCACACACCAGTTCATTAGGAAAATGAATGTATTGTAATATTTCCAACAGCTGAATCAACAAGTAATGCTGACTATCAGTACCTTCATGAAACTTAACATTTAGTGTGGGACGGTTTTAAGGGTAATGGAGGTTTATTTTGATGAGGACAGTAGAGGGCGCTCCATTACAACGCAAGAAGAGGTGTTTTCCTTTCCTCATGTATGAATGAGTCTTTATCGTTAAAGTGCTGCTTTAAGACATTGGACCGAAGTCCAAGCAGTCCTTAGATTCACCGTGGTAGATGTGACTGGTTTCTAAAGCGTTGACAGACCTTTAGATAAGATAAGACAGGCGTGTGACGCGCGCTCACATTTTCACAATGTGTTACCAAATGTGTATTTATAGGAAGTTTCCAGAGAAACCCGTGTGTGTTTAACACTATCTACTGTAGTCCAAACTTAAATAAAGGCAGTTTCACTCTGTGAGTCAAGCCAGATAAAGCAAATCAGATAAAACAATTATTTTTATTTCCTCTTGGTGTTGACACAATTTTTAACACGAGTGGCCTCTTGCCGCTTTTAAACTATCCACGAGGTTCTATGACAAAAAAAAAAGAAAGAAAAACTTTATATTTTTTCCAGGCGTAAGAGGGTCCTCCATCCATGAAAGCTATTTAAAGTAAAGGAAGGTAAGTCTTGGCTCCACAGCCTACAATCCTGAGCCACATTTGAACCAATGGTGAGGCGAACGGCACTGCTTTAGCCAATGATAAACCAGAATGAGTGCGCACTCCTGTGGGTGACGAGTCGACGACCATGGACTGGAGCAGTGTCCTCTCCGCTGTTACAGACTTTTAGCATTTAGTTTAATTTGGCTAAAACGGTAAGTTTAACCCCATTTAAGCGTTATTATTATATTTTGTTTAAATATGTCGAGTTGTTTGTAGTGTGAAAGGTCGGCTAGGTGAATGAACTTCTGTTCGCGTTCAGTCGGTAACTTACTATGAATCTTACCTTAAATGTTTTTTTAAGGCTCGTGAATGTCGTTCCGTTTGTTTTTTCTCGCGATATAATGTCGGTGTGAAAGTCGTTCAGGTCCTGCTGACCCAGTTGGGCCCAACCAGCGGTAATAAGTGAAAAATCCGTACGTCGTCGTTTCTTTTCATACATTCAAGTTGTCTGTTTTCTTCTTTTATACAGTCCAGATAGATGTCTAATATTAACTGTAGCGTTTGGTCTCAAGTTTTCCAACTTTTTGCATTACATGGATTATGTCCACAAACAACTTCAGTCAGTCTGCAATTAAGAAGGAAACATGCAAAATATTAGTCTTAAATAGAGGCATAAACGACGCCTCCCATAATAAGAAAAAAGGCATTTTATCATGTATTGATGTGTTACTGTCCTTTCTATGTTTGCAGGATCTGCCCTGAGCAGCAATGGGGGAATTGGAGGGTTCATACCGGGTCCTGCAGACCCCTGGCACAAGGCTGGGAGCCCAGTTCAATGCTGGTATCAGCACTCTGGAGCCAGGCCAGAGTCTTAGTGGCAACATGGTCAGCGGGAGCAGAGCCTACGGTCGAGGAGTACAAATCCGCGTGGAGGGACTGGACGACTCCCAGGAGTTCTTTGATACAGACGTGAGTTTCTTTTCAGCTGTTGCACATTGTCACCAAGATAAGTCAGTAGTTTGTTACACAGCAGGCTACGTCTTACTTGGGAGTCCCTGACTGCCCTGCTTTGCGTGTGGCTTGGGTTGGTGACAGCTGCCACATGGCTTTGGCGCTGAAATCCCTTCCTCCTTAAGGCTTCTTATTCGAGCAACTTAGTGTAACTCACCAGGGCACTTTTTAGTGTCTTTGGCTGTGATTTCTGCTCAAGTAGTTGTAGTATTTGACTAATGAAAATGTAGGTATTAAAACATGCTGGGAGGTTGTTGTTGTTGTTGTTGTTGTTACTGTTTTTATTGTTTTATTTTCAAGATATACAGTAGTATTCATTGAGCCTGAACGTTTGATATCATGGGGTACAGTGAGTAGATCATAACCAAAATGCCTCAATATAGTTTTGTCTGCTCTGTATTCTACTTGCACTGCTATACAAAAAAGTTTGTCCTGTTTTTAAAAATTAGCAGTTGGTTTGAACAAACATTTAGATCCACACTCTGCTTTCCAGTGTTTATTTGCCAAGTTGCTGCCGGAGTCGTTCAGAAGGCAAATAGGAAGCAATGAGGAAGCCACTTTATCAAAGCATGTTTCCTGCCTTTTTCTGTGGAGGGGAAGAAATCGTAAGTGATCCCCAAGCAGGGGCTCCACAATGATTAAATACTCAATTCAGTGGTTGATTAATGGAGAAGTACAATGACTGGAACTGGCAGGTAGTAATTGTCTTGGAATAGGGTTGTGTATTTATACTATCCTAAATCCTGCTGTAGCCAAAACACTAGCGGTTCTGGCAGATGTAGTTTGGGGGCACTGCTGAGGCAGACATTTCATAATCTTATGCACCATATGTTGTCTCAAACTCTTAAGCTAATAGAGCGTGACAGACGCAGGTTTAGTTCATATGGAAGTGGGTCTGTGTGCTGGTCAGTTGTAAGAAAATATTTTGTCCCGAGTACTGAAAGACGACTAAACTTGGCCCTGTGAGTTCAGCGTAGATCTGCCCATGGTGTCAGTAGGAGGTGGCAGACAGAAATACATGACTGTAAAAGGGGAGAATGACGGCAATCCTGTTGTCGAGCAGACTGCAGTTTGCGAATAACAAGATGGCTTCTGAGAGGCTCTGTTGTTTACCACTGCCAGACATTGCTTAATATTTCTGTTCATTCATTCTGAGAGGTTGTGGGTTGGTGGGAGAGTAGCATTTATCAAGACTGCGTCAATGGTGGCAGAGCTAGACACTTCAGCTGTGTGAGCTGCTCTTAAATTTTCAGTTAAAGGAACTTTCATGGAGCTGTATTACTATTAGTTTTATCTGACCATAGTTTGAAAAATATGACTGAAGCAGTAGAACATTTCCTTCACTGTAGTTGCAGTTTCACTGCTTATAAAAATAGATACAAAATTGCAGTGCTGAATGTTTGCAATGGTTGTGGCCTTAGAGTAACTGCCTCCATCCATCGTGGCATTTCGGTTGCTCAGCTGCTCACATATCTTATACTTTTGTGTACAGTCTTCATCACCTGCCACTTACTGCCACTCTCGCAGTGCAGTGGAGCAGTAGTAAAAATGTGTCAAATTGTGGTATTGTACTTCTTGTTTATCTTTTATTGTTTCAACCAGAAATGTGTAAGGGTGAATCTCTCGCTTATAAAACATGTGGTGTGCTAGAATATTTTTATTTGTGGCCATAAAATGTAAAACGTCATGAAAAAAAAAATAAACAGGCAAATCAAATCAGAGAACGTGTGCTTTGATCTGTTGGCCTTCATCTGGTGCAGGTACCCTGCATGGGTCATCATCAGCAGACATTTGCTTGCATGGCTCTTGTCCACAGGCCCCTCCCACAGCCAGCACAGGAGAAAGCTCAGCCTTGTGGTTTCTGGACAGGGAGGCAGGGCAGGGAAACACAAGCTTCTTTTATCCGGCACAGCCAGCCCCTTTGCTGGCGTTAACTCGCAGCTCAAAACTCGCCCAAAAAAAAAAGAAAAAGACTGAGGGTGGGATGTGGAACCTAGCTGTGTGAAAATGCACTATAGTCGGGGCCGTGGTGGGAGGAAACCCGAGCGGGCTTTGCTTTAGTGTTGGCAAACAAGCACATAAATAGCAAGGTTGACAAGCAAGTGGGCTGGGGTGGAGGGGTAGATTCTGGTGTTAAGAGAGCAGTTCAGAGGGAGCAGTCGTGGCCAGTACAAAGTTTGAGTTGGGGTGGTGGGGGAAGGGACACACACAGGAGTGAAGCCCTGCTGAAAGTTTGCCCTAGGAATTTCAACTCCTGCCCCACTGCAGAAACCACATTTTGTTTTTTTTGTCAGACGATAAAACTAGTAATTCAATGATAATGTGTTACTGCTGTTTGCATGTTTGAACATGGTGGGAAAAAGACAAGATGGTGTTCATTGTCTTCTAAACAGCATTTAACCAGTACAGTGCGAAAGTCTCGCCTCTGTAAGGGCTGGAAAATGGTGGATGGCTGGAATCTGTTGTTGTGCATGCTCAAAAAGGAGCACTTCATCATTACAACCACTACATCTGAGGAGCACTCTCTCTTGTCTATACAAAGCACTATTCCACTGTGTAGTGAAGTGGCTAAACAATCTAATGGCTGTGCCTAGAAGCATGTTAAACACCCCAAACAATTCCTTGCTCTGCACGTTATTTCTGCTCTGCTCTGATCTTATTGTTGCTGGCTGACACCTAAAGAGGACCCACCTATCTCAGGTTATTTCTATGTTTTGGAAGCCGAGCTGAGGCTGCAAAGTATCTGGGTTACACAGGTGACCTGGGCAGAAGGCTCACTGTAAAACGCCTGATCCTTATTACCACCATGTAGTATTTATCTGCTAACAAAAATCACTGCCAACTGTCCCCAGGCGTGTCCTGAAGCCGGAGACTGAAAAGAGCAAAGCAGTGATTCCAGGGAATAAAAGGTGCCATTAAGCTAAGAAAGGCATCAAAGGGCCGGTTTAACTTTGAAATGTCTCCTCACAGACCTGTGAAAGTGGCCACTGTTGTGCAGCGCTTTAAAATGTATATCAGCAGGAAAATCTCATGGTGGCAAGGCCTAAACAAGCTACATCCCACTGTGCCAAATACAAGCCCCGACACTCCCCTGCTGTCAGTAGGAGGTTCTATTAGAGCTTTCTGCCATTCACTGGTAGCTCCCGACCATGTTTAACCTGTTATACAAGATGCGACCCAGTGCTGGATTTGAATTCGGTTGGATGATATTTGGGTTACACCTGTGTGTTTTGTTTGCCACCTACTTCATTCTTTGTACATGAGAATACAGAGCAATTAAGCCCCCAACCCTCCACCCACACCAGAGGCAAAAATACTTCTCCATACTGTATAATGCGAATGGGCCTTCCTTTAATGTATGTAGGCAATGCACTTGCAACAAGTTAAATAACCCAAAATTATATATGTATATATAGCATATATAGCAGTTTGTGTGTGTGCAAGTGTGCCAGGCTATTTTATTTCTGTAATTTAAGCTAAAGCATTTCCGCAGGATACGGCTTGTATTAGTGGAATATGGATAAATCAAAAAACTACGTCTGCAAGTGCCATGGCTAACTACAGGTCCTTGGTGATAATAGCTGGAAGACATCAGGTGCAAAAATACAGCCCTCGGTCGTACGTTGCTGATTGTTTTCCCCCTCCAGTGGGTGTGGTGGAGTGCACACTCACACACATGTATACAGGGGATGATTTCTCTCCCAGAGAAACATCTGTTTGTCATAATCCCTGCTGCCTTTGGAGCGTGATTGGGTGACCCGCTGACCTGCCTTAATGTCGGTGCACGGGGATGAGACTGCGGCTCAGACCACAAGTTGGGTGTGAACTCACTGTCACTTCAAAGAACTAAAAATACAGCCCGCTGATTTATCACACTTATTTAATATTATTTCTCAGCTGGACAGGGCCTCTAAATATGGTTTGTCTGGGATTTTGGCACAAGGGATTGTTACATCTTAATGAATATATAACAAAACTTCAATTATGAGTGATGTGATTAAGTTACTGTTTTGATTTTGGCATTTATGAATCATTCCAAAGTTAAAAGATACGCCAATGTGATGTTATAAAAAATGTAACAGTAAATCATGAGCTGGGGACGTCATTGTTTGGCTTTTTTTTTTATTAAAATTCTTATATTTAGTATTAAGTTTAATGGTGAGATGATGGGGGAGGGTGATGCATAACGTTTTTCTTAATTCCATTTCCTTTTTTGCATGGAATTATTTCTCTCCCTTTTTACTCCTGCAAAATATTCATACCATACATAAAGCGTGGCATTCCTGCAGCGCTATAATAACTGTGGGCCCACTGAGTAAACAGTAAGTGATTTCACACGGAGATAATCCAGCTTGGTGAGCAGTATGAGGAAGTTATTTGAAGGGAATAGTATCCGCATCAGTCTCGACTTCGACGAAATTCCATGTAGATATTTATGCTGGCTGTATGCAAGTCCACTGCAAATCTGTCCACAGCCACCGCACCGCTTGCATGTCAGGGGCGGAGGTGAATTGCAGCCTGTGAAAATGTCATCCCTCCCTCTCAGATTGTTGAAGATAAAGCTGAATATTGACGTTGTATCTTCCTGTTCCTTGAGACTGGGGCTCTGTGATGGCTGTTTTACATTCCTGCACAAGGTCAATGAGTAACACAAAGGAGGAGCATCTGAAAACACGGTCAGCATTGAGTAGCTGGCTTATGACTGCTACAATGAGGAAATAATCAGACAGCGGTTAAAATCAGCCATTGTCTGAGCAGCCACTCAGTGTCTGGGTTATAACTTCTGCTTGATATTTATGTGAGTTCATATGGTGAAGTAGTGGCTTATTCCAATAAATTTGACTAATCTGCAGTTTTATGTGGGTGTACCGGAATTAATACAATATTACAGCAGAATGAGGTGTACATTGTAAACCTCACAGGACACTGCAAAGAAATACGGATTACGTTGTCTGACCACAAGGAATATTTGGTTTTGCTCTAATGACTCTGTTGCCAGTGAACCTCAGATATTGATCCTGTCTGCTTAGAGCTCAGTAGATGATTACACTGAACAGGCATTCACTCATTAAGTCAATCTGTGTGAATGCCCCAAAATGTGCCTTACATTTGGCCACTGATTCATTTTGAATGTACGTACTGACGCTGTCTGGATACTATGTTTGGCTGGGGGTGCCTGGGTTGAGTACAGGCCAAAGTATTTTAACACACCAGTTTTTGCTCGCTGGTTGAGATCAGCTGTAACCAGATCCTGAGGATGTGTGGAAAAAGGAGGCATTTTACAACAGATTCCTAAATTTATGGATGTTGTGTCAGTAGGTTTCACCTGCAATTTATAGATTTTGTGAATGTAGAACATATGATCGTATCAAAGTAATGAAACAACTAACTACATTAAATCTCCTGGAGCCCTTTGAGTTGCAATGCTTTAGTTTAGCCAATGCAAAGGAGTTCTTTTTATAAGGCTTTTAAAAATACTATTTTACATTACAACCAGATGTTTGAGGCTATAATTTTCTCAAAAAGTCGCAGGCTGGGATTCCAAACCTCAAGTGCAGTGTGTTCTTAGTGCATAGTAATTAGTTCTTCATTTAGTGAAAACAAACCCCACAGCGTTGAGAAGGTAAACTTCTGCAGATTTCCTGCCTGTGATTTTTTTGTGCAGCGACAGTACAGTAGGAATACATTTTTGCAGTTTGCCCGCTCATCCAAGTGGAGGAAACTATTTGAATCGACAGATGGAACATACGCGGCCATAAAACACACAATGAAGTGGATCATTTACAGACGCCAAATATTTTCTGCACCACACAGACAGACGGCATGTATTCAGTGTTCTCACAGGCTTGGCCTTCCTTTGCCTTGGCCAAGGCCGAAATTGGTTTTTGATCTAAATTTGGTCTCTGTCTGTGGATCAGCTGTGTTCTTCAAGATATTGTCTAAATATTTTTCATTTAAAACAGTGGAATTTCTCTCTGCTCTTATTGTCTCAGTGACTCATTAGAGCACTTTGTGTTGATGCATAGTTTAACAAAATGAACCATTCCTCTATTTTATTTTCTCCTTTCAGCCAAGATCTCTTGGACAGGCCCTCCTTTCTGAGGTTTTCCACCGAGGAAACATCATAGAGAGTGATTACTTTGGCCTCGAGTTCCAGAACATGCAGATGAAGTGGGTACGTACACCAGCAACTGTGTAGCTCATATCCCGTTTGAGACTCTTTGAATATGCCTACAAATGACTGAGTCAAGTCAGATAGCAGTTAAGACAGGCAGCACAAGACAATGAGTCAGGGTCCATCTATTCTGCTCATTTCTCAGCTAAAAGTTCTCCAGCTGTCTGCAGCACTGAGGTAGTATTGTTTTCACTGAACTCGACTTGTATATAATCTAGGACTATTTTCAACTTTTCTGGCTCAACTGTCCACATACAGCTGTCAGATTTTCCATTGCTTTATTCCAGAAACATACATGGAATTCAAGACCACCTACAAGTTTTTTTTTTTTGTTTTTTTCATGAAAAGCAACAGATAGGGGGTTATGAAACACGCTGTATATCTTCTTCAAAGAGAACAGCGCCGTTGTTGTTTCATAAGATCCACTTGCCTTTCAACTCATACTTTCAACTGCATGGGCCTTGTACACAGTGAAGCAAATACACCAATCAGGCATAACATTATGACCGGAGAAGAAATAATGTCTTGTGACAATTGAATGTCCTGCTGGGAAACGTTTGGACCTGGCATTCAGGTGGTTGTTGCTTAGACATGTACCATCGACCTAGACCAGACCAGATACCCCCACCCCATAGCAATGACACTCCTTGATGGCAGCAGCCTGACATAGGCACACACACAAAAATGGTTTAGGAACAACTCAAAAAAAACAGCAGAAGGTGTTGACTTGGCCTCCAAATTCACTAGATCCTAAACTGATCAAATATCTGTGAGATGCACCGGAACAAGCCTGATTCACAGAGGCCCCTCCCCTCAACCCATAGGACCCAAAGACCCCCACTAACAACATCCTGTTACAAGACACCACAGAACGTGAGTCACTGATGAGTTAGAACTGTTTTAGAGGCACAAGGGAGACCTACGCAATATTTGGAAGGTGGTCATAATGTTATGCCTGATCTGTGTATACAGTGCATCTAATGCTCTGCACTATGGATCTTCTTCCAACTAAGTATTTTCATGCAAAGTTGCTTTTTTGTAGTTGATCATATGGAAATAGCTTAACCACAGTTGAAGTCATGAACTGTTAGTGACCCAGTAGGATACAATATGCAAACCACAAGATGTTTCTGAGACGGTTGCTGAGTCCACATAAAGGCAGGAAGTTCAAACCAGAAATGAGTAAAAAGGTTCAAGTGAAGATAGCTGCCTGGAAAGTGTGGCAGCCATTTGGTGTTTGTTTTCTTTATTTAAACTTTTCACTTGTGCAGATTTGCAGCTTCTTTTTAAAGAGACTCTACATCATTATTTCATGAGTTTTAGAATAAAGTGTCGGTCAGACAAAAGATATATTGGAAGAGATGTGCTCACAGGAAAAAAAAAAATACCTCTTGATCTACGAAGTAAATAATAATCCAATTTCTAAGGCTAAGGCTAGAAACGGCAAATAATGGCAAATGTTTTCTGTACAAGTAAACTGATAAATGATACTCAAAACAGTTTGGGGTCATTCGTTTTGCTGCCTTACACAAGCATGTGTTACTATAAATTGAGTAGAATTTAGGCAAAAATCAGCTGATACCAATTTCTCGGTATATCTGTCTGGATCTAGCACATTCCTCCTTCAATCAGGCCCAGATGTAATAGGGCAAGGAGGCTCCGACGGCGAGGCAGCGAAGCCAGTTTTTACCATCAGAGTTGCAACATCCCTGCTGTTAAGACGCTGACACAGCCTACAATCACAGTGTAGAAAGAGAGTCGTTTGTGTTGCACTGTCACCGTCCGTCGGATTTTGGTGATCTATATGATCGTATTTCTTCTTCTCTGTAGGTTTGGCTGGAAGCCACTAAACCCATTGCAAAACAAGTCAGAAGTAAGCAAGTTCAAATATTAGCTCAAATTCCACCTTATGAAAATGTGTAGGTGCCCTGAGGATTAGTTTTTATGTTTTGTTTTTTTCCTCAGGACCAGCAAATACTCTGTTTAGACTGTCTGTGAAATTCTTTCCCCCTGACCCTGGTCAACTGCAGGAGGAGTACACGAGGTCAGTCATTGTAATTTCCTACTGGATATTGCTTTTATTTCATGCCTGTGCAGAGGAGATTTAGAACCTCAACAGATTTTTGTTTTCCTTTCAGAGGCTCACGCTTATGGATTTCAGGCTTTTTTTAGGATTACCGTGCTTTGTCCTCTCTAAAAATGTTTTTGGATTTCTTTTACTGCTTTTCCTGCAGTCAGAAATCTTACCTCATGCTTGTTCTTAAATGAACACTTAATCAAATTTGAGTTTAGTGCTGCTGCATGACATTTAATGTTCATAAAGATCAATCCATGGTGAGCTTGGTTTGGATCATTTACTTCTCATGAACATAAGCAGATGGACACTAAGCTGTTGTGCTTTTCCGTTGTAGGTACCTATTCTCCCTGCAGATGAAAAGAGATCTGATGGAGGGCAGACTGATCTGCACAGAAAATACTGGAGCTCTACTGGCCTCTCACCTTGTCCAGTGTATGTTTCAAGCTGCTATTGTAACTACAGTAATTGTTTGTCGATTCATTTGGATTAACAAAACAAAAAACACATTTAACTAGAGGGAATAAACCACGGTTACTATTTTAGAAAAGAATCCCTGCAATGAAATGCTGAACTTCTGTTCTTCCTTCGTCAACCACAGCGGAGATCGGTGACTATGATGATGTAGCAGACAGGGACTTCCTGAGGACAAACAAGCTGTTGCCTTACCAAGAGAAAGTGCAAGAGAGGATCATGGAGCTCCACCGCAGGCATCTGTGAGTTGCCCCTTGTGGCGAGTCCTGCGCCTATTTCATGTTACTGAACATTCTGACTGTGGCGTCTCAGTTTGTGGTTGCATCTTCTCTCCCATTATGTTTTTTTTTGTTTGTTTTTTTGTTGAAAACGAGCCTCTGCTGAACCAGGAGATGAGGTTACTTTCCTCTTAACTAAGTCAACTACCCTTGCAGTGTAAATCAAATGCAGCACAGTGGCACACAATGGACCAGCTGAGTGTTGGACCGCCAGCACATTGTTCTGTTAAGTTCTGTCTCAGGTCATGAGAGTAAATTTAATTCATTATCTTATACACCCAAGCA
Source organism: Planiliza haematocheilus (assembly GCA_005024645.1). Taxonomy (NCBI): domain Eukaryota; kingdom Metazoa; phylum Chordata; class Actinopteri; order Mugiliformes; family Mugilidae; genus Planiliza; species Planiliza haematocheilus. The sequence continues at coordinate 5,180,683 of SRSE01000306.1, forward strand.
CATGTTCAGGGAGGCTGTGACGTCAGCACGTTGTAAATTCACCGGGGAAGGAGGGGGGTTATTTCAATGCCAAGCAGGATCACATTATTGTGGGTTGCAGTGAATAACCTCTTGTGAGTGGAAATGCACATGATCCTTACATAATCACATCATGCTGTTACCGTCAACACCATTAGTTGCAAGAGATGAAAAATGACAGGTTTATTACCTTGAGGACAACACACACGGTCGTAGTTCAAACAAACCGAGGTGAATGAATATGTTGCTGCTGTATAACAGTGTGTTTTTGCTGTATGTGTCAAAAACACAGCTGCTGGTGTAGGATGTTGTCTATAATGTTTCTGGCTTTCTTGTCTCATTCTTGTCTCACTCATTCTTTAGTCACTTTCGGCAACTTATTTTCACGTGTTACTCTTTGGAGTAAAAGCTGGTGCTCCTAAATGGCTCCTAGAATGCAGTTTTAATTTCTAACCCTTCCTCAGTTTTTGTAATTGCCTCTCTGTTGGGGTGACTGAATTCTTTTAGTCTGGTTCTTTGTTGAAAATGAAACAGAAATATCGTTCCAATGGATGCAAACAAAGGTTGGTCTGAACCGTTGGGTTCAGACCAACCTTTTAAATTGCCAGTGGTGCATAATTGAAAGTGCCTGTTGATGTTGCAGCTACATTTCACTGCATCAACTTCTCAAATTTGAACTTCTAGTACTACTTCTAAAAATGTCATCGCACAATCACAACTGTCGGCAGTGTCACATTGTCTGTGCCATTTTCATGTGTCTTTAAATTCTGTTTGTTGAGATCCCTGAACTGAAACGCCAGCGGTGTGTTTTACATAATGAAGGGTTTCTCCCCAATTTAGAGTCCCACAAAACCCCTCACTGCACGTTTCCCACCACCAGCCTCTTTGAAAGCACAGTACTATGCTTTGGCCAATAGGGGCTCTTTCAACCCAGCGTATTAGGCGGCTCTAAAGGCTTGTGCTAATCTCTTCCCTCGGTTGCCAGAGTGGAAGCGCAAGCAGTGAGTTCCCTGTCCTAATCCCTTGCTCTGGCTGGTCTATTAGCCATAAGGCCAGTAGGGCAGGGGAGGGCCCTAAGGAGATTTCATTGCTTAACAGATGAACAAAATTAGAATGGTGCAATGATTGGATGGATATGTCTTCCTAACATGCTGTTTGGTTGTAATCACAGGGTTTTAGTTAATGCCTCTGAAAATCCTCGAAGTTATAAAGGATTTAAGGTCACACTACCAGGCATACAAGTCATGATACTATCTTTGGTTAAATGTTCTGTGGTAAATCGAAACAAAGTGGTACTATTGCCAGCAGGAATCATTAAAATAGTTTTATTGTGTAACTGTGCTTTTGGCATCTGATATCAAAAGTGAAATATGTTCTACCATAATAAAGAATCTGAGTCAGAGAGTATAGCAAGTAAAATGTATTTACTGCTCAAATTCTTCTAGGTCAGTTTAATGAATAACTATAACCACTGATTGAAGGCAGATTTACTTGTATTTAAAGATGTTGCAGGGTTATGAGTTCTCTCCATCTAAGGAGAGCACTGAGTCGAGGTGCAGTTATTTTTGAGGATGCATGAAAAAATGTAAAATAAGAAGAGAGAGTGCATAAGCCAATACAACCAAGCTTGTTGAGAAACATATTTGCTAAGTAGAGTCCTGTGACCAGAGAGTTGCTGAAACGTATCCCGTTTGCTCTTTTCAGCTTTGTTTCTTAACCGCTACAACTCAATGATTTAGAGCAGAGTCACAGAAATGTAGTCTTTCTTCTTTTTATGTCTTATTTCCATTTTTGTCTAGCTGAATGAACTATGGCTTCACCAGTCAGAGATGGAGACGATTATGTTAGTGTGTTTTCTGTAAAATTGTTTTGTTTTGTATAATATTGGCCTAATGGAAGCATGAAAGTGCTGAGTGAAAAGGGGCTCCAGCGTGAATGAGGTTACAGACAGGTTTCGCATATGTGCTTCAGGAACAGCATGAAGAGGACAGGCTGTTGTAATTAATCTTAATGTGTTTGTCACATTGTGTACTCCAGGGGCCAGACTCCTGCTGAATCAGATTTCCAAATCCTGGAGATTGCCCGTAAACTGGAAATGTACGGGGTCCGCTTCCACCCAGCAGCTGACCGGGAAGGCACTAAGATCAATCTGGCTGTTGCTCACATGGGGCTTCAGGTTTTTCAGGTGACTGCTGCTCCGATATAAACTTTGTTCTGTAATCCAGCCCTTAACAGTGATGCTGATGATTACTTCTTTCTTTTTTGTTTGTTTGTTTGTTTTTACATTTATTTTTCTCCCAGGGCACCACAAAAATTAATACCTTCAACTGGTCAAAGATTCGTAAACTCAGTTTCAAAAGGAAACGGTTCCTGATCAAGCTCCACCCAGAAGTCCATGTAAGTATTAAAGAAAGATTATTGTCCTTGTCCAGGACATGGACATATTTGGATGTCTGTTATTTAATCTGATTTCGCATCCCCAGCTTACTGTGTATTTCAATCCGTTCGTTTTTAATCTTTGCCGCAGGGCCCCCATCAGGACACTCTTGAATTCATGATGGGCAGTCGAGACCAGTGTAAAATCTTTTGGAAGATCTGTGTGGAATACCACTCATTTTTCCGTTTGTTTGACCAGCCCCAACCCAAAACCAAAACCATCCTCTTCACTAGAGGTTCCTCCTTCAGATACAGGTATTCAATTCTCACATAAATGTCTTTCCTCTTATGGAATTCATTCCTGCTTATGGAAACCTTTGGCTTTCATGAGTTGCTGTCATTTAATTGTTCAGTGCTTAAATTCATGACTCTTTCTGTCAGTGGAAGGACCCAGAAGCAGCTTGTGGAATATGTTAGGGAAAATGGAGCAAAGAGAACCCCTTACCAGAGGTGTGTGTTTATCAAAAAAAATACAAGTTGTTTTGCTTCTAATTCACCTTAGCATCCACTAGAAAATATCCCGTATTTATTTGTATTAATCTTGATGTGGGCTCTCCTTTTTTTCTTCTGTTAAGGAGGAACAGTAAAGTAAGAATGTCTGCTCGCTCCCTAGCAACAGATGTGCCAAAACAGGTACGTGGAGCAACTTGACTAAAGTGTTTTGTGCAACATGTGAAACCAAAACTTCCCATTAATTGCACTGTAATGGACAAACTAATGCAAGTCTCCTCTCTATTATTAGATACCTCATTCTGTATTATCCTTGTCTTGTCCGTGTTGCATTTTCTTCCCCAGAGCTTGTCTTTCAACGACAGTCTCAGGGTCCGAGGCTTCCCTTCTTCCACCACTCTGTCCTTCCACCCGTTGCACATCTCTAGCATTCCCCCACGAACAGAACTGCAACCTCAGACGCAGCCTTCCTCCACACTGAGCCAGTCTCCAGTGCCTCCCTCGCCTCACCACCAGCAGTTTCAGTCCCCTCTGCAAGCTACCAGACCGCCCAGCCCTCCGAAGGAAGAACCCGTCAAGGCTGCTTCCCCGTCACACTACGCTTTTCAAGGTGCCCCTAGTTATCAGGCAGCAGGACACTGCAGCCCCTTGTTTGTGTGTGTAGAGAGTGGCACTTCCCAATCACAGCCCTCCAAAAATGCCAATGAGGATAATGACCGTGGTGGGAAAAGAGGAACTGGGTGCTCTGTGGGTGGGGGTGGGGGTGGGGGTGGGGGGGGGGAAGAGGAAGGGGGTTCTTACACCTGAGGCTTTTGAGGCAGAGCTTTTACGTACGAAACAGAATCCCATGTTTTCAATGTCGAACTCACCGCTGCAGGTTACTGAGGAGTTCATCGACGATGACCCCACTGAAATTTCATTTTACGGTGGGGGGGCAGAGGCCTACACATATGGGCTTGAGGATAAAATAGATCAGTTTGATTTTGTGGAGGAATCTGACCTCAGCAAAAATAGGATTTTTAGTGTGGGCATTGAGGACCTGAATGGTAATGCCAATACCTTCCCCGATAGCATTGTTGGCCATTCTGAGACCAGCTCCTTGGCTAATAACCGCTCTGAGTGCAGCTCCTTGGACAATCTGGGGCTCAGCTCTGCAGGTGAGTCCATGTCAGTGGGCTATGGAGGCGGTGACTCCTCCTCACTTCGTCTACCGGGGTCTGATATCCAGTCAGAGGCTAGTTCAATGGTCAACTTCCCAGCATACTCTGTGCGCTCTGAGAGCAGTTCTGCTGTGCAGTTCAGTGACCTGGTAGAGCAGCTAGAGCAGCTCAGCTACCCTCCCACCGCAACTGAGGGCTCGGGGAATGGCAGCTCTGATTCAGACTCCGACTGGGGCTCTGACAGTGTCCTTCCCCCTGAGCAGAACCTTTTTTATAGTAACCCCCTGACAGGTACCAGTGGAATAGAGGGCTTCCTCCTTCAATGCCACAACCTGCAGGCCCTGGCACTTGCAGACCCCTCTGGATCCCCTCATATTAAAATGTAAAGCACGGGTCCTTACAGCACTTGAAGCCTTAGTCCAGGGTTGTCCAGTTATAGATAAACCAGTCTGTGACATGGTAAATTAATATAAACAACGCATTTTACCATTTAATAATAATAATAACGTTTAACTTTACTCTCAGCAGCACTTTTGAGAATTCTTTTAGCTGTTGAAAAAGAGATGGTTGCACCATGTGAGACTGAATTATTGCTGGTGTCCAGTCATCTTTATGTTTGTATTTTGGATATAATGGTGGAGGAAAACATCTACAGTTCTATGTATCGTTTTCTCTGCAGTCGCTAGTGTTATCTCTGTTCTGTCAGTGATTTGACCCGGTTCCCCAGGCAAATGCTGCCGTGACCAGGTTGAGGTGCTACTTTATTTTTTTTCTAAATCACTCCTATTTCCTTATAGAACTTTAGCCTATCACATTACAGCCTTAAGCTTGTTAGAGAAAATGTAGAGTACGCATTTGCGGGTATATCCTTCCAGCATTTCAGAAAAGGCTAACAATTTAGTGATTGAGTGATTTTCATCCTTTTACAGCATCAGTGGATACATTTGCTTAGGAATGTCTTATTAGATTGACCTCGCTGTGATTACATTTTTAATTTGATCACCTGCCAATATAAACACGTATATCTAAAGGAAACATGTAAGCAATTTTGAACTTTTTAGTTATTCTGTGATCTACAGTCAAGCTTAAGAAACTGGATATCCTAATTTACAGTACAGCTCCCTATCTGCCCATCCCTGGCCATTAAATCTCACGTCTTAGACACAATCAGTGCTCTGTCTCTAATCTCAGGGTAAAAATGAGAGCTCCTTGCAGGCTTCCTGTATTTATAAACAAGACATGCCAGGGAGCCTTTTCTCCTTTTCATTTCTGTGCCGCACTGACATCTGCTGGCTGAAGTAGGATTCTTCACTTCACCGTAGTCCACAGCATGTAGCATATGTCCTGTGTGGAAGGTGCATGATTTCTGAAGGATTTAGAAATTATATATTTCACCAAAGTTGACGGCAACTAACATTTTAGCTTCATTTTGAGCTGCGCTAACGAATGTAAACAGTATACTAATGAGCCGTTAAGTACACTGTTAACACCACTTTGTACAATATGAATGTATGAGCTTAGACCTGTAGTAAACCACCTATAACAGCATAGAAGCACTTCCTACGTAAAAATAGAAGTTAGAACAATGTAGTGCCTTTCATACACTTTCACTTCTAACTTTAAAGTCGCTCTGGTATAGTAGGTACTAATCGTCTACTGCTGGTACAACAGCTTTGTCTCTTTTCTGGCATTTAGCATTGAGCATGTTTTGGGGTTTTGGCATTAGCTACCTTCAGAATACTGATGTTATGATATTCTGGTTATTGGAAGGAGACGGGGAACTTTTGCACATGATTTTTTTCAAGTACTTTTTTATTAGCTTGGTTTTTCTTGGTATTGGTTTAGGAATAATGGTTTGCAGTCATTAGTCACTAACATGTTGGCATACACACAGTGTTTTTTTTTTATTTTTATTAAATCAATCTTCTTCACCCCCTAGGCCTCAGGACGTGCAGAGTCCAAGCTGACTTTAGCATGTCCGATGTCAGACTTGGACTTCTGTCAAGTTGCCTTTTCTGTACACACTACAGAATCTCGTTTGTCTCCAGCACTTGCACCGTGGTGCCTTAAAGCACTTGTGTTCACTCTTTTCATGCAGTATGCTCTTATCTCAGGTGGATGTTCCTGTTATTCATGGAGTATCTTCTGAATATCTATGTGGAAAGGGGGATATATATGGTATATACAGTGCTTTTAAGATTTTCCCTTCTTCTTTTTTTACTCACCTTTTTACTTCTCATTATTATTTTGAAGGAAGGCAAATAGAGAGAATGTATCACACGTGTTTTAGCAGACTCTCAGCCATAAGTGTGGACAGTGTTTCTGTCTCCCCTCAGAGCGCATATAGAGCATTGTTTTGTTACAGATGCGGTCTTTAAACCTCACATAGTTGACAGGTCTGATTAAAAAGTTTGTCTTGATGGTTGATCTCTGTGTACCATGTGATCCCTGACATTTCTCAACTTAAGATTTAATCAACGACAGGCTGACAATTATAACCACCTAACTGCACTTAGGCTCCAAGTAATCATCACTTAATCCTGAACATGTATATTTACTAATTATATACAACCTGTACTTAATGTTTGTATGTGTTACTCTCAAGAATAAAGTAATCACTTTTGGGTACCATGAATGTCAGACTTAAACTTCTTTGTGAGATGCAGACTGAAGTCAAAGGAGCAAAAGGGAACTGATTCTCTCACCTGTGTTGGTAGACATTATTTTATTGGTCCAGAACATGGAGGACAAATTTAACCTCACTGTTAAAGAGGAATGAAAGCACAACTAAACATGTATTTGGTGTAGACGTCTTTTTCCCTAAGCATATTTGAAGAATTTGTGATATTTGTCTGTCAAAAACGTTCCAACAGGCTCCAAAATGTTAACGTAAAGTTAGTCTTTTTGCGTAAGGTCCCTGCATAGAATCTGCAGTTAACTTTTTTCCAGTTACAACATTGGAAAATGATGATCTTGCACCGATGCAAAAACGTAGTAAAGTTTCTTTTTTGTGGCCCCAGTCTCATATGCTGTTGGGGGTTGGGTCGAAGTCGTACACAAGATTCCTCAACCTAATTCCAGCTGAATGTGTGTGCTCCCTGTTTGGACAGGCTGTGTGCCAAGTCATTCCTCAGCAAACCCCCGTCCTCCTGCTGTGGAGCTCGACGTCCGCTCTGTTCCCCTCTCCTGCCATTCCCTGTGGGGCACTTGAAATAAACTATAAACAACTTTTTGCCCTCCAGACAAGCCACATTCCTGATGAGTCGTTGCGTGAGCAATTATTTCCGGGTCGAGTAGTGAGTCTTTTTTTTTTTTTTTCCCCTCTCAGCCTTCCCCCACTCGTTTTTTTTTCTTTTTCGTTTTTTTTCTCCTCTCTGTAATAAAAGTGGAAGAACAGCTGTGGTGACCCATGACTCAGTGAAGAGAATGGCCTGGCGTTTGATCTGCTTGTTTTGTTTTCTGGTTTGTTGTGTGGAAACTCTCACTGGCAGAACAAAAGCAGCAGAGCCAGTCGTCTGAAATGGAACCAGGCTTGTATAAGTTACGATTAATCACTTGTCCTTCTTGTAGAGGGCTTTGAAAACAATGGTGGAGGGAAAATGTGGGAACCATTACTTGCCTCGGTCTACTTTGCATTCTCCCCTTTCTTTTGTGTGTGATCAGCCATTCCACTTGCTTTTGTGAAAATCCGCTGCGGTGATTTTCTCTGAGAGGAAATAATATCATTGTGAGCTGGTTATATGTGGATGAATTTGACATTATCTGTTCAGCTGTGTGCGACTTAGTTCTAAACATGCTGTTGTGTTACGGCCGACTGCATGTAGAAAGCATGATCGTTGACTCAAACTGCTCTTTTCAAACAAAAAACATTGTTCTGTTTGTGTGAAGTCCTTTACTGCTCGGGATTCTTTTCTTTCTTTGCCACTTTTCTCCTGACACATGCAATCTTATTTTGGCAGACTATTTGACCTCAGTGACTACAGCACTTAACTTAAATACCTTTTTCTTTTCCCCCTTTGACAGATTCAGTGGTGGACAGCCCTCAGCTCTCACCCTTACCCTCCAAGGGTCCTCTCTGCCTGTCGCCTTCTTTCCAGATGTCAACCCTCAGCCTGCCAAGCCAGGCCCCGTCACCCCTGCAGAGCCCCCTCCTGAGTGAGGTGGGGGGCAGTGCCAGGCTAGAGGAGGAGGAGGAAGGAAGGAGGAAGGTACACTGATTTACATGCCACTGTTACAACGCCAGCGCCCTCACAATCCCAAATCATAGAACACACAGATTAGGTTTTCCTAAAAATGTAAAGGATGTTTTTGTTGCAGTGGAGGGAAAGTGAAAACGTTACCCTTAATTAAAAAAGACTAACATCTCTCTCTTCCCTCAGCGATATCCCACCGATAAGGCCTACTTCATTGCCAAAGAGATTCTGACCACAGAGCGGACGTACCTGAAAGACCTTGAGGTCATCACAGTGGTGAGTCTATAGGATTCAGATTAGACATGAACACCATACAGAATAAAAAGTAAATGAATAAATAAATCTCCACTGTGCACAGTTTATTTTAAATGAGTTTCCAATTTACAACAGCCTGCAAAAAAATTAAATGTGGAAACTTTCTGATGTATAGTAACCTTAGGGTATAATTATAGTGATCAAGCATTTTTATAAAATAGACAATTAACACAAAACATGATATTAAATCGTCTTGCAGCGTTATTAACTAAAACTGCTCTATCCAGATGGTGACATTGACAAATAATGTTAATCATATCATTGTTTTGCAAGTATTTCTGGCTTTACCTGCTTCCTAGCCTGCCACAAATAAAGTTCAAAACAGGTATTTGAGGTACCAGAGTTGAGATTTTCCAAAAACAGAAAAAGGGGCATTAAATTGAATGCGTTATCTGCATCTGTCAGGATTCTTGGCTAAACTTAAGAACAGCCAGCAGGAAAGGACTTAATTGTGGGAAAGGCTGGAATATTTGCTGAAATGCTTCTTACTCACTGTCTCTAAAAGCTGCAAGATTTCATAAAACAAGTTTTGATGTTATCCTTACTTTCCTATTGTGTTCTATATAGACGGAGTCATTTAGTTTATTCACTAATTCATCTATGGCGCTTTTACAACTTGAATTTGAAGTTTCATCAACATAATATCCAAATACTTGAATTGATGGGCTTTTGTGATTTCAGCATGTATAATGTTGGACTTAAAATGAAAAAGTAGTTTATTGTCTTTGTCCTGTTGCCAGTGGTTCCGCAGTGCTGTGATCAAAGAAAACGCCATGCCTGAAGCCCTGATGACCCTCCTCTTCTCCAACATTGACCCCATCTACGAGTTCCACCGAGGCTTCCTGAAGGAGTTAGACCAGAGGCTGGCTCTCTGGTAGGTGCTCCTTTGTGTTTTGTGTTTGATCAGATGTCCTGCCTGGTGAGATGTAGCCAAGTGAAAATCTACAAACCTGTTGTGTGTCCTCAGGGAGGGGCGCTCTAATGCTCATGTCAAAGGTGACTACCAGAGGATTGGTGATGTGATGCTCAAGAACATGTGTGCTCTTAAGGTAAAGAAAAACACTTTATTGGCGCTTCAATTAAAGCCTCTTCTCTTTAACTTGTCTTTGATTTGATCTCCAGGAATTCACCAGCTTTCTACAGAAGCACGATGAGGTGCTAACAGAGCTGGAGAAAGCCTCCAAGAGGCTGAAGAAGCTGGAGACGGTCTACAAAGAGTTCGAACTGCAGAAGGTCTGCTACCTGCCCCTCAACACATTCCTGCTCAAGCCCATCCAGCGCCTCATGCACTACAAACTCATCCTGGAGCGACTGTGCAAGCACTACTCCCCCACCCACCGTGATTATGACGACTGCAAGCGTGAGTTTTCCCTTAAATCCTTTTAACTATGACGGTGCTGATGCCACACCGTCGCACAACAGTCAGTTTTTAGTGGAGCTTTACAGAAGTATGCAGACATTTTTATTTATGTGAGAGTAGGAGTACCACTGTTTTTAAATGTCAAGAATTTTTAGTTATGTGAAATAGATTTACAAAGAGACATAAGTAGGAGGAGAATGTTTTTGTTTTTGTATCTCCCTTTGTTGGATTGTATGTGCTCTTTAAATATATAATGGAAAACTGTGTGTTTGTGGGAAATACAAAAGGAATAAAATCCAGCACTTAAAGGTTTACATAAGTAAAAGTACATAATCACAACCATGAGAATTAATTGCATTAAAATTGGCTACCATCAGAGTTTCCATTATTATTGATGTATAATTGTGTCAACAGTAAAAAGAGCTGTTTGACGGACTAGAAAAGTGCACTCTTAAATACTTATGGGTTATTCTATATCTAAGACACGTATGTTGTTTTAAAAAAAAACAGTTCATCATTTAGTGGAAGTGTGAAGCAGCTTAAATGGAACCACTACTTTTTTTTATTGCACTCTAGTAAATATGTTTATTTTCTTTGACTGAGCACAAACATCCCGTTAATCCACTTGGTTAAGTTTTTGTTTTACTTCAAATGATAATTTTGTGTTGCACAAATACAAAACAAATGGAGACAGACTGTTTTCATCAAAATGCATAAGCTTCTCTCCTGTTGATTTGCTAATGTAACTATTTTGGATCCTCATTTGTGTTTCTGTACAGAGGCTCTGAAGGAGGTGGCAGAGATAGCAACTCAGCTTCAGAGCAGTCTTATCCGGCTGGAGAACTTCCAGAAGCTGACTGAGCTGCAGAGAGACCTTATCGGTATAGAGAACCTAACAGCACCCGGCAGGGTGAGTGCAGTGACCCAGAGCATTGGGTAGGGGGCGCTGGTAAACCGGATAAAGAGTAAATCCAGTGTCTAACCAGCTTCTTGTTCATAGGAGTTCATTCGAGAGGGGTGCCTGTACAAGCTCACCAAGAAGGGACTGCAGCAGAGAATGTTTTTCCTGGTTAGTATGATTAGTACTTCTACTGCTTAAAGTCTAAATCTCCTATAATTATCAGTATTTAAACGGCTATTAATGTTTGTTTTTCTCGTCTCAGTTCTCAGACATGCTCCTTTACACAAGCAAAGGTGTTACAGCGACCAACCAGTTCAAAGTGCATGGACAGCTGCCCCTTCATGGCATGATAGTGAGTCTATACGCTCTAATTCACTTTCACTTTGGTCTCACTTTAACCTTCTGGACATCAGTCCTGTAAACATCCCCCTGTTACTCTGGGCACAGTGTCATAGGACTAGTAATACCTGATGATGAGATGTGTTCGCTAGTTTAGGATGTTACGATATACTGAGCAGGGAGAGTGCAGGTCTCCTAACTTGTCTCTGCTTCACTCCTGGCTGCAGCTCATAGTGCTGGATGCCCCGGTAAGTCCTCCGAGCTCTGCAAGCTTGGATGCCCAAACCCTACCCTTCTTCTCCTAAGCTTGTGTAGACAAATCAAAAAGCACACCTAGCAGATGGCTTGAGGCACACAAACATGTTGGTCTTTGCCCGTCTCAGCTGTTATGTAATTGACTCCAGTGATCAAACATAAGCGGGGTGTGGTGAGGTGCCCCCTGCTGAAAAGCAATACGTGTGTTTTGACTTCTGTACATCTGTCTTAATAGGAGGCTGGAGCAAAAGACGACTGCAGTTTACATCTAGATATATAGATGCTCTAGTAGAAGCTCTGTGCTAGCTCTCTCTGTGACTTCGGTCACATGTTTGCAATTTGTTTCCCTCTTTCTGTTCCTAAACTTAAATGATGCCTGGTAATCCAAGGTTGATGGAAAAAAAACTCCCAACTGTTTTTTTGTTTTTTCTTTCCTGATCATCTTTTTTGCCTTTAGGTTGAGGAAAGTGAAAACGAGTGGTCAGTCCCCCACTGCTTCACCATTTATTCTGCTCAGAGGACTATTGTTGTGGCTGCCAGGTGAGAATAAATATACAAAGCTGAGCAGTCAAAAACATGCACCCTGACACATTTTCTGTTTCTACTGTTATGTTGCTTTATATGAGGCACATATTTGGCCATGATGCGCTTTCATAAACCTGTCTGACTGTTATACACTGTCATGCAATCCTTTGGCACATGATGCACCTTTTAAACAGATTAATGTGAGACTCAAACGGGACGTCCTGTAACATATTTACTGTCCAAACAATACTTCAAACGGCACATTTCGACAAAGGCACCCCCTCTCTTTTTCCCCCTGATTTTGGAGGCCAGTGTACTTTCCTGGTGCTTTCCTGACAGCTGTTCCTTTTGCCAGTAGAAACACACTCCTCAAGTTGAGTGTCCAGGTCTGGAAATGAGGCAATGTTTTGATAAAGGGGGGGAAAAAAAATGACGTTGAAACGGATTCTGAAGAAACCTCTAAGGTAACAGAAAGGAAAGCTGTGGTGAACATACAATTGTTAATCAAGCCTTCCGTCACATTTTGCAGATGAGCTCTCTGGCTCAGCTTACGGTGTTCGTTACAGGCAAGCAGTTAAGAAAATGTGGACAAACGGATCATCTCCTGATGTTTCTTATCCTGTCAGACTTCATTCTCAGAACGTGTTTTGCTGTATTTAGAGTTAGTTTAGAGAAAATATCACGTGTGTAACAGACCCTGGTTGTGTGTGTTCTCCATGCGCTATGTACTCTACTCTAGAAAAACGCTTATGATTTTATGCCAACAAGTATTTCATTGTCACATCTTCCTGTTTCAGCTCTAAGGTGGAGATGGGGAAGTGGATCGAGGATCTGAACATGGCTATTGACATGTCCAAGAAGTCTCAAGAGAAGTCCAGCATCTTCCTTGACGCTGGACTGAGCGATCGCTCCAACAGTAAGAGCTTTCCATTGACGTCACTAGCTGTCGTACCTTGAGTGGAAATGCATGCTTCCTGTGGCTATTTTGTATTTTCCTCAGCTCAGCTAAAAGACACAAGCAACCCAAACCCTTGGGACACAAACCAAACTCAAACGTACAGTTAATCCCTGTGTTCCACACAATTTCCCGTCCCACCACCTCCTCCTCCTCTTCCTCCTCCCGTCTCCCCCTTCTCCTCCCTTTAGGATCGTCTGATGAGGTTTCCCTGGAGCAGGAGTCGGAGGATGACATGAACTCCTCCCGCACTTCTCTGGACAAGCAGACGCACCACCGTGCCAACACAACCATGCATGTGTGCTGGCACCGCAACACCAGTGTGTCTATGTCTGATCACAGCCTGGCGGTGGAGGTACTCCTCCCCTGCCCTCAATGATGCACACACATGCATTCACACCCATGTACACACACAAGTTTTCTGATCAAGGATGCCAAAACACACACACCACAAGCACCATGTAAACACTGTTCTTCAACACTGCGTCAGTGGAGTGGGGTTCAACCCAGGACATCACCTTTTCTTCTTTGTCTATTCATTTCCCTTTTAATCTTCCCCCTTTCCCCTTGTTTTCATTATGTCTCTTCTGTTGTTTTTTGCAACTCTCAATTTTTCTTTTGTCCTAGACCGCTCTTCTTCTTCTTGTTTTTAAATAATGTGCACGCAAAGTTCATTCTATGACACTAACATTTTCACTCTACAGACCCGGAAGGACTTCCTACCTGGCTCTTTACTCCCGTTTCTTCTCCTTTTAAAACTAACATACTAACACTTTCTCCACCCTTTCTGCCTTTTTTTTTTTGTCTCTTCACCCTCTCAGTCTTCGGCTCTCCGGCTGTCTCACCAGAGCTTCCTCCTCGCTATCTCCTCGGTCAGGGCCAAAGACCAAACACCATCACACATGTTTGCTGGTACCGAAACCAGAACCTCTCTCTCACTGATTACCTGCGCATGAACCAGGTACTAGAGCCACGGCCCAGGATGGAGCCCTCATGTACTTCATTATGTAATACCTTAATTACAGTATGACAAACAAACATAGTCAGTGTCTATTTGCTCATGTACTGATAGAATCATACTGTGCCTCCTGTTTACCTTGAGATGCTGGCATATCTGATCTGAACAAAACAAATAATTTTAATTTTGTACATTTCTATCCTGTATGATGGCTTCATGCTTGTTTCCGTTCTATGCCGGACCTATTTATGCTGTACGTGCTGCATTGATCTCACACAGAGCTGACAAAACCAGTGAGCAAAAGCAAAGCCTGCATTGTAGTAAATGGCTAAGTAGTAGACAGTTCTAGTAGCACAAACGGAGAAGCATCATGAATCAGTAAACTGACTCGGCACCATTTTCCTCATGCTTCCTAATATTAGCTAACACTAGCTAACAACCACGAGCTACTATCAGACCAAGAGCGGCTGCAGCACCAAAGCCCTGGCGTACTGAGCAGCCTTATCAGATGAACTCGGACAGGATGGATGTTTTTATTCAGCAGTTACACGGCCTCACTTTAAATGTCCAACATGGGGTTTGATTGCAGACAAACAAAATGTATTGTGACGTCATCAGCCAGAAGTTATGAAAACAACGCTGCTAGGCAACTGTCGGTATCTAGAAGCCACAGAGGCTATCAATTTAACAGGCCAACACCCGGTAATATAATGCAGGACATAAAACAGCATAATTAGTTTGTTTTGAAAGGCAGAGGGACGGTTTAAAGACATTTCTTTTAAAAATTGAACCACAAAAAATATATTAATTGAAAACGTCAAACCCACTACAAGTCATGACCTGATCAAGGTTGTGAATACCACAATGTGGAATCAGTTCAAAGGCACTTTGGATTTAGAGTCATCAAAATGGGAAGAAGGCACTTCTTTACTCATAAAAACCTCACTGCTTATTTATCTCAGCGACCACTTTCTGGTGTTGCATTGTAAAAATTCCCTCCAGTCCAGCAACCTTTTTTCACCTTTGGCCTCCCTTATAAAACTGCCAAGACAAACTCGTTCTTATAAGTCTTTAAATTACAGAAGTAAAACTTTGCAAGAAAAGTGAGTTCTGTTTCATCCCACAGTAAAGTTTCGGGACCACTTTGGACTGCAGGGGCTGGGTCAGTGAGTGGCACATGCTAGGGGCTGCACAGCATGGACAGAAAGTCAGAAAACTTTTGGCATAAAAGAAATTCATGGGCGGCATCTTGAAGTTCGTGTTCCCTGTATCCGTGTTTACTAGCAGTCAGTGCTTTGCTGACACATTGTTGCATTTCTTGATGAATTAATATTGCTTGCATGTGCATAACAAGGAGTTCTCACAGACAAACCTGCTCCCTAACACTACCACACTAATGGACAGCATGCGTCAGCTCTTACCTTCAACAGTCCTGACACGCACATTTTCCGTCATCACTTTAGCTGCATATCAGTCACTGTGAATTTACAGTTCAGCATTAATTCACCATTACCCTGTCATGGATGTGTAACCTTTTCCTTTCTCTTCCTCTCTGTGTAGAACCAACTGTCAGGCTACCTCTTGAGGAAGTTTAAGAACAGTAACGGCTGGCAGAAACTCTGGGTCGTTTTCACCAACTTCTGCTTGTTCTTCTACAAAACTCACCAGGTCAGCCTTAACCGTCCTCCTGGTGGTTTTTGTTATTTGCGGTACAGCATAAAAGCATGTGAAACCGTGTAATGAGGTGAGACGTGACTGTTGTTGCCTGGCGTTTGCAGGACGACTTCCCTCTTGCTAGCCTCCCTCTGCTCGGCTACACGGTCAGCACCCCTGAGGAGTCGGACAGCATTCACAAGGAGTACGTCTTCAAACTGCAGTTCAAGTCTCATGTTTACTTCTTCAGAGCAGAGAGCGAGTACACCTTTGAAAGGTATGTTGCTGTTCTTTTTTTTTTTTTTTTTAGATTTCCTCAACATCTCCTCCAGCGTTGACGTACATCGCCGGATTTGACATTTGCTGTCTCCTTTCAACAGATGGATGGAGGTGATCAAGAGTGCAGCCAGCACCGTGGGTCGTATGAGCCTGCTCATAACTAAGGGAGGTCCCATGGAGATCAACGGAAACTAAATCTGGCATTGTGCGTCTGGGGGCTGGGCCTCTGGGACGTCAGACAGACTCAAGTGTGATTTATAAATGAAACAAAGATTCGGACGAGAAGACTGAGAAATGCTGCCAGTATAAGTGTTAATGTTTCTCAGCTTTGTTCTAATGGTCTGTGCATTTTTTTCTTGACTAATGGTGTAAATGTTAACATTTGTTTCAGTCTGCAGGATATAATGAAAGGGAGATTTATGCATTATTATCAGTTTGTTGCATGAGTAGCACTCAGTTCAGTTGCTCACATAGACTGATGGGAAATACTGTTGTATGGGACCAACACAAAGGGCTTTTTTTTTCTTTTCAACACATCAAGATTGAAGTTTACTGGGTACAGGTGACTATGACTGGAATGAAGATGAAATACAGTACGTGGGAAATGAAGGTACAGCCGATGGTATGCACGCGCTTCATTGCGTTGGGAGAGAGTTGAAGGAGGCGAGCGGAAAGCTAATGAAATGTTGAACCAAGTTGGAGACGAGAAGTTGTTTGGTGGTGGGAGATTTTGTGGAAACCATGCTGCTGCCAGTTTACGGGACTTGTCTTCAGACCTTTGAACTGTCGGTACGAGCAGTATTTATTTCTGAAACTCGGAGGCCAGTCCAGTTTAAGGTTTGTTAGTGGAAAGGCGCAGCTTGCGTTTGCTCAAAAGGGAGCCGTTCTGCTTCATACTCCTGATTAGTTAGGCGGCATTACGGGCGGTTTGGTGCTACATTTCTTTTATAGCAGGTGTAATCAAATCCTGTGTTTTTGTTTTGCATAGTGATAACAGTTTGAGGACATACTGTGCAGTGGTTACTTTAGTGTTAACTCTGTAAACGTTTGCATATTTTCCTTCTAAAAAAACCGAAGAACATCTTGAGGTAATTGTCCTTGGCAATGATTTTTTGCTGTGCGTCTGGCTCTTTTTTTTTTTTTTTTAGATGAATGGGAGCTGACTTTTGTGAGGTACAGATGACATTTAGTGCTTTACATGACATGTTATTATTATATATATATATATTTTTATGAAGACTGGAATCTTTCCCCTCTGTGTGTGCGTGTATGTGCATGGAGACGCCATCCTGCACCTCCCCTGCCTCTGGAGTTCAAAGTGATGATGGAGGTCGCTCTCAAACCATCAGGCATTCTGTGTGTAAAAGACTGACTTGTGTTGCGCAATTAACATCCAGTGTGTTACTCTATTTATTGTTTAGGATGCTGTCAGGGCCTTGTTCTGAGGGCCTTCATGTTATTCCGTTGAAATCTTAACAAATAAAACATTTAAATCAAGAGTTTCTTTGCATTGTTAATTCCATTTATATTGTCGTTCAACTGTTTTTTTTTTGAAAAAAATTAAATTATAGGTATTCTGATCGTTTCCAGTCTAGCACAATTTTACCATCTTTAAAAAACAAAAAAATATGATAAACTGCTGTCTAATGCCTTATTTATCTGTCGTATGGGTCTTTTGTTGGTCGTTAGGAATATAAATTACCTACAAATTGCCCAACAGGAAAAATATGTTGGATTCTGAGGTCACTTGGAATCACTGGGACATTTGAAATATTTGAAAAATGCATTGTGCTTGCTTTCACTGCACACGCAAATAAATAAGACGCTGTAGTCCCAGATTCTCACAAAGCATGCAAAATGAAAACATCTGTACCGAATGTGTTTCACAACATCAAGTGTGCTCATCTGAGTTTTATTCAATGCTGCATGCGCCACCACCACCCAGTAAGAAGAGCAGATAATGCTGTTTGGATGTGGAGAGCTTCAAAAGAGATGATGGGGAAAAAAAAAACTCTATACATAACACATGTATAACTTGAGCCACAGCAATGGTAAAATATGATAAGAGTACCTCTTATTTATTTGACGGGTTTGGTTTCAAATGCAGGTAATGGCAAGTGAAAACGAATCTCTCCACAGCGTCTCCGTTGTCATTTACTCTTATTTTGTGTTGGCTTTTGTGTTTTCGGTATGAACAGGGATCTGCAATCTGATGTCAGTCTCTGCTGAACAAAGCAGGGCATTCCTTGGGCAGGTCCAAACAATATCAGCAGTGGGTGTGGTGGCTTCCCCAGAAATGCTAATATCTGCCAATGGGAAGTGTACCAAAGGTTTTTTCTGCTGGGGAGTGGAGAAGGTGTGTGCCTGACTACCGTCTACAGCATTAGGTGTTTGACTTTAACAATGGCATGATTACACAGAACCTGCACATCAGCTTTAGAGTTGGACCTACTCCGCCAAAAGACACCTTTCGTACTGTTTGATTACCTTTGTCACTAAATGAAAGTCATGTATGTGGTGGCCTTATCTAGGTTAATGGATACTTTTAAGATTACAGGATAACAAGATAAGGATTTTACATGTATACCTTGATAAGGTCATAAAAAAGTATTCCATGTGACTGGTGTGAGATAAACAAGTGGATCAGTATGTCAAAGAAAGCATTCAGCTGGCACTCCTCTTTTGATACACCTTATAATAATAATAATATTTATAATAATTATGATGCAGGCTTTGTATATTTCAGCTTACAGCATTTCCTCCTGTTGGAGGTATAACAACAGTATGGTTCCCTAGAAACACTGAGGCATGAGTCAAACAGCCACTTCGCTAAATATCAAGGGACTGGAAGTCTGTGCAGTTTAAATGAATCTGTTGTGGGGAATGTGCTTATTGGCATCCTTGTTGTCGGTTAGATGAAAAGATCCATACCTACAGTATAAACTGCACATCACTCCTGATCTGCAGGATAACAAAAAATACGGTATGTCTGCCATTGGCATTACAGTGCATCCTGAAAGTATTCACAGCGCGTTGTTACAGCCTTATTCTAAAAAGGATTCAATTCATTTCCCCCCAATGTCTACACACAACACCCATAATCCTAAAAGTTTCAAAAAAGGCAACTGGACTTGTACATTTTTAGAGAAGACGTTTCGCCAGCTTCTTCAGTTCTAAGGGACTGGTGGGAAGTCTGAGGTTTAAATAGGAACTCCTCCTGAAAAACTTGCTTGTTATGCTAATAACCAGAAGCTGGTGCATCTTATTTCCATCAACGACTGGGTACTTTCCTGTTGTAGAGGGGGGGGGGACTGTTTTGGTCCCTGTCCTCTTCCCTATGAACGGTTCGACTCTTGTCCGTCCAGTTTCTTTTGATCTGGTCTACGTGGGTACTAAATGTCTAAGTAACATCCACATGAATGCCAGGTCCAAAAGTTTCCCAGCAGAACAGTGTGTTGTTAAAGTCTGCTGCTCTCTGCTTCACAACCTGTTTTTAATGAATAAAATTCACTGACATGTTCCAATAATGATCGAAGCGGAAATAGATTAATCATGTTTCCTGTGGAAATTGATAAATGGGAGCAGGGCGGTTCAAATCAGTTTAAATGATTATTTAAAGACACACACACCTTTAATAAACTCAGTTATTGATTAACAGCTCAGATACTACTGGGTCATATTCTCTCTCTCTCTCTCTCTCTCTCCCTCTCTCTCTCTCTCTCTCTCTCTCTCTCTCTCTCTCTCTCTCTCTCTCTCTCTCTCTCTCTCTCTCTCCTCTCTCTCTCTCTCTCTCCCTCCCTCTCTCTCTCTGGATTGGGGCAGAGGGGCGGGGCCAGCGTTGTTGCTGCTATCTCCGCCTTTGGACTCCACAATAAGTGCCCTTAGAAGGAAAGCCTGTCAGACTGTAAACTGGAGAGGATTTTTACGCATGAAGTGTCAGTAAATCCTCAGGTCATTACAGTCAGATCAGAAACAATTTTTCTTCTGATCAGTGTCAACTTGAAAAGAATCGTCCTAAGGATGATATTGTAGTAAAGGATTATTAGCCTGACACCGTCGCGGGTAAGTTTAATTGAGTTGTCCTTAACTTTAGTGTCAGATATGCGCACATTTTTATGGATCCAACTTTTCTGGTACAGTGTCAGACTTTTCCTCGCTGGATTGTTCCTTTCTCTCCAGCGGCAGCAGCAGCAGCAGCAGCCTGGGCTTTACACCTATCACATGAGACTTCACACTTTGATTGCGTTTGCATCGGGAAGCTTTGTCCGAGCTATCGAAAGATGTCCACAAAGTAATCCGCGTGTTTGTTCTGCAGGATAATCTCCACAAGCCTCCCAGTCAACTAGAAGAGACCGAGAGTTGAAGTTGTGGGGGGGCTGAGTGGAAGAAGCGGCCCCTGAGAGAGGCGGTGCAGGCGGCGAGGTGAGCAGCGCACCCCGCGGCTGATGACAGGGGGCATGGAGATGTTGCGTCGCTCCTCTGTGTTCGCAGCCGAAGTGTTCGACCGCTCGCCCACCGACAAGGAGCTGGTGTCCCATGCCAAAGCGCTGTGCAGGGACTACATCCACTCCAGACTGAACCGAGCAGGCATCGGCTGGTCCAAGCCTGAGCACGGACTGGCTGCCTCAGGTGGGACTCTGGGAGAGATATCGGCGGTGCTCCTGTGGCTTGGTAAGTCCGGCTGTTCTGAACTTTTAAAGATCACGTTTATAGTTTCATACTTGGAAATTGCAAGAGTGAAATATTTTTTAGTAAATTCAGCCAGTTAAAATAAAGACGTTCATGCATAAACGGTTGTAACAACAAATGGAATTCCTGGTGGAGAATAATCCTGCAGTTGTGTTGGACCATGCACACAGAGCTCATCATCCAGTAACATGTCACAGGATTACTTTTTACTTTCAGTCTTGAAGTGATTCTTGAGGAATCCCACACAAAAATGAAGGGACACCGTTTAGTTTGCATAATATCTCCCACGCTGGCTGCTTGCCCAGTATGCAGAGGCGGCAATTCCTGTATGCACAAGGACATGCCACAGGAGAGCTGTAATTTGACTATCCAACTGAAGGTTGGGTAGTTAAGAAATTCACTGGAAATTGGCAAATTGCTGAGCCCAAAAGATTAAGTCAGTGACTTTTTTTTTTTTTTTTTTTTTTTTGTCCCTGTTTTAAAAGGGATTTATTCAGATTTTCAGGATTATTGCAGAGAAAACTTCCCTGCGATAGACTGGCGACTTGTCCAGGGTGTGCCCTTGCCTCTCACCCGTTGACAGCTGCAATAGGCTCCAGCAGACCCTGCAACGCTTAACAGGAAGCGGGTATAGAAGATAAATGAATGAAGTTCAGAGAAAAATGCCCTGTACCTTAATGCTATCTATGGATATGGCCTTTCTATCTGCTTCCAGTCTTATACCATACATCTACGTATCAGCAAAACAAAATTTTGTCTATTTGTTAAAAAACAACAACTTAAACTAGAATCACCGTAATTAAACTAGAAGCACCAGTTGACTTAATAATGTCAGAAATGACATAGAACCACCTGCAATTTTTTATCATTTCAAATAATAAGTACATTTTTGAGCTGGTGGTGATAAGAACTGAGTGGGACTTCACCAGAGTATTAATGACTAAGCTTGTCTGTAGCAGCAAGACCACAAAGTGAATTGAGCAATAAAGATGTTGACAAATTCATCAGTTCATTTGCAAGAGGAGTAATGTGTTATTGTTTCATCTCAAAGCTACACCATCCTGCTAAACGTGTCTCTGGTCTTAACAGAAAGTCTGTCACGGACAGACAGCTCATCACGAGAGTTCACTTTGTGTTTTGACTGCGTTTGGTTTCTTTTGTCTCGGCCCAGGTGATGAGTTGGAGTACCTGCGCCCCAATGTGTACCGCAATGTAGCACGACAGCTGAACATCACGGTGGCATCAGAGAGCGTGGTGTCCGATGCTTTCTTGGCTGTCGCAGCGGACATTTTCTCCACAGGTAAATCTGGTTCTGTGACAATGAAAACACACGCAGGTGTGCAACATGTGCACCAGTGCAGGTCTGCACACATTTGGACTCGCAAATACAGGAAGATATGTCTGCTTTTAAGGAAGTTCATTTATTCGTTGCGGGAACTTCAGAGCTTAGAACAACAAAGCCTCTGAAAGTGTGGAGAACTAATGTTACTTCTCTTGTTAATGCTTTTAAATTGAATCTCTTAGCAAATGATTACTTATCCTCTTTAGAATAAACTCTTTCCTTGCTACTTTTCCATGTAAACACCTCTTACATACGCTGATCCTCTATGAGTGGGAGATATTTTGGTGCAGCCATTATCCCCTGACAGGAAAAGAACAATCTGCCGCTAAGGTAATAAACCGCCAATATTAACAGCAGTTACTTACTAAAAATCAGAGTAATTCAAAACACAGTAAAATTAGATCTGCCTCAAATCAGACACTCTCTCATAGTTGTGATAACTAATCGCTGGGAACTACATTTTGTAAAAATGCTGTTCACTTACAATAACTGAAAATAAAACTATCAATGAAGACAGTGTGCATATTGACAAACACTAAAGCTGGCAGTCTGGATGAGTCACGGTGTGAAGAGGAAGTCCTGAGCAGCAGTAGATTGCGACCACAAAACTTGTCTGACTTGTCACAAACGTTGCTTGCTGCTTCCCACATTGCAGAGATAAATTACAGCATCATTATCTTCGCATGCATGCAACACTATGCAAGTGTGCAGGATGAGACGACCTTTGACCGCTTCAGCGTCTTTCTGCTCATTGTTTTGGTTCCACAGTCTATAACGTCACTGCTTTGGTTCAGTTTCAGAACTGCCATATTAACGTCATCTTGCTAACTTTGTCTCTCTACATAAATGTTAAATAAACAAAGTTAGCAAGAAGCTAGTAATCAAACAGGTGAATAATGATGTTGTTCCATGTTTGCAGGATGTGTAAATAGTTTCTGCCGTCTAATAGATGTACTATATCAAATATGTCAGGGTTGGATTTACGGCTAGATCCCGCCACTCCCAAGTGGCCATAAAAGTTATTGCAGGTTTAAAATGTGGTTAATACTAAAGCACTGACTCAGATGGTGCTCCTATGAAACCATGGGCCAAATATATGAATAGTTTTCCCCTCCGTGTGCGCTGTAGAGGCGCAGGATTTCCCATGTGAAGGAACATCCTAAAGGGACTTTTGCATGTTTCCCTTTTGCACCAGTGTTAAGCTAGGTATGGTTTGATACCACTTTCTGGTAAAGCACCATTTGTAAAGCATTTATAAACGTAATAAGGACAACCTTTGCTGTGAAATTGTACTCGAGCTGCTTGTCTACTACTTTAATTTAGTCCAGTCCACTAGACTGTTTGACTAAAATATTTTTTAAAATTTACAAGTGCACAATTTATTATTAATTTAACTTTTGTGTTCATACACTGATGAGCCACAACATTAAAAGTAAACAACACTGACCATTGTCTGACAATTCAGTATTCTGCTACGAAACTTTTGGACCTGGCATTCATTCATGTGGATGTTACTTAGACATGTAGCACCCAACTAGACCAGATCAGCGCCCCCACCCCATAGCAATGACACTCCTTGATGGCAGCAGCCATCCCCAGCAGGATGCAGCCTGACACAGACACACACACAAAAACAGTTTAGCAACAACTCAAAAACAAACATGAAGAACACCACAAGGTGTTGACCTGGCCTTCAAATTCACTCCCAAACTGATCAAGTATCTGTGGGATGATCCACAGAGGCCCCTCCCTTCAAGCCATAGGACCCAAAGACCCCCACAGGACAGATACCACAGGACACCCTCAGAAAGCCCATGGCCATTCTCTGATGAGTCATAACTGTTTTGGAGGTACAAGGGAGACCTACACAATATTAGGAAGGTGGTCATAATGTTATGCCTGTATATACTATACAATGTCCTGTATAGTAAAAAATGCTCAAAATGTTAATGGCAAGAGTTGTGACTGCCATTTGTATTCCTTCACCGAACCCTGCTGCCTGTCACCATATCCAGAAAGGAGTAGAGTTTTAGTTCAGCTCCTGTGAGATGTCTAGCAAAGCGAGTAAGCTGAGTTGCTCCTAGTTAACATTCATGCAGTGCCTTTTCACATGTTCAAAATGATTAACAAGGCATTCACATTATACAACTTACTGATCCCAGTATTTACATTTGATTACCTCATTCTTGATACTATCACCTTCCTCTTGCTCTATGCTATCAGAAACGGTCTCATATTATTTTTGTTCCCAAAGGGTGATGTTGACTTAGTATTCTTTCATACTTTAGTTTTTCATGCTTTATCTTGTTCCAGCTCACTGATTAAATTAAGGCGCTACAGCACGAGTGGAGTTATGCAGAATGAAACCTATTTTTTATTTTATTCCATTTGTTTTATGTTTTGATTGCTTTTGCTTCTGAGCAGTGAACGCTGTAACTTTGATTTAAAAGAATCATTTTGTAAAGGCTGCTTTCTGAACTCACTCTTGGTTTTATAAGTGAAGACCTTTTAGAGGACACTCCTGCAGATTCCAGATCCCACCCTCAAAGAGAAACCTGACCTCCATTTATGAGATTCTAGGAACGAATCAGAAGATGAATTGAGCTGAGGCCCAGTTTATATGCGCTCGTCATATAAACACTGCAGAGACAGTTTGAAGCTCTTACTGTAAATGGTGTCATGGCAGAAAGCTCTACTCAACACGCACACCAAGTTGGAAAAATGATCTGCTCACTGATCTAGTGAGGCGTACTGCCTGCCTGCAACTCTGGGCCTGGTGTTTGGTTTTTTTTTCTTTGTGGGACAGAAAGGCATGCAGGCCCAATTCCATGGCTGCTCCTGAGGTTGTTTAAATTGTTCATTCGTCTTTCGAAAGAACTGCGGCACTATAACCTACTCCAAATATCCAAAATTAAGCAGGGTTGCTCTTTGCTTTGCCCTTTTCATGATTTTACTGAAATTCTTTTAGTATAACGTATACATCAGTGTTCGCACATCACACAGCAGGGAATAACTTTAATTATGTTTGTGTGAGGATGCAGTTTATTTTGTTCTGAGCTCTGCACCTTTCCTGTCTTTCCATAGGTGTGACATGGGGAAAGGTGGTTTCCTTGTACGCCGTGGCAGGGGCCCTGGCGGTGGATTGTGTACGTCACGGCCATCCAGCTATGGTCCATACCATTGTCGACTGTATGGGGGAGTTTGTGCGCAAGAGTCTGACGTCCTGGTTAAAAAAGAGAGGTGGCTGGGTAAGAGAAACCTGTTCATGCTAGCATGGCCCCTTCATTGAGTGTGAACATTGCTGATGATGCAACCGCAGTTGCACAACAGGGAAGCGAAGGTAACACCGACATCCACAGGCTCAGATAATGTTCAGTGGGATTTAGAGCTTGTGAAACTGTTTTCAGAGTCTGTGGTTGGAAATCACCCTTCGTAAACATGTGAAAACACGCCCCTTTGTTTGTGAATTGAGTATGTCATTATGTGGAACAGATCTGGACTAAAAGAAAAGTCATGTGAAACTCAGTTGTCAAAGTTCCCACACTAATCACAGTTTTTCTTATAGGTTATTTCATGTAATCATAAATGCCATGCTTACTCATTCATAAATGTCTCTTCACTGTTTGACAAAGCGTCATCATCAATTATGTACATGTTTAAGCTCCAAACAAGTACATAATTGATGATCTCCAAACTTTGGAGATTATTTTCTGAAGTATGATTATTCTTGAGCCCACAGTCGACACAGCATTAGTATATTCAGCCCTCAGTGTTCGGGTTTGACTCCAGCAGTAGCCTGCAGATAAACAAAAGAGCTGCCGTAAAATTATACTGAGAAAAATATTATGAGCTCACTAAATTGGATTAAATCACAAAATACTGCACAAGAGAATAAAACGGATTATCTCGTTATCATTGCACCCCTCATTGGGTGGGTTACATTAGGCAGGAAGTGAATATTATGTCCTCAGGGTTGATGATGTGACTGAAGCAGGAAAATCAACAAGTGGAAGGATTTGAGCATCAGAGCTCTTGTTGGGTGCAGCGGTGATTGCTTATCAAAAGTTAAACCAGCATGTGGAGCGGTGAAGCGTGTGGTCTGTTCCAACACGCAGCGTCTTGTAGCTCAAACAGCTAAAAAAGGCTGAATGCTGGTTCTGGTAGAGGCCATGCTGACCCCTGTCCACTGCCAAAAACCTCTACAATGGGCATGTGAGCATCAGAACTGGACCACGGAACAATGTAAGAAGGGTGGCCTGGTCTGATAAATCGTGATTTCTTTTACGTCACATGGACGGTTGGGTGCATCTCTTGGACTATGGGAAGAAGGCAAGCTGGAGAAGGCAGTGTGATGCTTTGGGCAATATTCTGCTGGGAGACCTTGGTTTGGGACACGTGCCACCTGCCTAAACATTGCTTTGGACCATTTACACCATTTCATGGAAACAGTATCCCTGGTGGCTGTGGCCCCTCTTAGTAGTTCACAATGCTCCTTGCCACAAAGCAAAAGTAGTTCAGGAACGGGCTGAGTAACACCAACAGCAAGTGTAAAGGTGCTGACTTGGCCTCCATATTCCACAGATCTCAATCTAATCAAGCATCTGCGGAATGTGCTGGACAAATAAGTCCTAACGTCTTGGTGTCAGATACCGAAGCACACCTTCAGAGATCTGGTGGAGTCCATGCCTCAACAGGCCAGGGCTGTTTTAGCAGCCAAATGGGGACAGAAGGTGGTCATAATGTAAATGCTGATCAGTGTTGATTTTATGGTAATTTTATACTGGGCTCATACTTTGATGTACTACGTTGTCTGCGATCTGATTGACACGGTTTTCTCCACTAACTGATCCATGTTTGTAATGAATACATTGCTGGCTGTCTTATTATATTAGCTTATGAATGGTTCCACTCACCTACCGTACCCACACTCTCTGATTTTGTGAGGATGGTGCTGGTTCTGTAATTCCTGATTATCTCTGAATCCCTCTCCACGAGAACAATATTTTACAGTCCCCAGTGCTGCAGGTCTGTCTGGGTGAAAGTAGCTGGAGGTGAACATCAATTTATATGGAAGCTGATGGATTGGTTTAGCTCTGATGGAGACTGTGATATAAATAGGAAGGACAACCCATGGAGCTCATTATTTTCAATTATCACCAACCTCTTTTATGCTCCTTTCTGCTAGAGCATGCTGCCTTGACATTAGAGATGCACCCTTGTTTCGCCCCGCCTTGTCAGATCAAGATTGTGTGCAGAAGGGCAGATATGAACCGAGGGTGAGATTTAAGTGTAAGCCTGCAGCCTTTCTGATAAAGTGTGCAGAAATGCTAAAGCGAACTGCGGCACCAGGCAGAACAAGGTGCTTCTGTCTGCGTTCTGCTCTGCTAGAAAGAGCCTGGCGAGCGAACAAATGCGCGCCTGTGTGCTCGAAAAACATGGCATCAAGCCTGTTTCGTTTTGAAGATAAGTGGAGTGTGACAAAATGACGAGGACTGTATTGTATAAGTGACCCTGGTAGAGACAAATGAGGACGTGTTTTAAACTGCAGCTGCCCAAACACAGACTGAGGGACCATGTCAGCACGTAGGAAACCCAGAGGACACTGTGTGATTGAAAGAACCAAGGGGAGCTGAGGAGGGAGAAGTGCTTAGTGTCAGGACTGACACTAAACTGTGCCGTCTGTGGTATTTCATTGCCTTTCAATGACTTTAAGTTTTATAATTAAACTGGTTATGACACAAAATATCATTCTTGGGCCAGTTCTACTTCTTGTTACTGCAGATTTGGGACTGAGTTGTTTTATTATAAGTCAGAAATTGAATTCTAACCCCCCCGTGTCTCTCCGCAGGTGGATGTAACAAAATGTGTGGTGAACACTGATCCCAGCTTCCGTTCTCACTGGCTGGTGACTGCGGTCTGTGCCTTTGGACACTACCTGAAGGCCATGGTGCTGTACCTCCTTAGGGAGAAGTGAAAAAAGTGACTCAGTGGACTCTGAGGAGACCGACCAGCACTGTATACCACCCCCACCGCCACCACCACCCCCACCCTCACTAAAGCACCCTCTGCTTTGGATTATGTTTACACTCATTTGCACTGAGCCTTCGTTGATGGACACTTTTCTCTTTCAAAAACGATGAACTCTCCCCGCTTCTCCCGCTTCTATTTATTGCTCATGATTGTATTATGACACACGTTTGATATGAATGTATAAAATCACTTTCTGTAAAACTGTCTGGTGCTGCTGCCTGTCTGGTAGGGTTGTGGCTGCCCCTAGTGGTAACTACTGGTAACTACTGTACATGGTTTGACTGAGGTCATCTGAGAACACCCTGATGAGAGGCTGCTGCTGTGATGTGGAATTTGTTCTGGGTCCATCTGCTCTGTGTAACAGAAGAAAACATCAATTTCAGGTAGTTCAGGTGCAGTGTTTTCTGTGGGAGAAAGTAGTTCCCTCTGGCATGGACTGAACTTTGCAAAATTTTACCTGTACTCACTAGAGAAAAGGGAAAAGCTCAAAAATCAGAATAGGACATTTTGGCAATGAAACTAAAATTTACTAAGAGCCTGGTTTATTTCCACCCTGACATTGTAAGCGCACATCATATTTGGGTAGATGATGTATGGTACATGTGTTTGCTTTCATACTGTATTTGTCAGCAAACACACAGTAACCATACTGTCCACAGCCAGTCACTTCACATTCTGACCACCTGACTTATTAGTTTGTTTACAGCGCTGCAACAAAAAGGTTAGTTTGGTTTGTAGAGGACCTCTTCTTTGAGCATGACATGTAAAATGAAGGCCGTTACAATCTTCATTTATTAGAAAGCTGTAATACAGCACCAACGAAACATTTCCACCCGATTCAATATTTTACTTTTATGCATTTGTAAATGGTATTGCCTTTTTATGTAAAATAATGACTGCATACATATTCAACCAGTGACTGACCTAATGCAGTGTAGGATCAGCCAACTGGTGCAAGTTGTCCCACAATTAGTGGAATAGAGATCACCTGAGTCCAGTGAATGTGTTTCAAGTGGCAGACATCGAGGACTATGAAGACAAAAGAAACAAACTACATGCAACTCAGAAAATGCTACTGAAAAGTATAAATAGTAAAATCCATCACTAAGAAATCGAAGGAACTAATGAGGGAGGCCACCAGCACACCTATGAGTACCCTGAAGTTAAAGAGAAGTGGCAAAGTGAAAGCCACTGTTGAAGAAAGCTATCAAATGTCCTGGGACATGTCGAGGCCCGGTCGGTAAGTAAAACGAATGCAGCAAAATATAACAAACTCCTGGAAGACAATCTGATTCAGTCTGCAAGAGAAGATTTATTTTCTAGCTTTTCCCCAAAGCATGTAAGCTATTTTTTTGGACTCATTTTCTTAATTACTTGTAGAAACTGTTTGCACTTTGACAGAGAGGAGTTACTTTATCTTCAGTGTCTCACAAAATAAAACTAACTACACTGACCATGATTCCATTTATAAAAGACATGCATACTATTAATGATGAAAGCTAACTGTTCTATCAGTATTAAATATTAAATGACTTTAAATTCCAGCTGCCAAGAAAGCTGGTGCATTCAGTATGTTCAGAACACTATGAATTTTGACAAAATACAAAAAATACAGCATTTAACACCTTTAATTTAACACGTTTTATTTTTTTATTTAATTGTCCAGTTACTACATGTTAAAAACTCAGTCATTCACAATATACCTTACTGAGGAGCTCTGAGGAAGGAGGGAGAGGAGAAGAAAGAGGACAGAGTGTGTTTGTTATAATAGAAGCAGCACAGCAGGGCAGCACCTGAGAAAATAATAAAGGTGCTCATTCTAGAGGGCGGTCTAGTTTCTGGTTCTGGTACCACTCTGGTCCTAAAAGGCAGAAGCACCCGTTCCCACTGAGTAAGAATTGCCTGACGGGCTCCTGCCCACTGGCCCTGGTCCAGTCAGACGGTACTGGTATGGAGTGCAGGGGCCCACAAACACCTGGTGTGCCAGTCTGGGATCCCGCAGGAAGAGCCATAGTAAGTTTGGCCTAACCCCCACCTCATCAGCCAGGGAGTCCATGTAAGACATGTTGTCCACCTGTAGGGGGTTGCGCTCTGAGCATGCAAAGCTGACAGAGGAAACCAAAAAATCTGATCTTATCAACAGCACAATAACCAGTCTAAGGGTCATGAACAGCTTCACAGTTTTCTCTTACCTCTGATGCATGGTTGCTGTGTCTTTTTCAATTTCTTTCATCATGACTACCTCTGCAGGGAGGGATCTTAAACCTGCAAGAGGAGAATTCATGTCAAGTACATGTTTGCACAATTACTGCCACCTAGTTCAGTAAGCGGTGAGAACAGCAGTGGAAGATTTGAGATCCTGCATGGTGGATTTGTTATTACACCTTCTTAACTCATTTGCTGACCTCTGTACGTTAGTCTGTGACCTGTGATACTGACGTGTAACTTATTGAATGCAGTGTGATGGTGGACAGGATATTGCTTGAAATGATTTACCCTGGGGAATGCAGTTGAGAGCAAAATGACCTGGGCTGAAATCTGGAAGACGAGTCTCACTGCATAAAATATTTCATCCTGGTAGTTTATGATGTGCTTCCAAGAGTCATCCGAATGTCCACTGTCTTCCAAGCAAGGTAACCTGGAACCTCAGCTCTTGTACAAGGATACTTGGGAGAGGGACGGTACCACTAAAGCCATCAGCAAAGGACTTGAGTGGGCGAACAAGTGCCAAACATCCAATAAAATCATTTCTTTTGTGAGAGCTGGGGAGCAGCCAAATTCCACTAAGAGAACATCATCTGCAGGCGCCCTGACCCCAGCAAGAGATGGGCAGCTGTTGATGGACTTTGGAGAACAGCTTAAGTTCTAAAACTGCAGCTACCAATCGTCTTGTCATTGTGTCTTATTCCACAAAACAAATTATGCTGCTGGAGCGAACAGTCCCATGGGAAAATCACTTGGAAAACGCTTGGAAACTAAGCTTTCCATGTACGCAAAACTGGGTGAACTCAGCAGCTGTCAGGAGGCTGGACGGAGAGCCATGTGTCTACCCCGGGAGGGACAGCCTATAGTTAGTTTCTGTGTTGCATTTTACCTTTAAACACTCTTGTAACCCAGCGAGCCTGCATCTCAGCCAGAGGGTTGATTGCACCAAGGGCGTGAATGAAGCCGACCACCGCTAGTGTAGGCTGGGCCAGCGAAGGAGGGAACACATGCTTGTAGAGACGCAGCCTGTAACCACTCTTAGCCTGCAGATGTGAGGGCAGGAAAGGGAAGCTGTAGTTGTACCCTGTGGCAAACACCACTATGTCCACCTATACAGCACACACACACATCTCAAACATCAGACAACCAAGGGATTTGGATTATGTCACTTTTGTAACCAAATAATGGATAAATAATAGAGTTTAAAAGAATGCTGGTTCATTTTATGTGACTTGACCTTTTCCACAACGCTCCCGTCAACAAAGACCACGCTGGATCCACAGAACTCCTTCACGTTTGGTTTCACCTGAACACGACCCGAGATGATGCGAGCTGGCAAGTCGTCATTCACGACAGGAATCTGTGCAAAGAAACTACCAACAAACAGCACAGGGGCATGTGAGAATTGGACGAGGAAAAATAAAACACAGTCATATTGCACTCACAGACGAGTGTAGTTGCTCCCTTTGGTTCTTTCTTCTTGTGCTGTTTTCTTTTTTTGTTACCAACATCCATATAACGTTGGTTTTATTGATACATTCGTATAGTCCTTTTTACCCCTGCCATGTACAGGATTTGAGTCAAATCCTTAAGAATAAACACTCAACTGCCTGCTCAGTGAATTAAACATGTTTATCTACGTCTTGATATGTTACCCATGTTTAGGTTTCAGGCCGTATAATTTGTGGTCAAACGCTTCATTCAGCTTCTTCTCCACCATCTGGGTGATCCGCGAAGGAAAGAGTTTCATTATCATCATGTCCCTTCGAGAAGTCGCAATCACATCACCTGGCAGCCCTCCAGGTCCTACACGGCCAACCACCCACGCTCCACTCCTGGTACTGAGGTACACCTGCAGGTCAGGTCAGAAAGACACATGAGCCCAGCTTTTGAATACTTTGAGCAAAATGTTCCTTTTTAGAACAGAGTCAAAGGAAGCAGAAATTTAACATGAAACAGTGCAAAAGTAAAGTACAGAAATGCAGTTAAATGCGTACCTTGTCAGCAACTCTACTGATGTCTACAGCAATATCCCCTCCAGAGTTCCCAATCCCAATCACCACCACTCTTTTCCCTTCCAGACCCTCAGCGCTGAGGTATTCCCAGCTGTGGAAGTATCTGCCTTCAAAGCTCTCAATACCTGAGATGGAACAGGATGAAAAGTGATCACAAATATAATACACATTGCAACCTCGATAGGACATACAGAGGACGTACACTATATTACCAAAAGTATTCGCTCACCCATTCAAATGATCAGAATCAGGTGTTCTAATCACTTGGCATGGCCCCAGGTGTATAAATTCAAGCACTCAGGCATGCAGACTGTGAAACAAGACATTTGTGAAAGAATGGGCCGCTCTCAGGAGCTCAGTGAATTCCAGCGTGGAACTGTCATAGGATGCCACTTGTGCAACAAATCCCGTCGTGAAATTTCCTCGCTCCTGAATATTCCACAGTCAACTGTCAGCTCTATTATAACAAAATGGAAGCGTTTGGGAACAACAGCAACTCAGCCACGAAGTGGTAGGCCACGTAAAGTGACGGAGAGGGGTCAGCGGATGCTGAAGCGCATAGTGCAAAGAGGTCGCCGACTTTCTGCACAGTCAATTGCTACAGAGCTACAAACTTCCTGTGACCTTCAGATTAGCCCAAGTACAGTACGCAGAGAGCTTCATGGAATGGGTTTCCATGGCCGAGCAGCTGCAGCCAAGCCACACATCACCAAGTGCAATGCAAGGCGTCGGATGCAATGGTGTAAAGCACGCCGCCACTGGCCTCTAGAGCAGTGGAGACGCGTTCTCTGGAGTGATGAATCACGCTTTTCCATCTGGCAATCTGATGGACGAGTCTGGGTTTGGAGGTTGCCAGGAGAACGGTACATTTCAGATTGCATTGTGCCAACTGTGAAATTTGGTGGAGGAGGAATTATGGTATGGGGTTGTTTTTCAGGAGCTGGGCTTGGCCCCTTAGTTCCAGTGAAAGGAACATTGAATGCTTCAGGATACCAAAACATTTTGGACAATTCCATGCTCCCAACCTTGTGGGAACAGTTTGGAGCGGGCCCCTTCCTCTTCCAACATGACTGTGCACCAGTGCACAAAGCAAGGTCCATAAAGACGTGGATGACAGAGTCTGGTGTGGATGAACTTGACTGGCCTGCACAGAGTCCTGACCTGAACCCGATAGAACACCTTTGGGATGAATTAGAGCGGAGACTGAGAGCCAGGCCTTCTCGACCAACATCAGTGTGTGACCTCACCAATGCGCTTTTGGAAGAATGGTCAAAAATTCCTATAAACACTCTCCTCAACCTTGTGGACAGGCTTCCCAGAAGAGTTGAAGCTGTAATAGCTGCAAAAGGTGGGCCGACATCATATTGAATTCTATGAGTTAGGAATGGGATGGCACTTCAGTTCATAGAATGAGTAAAGGCAGGTGAGCGAATACTTTTGGTAATATAGTGTATATTGCGATTTCAGTGCGGTTAACAGACACAACTGCAGGTAGGTCTTTAATGTACCTGTGAAGTCTGTGAGCGGCAGGTGAGGCTGGGTGAAATGTCCACTGCAAACTAACACTGCATCAAAAACATGCGTCTCCCTCTGAGCCTCTCTCCCCTCTGTCTCCACCTCCCACTGACCTGTTACAGCAAAGTCTGGTCTCTCCCTCACACTGACCACAGAGGTCTGAGACAAACACACACGCACAAGCAGAGATCAATACCATTATCACACTCACACACATCCATATCACACTCATTGATTAATCTCTTTACATTTATAGGTTAACATCACTTTAATTCCCCATGTTCAGCATTTAAGAAACATATTTCAACAACATGTTTTAGGACAGGCTATGATGTATATAATGTTTTCTGAGCAGGTATAGGAACATTATAAATATTAATGTACGGCATTGCCAATAATGACATCTACGTTACGAACAACTTCATTTTATGTTATTTTTGGCAAGTAGAGTTGTTTAATAATGTGGGACATTTAAAGAGTTCTAACTACAAAAATACAAAGACAAGAAACAATTCTGTTACATTTGGGCAAATTTTAAAAACAAGTAAAAATATACAGTTGACAAATCAGTACATCCAAACAACATTGCAAGCTAAACTCAGTGTTGTTTTTATTGCAGTTATGTGCACTCAGTGCAAAGTACCTGAGCTCATTATCACCATTATCACTAACCTGGAAGTTTATGTGCTGCAACAGGTTAAAGGCCTGAGCGTAGAGACGCAAATACAGCAGCACCTCAGAGTGGTGCATATTGTTGGGCAGCTCAGCAGGAGGAGGGAAGTCACTGAAAGACATCATCTCTTTGGAGCTGTTGATAACCACTGACTGGTAGATGTTTGCCCGCCCAGGCTCTGGCTTCTCCTAGAGAAGGAGAACGTTAAAAAAGATAATGACACACTTTTTATTTATTTACCGATTCTCATGACAGCAGACTGCTGGTATAACCCCCTTCCTTTTTTTAATCTACAGAAGACTTTTGAGGCACACAGTTTCAAAGGTACTTTACTGTGGACAGTTACAGCTATGCTTTATAAAATCTGAAACTAGACCTCCACCGCCATTATCCAGTCCAACGCATCATTGGATCTGCACTGTCCAACCTGCTGGACATCTCCTCCAGGCGATTCTGGCTCTTCAAGGACATGCTTCACCTCAAGCACATCCTGTTCAAATACTTCTGTCCTGTTTAATTTGGAAATAGAGAAAACCTGATCTACGTCTCTGGAAACAATGTTGTGGCTGTCAGACATTGTGCATTCCTATTCAATCCCTTATCATACTACCCTTGTTGTTCATACTATTCAGTTTTATTTTTGTTACCGTCTTATTTACCTTTACATGACCTGCTGTTTGCACTGGGTGAGATGTTGTCATTTTATTTAATTGCTACTGTACTTGTACATCATAACACCCTTTAAAATGGTGCATGCTAGTGTTCAAGAAATCTAACAAAAGCAAAAAGATGGATTTGTTACAATCTCTCTGTTGGATCTCACCTTAAATCTCCACAGTCCTCCGATATCATGGCTGCTCTCAAAGCATGTGGGCTCCAGACCTTCATCCAAACATGCCTTGATGCTGGTCAGACCAGAGGGGCCCGCTCCAATCACCGCCACACTCTGAACCATGCTGGAACTCTGAGTTGTTCAAGAGAGGATAGGAGAATGAAATGTGGGTGAGTTCTAGTTTGACTGAAACAGTTTTGTCTTTGATGGGTGGTCTCCCTGTTGAGGCCATCAGGTGACCTTTTCTACACGTGCTGATATCCATGTAATCATTTGGATAGCAGCACGATCACTGTTGTAGATGTTCAGTCATCCTGCGTCGTTTGCACATAGTCAGACTCCAGTGCTGCAGTGCAATCTGAATGAGATCTTGGCATTGGCGTGCATTTGTAATGGATAACACCTGCCACCTTCATGGAACTCCTAAGATTACGGTGGTGTAAAGTGTAAAACGCGGGACGATATTTTGTTAACATCGGCCGTAAACCGTGACAACACCGCTGCTAGGCAACTGCTGCTGTGAAAATATGTTTTATTTTTTATAAAACTGAATTACCATCATTGATTACCATCCAATAACTTGCCACTTACTTCCGTAAATTCTTAAAACGTCGGCAAACACGTCACAGCCTGACCCAGCACCATTTCTATGGCACTGGTCTGGCTTTATTAAAACATGTCCACAAGAGGGCGCCGTTTACACGTAGTTTACGTGTGAACTCAGTTAACGCGATACCATTTGAAGGCGGCATCTGATCTGAACGATTTCACTTTACTGCTTTGATGAGAGCTGGACAGTTTTTCCAAATGAATGTAATTAAAGTTATGTAATTGAAACGGCGAGTAGTGCATAAAAAGCGCCCTGGTTTAATTGTTCGTGTTTTTATTCATTACACATTGTCAACCCCAGTCACAGTGCTATATTCTTGATTTGCTGCACTTAACAGTATATAATATTGTGTATTTTTTGTTTGTTTTTTACCATTAATATTAAATTGCCTTTCCAAAGCGGCTGAACTGATACATGCCAATCTGCCATCTAGTGGTCCCCGCTGGTATTGCCACCTGAATTGAACAGGCAAAAAAACTATTGCGACCATAAAAAGTTGACCATGTAAATTAGCCTGCTGCTAATTTATCCATTAAATAGGTCAATTTAACCATCATTGTAACAACTGTTCTCCCTGAGTACATTAATTTGCATCTCAGTGTCAAACTTTTTGAGTGGCTTGAGTCAATCAATCACATACTGATGGACACAGATGAGTGCTGAATGACAGTGGTGATTAGTTTGCTGTGGCTGGATCCATACATTTTCTTCAGCTTTCCTTCATCAAATCAGTAGTATCTATGCTGCTGTCTTTTGGCCTTATTTACACTGATTATTCACAGCAGACATGAAGACTGATTTATACAGAAAATCAAAAAACATAAGCACAAAACAGATAAACTAGCTGATGAAACAGAATTTTGATGCTGATCACAGGATGTCAGATCAGTACAGGAAGTTAAAAACTGTTTGTCTGGGCAAATTTTCATTTGAATGTTTCCTTTGCTCAAGATAATGTAATGAGTAACATGCAAACAGATGCAAACAAACTCAAGTATTCATGACCCTGATATCTGGGGTCAACTCTACAGTGTGCCTTTTAATTGCACAACTGCCCAATAACTTTTTATCACTAAGTTTTATAATTAAATAATAGCACTATACGTGCTCATCAATTATGGAAGCATATGTCTAGATGTGTATGCCACACACAAAAACACACTGTTACAAAGAACACAAAAACTGAACACATGCAGATGCAGGCAGTCGCACATGAAAGTCACACAGCCACTAAGTTCTTGTGTGAAAACTAGATTCATGTATAAATTTACGAATCTCCTATATATGTAACATAGAAATTAAAAATCAGCACAAACTGCAACAGCCTTACCTCTTCTTGACAGGGAGAGCAATAATGGACTGAAACGCTGTCCCGTTTTACTGCTCAGTCAGATTTTAACAAACAGACTGTGGGCAGGCTGATGATTAATCTACTGTGGCTTCTCAAAGCAAGAAAAATAAACATCACTGGATTGCTTCTTTTACAACATTAGGAGTCAGAGTAGAACAATATGAGCAATATTCTAAAGCGTTGTGCATGTGGCGATGTAAGTAACGTAAAGCACATAGTCTGATATAGAAGACTTAAATGTCATCAGACTGTTGTAACTTTTGAATGCTTCCAGATTAATGAGTAGCAGGATCATGCATCATCATTAGGGTTATGTGCATTATAAGAAGTGTTGTTTTACAGCTTTAAATCTATAAACTGTTTTGAATTAAAATGGCTCTGAAACATCACAGCTCAAGTTACCAACCTTATATTTTCTTTTCTACAACATTCTGAACTTCTCCAAAAACATTTGCAGCTTTAAAACATTGTAGAACTTTATTCCTGGGTTTTCTTTCCTTTTTTTAATCCTACTGGGACCCAGTAGTTAATTCTTGTCCTCTGCAGAGGACATGAGTCTCTTATTGATATTTAAAAACCTATATAAGCAAGTGTTGAATCTTGTTGTGCCATCTAGAGGACATCCTGGTGTTTCCAGTGGTATATCACTGGCTGGGGTGTTACATGTTCAAAAGGAGCTCTGCATTCTCAAAATGCCCAACATCTCACTGGCCACATTTTGTGGGAGCAAGAGAGGTAAATAGTTATTCAACATTAATTTATCATGGTTCTAAGAGGATATTTGTTTTAGTTAGATAAGGCTTTTAGCTAGGTGTCATGCCTTGTATGGCTTCTGTTTTACGTGATGGTTCCTGTTGCCGTTAGGCTTTTCATGAATAGGGCAAGTAACTTGACTGACAGATGTACATGGGCTGCTTTTGGGACAGAGTCTGCAAAGCTGGGACTTGGAAAAAATCCAGTACTTCAAAAGGCAGAATGTATTCCAAGAGGAAGTGTGAGGTTATTTCTGTGTGTGACAAACATAGGAAACAGCTTTTGTGACTACCACCCAGAAATATGAATCCTGATTCAAGAATCCTGATTCATGAATCCTTGCAATGAATAAACTGTAAGACTGATGACAATCCAATTAAGGATTTAGGTCAGTCAGGGGACCTCTGTCCACATTTTAAAACTGCTGATTTCTCATTCTGATACTGCCGTATACTGCCGTAAAACACCGTTCCAGTTAACTATTTCAGTTTGAATAAACTTAATAATTATGAAGTTAATTAAGCTGCTGCAGTATCAGCAACAATTTGGTCGGATCAAACTAGAAAATAAAGAATTTGAAACCTGTTCAATACCTAATATAAAATGTTTTGACTCAGTGTATGTTAATGCTAGCATATTCCGATTTAGTTCCATAGTAAAGCCACACTAACTGAAATTATTGGGGCAAACACATCTTAATAAGAGGTTTTAATCATTCTGTAAAAATATATATTCTATAATCGTTTATATTCTAGCTTGACTTTGCTTAATATCCCCTTTATTTACGGACTTTTCTATTTAATGGTTTTCTGGATTGTTATACCACTCGCATCTACAAAAAAATTAGATGATTTCATTTTTGAGTTTCACGTAGAAGAAGGCTTTTACTAACTCTCTAAACAGAAGATCTGAGAACTTGTCATGTTGAGGAAAAACTATGTGCAGCCAAGTACGGAAACAGCCCACGTATGAAGCCTTCGCGTTGCTGTAACGTGAACGCACCATAGAACTGTTTTCAACCAGTTTTCAACGGGTCTGATACGTCAGCCGTTGCTGATTGGGCAAGGCGTCACTCAACCACAGATGCTATTGGATGCCGAAACAAATGTCCCGCCCCTTTTCGAATTCCTCAGCAGAATTCTCATCCCATTGGTCCATGGGATGAGAGTGCAGAGAACAACAAACAAGATAGGGTGAAGACCGTCGGGATGGATGCAGGTAAGCGAAATTTTATTGTAAAATAAACATGTATCTCTCCTGTAGTAACCCAGTTTTGTCACAAAACAAACACAGCATCGACATTTCTCACGTGACATCAGATCCCCTGCTCTGTCATGACGGAATTGCCTGGTGACAGCTACACAGACACGTATTGCTTTGTAGCCTCTGTGACGTTAGCCTGCTAAAGTGATGACTAAAGCTAACTGCTAACTAACATTAGCCTGCTGTTATTGCCAAGTGTGCTGACTTCCCCGTTTTGACAGCTCGCTGTACCGTAGTAAATCTTCCAGTGCGGCGTCCAGATACCATTTGGGACAATGCCATGTGTTGCTATGTCGTTTCGCTCAGATTAACTTGTGTACTGTCCATGGATTGCCTGTTTATGCTAACATTACGTTACGCCCAAGATGAGCATCACAGTCGATGCACTGTCACCATCACATCAGTTATTATGCTACTGTTAGCACCGGGAATGCTATTAGCAATGAGCGAGGTTAGATAGTGTGTAGCAGCTGAGTAATGGCACTCAGACTGTCCGCTGCTTCTCTTGAGTTTGTTGAAGGCCCTCTTTCTTCTGCCTATGTTCATATAAATCAAAGCAATCTGGGTTCAAACTGACAAACCACTGTATGACAGCTCGCCAGGCAAGTTTTCCTTTACGTCTGTAGTTGTGTGATAAACGCATCACCTAACTTTATACCTAACTTTTAATCTATTTTAGCACAAAGTATTTTTGTATTTTTCTTGAGAGGAACTACACATTTGCATGGTGTCCCTTATTATTAAGCTTAACTGTACACTTGGCTTTGAGCCCAGTGTTTCCGACTGCAGTGATAAGTCTGCAAATTCAGACCCTTACTGAGATTACACACTGGCTGACACTTTGAGAATTGTTCTTCTTTGTTTGAACTGGATCACATAAACTCAAATGTCCATTGCATGTTTCTGTGCTGACACAAAGATGAATTTCATAAAAAGTGTTAAGGTTCTTGCAGGTAAAATTAAAAACTTGAAGGAATAACTGACTTCAAACAAATGTTTTCAAACCTGTGTGTCCTGTGAATTTAAATAAAGGAGTTAAAGAGTCTAAAGATCAGGTTATTTAAACAATTAGTTGTTGTTGTTTTTTTTAAAAAAAAGACCCCAACATTTCTGAAAGTAGAACAATTTTGTGCCCTTTTAAATACTACATTTTATGTTTGACTTTGAAGCACTAGTCTCTGACATGAGGTAATTTCACTTTGAAAAGCATCTTGCTGGAACTTGATACCTCATTAATTCCACAGAGAAATTTCTTTGGCTGAATATAAAATGAAATCTAAAGTAACACTGATTTAAAATGCTTGATAATTTAAAAAGATGGCTATAGGTAAATAGTTTTTCCTGGAAGTGATTCTGCCAGAGCATCTAATGGATACTCCATCTTAACTCACTGACAGCTTACCCTTCATCCTCAGCAATAATAATGTTAATGGTGATAATCACCAGCTACTGTATTTCCCCATTTAGTTCTCACTTACAATTGTCGTCTTGTGCAGCTACCTTGACATACGACACACTTCGCTTTGGAGAATTTGAAGATTTTCCTGAGACCTCAGAGCCTGTGTGGATCTTGGGAAAAGATTACAATGCCCTCACAGGTAAGATTTCCAAATATGTGGTGTATTTGTAATAATTAAGAATCGTATTAGCCCGACAACCATTTCACTTGATCTTTTTTGATGTACATTGTAATATGGTCTCTTCATGCAGAGAAAGATGATATTTTATCAGATGTCACTTCACGACTGTGGTTCACGTACAGAAAAAACTTCCAACCAATTGGTAAGTTTGCGTGGCAAGCCCTGAGATTTGTGTCATACTTTTCACTTCTACTCATTAAATGGGCATCCTCACAGTTTCCTGAATGTGTTTCAGGGGGGACTGGACCAACCTCAGACACAGGATGGGGATGTATGTTACGGTGTGGCCAGATGATCCTAGGCGAGGCCTTGATGTGTAGACATTTAGGCAGAGGTAAGACAACTTTGAAAATACATAATATTGGAGAAAACAGTCGCTGTACCAAACAGAGCTGGTTTGAAACAGACTAGATAACTGCCTTTTTGTTTTCAGACTGGAGATGGGCCAGAGGCCAGAAACAAAGAGAAGAGTACATCAGTATTCTCAATGCCTTCATTGACAAAAAAGACAGCTATTATTCCATCCATCAAATTGGTAAGTAGTGTGTGAGTGTCAGGCACTTCTAATTATATCAATGGTTCAACTTGAACAACCCTGACTGAGTTTACTTCAACTGTTCTTGTGTTCTGCAGCCCAAATGGGAGTCGGGGAGGGAAAGCCTATTGGTCAGTGGTATGGACCAAACACAGTTGCCCAGGTTCTAAAGTAAGTCCTGGAAAGCAGAGTCCTATCGGTGTCTGGATTTTATATTTTTGGTCTGCAACTAATGATTAGTCTAACTAGTAATTTCTGTATTGATTATATGTGCAAGTAATTGTGAGAACTGTGCTATTAGCATTCATACTTGTGCGTTGCTGTGTCTGTGCCACCCTGTAATTACACAGACAAAACACTAGTCTGCGGTGTGGTGTCTGTGCCATCATGTTGAGTTTCCTCGTGTACAGTACTTCAAATAATGACTAAATGAACAACTGTTATTTTTGGTGTTAAGTCGTGCAAATGCAAGAAGCAACAACAACAACAAAAAAAAGCAACATTAACTTTTATTGAAATCACTGTAATGCACAAAAGAGTGGTTTGTAGGACCAGGACAGACGCGAACAAAGAAATCCATTCAGACCAGTTACAGTTGTTGTGGTCTGAGTTGCTGAAAAAAGTAATTACATTTTAGCACATCAGGCTAAGTTGTAGATTTGACACAGAAGTGGAGTCCTTGTGCTCAGTAACAATATAAAACTAAAGTCTACACAATTCTTGCAGAGTGCAGATTTTCAGACAGTTATTCGGAACAGTTTATATAATTTATGTCTTCAGTT
This sequence comes from Planiliza haematocheilus, assembly GCA_005024645.1. Taxonomy (NCBI): domain Eukaryota; kingdom Metazoa; phylum Chordata; class Actinopteri; order Mugiliformes; family Mugilidae; genus Planiliza; species Planiliza haematocheilus. The sequence goes on from SRSE01000306.1 coordinate 5,222,715, forward strand.
TTATTTCATATTTTCAATTTTCACACAAATATTGCAGCTGCTGAAAAAACAAAAAAGCATTTAGCACTGTCCAAATAGCTACAAATCTACAAATTAAGTTTTGTTTTTGAAGAACAGAATCTATCAGTAGAGGCATAACACCACGTTTAGTGCTGAGTAAACTGCTACACCCGTACACTAGTCAGTCAGTGTGTGTGTGTGACACAGTGTGGTATTTCATTATTTGCATGGTTTGTTTTATTGCCTTGACATGGTTTTCCCCTCACTATGTCTTGATATTGCAAATCATCAGTCAACATAGAACAGATAAGGTAGTGCACTAATAGGGGCTTTTTAAACAGTCTAAACAAGTAACCATTTATCTCTTTAGAAATACGTGACTGTGTTGTCTTGTTTTCAGGAAGCTGGCTGTGTTTGATACATGGAGCAGATTAGTTGTACATGTGGCGATGGACAACACTGTGGTCATCGAGGAGATCAGTGAGTCCAGCTGTGTCACAACTGGGAGTCATTTCCCCTCGTTAGCATTCATTAGCCTGAAAAGTTTGAATGTCACTCCAGGTTAAACCGTGGACTGTGTGATTGTATTTCAAGTACGATTTTGTCAAGATCTTAATATACGTATCCGCTTGGAAACTAATATTCATGAGGGTCCAAAGAAAACCAGGCTAAAGAATTTCAGCAGTAGTATATTGACAAACCTTACTACAGTATATTTGGAATACATATTTTGTGATTCTCAGAAAAGTTTTAGTATTCAAAAAAGATAGAATAACTGGAGGTTGATAGCCTCCAATCAGATTTGACAAAAACTCAGTGTTTCACTCCAAAGCATGTCTGTCTCTTTTATCTTGACCTTACTGCACAACCTAATACTAACACAGGACAGTGTAGTTTTCCTACCAATAACCTCAAACTGAACAGATTTAAATAATAAGAGCAGCCAATGTATAAATCTACAGTTTATAGATGGATATAGATATATATATTTATATGATAGTACTGTGAGTAAGTTTTTATTATTCCCTTTACTGCAGAACGACTTTGTATGCCCTGGCTGGATGTTGCAGGAGCCTGTAGTGAACCAGAGGGAGTGGGAGAGCTCAACGGCTGCTTAGAGGGAGCATGTGCTCTGGCTGAAGAGGAGACGGCTCTCTGGAAACCCCTGGTTCTCCTCATCCCTCTCAGGCTGGGCCTGAGCGATATAAATGAGGCCTACATCGAAACGCTCAAGGTGAGAAACTGGCATATAAACAACTAAATGTAAGGGTTTTCAGTGGATGTAAATAGCTACTGCATTGTCACTGCAGCTGTGAATTACAAATTTGTCCTTTACTTTCAACCACTTTCAAAAACTAGCTTTTAGGACTGGCCCTTCACTTAAATTTGTACAAGGTTAATCCATCGCAGTCTACTCCTGCACCAAAATGAATGGTAGCCAATACCTGGTTGAACAAGTAATTATTCAACCAGGTATTGGTCAGTCTCAATTGTTAAACATTTACAGACATACATCAATTTTACACATCAACAAATGTTTGTAGAAGCACTACTATAAATATTAAAAAGTTGTAAAAACACCTTTATTGTTTCAGACTGAGCTACATGGAATTGACAAGTGAAAAAGACAATTGTTAGAGTTAGAAAGAACTTATCTGTAAGTTGTAGCCCACTTAAGTGCCCAACGTGGCCACGTTGTATTGTTTTGTTGCATTTTGGCTAACGCAGGAGCTGGTTTTTGACAAAGACTGGATAATCTGTTAGTGGCCTGTTCAGACATTCATTAAGATCCAATCCGGGCAATCCAGTCGTGTAAAAGACAGGTGTGAACACCCCCAGGACGGATTGAGACTGTATTTGACTCTCTGATCTCTGACCACATTTGGTGGTGGTCTGGGACGCATCAGTCATGTGCCGTGTGCCCGCAGTGCGTCCTGAGGATGAATGAGAATACATGAATCTAAAGAATTTACAAATGAAACTATACACAAGTGTGAATCTGTGGTAATTATTGATGCCGTCATGTTGATGTATGAGGACTTGTGTGCGATTAAGTTACATATTTCCACCATCACCAGTGTCTTTATTTATCTTTATTACTAGAGATTAGTGTGTATGAAAACGTCTAGTGTTATAGAGTTACAATGTGAGTTTTGTTCAGGTCTAACTTATCGCAGGGCAGATATCAATACGTAACATGTGTGCCAAAATCATAAAGCACAAACATAAAACAGCGTTGTTCTCAGTTCTGGAGCAGCAGTAGAGATCCTTTAGAGACATCAACTGTTAAAATATTCTGTTGTGCCCCAGATGATATTGGTGTTTATTTACATACAGATTGATTTCAGCAGAAAACTGAGATTGGATTTGGAGATGCATGTTAATGCAAGGTCTGAACACACATACTTAAAGCTGGTCATTTGCGATCGGATTGATTAGATGGGATCTTAATGCAAGGTCTGAAGAGGCGAGAGTCTTTAGGAGTGCAGGCTCATGAGCAGACATAGAAGAACTTGAATAAAATAGTCTTAAATTAGTATAAATTAGATTTCAGATGCTATCAAACCAGGTGTTAAGAATCTGTTTGGTGCCAGCATGCAGGACTTGACAATTTGGTGCTCATTTTGGAAGGTACAGAAAGGTTTTACAAATCTTCATTTATAGTACCTTGATTTAAAAACGAATAAATGCCACCAGTGTGTAATAAGGCAAATTCAGCCACAGTTGGGGTGAGATAAACCCTCTTGTCTCTTTTCACAGCAATGCTTCATGCTGCCTCAGTCCCTGGGTGTAATTGGGGGAAAACCCAACAGTGCCCATTACTTCATTGGTTATGTCGGTATGTCTAGTCTCTGTGTTTGTGAAATAAACATACATACATTACATACTCATCACGTGATGTATTTAACTTTTTTTCATGAAGAGACTGGTTTGGTTCTGAACACATGTCTTTGTCCCCAGGAGAAGAACTCATCTATTTAGACCCACACACCACACAGCCTGCAGTGGAGCCGTGTGAAGACGGCCAGGTCCCTGATGAGACGTACCATTGTCAGCACCCACCCTGTCGCATGCACATCTGTGAACTGGACCCATCCATTGCGGCGGTAGGTGGGCCAGGGTGGCTTTTATAGTGCTGGGCTTTTGTGTCCCAAACTAAAGCCCATTGTTAATGTGAAAAGTCTGAAAAGGGCAGACGACATTTTACAGTAACAATTTAAACATAGCTGATTTGTTTTCTTTCTTTGGTGCCTGCCAGGGTTTCTTCTGCAGAACAGAGGACGAGTTTGATGACTGGTGTATGCGCATAAGAAGGGTATTTATTTAGGTTTTGCTGACTTGTCAGTTAAATAAAACCTCCCTCTGCATCAAAGGAATCTGTACATTATAAAATGACTTTCTCTTTCAGCTGTCCTGCAACAGAGGGGGCCTGCCCATGTTTGAACTAGTTGACAGTCAGCCCTCTCACATGGTCAGCGTGGATGCACTTAACCTTACTCCTGGTAAATGTACTGCATATTTTTTTACTAAAATACATCACAAACTTTCAGTTAATACATACTAATATGTATTTTTTTATTTCTCATTGCAGATTTCTCAGATTCGGACCGGTTGGAGCGGTTTTTTGATTCAGAAGATGAGGAGTTTGAGATCCTTTCCCTGTGAGGAACATAATGAACAATGATTTACTGTTTTCAACAGTAAGCAAAAAAAAATTCTGTCTCTTCTCCGTCACAGAAGGGAAGCCTGAGGGGATGAACAATTAACTGGAGACATCTTGAGCCAGTCCAGCTCCAATGGTGTAGTCAGTGTGTCACACAGCGTTCTTCTCAACAGCCTCTGAATGCTCTCTGTATCCAACTTTGGGACTGCCTGGTGGAAGCTGTAGCAGGAGCTCAGGATAAATTCTGTATGCACATCTTCACACACGTTTCCATTTGAGTCTTAACACTTTAAATGTTTATTCTGAAGTGATATGGTGCCTTTCCCTGACTCCATAAGTAAAAATGCCATAACAGTTTTATGTTGTACAGCAACATAACGGTTCGTGATACCCATGGCTTACGCAGTTGGTCACTAATAACTGAAGTCTCTAACAGCTTGTAATGAAACCAAATCTAGTCAAATCTGAAAACACGTTGTATTAGTTGTTAATGCAATTATCCTTGCCAACACTAGTTGATTTGAAGATTATTTATTTAATCTAGACAATATACATGTAGGCGGGTGAAAGAACAATACACATGTAAGAGAAATAAGTAAAATAAAATCTGTAAAAACTGTACTGCTCTTTTCAATTTTAATAGTGTAATATTACATTGGAATCATAGGTAACATGGTGGTATGGTGGGTGTAACAGGTGTTCAGTTGCTATAATTCAGGTTCACTTCCACAGCTCTCCAAGCGGCATGCTCTGTGCTGTGTTGATTACATTAAGACTGTGGGCTGCGATATCGGTGTGCACATCCTCGACACTTTGTGAGGCATCAATTACCTGAGACAATGAATTTAGACTGTTAGATGTTCAATATTACTGTTTGAAATAGTACCAATGGTAATAACTCTTTACTCCTCATACCTTCCAGTTGACTGAAGGATCCTTTATCAGCTGATCAAACTTCTGTAGTACTGCTTTTTGGAAAACACAGGTCTCATACCGCTCTTCCCCAAACTGACCTCTGTGAGCAGCTTCCTTTGTGCTCAGCTGCAGGAACATGACTAGGTCGGGCTTTGGCAGTCCCACATCAGGTTTCTTGCACCAGTCCAGACAGAATCCCTGTTGAACAAAACAACTGCATGCCTTCCGTTGCTCTTCAAACACCCAACAATACTGTCTGACAGGTACCAAATTTGAGAGACAAAGTGAACAGACTCACCGGCTTGGCACTGGTGAAAGCAACTCCAGAAAAGGCGTACCTATCAACAACCAGAGTGATGCCCTGCTCCAGCTTCTTCTTCATCGTAGGCCTGTGAGTTAGTATGAAGAATTTCACGACACTATAAATACAGGTAAGAGCTTACAGTCTTATTAAGAAAGTGCATAGTTAAATAAATTCTAAAATCAATTTATGATCAAATCGATGTTTTTGGAAACATTACTAAAACTGGAATCCATGGCAAATTTGTTAGACTATTTTCAGTTAATACATGGGTCCTTTAGTGTTTAAGACGGTGAAGGTGAGTAAGGGATTAATTCTTTAAACACAACAATACCAATGTTCATGATGATAAAGGAACGTACTGCAACAGTGTGGTTTGTGCTTCCAGACAATAGATAAAACCAATATATTCACCTGTTAGAAAGGGGATAAATCCATTGCTTTTGCATATTTGTTGACAGTTAAGAAAACGATTTCATAAGCTTGTATATTTACATTTTTGTAATACTTCTGACTCAAACTACTACGTATACAGAAATAACAGAAATAACGTACAGTCAGGTCTATAAATATTGGGACATCGACACAATTCTAATATTTTTGGCTTTATACACCACCACAATGGATTTGAATTTAAATGAACAAGATGTGCTTTAACTGCAGACTTTCAGCTTTAATTTGAGAGTATTTACATCCAAATCAGGTGAACGGTGTAGGAATTACAACAGTTTGTATACGTGCCTCCCACTTTTTAAGGGAGCAAAAGTAATGGGACAATTGGCTGCTCATTGAACAGCTGTTCCACGGCCGGGTGTGCATTATTCCCTCATTATCCCATTTACAAGGAGCAGATAAAAGGTCTAGAGTTCATTTCAAGTGTGCTATTTGCATTTGGCATCTGTTCCCAAGACCCATCAGAGAGATAGCAACAACATTAGGTGTGGCCAAATCAACTGTTTGGAACATTCTTAAAAAGAAAGAACCCATTAGTAAGCTCAGCAACACCAAAAGACCCGGAAGACCACGGGAAACAACTGTGGTGGATGACCGAAGAGTTCACCCATCACAACAGTTGGCCAGCTCAAGAACACTCTCCAGGAGGTAGGTGTATGTGTGTCAAAGTCAACACTCAAGAGAAGAATTCACCTGAGTGAATAGAGAGGGTTCACCACAAAATGTAAACCATTGGCGAGCCTCAAAAACATGAAGGCCAGATTAGTTTTCCAAACAACATCTAAAAAAGCCTTCACAGTTCTGGAACAACATCCTATGGACAGATGAGACAAAGATCAACTTGTACCAGAATGATGGGAACATAAGAGTATAGAGAAGGAAAGGAACTGCTTATTATGCAAAGCATACCATCTCATTAGTGAAGCATGGTGGTGGTAGTGTCATGGTGTGGGCATGTGTGGCTGCCAATGGAACTGGTTCCCTCGTATTTATTGATGATGTGACTGCTGACAAAAGCAGCAAGATGAATTCTTAAGTGTTTCGGGCAATATTATCTGCTCATATTCAGCCAAATGCTTCAGAACTCGCTGGACAATGCTCCACAATGCAGATGGACAAAGACGAAGCATACTGTGAAAGCAACCAAAGAGTTTTTTAAGGCAAAGAAGTGGAATTTTATGCAATGGCCAAGTCAATCACCTGACCTGAATCTGATTTAGCATGCATTTTACATGCTGAAGACAAAACTGAAGGGAAAACGCCCTAAGAATAAGTAGGAACTGAAGGCAGTTGCAGCAGAGGCCTGGCAGAGCATCACCAGGGATGAAACCTGGTGTGTGGTGATGTCTATGCATTCCAGACTTCAGGCTGTAATTGACTGCAAAGGATTTGCAACCAAATATTGAAAAGTGAAAGTTTTATGATTGTTAATTTGTCCCATTGCTTTTGGTCCCTTAATAAGTGGGAGGCACATATACAAACTGTTGTAATTCCTACACTGTTCACCTGATGTTGGATGTAAATACCCTTAAATTAAAGCTGAAAGTCTGCGGTTAAAGCACATCTTGTTCATTTAATTTTTAATTTGTTGTGATGTATAAAGCCAAAAATATTAGAATTGTGTCAATGTCCCAATATTTATCTGACTGTACATAAAAATTCAAAGCTGATGAAAGTAATTTTCCCAAATGGAACCCTAACCCCAGTGTTAGCATAGTTGCTAACGTCAACTGTCTCGTACGTTACATACCTCTTGGTTCTTATTATTCTAGGTTAACAGATAATGTGATTCCCCTCCATTTATCACATTGTCTGTTTAACCTAGCAACAACAAGAGGGATGCAGGACTTGACAAAGGGTAGTGAGCCTCTGGTTTGTGGTCAGCAGACCAAACAGAAGGCAGACAAATGGTATGTACTCCATTGCAACCTCTTCAAATATTGTGTTTCATCTGACAAAGATACTGTACATATTTGCTTTCTAATAATGTAACTGTTTCATTGTTAAAGTTGTTGACTCGTTTTCCATTGGTTAACATGCACTTCGCCAGAAAGTAGTGATATGTCCACTTGGTAGTACCATATTTTCATTTTAGTATTTGCAGCTGCATCTCAATCTACAAACATTTGTGTGACTTGTCTTGGGTGAAATTTGTGCGAAAGTTTCAGTTGCTATTGTTGACAAGACAGCACCGACAAGCTTACTGGTGTGTTTTTACAGAGCACACAAGTTTAAATGGCTAAATTCCGTCAATAAGTTACACTGTCTATGTCCTGCAGAGGTATTAACTGCACTTAAATATCTTCAGTGATAATTAGAGCACTGAAGCCCTTAACCGAGTATCTATTGAAAAACAATGCCCTAGTCACCATCAACTGTTTTCATAGAGACTATTTCTTCAGTATAATGTATTGCTAATGTGACGACATGTTATCCAGTGTAACATGCTTTCTGTAAAGAAAGGCTACAGCATTTGGATTCTAGCCCGCATGGGACTGTATCAGGGACTGTAATTCTAGCTGGGTGGACTTTAGTGGTGGAGAGAAGAGTTTCAGCAACTAATCTAATGCACGGTTTATACTTCTGTGTCACTCAAGACCAGACTATACACAAGCCCTAATGCTGTAGCCTGATGGGCACCTACGCAGAACTGTAACTGCGCGTTACAGAGATGCAGACTACAAGAGCTGTGATTGTTCCTCTGGGTAGTAGTGTGTTTCTGCATTAGTATTTCTGGCTGCTTCTCCATCTCTGCATTTCTGGATCAATAAGATAGAACACATCGAGGAAAGGTTAACTGATGAGGTTTGGAGATACAAATTTGTATGAGTTGTCTTAGGCGAAATTTCAGCTAAAGTTTCAGTCACCATTGATGAAAGTGAAACAGGATGTAGAAACAAAAATGAACACGACTGACGCAACAAACAAACAAAAAAACACATACAGATAGCCGACTGGTGTTTGGGTTGTGTTTTTACCAAGTAAAATATACAGCCAGTGCCTCAAAATTAAAGCGAGAGTCTTACACCATTTCCCATCGATTGGCAGAGAACAACAGGTGGACTGTGTGGTCCTCCAAATCACTCTTCTTCTCCAGGTAGGCACTGATCAGCTGTCCAATAGTTGTGGTCCTGTCTGCAAGGTGAAATCACAAAATAGTTACAGTTTTACATACACGACACATAAGGTGACCAGATTTCTGAAATGAAGTCTGGAGACATTTCAAACTCAGATAAACTGGGACAATTACTGTTTCATTTATTATTTATGTATTATTCATATTTAACTAATAATAATAATCAAGGGTAACAACAGGAATGGCTCTCAACATTGTCCTAAAAGTAATAAAAGGAATAAAGTAGTAGTAGTACTAATAGCAGGGGTCGCGTTAACCGAATATTTTCCGTCACTGACCGTTTCTTTAAAAATGTGACAGAAAAATCTGAAGGCCATCAGTAACTTTGACAGATTGTACTTCGCACACCTGACCACTCGGTGGCGAGTGACCCTTTTAATTGGCTCTTGTCTCATCACGGAACTTTTGTCAGTGCATGACTTCCAAGTAGGGGAGAGCGGGGTAAGTAGTGCCAATTTTTACTTAAAGTGCCTTTAAAGCAAGGGGATTACAGTAATGCCTCCAACTAAGATATCTACATATAGTTTAGGATGTTGTGCATCCCTGGGAACAATCACTTTTGATCTAAAACAAACTGTTTGAGAAATATAGCTTTAGAAAAAAAAGTGGTTTTGTGGCACAACTTGCCCCCGGTACGGGGTAAGTTGTGCCATTCGAGAGAAAACACTGGGGTAAATTGTGCCATTAATTAAAGTTGAAGAAATTGAAGTAAAACAGATCATTTTAATCTCACAAACGACAATGCTATATAAAAGCAAGACAAATTCAATATAAATTACTTATTTAATGTTTATTTGAAGTTTAAACAACATCAAAGGCCACTTTTCTATAACAAGGCCAATACCGTCACATGACCGGTCAATGCTGCAGGGAAATATGAACCTCTGCTCCCTTCTGGCTGTACCACCAGGTTTTGTGGTTTGGGTGGTTTACATAAAGATATAAAGATAGTTTACAACATCAAAGGCCAATTTGCTTAAACAAGGCCTAGTGCCACATGAACACATACAAAAAATTCCAAAATGAACACCTACAGTAATCATCAGCATCTGATTTTTCCCGCCCAGATTCAGCCTACTACTGAACATCCCACTTATCAATGCTGCAGGGGAATGTGAACTTATGCTCCCTTCTGGCTGTACCACCAAGTTTTTGTGGTGTGGGTAGTTTCTTGAGCACATCACCTCTAGGAATTACTCCTTCATCATTCTCTCTGAATGTGAAGATGGGCTTTCCATCAACAGACCTCTTACAAGTTTGCTTCAGAAACTTTGCACTGATCTCGTCACCTTCAACATTCTCCACCAATCCAACATAGTTATAGGATTTTGATTTTTTACCTGCAAACTTCACAATGACAAAGTCACCAGCAGACAGATCCTTGTCACCATCATCATCACTCTGGACATCTGAACTCTCATAATCAGTGGCATCACTAAGTGGAATCAGAAAATCACTCTCTTCTGAGCTACTGGAGAGCATTTTCTTTTTGGGTTTGGTTGGTTTTGACCCTTTCAGGGCCCCCTTCTTATTTCCACTCCTTTTCTTCTTTTCAGCCCGTTCCTTTTCTCTGCTGTGTGTCTTCTCCAGGCCATCTTCAGCCACATCACTGCTGGTGGAGCTTTCTCCTGAGCTACTGTACATGGTCGTTTTCTTCTTGGTTTTGGTTTGATTTGCGGCTTTCAGAGCCCTTTTCTTCTCTCTTTCATTCTTTTTCTTTTCCTGTTCTGCCTTTTTATCTTCTTTTTCTTTGTGAGCCTTCTCCAACTCCATCTTCTCGGGTGTGTCGGTCACAATTCTTGTTTTCACTTTCTTTCTTACAATTCTGTTCTTTCTTTCTGTGGCTTTTGGCAAGGGAATAATGACTTCTGGAGACACATAACCCAAGTGAGCAGAAGAACCAGATCTGTCACTTGATGAGTGCTCTGGATTTGGCAGAGTGGCAGGTGGCTCTCCTGGGTCTGGACCTGCTTTCAGGAAAAGACTTGTTTGGCGGCTGCTGTTCTTTCATAGCCTGGCTTTGTTACTTCTCCTATTTTTTTCTTATCCATATATCTTTTTATGGTCATCCTGCAGATCTTCATCTCCTTTCCAACCTGACGTATGGTCTTCCCCTGTTGCACCTCTTTCACTGCTCTTTCCAACTCCTCAAGAGGAGTTGAAACCCTGTCTGTCTTCCGTTTGTATTTGCGTGGCATGATGAATTTTGGTCTAAAATTAAGAATATCACATAGTTTTAGTGATCAAATGTAAGAATACAATGTACAATAACAATAAAATACAATAAAGTAATATATAGTAAATAATCATAAGTTGGGGTAAGTTGTGCCAGTGGCACAACTTAACCCAGGCCCTTTGGCACAAATTACCCCAGACCCACCATTTTGAAGAAAATGCATCCCCTTGCTGTTTTAAGCTAACATCATGTTAATTGTATAGACTCATGGTGTAGCTTAGTAAAGCACTAAAACATGTGTGAACTGTTTTCAAAGTTATCTACAATTGTTCAAACACAGCAATAAAAAAACCTTGATCATAGAAATTTTACTTTGGAGGGCAAAAAATGTTTTTAGAACTTTAATGTGCTTACCTCTCAAGCCATGTGTCTCCCTTCTTTGCAGGATGAGTGGAATGGATGCCTCTTCAAAACTATGTGGTCACATGACCAACTTCTTCTATGGTTTTCTAGAAAACAGGGGTGGCACTACTTGCACCTTGGCACAAATTACCCCACTCTCCCCTACACCGATTACACTGATGCCTGTCGGCTAACCATATATACATATATATATGTCTATGTATATGCGGCTAACGGCTACCAAAATGGAGGAATCGGATGAAAACCATTGACAGTATAGTATGGCACGTTGCTAGGACTGATGGAAAGCAAGTTTTATTTTATAATACTACCTGATGGAACCCTTGACAGACAACCTGCAGACAATGAAAAAGTCTAGCACAACTTCTGAGTTGAACGGGCTTAACCACCCGGAAATGATCGCGACCGGCTACCGTTGTTCTAGTATGTGCGTGCCATGCTTACTTGTGTCTCCTAACTGGCTAACGTAATAACTGTTGTTCTAGTTTACATGCATTTTTTTCTCATTCATAACGAACTTAAATCGGGGACATTTTCGGGGACAGATTTGCCCACGGACAGGTTACCCAAAACGGGGACTGTCCCCGGATATCGGGGACGTCTGGTCACCCTGAAATGCTAACTGATGGAGCGTTAAGAAAACACGTCTCACCAGGAAACCTCATCATCTCTGCTGGTTGGCCACTTTTTAGCAGCTTTTGTACGAGTTTATGGCACTGCGTCGTTTTCCCGGCTTTGTCCACCCCCTCCAAAACAATGAGCGCCCCTCGTTTACCCGCCATTATTCTTCTTCTTCTTCTTCTTCTTCTTCTTTTATTGGCGGTTGGCAACTATTGCTTGTGCATTACCGCCACCACTGGACTGGAGAAAGGAACGGGAGTTACTAGCTCTGTACTGTTTTAAATAAATAAAGTAAACCAAGAAATAACCAAACAAAACAAATAAACTAAAAAGCATATTCTTTTAAAGTGTTACTGGCTTTTCTGTACTGTTTTAAATAAACAAACAAATACACAAATAAAACAAACAGATAAACTAAAATTTATAATCTTTTAAAGAGGCCTGTACTTTTCAAAAAAGAAAGTAAAAAAACAAAAAATTCCCCAGATCTATTTCCCAATAAGGTCTTGATGTCTAGAGACACTTTCTTTGATTCCAGTTGCGTAACAAGCCTTTGCCTTGCCTGATGGTATTTACGACAGTGCAGAATTACATGCTCTATTGTTTCAGGTGTATGGTTTTGGCAATATTCACAACTTCCATCTCCATGCCTTCTCATTAAGAACAGTGTACTATTCAGTTTTGTATGCCCCAACCTCATCCTTGTCAGCAATATTTCTTCATGTCTAGACCTGGTTATGTGTGAGTCCTTTCCCACTTTCTCTTGTATCCTATATAGATGTCTTCCTGTGCACCCATTGTCCCAGATGTGCTGCCACCTTTGAATGGTTTTAGCCTTGACTATACTTTTTATCTCTGCTTTACTGTATTTCACATCTATATCTACATTGTTTTTCCCTGCTGCTCTCTTTGCATGCTCATCAGCCAGTTCGTTCCCCTCCACTCCTATATGCGCCGGAACCCACAAGAATGTCACTCTCCTCCCTGATGCTTGCATTCTACTAGTTAGCTGTAAAATTTCAATCAAAATATCTTCTCTTGATTTGGACTGAAAATTCTGAATACTGATCAGTGCTGAACTAGTACCCGCCATTATGGTACTTCAAATGAAAGTCAGTACTCCAACTCTCCTTCCGTTTGGAACGTACGCGTCATGACGTACTTCCGCACGTGACGTTTTTATTGGCTTTTTGTGACCCGGATGAGGTAAGCTGAAGGCTTCCTGCGCACAAAACAGCCTATTGAGAGTGAGGAGTCACGTGCCGATTTGGGTTGATTTGGGCGGGGTCTGATATACAAGAAGAGTAAGAAAGTAAAGCAAAGTAAGAGTTCTGGATTGGCTAGTTGGTTTCAGACGAGGCTGCAGACACATTAGATCTGTCTGCAGCCTCGTCTGAATCTCATACACCTTGCATTCACACTGTTAATGACTTTAATCTAACCAGGACATTTACATCTTGCAATCACACATTTAACTAGCCTAGCCAATCCAGAACCGGTTTGTCACTTTGCAGCCCCCAACCCAAAAAACTGGTACCATAGACTGTTCTATATACAGTCTATGCCTGGTACAGTATGTGTCATTGGGCTACAATCAAATTACAACTAAATACCTAAACATACGGTACACAGCCGTACATCAAAACATGTTGGAAACGTTTGTGTACATTGATAACCTCGTCACAATCTAGTGTTTACGAAGCAGTCGCAGTTAATTACTTTGTCATTTGGGTCAAGAAGTGTCTGCTAAATGAAATGTAACCTGCTGTAACTTGTTTTCCGACACGGATGTGACGTCACCCCGAGTTGCAAGTCGCGCTTACGAGACAAATAGAACGCCCCAAAAGACTCTTCCTGATGCTGTGTCCATTTCGGTAACCTAAAAAACTGTATTCCATTGTTCCTATGTTTTCTATTGTGTGAGGTACTGGAGCAGTTTTTAACTCCTTTGAGAATTTTCTACTTTTATGCTCACAAGTGACTGTGGAGCTGTGTTTTCACATAAGTCCTGTAAGTAGACAAAGAATTCCAGCACACAAATAAAATAACATTTATTCAAGAAAAGTATGCAGTTGTACTTATCTGATAGTTGGAAAAGTCAGTAAACTCCTGTTCTAAGTATCTGGCTTGACATCCTTGTGCAGCAAATAGTGCAACAGTGAGAGCATCCTGACCAGCTGCATCACTGGTACAGCACCTGCACCGCATCCTGCTGTAAGACCCTCCAGCACAATAGTGAGAGCAGCTGAGAAGATAATCGGTGCCCTTCTCCCTTCCCTCCAGGACATCTACAATGTTTCACCTGCAAAGATCCTATATTGCAGGTGATCCCACTCACCCAGCACACAACTTCCTCAGACCAGCAGACTCGAGGCAGAAAGCTCCTTTATCCATGCTGTCATACACTTCCACAAACAAGTGTTGTGAAGATCATTTTATATGTTTCTATCTATCTATCTATCTATCTATCTATCTATCTATCTATCTATCTATCTATCTATCTATCTATCTATCTATCTATCTATCTATCTATCTATCTATCTATCTAATTTCCTTAATTGAGTTAATTTGTCTACTTCCAGGACTTTTCAGGAGGGGTGAACGTCAGCTGATGTCTTCAGCCATTTTCATGCAGAAACATAAAATATTTTTTTAAGCGGCTCTATAGATAGAATTTATAGATTAATAAGTGCACATACTGACAAAATAAACACAATAAAGAGATTATTAAGGACAATTTATTTGTTTTATTATAACATCAGCACTGAATCAGAAACATCTTCACAGCATCCAACAGAAACATGCTACACTTTACTCTTGTGACAGTGTTTCAGAGCATCTTTCAGTGTTGCCAGCACCATATCAACATTAGCCCTGCTGCTGTTGCACCCCATCAGTCCCACTCGCAGCACCTGAAAAGACCAAAAACATCCAGTATAGTTTACACAGGTGGAAACGGAAAGTGGTTAATAATCAATGGGGAAATGGTTGCTGTTCACTCTTACCAAACCAACTGAGGGTCCAAGCCCACCAGAAATTTCTAAATTATGTGTTTTCATAATGTAGCTTGTGATCTCTTTCCAGTCATATCCATGTGGAGCAACAATCGTGGTCACTGTAGGAAGTCTTGCTTGCTGTAACAGTTATCATTTTTATGTTATAAGATCATTCTTCTCAATAATACAGTATCGTAACAATTCCAAGATTAAAACTCACTTTCTCTTTGACAAAAAGTTTTAGGCCCATACTCTCCAGCCCCGCATGGAAATACTCTGCCACGTTTTGATGTCTTTCCCATGAATTCTCCAGACCCTAAGATTAACAACACAACATTAAAAACAAGAGTAATGTGTGCCATGTTCATCATCTCAGTTTAAAAATAAAAAAATAAATAAAAAACGGGAAAAAAGTCTATGAGTCAGATGAACATCAACTGTAGCAGGATTCATACTATTTAAATGTTTCAGTCTGGATTAAAATAGCAGAATGCAAATGAAAAATGGAACTGAAAGTCAGTGTTCAGCTAATGTAAAACTAATCCCTACTTTATTTGGTTGCAGGAGTCAGAAAGGTGGTAATTCAACTGCCTGATCATTTTGGAGGATGTAGTGTGTGTGCTAGTAGACTGAATTGAATTAAAAGTGTTTTTGATACAGTATGTTCCCCAGCCCCCTACAATGGGGTTGTCAAATTCATAGAAAAAATTAAATTGTGTTAGAAAATCAACAGCTCTAAGACTAATGCTAAAGACCATAACCTTCATGTAGCTAAGATTCAGTTCTGGAATTACATTAGCACTTTAGTTTTCACTAGTGTACCTAATAAACTTGGAAATGAGTGTATTTCATTCTAACACATGTCCCACCTCTTCCACCAGAACAGCCAGACTCTCCCTCAGAGAGTAAAAAGCGGTGACTGGACCTGTGTGGTGATATCTATGGAGAGGAAACCAACAAGACAGCATGATGTACAGCGACTTTGCTTGAATGCAAACAAATATGTAAGTGTTTGAAAGGACGGAGGATCAGATCCTGTCTGCTGAAAAAGACAATGACTTACACTCTTGACGGCTTGCCATCACATCCCCAGTAGTTTGCGAGCCAACTCAAATCCAAGAAGAACGACACAGGCTTTGTCCTCCGGCTGAATATTTTTTGGCTGTGCACAAATTTAGCCTTGAATACATGTGACACTTCTACTTGCAAGCATCTTAAAGTACACAGTGTACAGTCCTCACCATGCTCTCTCACTGAAGGAAATTGGTGCTGTACCCGGAGGGGCATTCAAAACCTTTTGGGAGCCTGTATACAGGATGTCTATCCCTGCAAATGCAAGCATTCACAAAAAAGCTGGTGTTATCAAAACGGATGCACTAATATAACACAGACAAAGCCAGTGTTTTTATTAATGCACCACAGTGACTGAATATAGCTGGTAGGATTTATCAGTAAACCTTGTTGGTCCATGTAAAGAGGGGCCCCTCCCATTGAGGCCACAGAGTCAACAAGAAACAGGCAGTTATATCTGTTGAGACAAACAACTACTATCACATCTCCGACCCGCTGTTTGTATGGTGCTACACATGAGATCATAACAGAGGCACAGGCACTTACTTATGGCAGAGCTGTCCGATGCCATCTAAAGGATGCAAGACTCCCGTAGAGGATTCTCCATGAGCAAGGAAGAAGAGCACAGGCCTGTGTTTTGATAAAGCCTGTGATGGGATAACCATGTGATTACACTGGACGTAGCATTCACAGGTATAATGTAAGTGGCATGTCAGGAAGCGGTACCTTCTCAATGTCTGTGTTGGTGAAGAAGCCACCAGGAGGCGCCACTATAGTGTTTACTTTGGCACCTGGTGAGTTGACACAGGATGTGCTTGAATCAACTCAGAACAACAGTCGTGTGAACATGCATTTAGCAGTATATTTTATTTTTCAGTCTCATCATTATAGTTTAAAATTACATCTTTCATCATGATCAACTTGTGTGCTGTGGTTTATTTTGAATCAGTAAATGTTAGAGTGTCTCCCTGTTTTAGGAAAATCACAGTGATTTCAAAATACATTTAGTAGGAACCAGTGGGCTTAAGGCAGAGAGCCATGGAAAGGGGAATCAGAAAATGTGATGTTGCTGACTCTTCTCATCAGATTTCCTATTTAGAAAAAAAAATGCAGAGTACCATCAGTCTTACCTATCCTCTCAGCCATTTCTGCTGCCCGCTCTCCCCAGATACCATTCACCGCTGTCAGCACTGTTTCCCCAGGCTCCACGGTGTTGAAGATGGCACACTCCATAGCAGTGTGGCCGGTGCCACTCACAGCAAAAGTAATTTCATTTTTTGTCTGGAACATGTACTGGATCCCACTTTTGATGTCATTCATTACCTGTAATGTAGTTTAAGTTGAAAAATGACATCTTTACCTATTGTTCACAATATGAGACCGACCGAAATCGGTTTAATGGGTTGTCGTGCAACCTAAATATGTCCAATATGACGAGCTACGGATAGTAAGGAATGGGCAGAAAACCCATCTACAAAACATTTTCAAATCATGTCTTCTGTGGTATTAACTCACACCACACAGTACCATAATAGAGACCAGTATTTATCAGGACATATTCTTAAAAGTAGCCACAATCCTGTACTCATCTTATACTCAGTAAAAACATAGCCCCCGTTAATTGTCCACATACTAATTCCTCTAATGAGTGAGGATCATTTTGCTGCTGCAGTTCGCATCGGTGGAGCTATTTGAATATCCTGCTAGGAGGTTTACTTTGTATATATTTATATACTTTGTATATATATATATTTGTCAGTAAAGATATTTTTACAATCAACTTAAGAATGGGAATAGGTGGCAAAAAATAAATGAAAGCTATAATAAAATCAACAGCTACTCCTCCATTCTGCTATGCCAGTCTCTTCTCAAATAGTGTCAATCACCTGACTTAACCCCACACAGTTACCTCAAAGATCTCTGGGTGCATGTGCCCAATGACAGGATTAGCACCAGCCTCCAAAATACGCGGAGGGACATTAGAAGGTCCTGGTCCAAACATGTAACGATGAGGAACCACCAAAGGTTTCTTCAGGCATTTTGGTGGTGGTACAGAGATGAGCGACATGTTCCCTGCAGTGCTACAAGCAAACTAGAAATCCAAAAAGGACACCGTGGAAGCTGATGAAGTAACGCCTCAACTGAGCACACCCCTCTGTCTGACCAGTGAGGGACTGGGCTCAGAGGTCTGTCACAACATTTCCAGTGTTTAATCTCTCTGTTCTTCTGTCAACAGTTGTTGCTCTCTGTAGTGAGCTCAGCTAGCTTGATGCTTTCTCATTTTTAAAGATAAGTGGGTCGCCTACCATGTCCTCAGATGTTAATTATTGACTACTGACTCTCAGGAGTATCAGGATTAACTATTACACTGTCATGTTCTTGCACCAGCAACATCGTTTTCTTGCTGAACTCGCTTTTTAAGATGGATTTTTAATTCATTAACCGGGATTTCAATTTAAACTGTACACAGTCAGGTCCACACAAGAGCTTTCAGACTCTTCATGTCTTCAGTCTTTTACAATCATAGTGACTTTTAGTACCTTTTAAATTCTATGCTCTACACTGATCAGGCATAACATTATGACCACTCAAGATGGTTAATGTTGTTTCCTTCACCTGTCGGTCATAATGTTATTCCTGATCGGTGTATGTAGTATGTTGGTGTGCTGGTTAAATGGGTTTGTTTGAATATTTAGGTTGTTCCAAAATTATATAATACATTTAACCATCTGTTATGTCAACATTCCCAGTCCTGTTATAAATGAATGTGTTTGTTTATGACAATAAAATATAACATTTATAGATGTGGGAGAAATTAAGAAAACAATACGGTGCACTCTTATCAACAACTGTCAACACAATAACTCAGGTTTATTGTCACAGATTGTTACTATGCTTCACAGCTGGGCTTGGTTTATCCTCTGAGGGATGAGGAGATGTTTCCCCAGAGGTTCGGGGCAGAAGTTGCCCTCTCTGTACACCAGCTGCCCCCTGAGGATAGTGGCACATACGGCTCCTTGCAGCGTGAGGCCGAGGTAAGGAGTTAGCTGTGGACACAGTCAAAAAGTCAGTCACACACGTCTGTGGTCAATTCACTGCACCACTGGGCTGAACAAATGTTTAGATTAACCTTGTTTTTATGATGGATGCTTCCTTCCTGAATCTGTAGAGAATGACAGAGGATGAAACGCAGTCGATTCAGAGTTTGATTGCTTTTAATGGTTTGATTCCTTATACAAACCTCAATCTCTCTCTCTGGATCCCATATGACCAAGTCGGCATCATAGCCAGGTGCGAGGCAGCCCTTCTGGCCATCAAGGCTGCACAGCTGGGCTGTTTTTCGGCTGAGGAGCCTCACAACATCAGACAGCTGAAAGCCTCTTTTACTGGCTGAACTCCAGAACAGAGGTAAGCCTGAAAGATATTGAGTCACAAAGATGTTCACAGGGAACTGAGCTGCTGCAGTTTTTCACTCGTTCATTAATCTTTTCATTGGTGCAGCTCTCTGAGGTGGTGCTAAAACATTGCGCATCAATTCTGGGAGTCTTCTCAGTGTCAGACTTTGACCATTCTCTCTCTTTCTCTCCGTGGCAGAACAGTAAATGATTGCTTTAAACTGACAGTCAGTTCTTGTTTACCTCCCCGTGAACTTTGCCCACAGTGGGTGATTGGCAAAAAGGTTATAAAGACCAGAGGGTTTGACATTAAATCCACCTAAAAAGAAAGTAAATGTATCAGTTTGGATTTGTGAAATTTTATTCAACATTTCAACCTGCTTCGCATCACCAGAGGATTAGTCATGCAGAGATAAATCCCGCAGCTGGTTCCCAGACAGGGAATGATATAAAAACTGTCTCGACACTATGACAGCAACCGTGGAGAGTGGTGCATTTTTCTGACTCACAACTAAGAGCCTTAAGAGACAGATAATAAATCACTCTTTTGAATAAATGCATGAACAAAACCTCACTTGCTAATAATCTGTTTTCACCTCAAACCATAATTTGACTGAATGTCAAAATGATAATTCATTAGTTTAGTGAAGCATTTAGTTCATTGCATCAGGTATTTATTTCCAAGGGGACACTGATCTGAGCCAATAATCTACAACAGCATTAACATTTAACATTTAACTCTAGATTGAGTAAAAACTGTAATTGTAGCAGTTGTCTCTGTGAGGTCATTTTGAAGACTGCTGCAAATTACCATATAATTAATGCCTTCCTTTGATTTAGTTAATGAACAAGCATTTATAGCTTACAACGCTAGTAAATGTCCGATAAACCCAACGTACAGTAAGCTGACTGTGTAGCTTTTTCATTAGCTCAGTGTGGCAGAGGGAAAGGCTTCAAACTCAATCCTGTTATAACCTCACTGAATCCATGTGGTCGATGTGTGAGTGAACATTTATACTTTAAACACTGCATCCAGTAGACACTGAGCTACATTAGCATTCAGGTTACTAATCTTAGTCCAATGTCAATTCAAAAACAGTTTGGGCTACTCCTTTTTTAAAAAGAAAAATTGGTGTTAAATGCTACAATGCGTTCACCGAGCTACTTGGTTTGTCCAAATGGTGCAGGATGTAAACAGCTGCCTGCTGGTGCTGGAGATGAGGTGGAGCAGTAAAAGTGAACCAAAAAAAAGTCGGTGGCTGTAAAATCAAAATAAATTGAAAACCCTTAAAATAAACCATTATATAATCTCTGTAATAATGTAAGTTGTGTTTATAAAGATATAAACATGGCATTATTATGGAAACATCTGAAATCTCAGGTTAATGTTCAGTGTGCTGAATGACTGCACATGATTGATGATTCATGACCTGGGCTCCCCTTGGGGATTTTACTCATACTGTACGTATGATGAATATACTGTTTTCATAATTTAAGAAAAAATTACAGTGTGTATTTATGAGTCAGTACCAAATTGTAAAGAAGAAATCCCTCCCCAGGCCTGAGTGAAGTCTCCACTGTCCATTTTCTTCAGGTCAGGGGTGCAGGGGGAGTGATCAGACACCACCATGTCGATCTGTCCAGCTTTCAGTGCAGACCACAACTGTTCCTGGTGGGGCAGAATCACTCGGCTAGTAATTACAGAATGAACATAGCCTACATGCCCTGCCATGTATACTGACAATAGCTTTCTATTGTACGTTATATTCGGTTTACCCGGTTGATGGATCCTCTGATGGGAGGACAGCACTTGAACTGTGTGGCTCCTGTAGGTATGTTTTCTGCACACAGGCTGAGGTAGTGGTGGGTAGTTTCCACCGTTAAAGGGGCGCCTGCCTGCCGCGCTTCCTGGATTAGTTTCAGTGGCTTTGCAGACGACAAGTGAACTATGTGGCAACGCACCCTGGTGCACAAAGAAATTGCCGTCACTGCCGAAAACACGACCGAACCCTCTACAGAAATATCAAGCATGACATCATAGTCTATTAACTTGACGTTGTTCTCACCTGTACTGCAGGCAGAGCTCTGTGACAGTGCGGATAGCCTCTATCTCCATGACATCAGGCCTGGACTGCAGAAAGGTGGAGTACTGGCATGGGTCTTTGGATGTGAAAAAAAAATGTCAGGTTTTGTTTTTATGAAGAAAATATTTCATAAAATGCTCATTCCTTATTATTGCACTTTGTTTAACGAGACAAATGAGAACCTAGTCATCTGTACCTTATATCGGAATCACGTCAACATATTATAAACCTTGATTTTGGATCTTATCAATGAAGTAAGTAAAAATACAGTCTAAAATATAAAAATATCATCACTGTATTAAGGTATACAGTAAAAAAAAATTCTAATATTAGATTTTTTAAGCCCAGCCTTAACTTAAATTTAAATACATGTATAACTCTAAAATAAATTTTACCTCCAGTCTTCTGTGTTGAATCCTGAACATCCCTCTCTGCGTGGAACTGGAGGAGATGAGGACAAAAGGTATTACACTGACAATGCTGCACTTAATCTGAGTGTGTAGGGGTGACAATGACAGATCACATGTGTATTTTACGTCATGGAAGATGTCTTTGAGTTACCAGTAGGACGCTTCCAGTGCCTTGCAGCTGCTTCATGGCTGTGTGCAGATCCAAGTCAGCCACATGGGGAAATTCATCCACTCCGCTATGAATGAGGAAACACTTAAAGCCAGCCACACCGGCCTGGATCATGGGCTGGAGTTCAAGCTGTAATGAGATGGTTTCTGTTTACTTTGGTCCTAGTTCAACACAGTCTGGCTGAAACTGTGTCCGTGTTGTCAGCGTTGTTAAGCTGTACCTGATTGCCAGGGATCACACCTCCCCAAAAGGCCGTGTCCACAAAACACTGCCCTGTCGCCTCCCGCAGCTTCTCATGAAAATTAGCGAGTGTTGTGGTTGGAGGGATGCTGTTTCTGTGGGAGTAGTAACCCATAGAGTCACGGCATCAGCACTAGCATTTCCAAAATGTGGTTGAGAAAAGCAGATTATTTTTTTTTTATTATTATTTTAACAGGTTACATTTCAGATTAGTTCATTTCCATGGATTTACATTGTGTTCTTGTACAGTGACTTTGTTAAAAACATGTATTTCACCATTAATTCATCCTGCGGGCTTCACCTTCACAACAGTGCCCAAACAATGTGCACTGCTAGATTTCTTGAGGGGTAACTCTTTGACTTACAGCGGCATGTCCACAATAGTTGTCACCCCTCCAGCTGCAGCGGCCCTGGTGGCAGTCCAGAAACCCTCCCAGGAGGTGCGTCCTGGCTCATTCACATGAACGTGGCAGTCGACAATGCCTGGCATCACCACACTCTCCCCGACATCCAGCACCTGAACATTCGGGGTTCAGACAGATGCATCAATTTTCATTTCACCCGGGAGATGATCATGAAACTAGAAGCAGTGAGAGACGACTTACCTCACAGCCAACATCCTCAGAAAAGTTGTAGTTTGAGAGTACTTGATGTATTTTCCCATCCTTTATAACTATGACAGCAGGACGGACTTCACCACAAACAAGTACCCTCTTACTCCTGACAGCACTGACTGTGGATCCCAGCTCCATTTCTGTGTCTATTCAGTCTTAATGAGTAGAGCAGTCTCTCCTAACTCTGCCTTTACTCTCTGTCAGATATGGTCATGGCAGTTCAGTGGCCTATTACAGAGGCACCGCCCCCTACTGAACGGGTCAAAGGATAAGTAGCGTTTGTTGACTTTTTTGCACCAGGTGACTATCTGAAGATCCAGTCATACACTACAATTTATGTGAAACATCACAGATACGGCCCTTAATGCTGATTAAGTACAGTGAAGTTGTAAAGAATTATGTGGAAAGAATTGGCTTGGCTGGGGAACAGCTTGTACTGTAGTCATATGTACGAAAGATGTACATGAGCTCAGTAAAAGTGCGTCATACAGTTCTATTTGTTTTACTCTATGAGTAGCATCTCTATTCCATTATGCATCGTATTGTTACAATATGATTCAACAGCACAATACCTCCTGCTGGATTTGCTGCCTCTGCAGCTTTAGTGAGTAAGATCCCTTTAATATTCTTGTTTCTGTGTCCTACTTTCAGGTTCTCCAAACTGGCTCCCTTAAGAATTCTTCTGAATTCATTCATTCATTCATTAAAGAGAGGTGGTTACAATATGTAATATGCACGAATGATTTGCACGTACAATGCAGCAATCTTAAGTGACTGTAACCTGCTTAGACACTATTATGCAGATCCCTTGTGCTATACCCTTTCTGTTGTCACTCAAGCCTTATGGTTGTCATGTTTCTAATCTATGAACATCTTATAAAACTGCTTTGGTTATGATTAGTGGCAGACTTGTTGGCTGAGGCAGCAATGCAAGGCTTTCTCAGCTGTGATTTTGGTATGTGAAAGCTTGAGCAATTGTGCAGCATGAAGAATAAATATGCAGCATGTTTCCACACTTCAGACTGTTCTAAACAAGGTTTTGCCAGTTGGTAGGCAGAGGAGAAAGTTGGCTTTGAGTGGCAGTCTAATGAGTTAAATGTTTCCACTGTGAGAGTTAAGAGGTTTGTAGTTGTTTGTTGTTGCCTCGAGCAGCTTAGAAATGTGTCTCTGAGCTCCAAGAAACATGATGCATCAAAAAACTGTATCAGAGGAAACATATTAATATGGTTTATTTCTGGAAATATGTTCCACTATACACACAAAATCTCTATGGGTGAAGATATTACACCTCTTCCTGCACTCCCCACCTTAATGACAGTATGTGACAGATCTTCTGTTTACCTTTGTACTGTATTACATTTGATTTTTGATTTTTTTCTGCAGTGTGGACTTTCAAAGTCGCATGAAGTGAAACACAAGCTCTGTGGATGCAGGTAAGAGAGATATGATGCACGTTTTCTTGCCATTTGGATGGAATGTTACTTTAATATTAGTGTCTGTTTTAAATGCGGCATTCAGATGTCAAGTCTTATGTGCCACCTTATGAACACTGACTTGTATACTCAAACAGTTGATTCCTCTGTTGGCATCATGTTGCCCATAGGTGAAAAAAAACCTGTTCTTCTGGTGAAACTCATTCATTTCTATTCATATGGTGCATGGATTTGGCTCTTCCACTGACACCATCTAGAACATTGTGTACTTTCTTTACAGAAGGAAAAAGCAATTCAAGTCAGTGTAGCCTGACACAGACACGTTTTATCCTATTGACAGGATGGCAGAATGCAGAAATTAGTTAGTTGTGGAGTATTTAATTATTTACTTGCATATTTTCGGTTGCATCTTAGCCTATACATTTCTAATGATACTGATGTGGATTGTGACAAGCGAAAACTAACGTGTCAGCTTTGTGACCAGACTCTAACTAGTTACCTTGACTGCAGGCTGTTCTGTCTGTGTATACTGACTGGATGAGAGGACTGCTGCTGCTGCTGCTGAGCCGGTGTGTGCGGAGGGAGCGTGAGGGATAGAGGTTGACAGAAATCAGCTTCGCCTCAGCGGGCCTCGTCCCTCCATCCTCCCGGCGATGCGCTGTGCGTTATGACGCCAAGCCGTTTGACGAGCGCATTACGTGGGGCAGGCAGAGCAGCATCAGCCAGCCACAGCAGCGTCGTTATGTAATGCATCGGATGCTGCTGCACGGATCAGAGTAGGAAAAGCTGACGGATGGCTCATTTAGTGACAAATAACGGTGCGCTTGCTTAAGACTGAGCGTTCGGGCGTCTGCTGCAAGAGCCATGTTCGTTGAAAATCGCTGGAACACAGTGCAATAGAGCCTGGAGGGGAATCACTGGCCTATCCCTGAGGCGCACAGACGTCTGGAGCCTGCGCAAGCTGCACATCCTTTTTTTTCTGTCTTTTTTTCTTCTTCAGCCGACTAGAGGCGCGACTCTGTTTGAACTGATCACCTACATCAGCGCATATAAACCAATGCCGTTTTGTTTCGGAGAAGGAGCAGGATCATTTTTTTGTTCTTCACTGCACTGGTTTATTCAAGCAGCCACCGAGCTGCGGTATAAACAATGGCGGGTCCAGAGCAGTCCCAGCAACAGCAGCAGGTAGAGGAGAAGGCAGAGTACATAGATGATGCTGAGATGGCCCTGCAAGGTATTAACATGCTGCTCAACAACGGATTCAAAGAGAGCGACGAGCTTTTCAGGAGATACAGGTAATTATTTCATCCTTTACTAATCTGGCACGTTGCTTGCCTGTAAATCCAGACTACAAGTGGATAAAATATTCATAGCGTACAGTATGCGTTTTAGCTCGGATGCCAACACCCAGTTAAGGCACCTATGGATCCACATACTGTATATCACCAAAAACAAATAATTACTCCAAATGCCTCTGGCTTTTAAATGCCCCCCACGAGACCAACCATAGCACAGAGGTCAGGGCACTAAAACTGAAATGTTGACCCCACAGACTAAAGCTATGTTAATAACATTGGTTATTTTTAGATAGAAATTGTGAAACAATGTCAAAATACTTTGGATTGCTTACGGTTGCCATATTTTACTGGCAAGTCTGGTTGGTTTCCGTTTGTTGTATCTGTGGCTAAAAAGATTTTTAAGCTGTCTCTATCAGTTCTGCTAACTCTTGTGTGTAACCTTCACAGCTTCGTGATATTTCATAGACTGGTTGATTAGTGGATGAAAACATTGTAAACTACATAAACAACTGACAGATTATTCAATAATGAAAATAGTAATTTGTTGCAGCTTTTAAATCCGTTCACCTTCACGCCTTAAGGTGTAGACCAGGCAGACAGTGGATTATCTACTTTTATATAATTCAGTGTTTTATCTAAGCTTGTTTTGGAGTCATTTCCTTCCCTGCAGGTCAGAAAGATAGCCCTTAATATCAGCTATGACAGATTAGAGTGAGACCATCTCATGAACATGCTCCATTTGTGTTTGCAGGGAAAGTGCACCCAGCTGCAACAAAACAATGATTTTGAGATTTTGTTGTAATTATAGTAATGTTCAGCAAATGGTCCACATATGTTCTCTGTCTGTTTTATGCTGTTGTTCACAGCTTCTCCCTCATTCTCTATTCTCTCTGCAGGACCCAGAGCCCACTGATGAGCTTTGGAGCCAGTTTTGTCAGTTTCCTGGTGAGTTCCTGGTAATCAAGTAAATGATACGGTGGCAAATTAAGATAGAAATAAGAGCCCAAACCAACACCTCTCACATCTTTAAAACACCTGAGATAGCCCAGCCTGTCATATTGTTTGCATCACTGTCACCACTGACATCCTCTATTTAGCTTTTCCCTCCATTAACATAATGGATGCATCTCCCTCTCAAGAACGGCAACACTGTGGCAGAGAAGCACATTACTGAAAAGCTGCGTCCGTCATTGATGGGCGAGGGAGATTTTTTCACTCTGTCCCTCCCCCTCATGTTAACATTCACACATCATACAGCCAGAGATGATGTCATCCCCTGTCCCCTGATACTCAATGGCCCTAAAGGCAGTGGGGGTGGTGACATCTGTCCATCATGGCAAGGCAGTTATACATGCACACTAATAATTAAAGGCAATGCAGAAAATACTACACAAGCTAAGACAAAACCATATTTATAACTAAGTCATAAACACCATCATCATTATTTTCATGTCATGTTTTCTTCTTCATGGATGTAATTATTTCCTGCCTGACTCAAAGTGACCTAAGCAGCATCGCGACAAAAGGTTTTCTGATAGTGTCAGCTGGGAAGCATCTTTACTGCCACACACACAGCTGCACAAATGTCACTGTGTTCCTCTGTTCACTGTTACGTAGAAAAGGCCTTTTGTCCCGGCCTGCTTCTTAAGACCATTACATAAGACTCCTTCACTCTTAGTACAAGGTTGTTATCTAGCCCGACCATTAATCTGAACCGTGAAACAATTTAATATCAGAATAAAAATGCCGTGCAATGTTGATGAGATTGAACCAGTTTGGCTTTTTGTATTTTACTGCAGAATGCCATGATGACATTTGAGGAGGAGAAGATGCAGACGGCCTGTGATGACCTGAGGACCACTGAGAAACTGTGTGAGAGTGACAGCGCCGGAGTGATCGAGACAATCAGAAACAAGATTAAAAAGAGCGTAAGAGCAAAACTGTAGACACAAATGCGCTTGATATGGGCAGCTAGAGGTCAATGAAATAAAAATGACTTAAGTTTTAAGAGCACAGCCACTGTAAGAGCGCTTCTACTGAAGTTGAGCAGAATTGAAGTCCACTGGTCCTGATAACTCCAATTTGCACGTTTAAAAGGATTCCACTGTTGCTGTCAGATCTGTTCAAACAGGTTACAGTCCATATAACAACGTTAAGATGTTAGGCCTAGTGGTGAAGGCAGCAGTGAGATCATGCCAAGCCTACTCACAGATTAAATTAGTACTACTGTGAAATTTAATCAACAAGCTGGGTGAGTAGTGTGGAGGCCATCAAGCAGCTCTGGGTCGTCCATGAACCTCCTTCCTCTGTCTGCCAACTGCTTCGGAAACTAGTTGCAAGATGGATGTGTGTTTGTGTGTGTGTATGCGTTATAGATGGACTCCCAGAGGTCAGGAGTTGTTGTCGTGGATCGACTACAGAGACAGATTATTGTTGCTGACTGCCAAGTGTACCTCGCCGTGCTCTCCTTCGTCAAACAGGAACTCTCAGGTAAATTACATTTCAACCACAAACTAAACAGTATGACAGAACTGTTGCAGCAACGAGTACAAGGGCATCACAAGTTTGTTGATCTGCCATGACATGATAGAAATGTCATATTTACCTATGCGGTATATATTATACGATGGAGGTTCTGATTTTGGATAGGGACACATTTAAAGGACAGATGTCTAAGATTTAGTGCCATCTTGATGTAAGTTCGCAACTTGCAACCCGTTAAACCAGTGATCCTCACTATTTTTTTCAATCAAAAGAGGAGCCACTTTTACGATGGCCCCCATGGCCCAACCATATTTGTGTTGGGGATGGGGGGGTTCTTGACCACTATTTCAAGGACAATTAGGAAGAAAACAAATAAAAATCTTTTATGTAACTCAAATATTAAATATTTTTTTCCCACAAAAATTCCTATTTTAATTCCTGGGCCCGGGACAACAGACCCGTTTGTCCCCCTTATCAGCGAGCATGAAGTCACCTTTGTGCATTTCTACATATAAATTGGACATCACACAAAAAATAACACGGCCAATACATTTTCATTTAAGACCAGATTTACTTTAATGAGCTCGTTTCTGTCTCTTTTTTATTAAAAACCGGTCCATTTTGTGTTTCTAGCTAGCGGAGCTTACGTCGCCTGCCTGCGTTGCGGTCAAGTTTTGTAAACAATGCCACATGGCCACTTTCATTCGCGCTTTCCGTGATTCAGCTGCGTGAAATGTATTACAACTTATCGCCACGAGATGGCAGTTTAAGTAGCATTGCCGGTAAATTGTGGATTGCAATTTGCAATTAAAGGCAAGTGACAGTGTGATACTGTAAGCTACCATGCGAGCCGCCAGTTATAGCTTGACGAGCCGCATGTGGCTCGCGAGCCGCGCAATGAGTAACTGTGAGTTAAACACTCCTCCCTCCACATTTGTTTTCTTTAACCCGTCCTAAACACGTCAAGATAAAAATGTGAAAGGCCATCACCTGGGTCTGTGTTTGGTTTGTCCATTCAGTACTACAGTAGAAACATGGCATTTCAACAAGGCTGACTCCAGAAAAAAACTTGATGACTTACACGTGATACTATAATACTTTTCTGCTGATAGATTCTCCATTGCCCTCATCCAAAATGGTCCTTTAATATGTCAGACTTCAAGGTCCACGTATTTGTTGCATAACATTTACATTCCATTCCATTTCAGACTTCAGATTTCAGTCTGAAATGTAATGGACTTGTATTCCTCTTAATTCTTTCAACTATTAGTTGGCTTGACCAGAGTCACTCAAATATAGATACTTGTGAGTTTTTTTCTCAAGAAACAATCTTTTTTAGTTGTTTTTGATGCTTCATCATGAGTTTAATATGGGTGCAGTTATTTCAAAACATTTATGTCTGTGATATCTGGTAAAATATCTGATTGTCAGAATCCATACAGGTTTGTATAAATATATAATTTGCTGATCAATTAATTTGTCATACTAATAGCTAATTCAGTATGTTACATAAATTCACCAGTTGCTAATTGGTCTTCTGTTTTTCAGTGTTATCAGGGAAAATTAAAAAAGCATCTTGAAGATTGACACTTAGGAACTTAATAGACGAGAATCTATTGACCTGGTAGCAGCACTGTGAATGCTTAGCGAAAATGAAATAAATGCTAACATTAGCATTTTAACATACTAAAATGCAGATCTGTAGCAGGTATAGTGTTGACAATATTCACTGTGTTAGCATTGCATGCTAACATGTCTTGTTCTTCCACCTTTGCATCGCCACGCAAATTTCTTCCACTAACAGCATATATCAAAGGAGGCTGGATTCTTCGTAAGGCGTGGAAAATGTACAACAAGTGTCACAGTGACATCAGTCAGCTCCAGGAGACCTGTCAGCGCAGGTCCTCTGGCAACCAGGAGTCCCTGTCAACGGACAACGCCAACCACAATGCACCAGTGGAGAACAGCGTGACGCCCGAGGCACTGGATCGGCTCAAGGGTTCAGTCAGCTTTGGCTATGGCCTCTTCCATCTGTGCATCTCCATGGTACCACCACACCTGCTGAAGATTATCAACCTGCTGGGTTTCCCTGGCGACCGTCTCCAGGGCCTGTCCTCCCTCATGTATGCAAGTGAGAGCAAGGACATGAAAGCACCACTAGCTACGTGAGTAGTCTCTTACACACAGCCTTCAATTGACTATTGTGAATTAATCATTAATAAATCAACAGTCCAAACAAACAAGTGTTTAGTTGAATTCCATGCCATGACTGAAATTAAGTGTCAGAAAGTGAAAGGTGTATCAGATTAGTCTGGGTTAAAACTGTTGTTTCATCACTCAGGTTGGCCCTCTTGTGGTACCACACAGTAGTGCTGCCTTTCTTTGCTCTGGATGGCTCTGACACACATGAGGGCCTGCTGGAGGCCAAAGCTATTCTGCAGAGAAAGTCGGTGGTTTACCCCAACTCGTCTCTCTTCATGTTCTTTAAAGGACGAGTTCAAAGGCTAGAGGTATGTACAGCAGGCTTGGGTCTGGTTGAAACTGGTTTGTTTGTGTAGTCCTGGATAAAGACACCTGGTAAAATCTGAAAGTAGAATCCAGCTGTTTTTAGCAGTTGCATGTCAGATGGTTCATTCAGTCACCAACATCTGATCAACCATCCACTGATCTAACTCGTTCATTCAACGCACGCGTGTAGTCCGTGTCCAACATGATTACCGTTATCTGTCGGTGTGTGCTCTCTCCTCTGTCCCCAGTGCCATATCAACAGTGCTTTGGCCTGTTTCCATGATGCATTAGAGCTTGCATCAGACCAAAGAGAGCTCCAGCATGTGTGTCTCTATGAGATTGGTACGTGTTTTCTCATGAGGTCAGCTGTGACATACTGTCGATAGGTGTACACCGCAGCGAGGGACTCATGTTACTTTTGTTTTGTGATCAGGTTGGTGTAGCATGATAGAGATGAATTTTGAGGATGCGTTCAGGGCATTTGAGAGACTGAAGAATGAGTCACGCTGGTCGCAGTGCTACTACGCCTACCTGACTGGAGGTACACCTTACACACTCTAACAACACTCCTACTGTCTGGATGTTCCTACTGAAGTTCTATATGCTCCTCTTTGTGTTCTCCGTCAGTGTGTCAGGGGGCTTCGGGGGACCTGGATGGAGCAAGCGGAGTTTTCAAAGATGTTCAGAAGCTGTTCAAGAGAAAAAATAACCAGATAGAGCAGTTTGCTGTCAAAAGGGTGAGTTTTGTTGTGAATTATGCCATGTTTTTTCATGCAAAGCATTGTGTCACAAAAGAGTGTGTCCTTCTGTGTCTGATTGCTGTCTGCAGGCTGAGAGACTGAGAAAGAGCTCACCCAGCAGAGAGCTGTGCATCCTCGGAGTAATCGAAGTTCTTTATCTGTGGAAAGCACTGCAGAACTGCTCCTCATCTAAACTGCAGATAATGAACCAGGGTTGGTGTAGCCTGCACAATCCAGGCTCACATAAACACTTCTGCAGCCACATTTCTATGATTTTCATTATACCTCATGTGATTGTTTCTGTTTCTTCTGGTGTGTGCTCAGTGTTGCAGAGGCTAGACGAAGCTTCGTGCAGAGGCCTGAAACATCTCCTTCTTGGTGCCATTCATAAATGCCATGGAAATATGAGAGATGCTGTTCAGGTATCGATCCCCACTGAGCACTGAATGGCTTTGGAGTAAATCTAAAGTGGTAATTTTTTTCTTCATCTTGCTCTTTCTGTTCATTTGTCTATGATCCAGTCTTTCCAGCTGGCTGCTAGAGATGAATATGGACGACAGATCAACTCATATGTTCAGCCATATGCTGTCTATGAGCTGGGATGTGTACTCCTAGCAAAACCAGAGGTGAGTCTGCTGCAAACCTTATATTAGAAGTATTGTATTGTACTTTTTTTCTTTGGATTGTTACTATGGGGCCCCTTCTAACCTTTCGATTTCTATATTGCATTTCAGACAGTGGGAAAGGGAAGATCTTTGCTTCTTCAGGCAAAGGTAAAATCAATTACTTATCAATCTGAAAGAGAATTAATTTGCTCATGTTGAAAATGCAATGATGACATTTCCAAAACCATGTTTTAGGAGGATTTTACAGGCTACGACTTTGAGAACCGGCTTCATGTTCGCATCCATTCAGCCCTGGCTTCTTTGAAGGAAGTGGTGCCTCAGTGACTGCAGGATGAGAAGCTACTGTGGCTCAAGCTTTGCGCAGTCTTAAGCCCTTCACAGTAACTGTTTCAACAGACTCACCTGCTTTATTCTTAAAGGATTTTGAGAAATACGTGTTTGTCACTTTATTATCCAGTCAGACTGATAATGAAGTGTCATCTCTGTGCATTTTGATATGTAGAAATGGGCATGTGTTCTTGCTAGCTTAGCACACAGATAGAAATAGAGAATCTGGCTACAGCTAACAGGTTAAAAACACTGCCTGAAACCTCCAACATTATCATGCTGGTACAGAAGTGTATAGTTAGCCAACTAGTCACTAGTAGATTCTTTCATAGTTGAATTTTGTTGCCACAGAGTCAAACCTGGCAACTTCACAAATATTACAGAACAAGTAGGAAGCAGCTATCTAACAGTCGTTAGTAAAGATATATTAAAACCATGAGGTTGAATTCTTTGCATTTCAACTGTATGGTTTGATATTAATATTAAACAGCACACCATATAAATAAGACATTTTGTAAAATATTGGAAGGTGCTATTATTTGCTGCTTCACAGTTTTGTGCTATACTAGGCAAACACTAGCATGGTGCAGCCAGGCTCAATTCTTATCAGAATCTGGTACCACTTTATTTAGATTTCATTAGATGGCATATTTAAGCAGATACAGAAAAAAATGGCCTTTGCGTGCAATTGGATAGTCCTATAGCTGATCACTTGGTTTCAAATTCAACCCAAGGATGCTCCTATGACGTGGGCAACTTCATTGTGGGATTGCTCTTCTGTCCGTCACCACCTTATTTCCGCCCAAACGATTTTATTGTCATGGCAGATCTTTGCCAGAACCTAATCAGATCCCTACAGAGACCTTCCAGACCAGCCTAATGCCACAAATACGTGGACCTTGAAGTTTGTTTGACTTCCTGGCCTGGCCAACACATCCCAGGTCTATATGTGGACTGAATGCACAGAGATGAAACTGATATAAATGCTTGACATGGGCAAAATAACAGAACAGACATATTTCCTCAAATCTCTAATTGTTCCTTTTAAGTGTTTTTGCTCACCCATACAGTGTGTGTTTGCTCGCTAATGACAATTTCTGTCATGAACTTGTGTACTTGGAGGATGTTTAATTACACCTCCCCCTTCAATGAGCCATTCAGCATCCTTTTAATGGGATTATATTTCCCGTAACAGTAACTTTACAATACGTAAGATACAGGTCATAGTGTTTTTCTCATGTATGCCAGCTGAACACCTGACTCCAATAATGAAGCAGAGTAAAATCAATGCCGGGTCTCTAATTTATACATATATATATATATATATATATAAAAATAACGGTACAGTTTAATATTTGATTTTATATATTCTTATAAGAGACACTTGAGTTGGTAATTTTGTCAAGTCAATAACAAAAGTAGTGTTTTAAATTTTCAATATCTTCTCAAACTGCAAATGGATGAAGTGGGGTCGATTTTGTTCACAATGGAATAAATGTGCAAATTTATAGTCTAATTGGCTACCACAGGAAAGGTTAAATAACATCACAGGGCACCTAAAGTCACAGAGTAATAATTACTAGCCTGGTGATTGTTAGGTAGTCACATTCAAGTAGTTGGACGTTGTACTTTTATAGTAAATGAGTTCACCACACTTCACAATGGCCTAATGGTGTTTTTATATGAAGACATCGGCATTGAACTCAAGCACTATGCATGGTATGGCAGGGTAACAGTGGCTTTAAGACTACTGAAGTCATGTCCATTCCTGCATTAAAATAACACAGTACCTTCAGTACTGTAATGTTACCTCTGAAAAGGTGCTGCTAAATGTTGGCCTGATAAACATGTATTACTAGTGACTTATTTTAGTAGTGTTTTAGTGATGAACGCTTTTCAATTAATCCATAATAACGGTAAGTTTATTTATTACATAAAAGATGGTGTACTTTTACAAGCATTATTAATGCTGCTTTGGTTCGAGTGCTGTGATGGCCAGTGTTAACGATCAGGCTGATTCAAAAGCAGGATCTTGTAGTGGACATTGGAACATTTTAACAACCTTTCTAAACGGTTTCACTCTGTACATATGAAATATTCTGTGCAGGGTATTGCCTTTTATTAATGAGCACTCTGAGGTTTTGTCATCTGAGCAATATAATCAAATGAAGGGTATCACATGGCTTTGAGCAATGGCTGTCTGTGTTTTTCACCTCATGTTCAAGGCGGTGGACTTATAGATTTTTCCCATTCATCTGTTAAAACAATGCAAGTCATCCCTTGTGGCTGTGATGGATGTAAATTGTGGTAAATGTTGAGGTGGCCGCTATGCAAGCGGTGAGTTGAAGTGAAACGTCAGTGAGACGTCAGCTATCTTCTGTACCAAATACTTCTGTCATGGAGAGACCTTATCTTTTTGTCATGAGGTTTTGTTGCAATTTAGGTTACAAGTCAGGATGATGGTGTTCCAGTGTGTCACTGAACTCAAACAATAAACTGTTCTCCATTAATCTAGGGAAATAGTTGTCATTGATTTTTGCTTTTGAGTTCCCTTCTACTGAAACCGCACTTTGGAGACGTGATATTATGTTGCATACCCACCTCTAGTTTGGCATGCCTTCACTTTATTTTCTACAGCTGACATAAGAAAGAGCTTGGATGTAAAGATGATGAGGAAAATGCTCACGTGGCAACATGCTAATCAAACTGAGAGACGTAAGTTGAAACTCATAAATATGTTTTGACTTGAACATGAACGGCAAGATTAGGTCATTATAATGTCTTATTAGAATCCATCCAATTGTTATGTGTCTACTGTCTTTAGTGGATATTGAGTTTTACTCCACTAGAGGGAGCTTATCTCACAGGCCGAGTCTTGGATACAACACTGTATTTTCCCACACCTTGTTTACAGTGACAGCAGGACACAGCCATGAAAACAAACCACGGTGGAAAGTCACTAGATCAAGTACATTTACTCAAGCGCTGTACTCGGCTGAACTGAGTGTTAAGGTGATAAGGTTACCTTACATTCCCAATAGATTACATAGGAAATATTGTCATTTGTAACTCAGCTTCTTTAATTTGATAGCTTTTGTTTCCATATAGATTACCACATACTAAATAAATAATAATTTAGTCAATAAAATAAATAGCAATGTATTTTTATGACTGATTAAGCCACCCAGCAGTTTATTTAGCAGTTTTCAAATTATATACATTTAACAGCTCAAACATTCAAGTTGTGCTGGTGTTTTACGAATATTCATGAAACAATTATTTGAAAATATGTTGACTATTCAAATCGAGATAAGTGAAATTGCTGTGTGAGGCAAACATAATTACATCGGGTCTCAAATTTGATTTTGCTAAAACATCAGTAGTTTATAATGTCATTATCTTTCCACTGTTTACTGCTGCACCTTCAGATGCATCTTTTGTAATTCCATAATGCAGTGTGCGTGAAAATTAGGAGCCGCCTTTACTGACCATGAGATGAGAAATGATCTCTCCTATGAATGAGCGTGTTATCTTTGGATTTATAATTTAGTTTATGATATTACTGTTTGTTGTTTCCATGCTGAACGTGATTAGGGTGGGAGTTTGTTCGACACGCTCTGATAGACGCGCACCAAGAGCGGCTCTTTAAGAAAACATGTCTGTCACACTAGGCCCAAGGCAACAGCTCGCTCAACCAATGAATTATTCAGGCTCCTGTGCCACTGAATTTAGACATGGTAGAACACAGCCGGAAGGTTGGATGGAAACAATACCACGAACAGTTCTGCATTTTCCTCTAGTGGACAATTCCAATGATCAATTTTAATTTTTCTTTACAAAACAACATGCGTACAGCTTGGCCTGTTTCACTATAAAATATGAATGAGTGAGTTTGAGGTGCCTCATTTAGTATGCGGTGATTCATGAGAGTGACCTCAGCCTCTTTTATCTTCTCCATCTTCTTATCCACGCTTTATACATTTTGTGTCTGGTGTCTGAAGCAAGGCATTTGCAGCATATTCTGTCTGCGCATGGATTAGGCTCTTAAACCTTAATGCTGATGAATTAAATAAAGCATTTGCATCAGAAGTGGAGGAGACAGAGAGGGCCCGAGAGAGATGTTACCCATCAACTAAATGTGCGAGAGAGAGAGAGAGAGAGAGAGAGAGAGAGAGAGAGAGCAGTAGGAATGGTAGGACTGTGCAAAGAGCAAGGTCACAAAATGCAATTGCATTGTGTTTCACTCAGGCTGAAACCTGAGCAGCTAAAGTATCCTACCACCAGCTAGACAGTTCCTGTTCATTACCTTTTATTGCTTCTAAGCCTCTTTACCACTGACATAGAAACAGGTGAAAATAGATTTCAACTAGAAAAAATTATACTTGAACACACAGACCTGGGTAGTTACTACACCTGTAGCTCATGCTGTGACTCCAGACTGTATTTTACTATAAATGTATTATTAACGCACATGATTTATGCCTAAAGATGGAAGACAGTGGAAAAGGTATATATTGATTTGGTGGCAATAAGCTCTAAATCCTTAGCCATTGCAATCCTGTAGTGTTGGTCAGGTCACTTACACAAGGGCTCATTGACATTTTGACCTGGTCCTCCCATTTTAATCAGATGGATGACTCTCTAAGAGCCTCTTTTTACACATTGCACTTCATACGCTCTCTTCACACACCTGTGATGACACAGAATGTATATGTGTGTAGTAAATGTGCTTTTGTAACACTGTCATTTGCTCCAAATAAAAAGCAAAATTATTCTTCAATGCAATAGTCACTTTAAGAATTATAAAAAGTGTAATTGTCCTCCACAACAATGATTTATTTTATCCCCCCAAATATTAGACAGGATCATAAAATATAGACATAGGGTATGCACAGATATTTATTTCAAATGCTACCTTCTGACCAAGTAAAGCTTTTGAAAAGAACAGGCTCCCCATTTAGTCTAATTTGTGCCATTTGTGTGAAAGCACCAAAAGTTAAATCGTCTTTACAATGTTCCCAAATCTCACATATATTTTATTAGATTGGTCAATTCTTGAACAAGTCAACTCTAAATATATATATTAGTTAAAAATACAATATAAAATACTGACTTTATGTTGCTTTAAAAAAAAAGTCCTGTAAAAAGTTTTCATTGTGGCAGACAATTGCTAGAATTTTATTTCACCTGTATGATTGCATTTCACATACAATGCTGCTTAATTTTTTTTTTTGTCCTTCATAATTTTCTACATTTCTCCATAGAAAATACTTAAAACCTCTGCTGAGTAATATGGAAGGACCTGAAGCAAGCAGGTCATGTGAGGAGCCCAACCAACTCCTCAGTACTGAAGTGGTTCTCTACTTTAGGCATGGCCTAAAATTCCTCCAAGCCGCTGGAGACAACTGACTCAGCAGTTACTGAAATCGTTCAGTTGCTGTTCTTGCTGCACAAGAGATTCACACCAGATACTGAATACAAGAGTATTGTAACTCATAGATGTGTACAAAATAGTCATTTTCTTGAACAATTGAATGCACAAGTATAATATGTTTTCTTTGTTTGATTGGGTCCTCATAATCTGCTTTCATCAACATATGCTTTGAGTCATTTTTATGCAGAAATGTAGAAAATTCTTGAAGGCCACACAAACATTTTAAAGCACCATAGTATAATATGGACCTGAGCCATCATCCGTACACGTGTGTTTTCCCTGCTGCCACAAATTCAAATGTCTGCTGTCTGAGGGCCCCTGGCCTGCCCATTGTCTTCTGCACTTAACATTTAGCATTTGGTGCAGTGAAAAAAGTGTGCAGGACTTCAAACTGCAATGCAGGAGTCTCACAGCTCTTCAGAAAAGGGTAGACTGTGACATCACATCTGAAAACAAAACAAAACAAATAAAAACATCCTGATGCTTTTCTCCTCTGTAATCTCATTTCTGTGGCCAGGCTCTGCCCTGAGATGCTGTATTAAGTGTTTCAGTGAATAAAAGCGTCCTGCTTTGTACCAGTGTGTCCTCTCAGCTTGATGTCCCTGGCTTGACCTACTAAACTTTTATTCATACAGTAGCGTTTTATAACACCGTTTCCACTGCATTCAAGACTGTAGCCTAATTAATCTGGGCCTTCTTTAGGAAAACATACCCACCCTTGCAATCTTGTGTTTAAACCTTCAATAAAAAACAAATAGTTCTTATATGAGGGGTTTAAAGCGGGATCTTGCTCCATGCCTCCCCTCGGCCCTCTCCTCCCCCTCCCCGTGTCTTCTCACTACTGCATTGATGCTGTTACCTCCCTCGTGATGATGTCACCGGCTCAGTTGAGCTCGAGCATCCTTGCCAAACACAGGGAGACAGCAGAGCCATTTTGACCGTTCCTGAAAACGCCGCTGACAATTCAAAGCTGCCGAGGACCTTTGGAGAGGCACGGCAGGGCAGACGGACGCACGGAGCGACGGGGGCGGGTCGGTGGGCGCAAGACATCACTCCTCTTCAGCCCTTCCCGATTTCATGGAGAGGAGAGGCTGCTAGCAGGGGCAGTGCCAGACCTGGAGGACACCGACGGAGGTGGAGGTGTCCACGGAGCTGGATAATAAAACAGCTCGACAAACACGGTCTTTACCCGGAAGCAAAGCGTTGCTGGCACCGCGGAGGTAGGACAACATTTTGTATTTGTGTTCTTTACTATTGTGCCACAACGCAGTGTTAATGAGACGGACGTTTTATTTACTCGACGTTTAATGGATCTCCTGGGAAGAGATGGGGATAGGGTGCGGCCAGGGAAGAGGCTGTCAGTGACAGAGAGTAGCCTGAAGCGGCAGGATGACAGGAAAGCTGCTTTATAACTAGGCTCATGCACTGACATTTTATTTAACTGTGTAGTATTTAAATAAAAATGTCTTTTAAATGTGTACGCAGGTGGACAGGGATAAATGCAGCGTCACTGGGCGAAACGTAAATAAATACAAGACGTGTCCCCTTTAATGTCGTTTCATGAGCTCTGGAAATGACGCGAGAAGTCAGGAATTACAGAATTATTCATTTTAACCTACAAGTCATGAGACAGTGTTGACTTTTAGTTTATGGATTTACTGTCACCCTTAAAAGCGTCAATTAAAATACACAATATAGTCTATGTCCATATACACAGTATATTCAGAATGAAAAGGTTCATTTTGTATGAAATTGTTGTATTTGTCTAGTACACCAGTATGTATATTATATTAGTCTTTGTCACCGGGAAAATGGTGGCCTCCCAGCTGAGCTGCATCATCAGCTGATTGGTCCAGCATATGTGTGTGTCTGTGTGTGTGCAGATTATGAACATGGGTGTCTGGGAGGGGAAATGATTCTTATATTTTAAAGTGTGTTTAAGAATTATTTTGACATGATATGTTGCGCAGTGGGTGTAAACAATCTGAACATGTGTGTATTCTCCACACGTGCCTGTTAAAAGGTGATTAAATCTATTATGAACCTCTAACATGTTTCATTGCTTTCCGTTCATTAATCGTAATTTATTCTTGTCGCAGCTGACAGCTTGGTTACACCTTAAAAACATGCCCAGTGTTTTAATGTTGTAACAGTGTCACCTGTATGCCTCAAACAAATGAATCTGCTCAGGTGTGGAGGATGTACCAGGAAGCAGGGTGACACAGCACATTTACGGATTCAATGGCGATGACAGACATCTGAGTCACAAGCTATCTGCATGCTCTGAATATTGATACCACATCCAACATTATGCCAAATCATGCGCAGATATTAGGGAACAGAAATGAGACGTTAATATGCTTTGATCTATGATCATTTAGCTGCGTTCGATTTTATCCTTGAGGCAACAGCAGCGAAAGCTAATTGTATTGTTCGCTGTTGAGCTCAGTGATGAAAACGTTAAAGATTGTAATTTGACGATGAGTCATGGTTGCTCTTGATGCGCCCACGAAGCCGCCACATACTAAAATCACAGTCATTTAATGTTCATTTTTAGTCTTTTAGGAGACAATATGTTCATGAAACCGATCTTCTGAATGGAGCCAGACTCTGGATTTGTGGCTGGTTTCAGTGCCATTGTCATCCAGAGAAATAGCCTGACATTTAGCTGCTGCTGCACTTCTTTTGTTATGGCTAGTTTCATCTATCTCCCCTGGCTGTAGCTGACCGTGCATGGTCTTTTCATGCCACAGCCACTCAGCCCTGCCCTCCTCTATTGTCCTGATTACGTCGATTGCAAGGTGTGATTTTCCGCGTTGGACATTTTAACAAAACTATAAAACTTAAAGTGTTGCAGTCTGTTGCATATAAGGTGACACTTGCAAATGAATCCAGTAATTAACAATCATTCATTTTGTCCTGCTTTTTGCATACTCCATACCTGGCACTAAAGAAGGCAAAAGGTGCTAAGAAGACAGCACCATGGCAGGGGCCTCTGTGAAGGTGGCGGTGCGGGTCCGCCCTTTCAATTCAAGAGAGACTGGAAAAGAAAGCAAATGCATCATTCAGATGTCTGGAAACACCACCAGTAAGTGCTCTAACCAAAACCTTTTACTGAACTGACTATATGGATGTTACTGTACTTAAATAAACGTCTATGTTTTAATTGTCTCAAGTGTTAAATTTAAGATACAGCGAATTGCAGGAATGGACAACAGCTGCACATACACAACAAAAGTAAAAATGTTTGGCTTGAGGCAGTTAGTCAGATGTGAGCTTGAGCTGGGGGATCCTTCACCATCCAGAAGGCATGAGATCAAGCTAGTCCAGCTGTTCTGTTGTTCACCTTGACCTCTGACTAGTCTGTGTGACCGAATTACCAAAAGATACATTTTCTCTGCGTAGGCTCTGAAGTGACTTTGCAAATCTCTGGTAAACAAACAATGCCTGTTCCAAGACACATGATATGAGCAAAACACTTATTGACAAGCAGCTTTAATTTCAAACGGAGTAGATATTTGCTTTTGACAGAATGTCATCTAGCTGAAACTACCTTAAACACCTGCTGGGTAGATTTGTTTGAGCATCACATTGTAGGTGACATAATCTCCATCATATTTGAACTGATACTTATTTAGGGCAAGGCCGGTTCTTTATTCGTGTGGCCAGATTAAGACAGATTAAAAAATAGCACCTCATTCAATATTTGCCAGTGAATTGTGCTATTTAAAATCCTCTCTAATCCAAAAATTTGCAGTACCACTGTTTTCATTTTTCTCACATGCCCTCCAGTTTTAAAGAATGTGGTTCAGATTCTGTGGATTTTACCAAGCACAGAGCGAGGAGACTGGAAAGATACTCGATATGTAGTCTGCTTAGCAAGGTAAAGCCATCCGTCAATAATGGATGAGACTTCCTGAAATATTTACTCTTTAGCCTAATTTAGCCACCTCGCTCCTCCCTCCTCATGTCATGGGTGACTAGACAACATGTTGGGTGGCCTCCTTGGGCCATCATATTTTTATTTGTGTTTTTGTTGCAGCTTGTGATTTGTTGTGTGAGTTATCTGTAAGCCTAACTACTTAAAAAATCAGTCCTTTGTAGCGTGATGCTTTCTGAAGAATGATGCGAACGATTTAATTTCCCTGATACATTAGCACGGAAAAAGATGCAGTGTATTTTTTAATGTAAGCTCATATATACTTCAAAATGAAAATGAATCTCAGACTCCTCACAACTGTATAGAAAGACGTGGATAAAAATCCAGAAAACTGTAGTTAACATTGTGCCAGTATCACTAGAAAACTTCAGGCACAAAAAGCTGCTTTCAGTGAGGCTGCAAATCTTTCAGCAGAGCAGATTGTTCTCTTCCAAACTGAGTCAATAGCTCTGGATGTGGGCTCGAGGATGTGAGCAGGCTGATGTCATGAAAAAGCCCATTGGTTGCAGTGTCTGGAGGGGGTGCAGAGGCAGGGTATAAATGCCCCCTTGTCTTTCTGTAGTCTGGGTTGAAGAAAAGAAGAAGAAAAAGGAGTTCGGGATTTTTTGTGTGCGTCTCGCCCCCTTGCTTTGTGCTCTACAACACTCATGTGTGGGTCAATAGCCTAGTTCCCACAAAGCGGGAGAATGGCAGTAATCTTGCTGTTTGATAGATCTTCCCTCCCACGCTGACCTTAATTAAGATGCAGGGGACAGACCTGAAGGAATAATGCGCCCCTCTTTAGAGCAGCATTAGGTACAAACACTTAGTGACTGGATTAATATTTGGATTACTGCAGAGAAATTGCGAAACTGCCTACATACTATTAGAAATCCTACTAGTATCTGCAGAAGTAGTTAGATGGATAGATACTATGTAAAACTATACACTAGGATGTGCAATGGCCACAGTAAAGTTGGTTCCTCACAGGGAGATGTTGTAGAGTCATATAATAATAATAATAATAATAATACATTTTATTTATAGGCGCCTTTCATGACACTCAAGGTCACCGTACAAAATTGTTAAAATAAACACAGTTCAAATACACAAAATAACACAATGAAAGTACACACAAGCAAAAATGGAACATATAGTTACATACAAATAAATTACAGATAGCATGGGAGATAGAAGTGAGATATGGCCTGAGGGACAAATAACGTCCTCAACCTGTCCATGGAGCAGGGCAGAGACAACAGCCTGTCACTGAATGAGCTTCTCTGCCTGACTTTGGTGACCATGGTGGCATGTTGTTGTGTATCTTGAGTGACTGAATGTAAACACACTAATGTAACACCAGATTTGACAGGTTTGTTTCATTCATCTGTGTTCATATTGTTTTGTGCTACTTGGGTTATATTCCTTCCTCTCATTAAAATAGCAAAACATTGACAGGGCCCTGAGTTCAGCAAGCTCAGCTACATGTGGAATGGCTGATGACAGGTTTATCAAATGTTTTTTCAGTTTATCCCAAGGAGGCTGATATTTTTTCCTTTTACAATTATTGTTGGTCATTAATCTATGATTAAACACCTTTACTGGTAAAAGCCTTGGACGGCCTGTAAACTCACTGACCTGCTTTTTGTCAGTTCAGTTTTACAGCAG
Source organism: Planiliza haematocheilus (assembly GCA_005024645.1). Taxonomy (NCBI): domain Eukaryota; kingdom Metazoa; phylum Chordata; class Actinopteri; order Mugiliformes; family Mugilidae; genus Planiliza; species Planiliza haematocheilus. The sequence continues at coordinate 5,265,820 of SRSE01000306.1, forward strand.
TGTTGCTTCTACACGTTCACACAAGCTTTGTTAATTTAAGGGAAATACAGTGTAATTAATCATAACTAATGCACTCACTAGCATAATGTGTATTGTACCTTCATGATAATTTTGGCATTCAACATGTATAGACAGGTAAAGTGCATTCTTCGTAAACTTGTCTGATTGGTAGGCCTTATAAACTCGACTTAAAGCTGCACACAGCTGCTGCTGAATATAGAACCTACGTGGCTCTCCTCCAGTCATGTCGGTGAGTTCACATCCCCTCTGCCAAACCTGCTGATGCAGCCGCATTTCCTTTTCTATTGACTGGGCCAGGTCATCCGTTACTGTCTGACCTGCATCACTCAGTCACAATTATGAAAATCTAGCGGCTATGACAAAGGCAAGCATCAAATGTGTCATAACTGGATGCTGAAAACATGATGGAATAGCAGCTAAAATTAAACTGCAGCAGATCATGATGAAAAGAAATGATTTGAGATGTGGGCGTTCCTCACAGCTACGGAGAAGAGTGGTGGGGATTCAGTGGGTAAACTGAAAACTGGACCAGCCTGTGAACATAAAGCACATACTACTTCAACTTAGGGAAACATCAGATATATGTGTTACCTGTCAAACACTAGAAAGTATTTCTTTAATATAATAATATGTTATTTAAGATATAAGATAATATTCACTCAGACATTCATTTCAGATTTGTCTTGTCAACAATAACAACTTTGATCATTGAATGTTTTATAGAAAGTGAGCTATAAAATTTTAATTTGGGGGTTTGGTCCATTGGTCAAACAAAAAAAGACATTTTAATATGTAAGCATGTCTTTCTCTGTCGTTAGTTATTAATATTTAATCAACTGACTGACGAACGAGATGTGTGTAAGCAGTGAACATTGTGCTCATAAAAGTGTGGACATGGCGTATACTTTCATACACAAGTGACTCGGTGACGAGGTTTGTGCGTACACTAATCTGTTTTCTCTCCATGACGTTACTGTCAGTCCTGACGTCACCTATAAACTAAACACGTAGCAATTAAATGATGTTTCCATTGTACAAAGAGAAGACAGACAATAAAATGATGAAAGCCTAAACTGCTGTGTGCAGTGTGCAGTTAAAAAACAATCCTGCCCCTTTGTCTCACTGTAGCCCTCACTGCCACTCTAACCTGATTAGCTTATCAGAGTGCAAGATGTCTTTTTTTTTTACTGTGCTAAAGGAGGGGTGGGGACTCATATCGTATGAATCATAGCACTGTCAGAGATGAGTAGGCAACCATAGCCTACTTTCTATCTATTTTAGAATGATGTTTATTTGATAGTTTTCCTATTTGTAATATACGCAAAACCCGTTTTCTGCAGTAATAGAATGGAATAGAATAGGATGTGTGTTATTACTGTTTGTCCAAAGGACATTAGTGTGTTCTTATAAGACATAGAAGACATAGAATGTGTGTTTATCAATTAGTTGTAGGAAAAATTGATACTGCAGCACAAGAGAAAGCAGCTAAAATATGAGAAATACATATACATCACAAAAGTAGGAATAAAATAATATAAATAGGAAGTATGGGAGTCATGGAAACAATGAAGCTGATATATGTCAATATTACATGCTTGAATTCTTATCATATCATAACATATCATAACACCACAGCATAAGAAATATGAAATGAAATTAGCTGTTGATTATCACTAGCTCTCTATGCAGCTCTGTGCAATTCTAAATTAAGTCTAACTGGAATTTATAACAAGCTTTGATATCATGACATATTACTTTAGATGACCATATGTGGCAGGAGACAGAAGTGCACAGTGGGATACACTGGAGTTGATGAATGAAACTGATTTGGTTTTTAGGGATGTTGCATGTTCTCCCTGTGTCTGCATGGGTTCTCTCCATGTTCTCCAGCTTCCTCCCACCATCCAAAGACATGCTTGTTAGATTCACTGGTGATTCTAAAGTGGGCGTAGGTGTGAGTGTGAGTGTGAATGGTTGTCTGTCTCTCTGTTAGCCCTGCGATAGACTGGAGACCTGTCCAGTGTGTACCCCCGCCTCTCGCCCAATGACAGCTGGGATAGCAACCCTTCAAAGGACAAGCGGTTACAGAAAATGAATTAATGAGGATTTGGATGTTAGCAGCAAATATTAACACACTGTCGGGACAAATATTGAAATAGAAGACAGTCGTCCATCTACACACAGTTTGTTCATATCTGGCCATGTTCCAGGATGCCTGGACAAGTCATGGCCAGTAAACGAGGCCTCATCTCTTTGTCATGGCCTTGAAATCTGAAACCTTAGAACCACACTGGCCTGTATTTCATCACTGGAAACACAGTAGCAGCGTAGAGAGGCAATAATAGTGTGTACACTTACTCGAGATCATACTTAGCCCTGGGTCTTTTCCTCAGTTATTGACCGCAGCTGCATTAGCAGACAAAATGGTGTGGAGATCTGGGAGCTGGGAGGAAGCATTTTTATAGTTTGCATCGCCACACCTTAAAAGACATGTTGATCTTGGATGGGCATGCTAACAGGTGCTCTAATAGTCATACAAAAAATCTTGATTTGAAGGGGTTTTTATTTTGCTGAAGTAGGCCAGAACCGTTGGAAAGCCATTGTCTAAGACTTGATGTTCAGCAGGAAGAAACATCTAGAAAGTATCACATGTCTGCAGTGATATTACACAGAGTATAAATATAATATAATTGTAAAATGTTTGTGAATGAAATAATATATTAGTCTTTTTTTTGTGGTTATTTATTCTAGAAGATAAATATCAGGACTTATAACTTAAGATATAAGTATTGTAAAGCAATGTGCTTCATATATTTTTTGAACTGACAACTAATTATGTTGTTTCAGGATGCAAACACTGTACATACTTTGTGCAGTGTTTGCATCCAGTAAGCAACACTTTAATAAAATCTCTGAGAGCGCTACTCTGTACCTAGACTGATTAGTTGAAGTGAACCAGAGGAACTAGACATATCTAATTTACATCAGACATCAGGATTTGATCAGGCACCATAACTGAATTAGTTTGTTTGAGTCATCACTGGTCATCCGGGAGATGTAAATCTATCAGAGCAGACTGTTGGACTATGAAATAGGGCATGGAGATATAATGGTAAAATGTATTTCCTGTAAAAGATGTAACTTTTTATGGCTCATGGTGGAATTTTTATTCGTGTTTAATGGGCAAATGTACATTAACGGAACAGGTTGAAGACAGAGGAGGACATAAAATCATGATCACACTGACATCGATACAATTTTGAAGAGTTTGTTAGTCAAGACTTCTGAGCCTGACAATTTGACGGCAAGGGCTGTTTGTTTTTTCAAGCATTAGATGGTTGAAAGATGAGCTGAGCCTCAACCTAGTAAGCTGTATCTGAGCTGTTCTAAAATGGCCTAACAAAAGTGGAACCTAGAGGGTAACAAAATGGCTTTTTCATTTAGCTGTAACAGCACACAGGGCTGTACATTTTTTTAATCTAAAATGTTATATTCAAAAAGCTTTTAAAAAAAGGTATTTTTTGTGTTTGCAGGAATTGACACTTTCAAACCCACTGTAACTGCTGGGACAGAAAGAAAAGGCGACTGGGGCCTTTTTCCAGCTGCATTAGCACAACATGACACCGACCCATCTCAGATGCTGTTTCAGCCTCTCTCTGACCTGTGTTGCTTGTCCTGTCTTTCAGCCATCATCAACCCCAAGCAGGCCAAAGACAACAAGAGCTTCAACTTTGATTACTCCTACTGGTCCCACACTTCGGTAAATCATTCTGCTCCCCTGCAGCTCAACCACAACACACTCACACATTTGTGTCAGATTTCTTTATTGCCAGGTTTACGAGAAATGGTGTGGCTGATTATTGATCTCTGCCCACAGCCCGAGGATGTCAATTTCGCCTCTCAGATGCGAGTGTACAAAGACATTGGAGAAGAAATGTTGCTTCACGCCTTTGAAGGCTACAATGTCTGTATCTTTGCTTATGGCCAGACTGGTGCTGGCAAGTCCTATACCATGATGGGGAAACAGGATGTCAAGGATCAACAAGGAATCATTCCTCTGGTACTAACCATGGCTACGTAACCAATGCAGATAATGTATTAAAAGATACATTTTTTTAATTTGTCTTTTATTTGGCAATAATCCAGTTTTTCTACTTCCAGCTATGTGAAGATCTCTTCACAAAAATTAGTGATAATACAGACAACAGCATGTCTTACTCTGTGGAGGTAAGCGCGGTTGGTCTCTGTTATCTGCTTCATTTGTTTGTACAGCAGAAGTTGTCACCTGTTATTGATGTCCAAGTTAATCATGAATTTGAACAGGTGAGCTACATGGAAATCTACTGCGAACGTGTGCGGGACTTGCTGAACCCCAAAAACAAAGGAAACCTGCGTGTGCGAGAACATCCTCTGATGGGACCTTATGTGGAGGATCTGTCCAAGCTGGCTGTCACCTCCTACAATGACATCCAGGACCTGATGGATTCTGGAAACAAGGCCAGGTGAGGGAGCAATCCATTTATTCAGTCACATCAGAAAAAGTGAATAGATTATTGGGGAGCTGTGGAGCAGTGGTTAGAGGTGCAGCTTGGGACCGAGGGGTGGTTAAGGTTCCCTGAGCAAGCATCTGACCCCTCAACTGCTCCCTGGGCGCGGTGCTGAGAGCCTGCAGCCCACTGCTCCGACTGTAAACACTACTGTGTGAACGATTGGATGGGTCAAAATGCAGAGAGATAATTTCCTCTTGTGTGATCAATACAGTTTCAATTTATTTATTTATTTATTTATGCATTTTTGGAAATAAACACCATTTTATCTGTTATGAACTCCCTCAAGACGTGTGTAAAGTAAAGTTTACCTTACTTGCCCTTACTTTAAATATGCAGTATATTTGTGTAATTACATATTATTATTACGATTGCTTGCATTTTACCTATTGAATTTGTTTGCTATATCGACAAACACTCAAGAAACATGTGATTTATACTTAAATAATATAAACGTGTCCCAGTTATTTAGATGTGGAGTTTACAGACTGATGAAAATGAATCCTCTGTACAGAACTGTGGCTGCCACCAACATGAACGAGACAAGCAGTCGTTCGCACGCAGTGTTTAACATCATATTCACGCAGAAACGCCATGATGCAGAGACTGACAACACGTCTGAGAAGGTAGAGGAGTTTTGTCACATCCTGACTGAATTTATTTCACATTGAGCAGTTGTCTCTGCTTATCTACACGCTGACTGATGGCACTGATTTAAATCTTGATGTAAAGTGGAAATCAATGACTGCTTGAAGGTCATAATGATAGTGGAACATTGTGATGCTGCTTTTTCAATTAGACATGTCTCTAACATCAAGATTAAATACCTATAGATTTTGTTGGCAGCTAATGTATTACATCTTATTTATTGCATTATCACAGGTCAGCAAAATCAGTTTGGTGGATTTGGCTGGCAGTGAAAGGGCAGACTCTACTGGAGCCAAAGGGACCAGGCTTAAGGTGAAATTGCTGCCTTTTGGAAATCTAAAAACACATTTAGTTGCTTATGTGGGAAACATTTAATATTCCCAAAGCCATATTAAATCAGTAAGCACATGTGTTTATCTTGTAAATACTGTGAATCTTCACACAGGAAGGAGCAAATATCAACAAATCTCTAACAACGTTGGGCAAAGTAATCTCTGCTTTAGCAGAAGTGGTATGTATTAGATCTGTGCATTGTATCTTGTAAAATGAACTAAATTTCCTGTGGGAGATGAACATCTCATTTATTTTAATATTTACTTCATTTTAGGACTCTGGCCCAAATAAGGTAATTGATTTAAATCAGATATTTCACTGATTATATTTCTCAACTAAAATGTTGATAAATGCATTCATTTTGATGTTATGTTTAATAAACAGAATAAGAAGAAGAAGAAGGTGGAAAGCTTCATTCCTTACAGAGACTCTGTTTTGACTTGGCTACTGAGAGAAAATTTGGGTATGAACTGTGTATTTGGGCCAGTGGCTTGTGTTAAGTTATAATTCATTAATTCATAACAAACCAAACCATTCAAATCTACTTTTCTACACCGGATCAGGGGGGAATTCTCGGACTGCCATGGTAGCTGCCCTGAGTCCAGCTGACATCAACTACGATGAGACCCTCAGCACACTCAGGTAGAGAGCACACAGTTCAACTTTCTGCTGAATGTATTTCCTCCCACTCTGCTGATGAATGTTACTTTGAAGGAGACCGATGGCAGTGTTGCATAATGTTTTCCTCAGCACCATGCACACTTCAAACACCCTTCACAGGTTGCGACTGCAGATCCCAGCTGCAGAACTGTGGATGTGTGATGTCAGGGGAATTATGAATGTATGTATGTGTGTATTCTCACCTGTGTTAGCACGCTCAGTGATCTCTGTTGTTTATCCCAAGGTACGCTGACCGTGCCAAACAGATCCGCTGTAACGCTGTTATCAACGAGGATCCCAACAACCGATTGGTGCGTGAGCTAAAGGAGGAGGTTTCTCGCCTGAAAGACCTCCTCTTTGCCCAGGGACTGGGTGACATCATTGAGAGTAAGAGAACTTTATTTGCAGATTTAATATAGATTTTGTTTGGAAATAGTTTTTAGTGACATTAGACCTCTTTCCTAAGTGTACGCACTGCTGTAAATGATATGTTGTTGCACTCTCTTCCTGCTCTAACACATGTTTGTTTTGAGATGTGTTCAGATAAAACATGAAGCAAATTAAGAACCAAGGCATCAAAATCAGTTTGAAGACGTGTGTGGGAACGAACTGATGCAGATTATTATTAGATGCAGTGGGCCAAGAATTGACAGAGAGAGTTTACTCACATGTTGTATGTGAGACATTTTGCTGGTTTATTGTTCTGTGTTGCCATAGCAGCATCAGCATAAGGAGAGGAAGCAGGAAGTGGTGCAAGTATTGATTCAAGGATTTTTTGAAGTGGTATCAGATCTTTCAGATGAAGACTGATTTGAATTTGTTTTTCCCAGCCCTAAAACTTTTATGATTAAAACATTTGCAGTAAGGATATTTTTAAGCTTATCATAGAAATGCACCACGACAACATACTTCTAAAATGCTCATATTGGTAATGAACAAGTTGAATGAAAACACCCTGCCGCGTTTTTGTGCTCAGCACTCTTACCTTACGCCACGTTACCTTTTATCATCAGTCAGCACTGACAGTAAGCTACTGTATGACCACATGCTCTGTTAAACTGGCAAAGTGCTATTACTATTGCTATCACAGAAATATGTCTTCCTAAAGAGAAAGTGAACATATTTTTCACCTCAACAGTTCAACTTTAAACATGTTGAAATTTTGCTTCATATTTTCTCTAAACCCATCTACAAGTGATAACATAAACATGAGTTTATTTTAAATGGAAGATGGCAATCAGTAATAAAAAATTCAGAGCTATACATCATTTACTGATCATACATTATGTTAACTTTATTGCTCAGTTTTTCAGCAAATGACAGGTGAACTATTACATGTGTCAACATTTACGTGAAGGTCTCTTTTCTCTTTTCTCTCTGTCACTCTTTATCTCTTCTTCTCCCAGCATATCGGGCAACGGGTGCTGATATAGAGGGTTTGAAATGTGTGTTTTCTGTTTTTTGCTTTTGCTCTGCAGCTTAGCACCACAGGCACTTACCGTGACAGTAAACAGTAGCTTTTCAGTGTTCTCTGCAGCACCTCAATCCAGTAGTTTTGATTTTCACTGAAATAAAAGTGCAGTCTGATGTCACTGCAGTATAAATCATATATAGTCCACGTTCATTTTGGTCGTAATCCTCAAATACTTATAGCAACACTACATACGTGTCATGGTGCTGTAGAGATCTGTGGATGGCTTCATTGCTGTGGCATTTTTGGAGCAGAGCTTGATTGTTCATGAAGCAGCACAGCAGAGCAATACAATATGGAAGCTTATGGACCACAGTGGGATGGATTTTATACCCGCCTTTCATTTCCCCAATGCAGAAACTGTAGCCTCCAATTCCCCTGGCAGGGTCTGTCTGGCTCTAACGCCTCCTGTTGGCAGCTGTGATGATAAAGCACACGGTAACCATAAGGGGATGATGTTGCCTTGAGTCACAGAGAGAACATAATCACTTGCATAATATTGCATCTTTGAGATAGTCGTCTCATTTTATACCATTAATTTTTACTGTCTTTCCATAACACACAGCTTAATTGACTCTGAGGCAGTATTATGTGATCTGTCTTGGCAGGTGAAAGCCTATTCATGGGTGCGATAAACTTCAATTTATTGTTATGTGTTGCCATGGCAGCAGATGCAGGGTTGATGTAGAATATATCACTGAGCAGAAAACTGCAAACATGATCAGAAACATGTTGATTAATATGTAATCTACGAATTATGATATAAAAAATTCTAGTGAGGAGATTTCAAGGCTAATCAAACGAACTTATCACTGTGTCTGATTCTCTGCCAGAGATTTAAGCTTTCAGTCATTTCTTAGACATGACTAATTTTAGCAAAGCATGCTGAGCACTAAATGCATCTTGCTGTTTTTAGATGATAATCTGAATTGAGAGTTGTGGCTTCCTCGTGCTCTCTGCAGAAAATAAGACCCTGTTACAAATGAGTCATTTTGTCTCTGTATGTGAGATAGCCTAGCTGATGTATTTAGTTTTCGATGATGGCAAATTTTACTTTTGCTGTTAAGGATGCTTGTTTGGGAATGAGCAATAGCCTTCCTCTCTCATATGAGCTTTTTCTGTTTTGAATGACATATGAATAATCGCTACAGTATAAGGAAAGAGAGATAGAAAGTTTTTTTTTTAATGTTTTGCATTTCACACTGCTTGAAGTTTTGTATAGCAGCTGCATTTTCTTTGAGCCTTCTTGTGGCTGAATGGCCGTCTTGTTGCATCGTTTAAGTTGATCCTCTCTGTGCGTCGCTTTCTGCTGGTGCTTCCCTCGCTTCTAAACTAGCAGTTCAAATTTCTCTCTGTGAGTTAGATTTGTTTCAAGCCACATATCTTCTTTCTTTTTTCTTTTCTATCCTCCCTTCTCTTTTCCTCCCTTTCTGCTGGTATTCCTTCATTGTTTTTACTCCCTACTATTGATTGTCCCCAACTGAACTTCCCCTCCACTCCCCGCGCCCTGTCCCACCCCGACAGACCTATCCGATTACAAGAACAATAACAAAAAAGACCAAGCTGTGAATCAAAGGGATGATCTCTCCACAGTGACCAATGCCATGACGGGGATGAGTCCCTCTCCGTCTCTCTCAGCCTTGTCCAGCCGTGCCGGATCTATAGCCAGTCTACATGACCGGATCATGTTCAGCCCAGGCAGCGAGGAGGCCATCGAGAGGCTGAAAGTGAGCACTGGATAACACACAGTTAACTTTTACCCCCCTATTTAATCTCTGACACAATATAGTTATGCTGTATATCAGAAAAAAACAACACCCATTAATTGCATAAAGTCGGATTATATGCAAAGGACTTGGTGTTATTCTTTGGGTTTCTTATTGTTGTCAAATCCAAATTGGTGTAATAACACTAAAGACGTACAATATATTGTTCAAAAATATCTAAAATCATCTGCATTTGAGTGTTTGATAATGGAGACAAAGAGACAAGTTGCAGACAGTGGTCAACACCTTAAACTCGCAATCTTCATGATATCTTGTATACTTTAATTAAAAAAACAAGTTATAGGCATATTTTCTTAAAACAGGAGCAAAATAATGTAGCTTTTATCAGCTACTGATTTGCTGCTCTGGTGAGTACTTTACAGCAGCAGGTCACTGTGTGCCTCATATCCACGTTCATCATTAGAGGGGAACATATCACACAGTGCAGCTTTATGGCTTATTAATCATTGGAAAGGTCTCTATGTCGCAGAGGGAAAACGTGCATGTGCCAACAAATATAAACATATGAAATAATTTACCGCAGTTAATCTTTTTACAATAACCTCCGTCTTTGTAAATGTCAGGAAACTGAGAAAATCATTGCTGAACTCAATGAGACATGGGAAGAGAAACTTCGCAGAACAGAGGCCATCAGAATGGAAAGGTAAAATAAAAAATATGCCTTACTGTATTGTTTTTTATTTGTAATATTCCTGCTGAGATTCAGCTGAAACGCAGTCAAAACCAAAGTAATTAATCCATCAGCACACAGAGACTACAGGGTGAAGATTACAGATAAAATAAATATTACATCTACATTGTACAGGGTAAAATGAATTTTGCTCTGATATTCGTCCACAGAGAGGCCTTGCTGGCAGAAATGGGTGTGGCAATGCGGGAAGATGGTGGCACAGTTGGTGTATTCTCTCCTAAGAAGGTAAAATCTAGAGACATATATATATATCTATCTATATGGATAGATATATATATATATATTCAAAATCCTCTGTGATCTAAAACATAACATTTGACATCTGACATTATTCACTGAAATGCTTATGTATTCACCCCAAAGCCCTCTGAAAGCCCTAGAAAGCCCCAACCTGTGTTTATCGACACAGTGGGTCTGTTTTCCCCCAATGAGGTTTGTAGCTCTGAAGTGTTTAAAGCTGTTTCCTCTGAGTGTGCTCTGGGTCTCTCTTCAACAGGATCCTTGCCATGGCAGATCAGACGAGGGTTTCTCTTTTACATTAAGCGTTATCCTAAATCTACTTCATTACTTACTTCAAACACTCCCTCACTGGGCTGAAGGCAGCAATGGGTGTAAACATGGGGAGAAGATAATGATAGTGTGTGTCCCCATTTCAGTGATTTATGGCTGGTTGCCTGCAGCCCTAAACATCTGATTAAAACTACATTAAACACTCATGCCAGGAAGCTGTGGGGAGTGAATGCGCCTGCATGGTTTTAACTATTGCTGTTTGTTTGATCTTTTTTACTGGGTTTTTCAGACCTCTGATGGGCACAATATGCCCATGTTAGATTCTAAATACCATATGGGTATTAAATGATTTATGTAAATTACTCACCAAATGTTGACAACTGGTAAATGACTCCTTTTTCTGTGTCAGACACCTCATTTGGTGAATCTCAATGAGGATCCTCTGATGTCTGAGTGCCTGCTGTACTACATTAAGGACGGAATAACCAGGTTAGATGCTCACATTTTGCCATGTAGTTAGTTTAAAAGAAAAATACACATTTTAATGGCTGCTTGTACAAATAATCTCAACTAGAACAAAGCAAAGAATATGTTGATAAAGTTTATTCTTTCTGTTAATGTTTTTCAGGGTTGGTCGTTTAGATGCCAGCAGTCGTCAGGATATAGTTCTCAGCGGCCACTTCATAAAGGATGAACACTGCACCTTTACCAGCTCTAGTGGTCCAACGGGAGAAAGTGAGCCATCTTTATTTTGCTCCACAGGCTTGTAGCTGTGTACATCAGAGTTTTATGTTGCAGTAATATAATTATAGGCAGTGAAGCCTCATATTGCCTTCTCTGTTCCTAAGCAGCAGTTGTCCTAGAGCCCTGTGAAGGAGCTGAGACTTATGTCAATGGAAAGAGAGTGACAGAACCCACTGTGCTCAAATCAGGTCAGTGTGCATTCTGGCTCCTTCCATTTCATGTTTCCTTCTGCACGGTAACTAGATTTAACTTGCTCATTCTGATTTGTGATAACCCTGCAGGAACACGCATCATCCTGGGGAAGAGTCATGTGTTCCGGTTCAACCATCCTGTGCAGGCCAGGGCTGAGAGGGAGAGGACCCCCTGTGCTGAGACCCCTGCTGAGCCTGTGGATTGGGCCTTTGCTCAGAGGGAGCTGCTGGAGAAACAAGGCATTGACATGAAACAGGAAATGGAACAGAGGTACTACTGATAAATAATGAGCCAGTCACATAAAGTAGAAAGAAAAGACACAGGTGCTAAAAAAAATAAAGGTGGTGCATCACCTTCTCCTTCAAACTTGTTTCCTTTTGTCCTCAGGCTGCAGGAGTTGGAGGATCAGTATCGCAAAGAAAGAGAGGAGGCCAACAACCTTTTGGAGCAACAAAGACTGGTACAGCCATAAACAACTTGACTTGTGTCATTATGGATTTCAGCTCTAAATGCCGCTATGTTAATCATACAGATACATTTAAAATGTGTTGCTAGATGAATCTTTTGTATATTATACCCACTGTATTAGTGATAATTCATAAATCCTTGCAATAAAGTTTTAGCACTAGTGATGAAACAATAGTGATGGATTGTGGTGTTCATTTTGGTGGGTATTCAGTGGTACTATACTTGCTTAACTCATCCTAAATGTGCTAAAACTAAGCATCTTGACACCTTGGGTCTCCAATTATCAATTGTCAGGATTATGAGAGTAAACTGGAGGCCCTTCAGAAGCAAGTGGACCGTTATTACCCAGAAGCCACTGAGGAAGAGGAGGAACCAGAAGAAGAAGGTAGAGCAACTTATTGGACAGCTATACATATCAGTGTTGAGGTGAAAACATTCTAAACACATGACAATCATTTCTAATTTTGACCCACAGTGTCATGGACGGAGCGGGAAAGAGACCTCGCTGTGTGGAGCTTCCGTAAGTGGAGGTGGTACCAGTTCACCTCCCTCCGTGACCTGCTATGGGGAAATGCCATTTTTCTGAAGGAGGCCAATGCCATCAGCGTCGAACTCAAGAAGAAGGTCCAGCATGTGATTGTCATTTGTTCTCCAATGGGAAATCCACAGATTTGTGTTGCATTACACCTCTTTGACAATGCGTTTCCTCCCTGTTTCCCTGCAGGTTCAGTTCCAGTTTGTGCTGCTGACAGACACTCTCTACTCCCCCCTGCCTCCTGACCTGCTGCCACCAGAGGCAGTTAAAGACAGAGAAAAGAGACATTTCCCACGCACCATTGTGGCAGTGGAGGTGCAAGATCAGAAGAATGGAGCCACTCACTATTGGACATTAGAAAAATTAAGGTATGTACAACAAATAGAGTTCTTAAATTCATGGAACGTATATACGTATATATTAACATATTACCATAAATGTAGCTCTGCAAGTTCTGTCAGTGTATCATTTAAGGCTCCTGTTGCTTGTAAGCCAACTTATTTAATTAGAAACACCATCTTAACTACTGGCACTACCACACATAAATGTCTGCCTGTCTCTTATATAGAGTAATAATAAAAAGAGTGACATTTTCAGTGTCTCAGTTATGCATTTAACAAATTGCCCAAAATTCACACTTCTCATTTACTTAATGCTGTGTCTTTTTACTCAGATGTCTTAATGTGATCATTGTTGGTGTTTTTTGCAGGCAGAGGCTTGATCTCATGAGAGAGATGTATGATCGTGCTGCTGATGTGCCCCACACTACCACTGAGGACTGTGAGAATGCGATGACAGGAGGCGACCCCTTCTATGATCGCTTCCCATGGTTCCGCCTTGTTGGCAGGTAAATGCTCAGCACCGCTGGCATTCAAATAAGGAAGGAATTTCTCCATTCAGGATTATGAGAGGCCATTGGCCATAGCTGCCACATACAAAATGATCGAGACACCCGCCGTATGATTTAGTCTGCATTCCACTTCATTCACTCTGGACTGAGTGGACCACTATCGTCAAATCCTTCCATGTCAATTAATTTAAATATTGTGTGAAGAATTTACAGAGCACCACTGGTCAGTACAGACAGATCTGTATAATAGTACATGCCAGCTGGTGAGAGACCCACCATCTTTATGAGAAAATTGTCTGTGGGACATCTGAGAACGTAATTTCTTCAGTCCTCCTACTCAAAACCTGCTGATTCTTTCTCCCACTCTTTGGCACATAGCCTCCCAATCTTCCTCTACATAACTCTCTCTCATATTCTCTCTCTCTCTTTCTCCCAGAAAGGGAGTCACATGCCCTTGTTACATAAAATGCAGCATATCAGTGCTTTATTGTCACTTAGCTCCTGCAAGACAAGAAGAAATGATTAGGCAGTAATCTAAAAATGTCTGCTACATGTACAGGTACATGTAGCCAAATGCTCCACATTTAATTTGATGTTTCCCAAGTCCCGAGTGACGTTGTGGTTGAATTATTTTAAATGCTAAACTGTATCCATCCTAAGACACACACATATATATATATATATACATATGTGTTGTTGTTTTGTTTTTTCAAGCAGCCAGTAAACTTGTGTAGGCTTGTGAAGGAGGGCTGGTTTTGCTTCATACTTATTTATTATATAGACAGTATCAGTTGCTGCTGCAGTAGTTTAATACCTTCTACAACATGTGTAGCTTGTGTGCATTCTTCCATCTGTCCTTTCTGCATCAGCTAAATTCTCTCCATTAAACCAGACAGCTCAAAGAGACGAAGGAAGATTTTTCTATATTTCTCTACCACCCCTCTTGTTTAAAGTGTGTTCTTTCTGTCTAACTGTACTAACCTAGTTCCCATGTCTCTGGTTGCACCAGAAACCCCATTTTCAACACATGCATGAGCGAACGCATGAGTGACCCTACCCCATCCCCAACCCTTTCCAACTCTGAAATTACTGAGCTGGCTGACTCACAGCGGGAGGGTCAAGGGGAGTTGGAGGAGTTGGAGGACCTGGACGATGATATCTTTTTGGACGACCCGAGCTCGGAGCTCGGGGCAGAGGATGATGATGATGATGATGATGATGATGATGATGATGATGATGAGGGAGAGCTCTTCCGTGGCTCCAGCGAAGGCCAGGATCCCTTTTACGACCGCTCACCTTTATTCAGTGTAGTAGGAAGGTTGGTGAGGTTTCAGGAGCATGCTGATGGAGGAAACTAGCTCTTTCACACTGAGACACAGGGTCTGTTTCTGTTGACGATAGCATAGATTAAAGAAAATACAACTGATAATATATGCACCAGACAAGAATTTCTTCTCAGTCTGTTGTGGACAAGGTATCCATGAACGTTGCCATGCATCGGAGTGTATTTAATTTTTCTTATGTAGCAACCTCAGATCTTCTGTTGAGTTAGCCTGCTTCTTGGTTTATTCACAGATTTTTGTCCTAGTGAAAGTCACAGCCTAGCACAGGTAATGGTTGTAATGTTGTCAACATGGAGCTGAGGGATTTCATTTGTATTCAACTCCAAGTTGTAGCTTCTTACACACTTCTTTCTGATCACTAAAAATCAAACCAGCCTCTGTAGTTTCTTGTCTCAGTTGTCATTGTCACAAATGTTCACTACACAGATTTTTATGTTTTTTTTCAAGGACATTTCCTGAATGGACACTGGAGTAGACATTTCTGGGCTTCAAGTTATCTTTTGCTTTTAATCACATGTTAATTAGATGCTTGTCTTATTTTGCTTTTTTTTTTGCACTAACTAAATGCTTTCCGCTCATGTTACAGTTCTACAAACAAGTAACTCAAGTCAGTCCAGGCTGCTGCTTGGTTCATACCACTTGTTTCTACTGAAATCCAAGCAGCGCTGATGTTGAACGACTGCTTGAGATTTATGTCTCACACAAAGTAGTGGATTGTAAAAAAAACAAAACAAATAGCATTCACTAGCCCAAGTACTGACATTCATATGGAGTATATTGGCGTCTGCTTTGCATAACACAAGAACCCACTGTGAAATGTTCCAACTGTGCTATGAGCCTGAGTTCTGAAATTATTCATACGAAGAAGCAAAATGTTCAAGGTAGACTCAAAACCTCAAGATGAAAGAGCTGGTTTCTACTGCAGCTGTCTCTTTTAGGCATGCCAGAGCACACGTATTTTCATTTTGACTTTTTTTGTCAATTTCTACCTGAATACGCCTGAGGATGAACTATTTCCCCTATTTTGCACAAATTACCACCTCAACCCAGGAGGTGTGCTTTGATTTCTGATGTCATTCGTTGATTTTTGGTGTAGCATACAATATGTCAAGCTGTTGGCAGTTTTTATTCAAGCTGAGCCATGTTGCGTATGATGATTTCTGTTCCATTTGCTTTTGATTCCTTTGAGTCGAAAAGTCGAAAGCATTTTTGTTCACCTTTTTTGTCCTGAGCATGCCTTATTTGCACCTCACCAATCTTGTCATAATCCTTTCCCGTTTTACACTCTCCACCCTTAAATGTCTACCCCTATTGACTCGTGGAAAACGTGGTCCCTGGCCACAAGATCCAGTGTTGTAGTTAAAGGCAAGACAGAGAAAACCATGAAAGAGAAGAAGCATTTCATTTGTTCCCTTACTTCTGAGAACGTAGGCTGTCATGTCCCCCTTAAGTAAACATTAGATGAATACAAAGTGCCTCAAGGTCTCAGTAGTGTAGTATTTTCTTATTGAGGCATTAACATTTATAATGATTAATCAATGCAAAATCAGGTCATTGATCACAAGGAGAATATCTTCTGTCCAGCTGTAGTAGTACTGGGCTGGCTTTCAGAATTTTGAAAGAATTTAAAGTTTACCCTTAGACACATGCTCCTTAGCTTCACCAACCAGCAAAAGTCTAGGGATATTGCATGCCACCCATAATAGTAATAATATCATTTATGGATGGTGAGGAAAAGCCCCTACAAAGCAAAAGTAAAGGGCAGCCGTGGCCATCGCAAGAGCAGTCCCAGCTTCTGTTTGGTTGCTTTGCAGCTCTGTGTTCTGTTGTCCAGTCCAGTGAAATTTTTATGAAGTGTAACCCAGCTCCTCTCTTGGTTGTTTTTAATATTCTTTTATTCCCCTCTATCTTTTTGCTACTTGTGCAGGGCTTTTGTTTATCTGAGCAATCTGTTGTACCCGGTTCCTCTCGTCCACCGCGTAGCCATCGTCAGTGAGAAGGGAGAGGTAAAGGGCTTCCTCCGAGTGGCAGTTCAGGCCATATCAGGTAAGGCTTGGATCCTCAGCCTCACAGGTGTTGAGACCAACCTGCATGACACGACTGACTGGGCAAGCTGTGTGTAACTTCTGGAGGGAGTGAAGTGAAGGTGCTCTGTGTTTCCCTCCAGCTGATGAGGAAGCTCCAGACTATGGCTCGGGAGTGAGGCAGTCAGGAACAGCCAAAATCTCATTTGAGGATCAGCAGTACGAGAAGGTAGAGGAACTCACACTGTAATTATTGCAGTAGATGTAGCATTCAACTTTTTATACTTCCATGCTCACCAGTGTTTTTTTTTCAGTTCCAGTCAGAGACCTGCTCTGTGGGATTGTCCCGCACCGGGATTTCTCAGGAAGAGCTTCGAATAGTGGAGGGGGAGGGTCAGAACGCAGAAATGGGACCGTCAGCTGATGAAGTCAACAACAACACATGTGCGGGTAATCGTAATTTAAGAATGAACAGACACATAGAACATGTGTGTGAGTGTCTATATGGCGTCATTCTTAGCCTGATAATTGTCTCACATAGTTTAAGTTGAGATAATCCTTTCTTTAACCCACAATGTGGACATTTTGCAGTGTTGCAGCAATTAGATATAGAAAATTAAACACTGAATAAATGCAAATATATGCAAATGGAAAATTAAATGCAGTATTTGTTGAATGCATATGGTCTACTGGCAGATAGCTTAAACAGCCTTTCAGCAGCAGGAAGTTTTCAAGTACATGACTGATGTATTATCAGTGAAATACATCGGAATCTGTTGAGGTAGACTGGGACTGGAGGGATGAAATTGGCAAAAGGCCAAGAAATCAGCCACAGTTGTTGGACTAAATTTTAACCTAACACATTTCAACCCTGGTATGTGGGAGCAGAAAGCATTGACTCAACTCAACTACCTGGAATAAAAGCTTCAATCTGTATCTGTTTTTCGTTTTTGTGCTCCTTGTAGCCGGTGCAGACGAGCCAGAAAATCCACTGAAGCCCAGTCTGGATGGCACACTAGATGCAACTCCAGAGCACCTGAGGATTGGTAATATTTTTACCTTCAGAGTGACTGTCCTTCAGGCCTCCAGCATCTCTGCAGAATATGCTGACATCTTCTGCCAGTTCAAGTAAGCAGTTAATTGTTTCAATTCATCAGTACCCCTGAAACTTATCATGTTCTTTTTACAGTTACATGTTTCTTGTGTAATTTCGTTTCTGTTTTGACTGAAGTTTCATCCACCGTCATGATGAGGCCTTCTCCACCGAACCCCTAAAAAACACCGGCCGTGGCCCTCCTCTAGGCTTCTACCATGTTCAGAATGTAAGAGACATGAACATATGTCATGTGTATTGTATGTCAACGATTTGAATAGGTCAAGTACTTAAACTTCTTTTTTTTTTAACAGATTGCTGTTGAAGTCACTAAATCCTTTGTTGACTATATCAAGACTCAGCCAATTGTGTTTGAAGTGTTTGGACACTACCAGAAACAGCCTTTCCTTCCTATTTGTAAAGACGTCATCAGGTACAGTGTCTGCTCATGAAACTAAGTAAATAAAATTTCCTGCACAGACAAAGAGATGATGAATATGGAACTGTGTGTTATTGTTATGTCCAGTCCACTGCGTCCCTGCAGAAGACAGTTTCCACGAGTGATGCCACTGTCTAAACCAGGTAAATAAACTCCATGCTGGAGTTGCTTTGCTTGACTTTCACCATTTATTTATGTTACAATGTCTTTGTACCAGTGTGCTTGCAAGGCATGTCATCTCAGCTTCATGTTGTTGGGTGTGAGCAGTGGATACTGATGCCTCGCCGGACCGGGAGAAATCACTGGAGCTGATCCGATACCTGGTCCCAGATGTGTTCAATGGGTTGCTGGTGGACTCGCTGTCAGACCACGCTCTGTCTGCTGCTGGCTTGGCGGCTTCCTTCTTACTGGAAGGAAACGAGCGAGCTCAGCTGCCCGCTCCACCCACCTCTATCTGTTCAGTTATTAAAGCTCAGAAGCCGGGTTGGTTTTTGATGTCAGATCCAAGAGAATCCTGTCTCTGAAAACCTGTTTATATCAAGTGTTTATCTTAGTGTGACTTAAAAGATATTCCAAAACCAAGAGACTCGTATGCCACATTACAATTAATGCATTTCTAAAGTTTTTAAATTCTCTATCAGTATATTTTAGCGTGGTGTATATTGCACTTACTAGTTAATGACTGGTACAGACTCTAAAACTGAAGTTAAATGATATAAAAAGGGAGTTTTCATGAGTCAGGACTCTACAGTTGGATTGGCTCTCGGGTGTACTGTGTGTTCACTGTTGACCTATGTGGTGCATTGTCCTTGCAGTTCCCTCTTTGAGCTCCTTTTGAACTGGATCACAGTGCCTTTCTTCTTCAGTTGTCAGTCATGAATGATAATTTCTCAGATGGGAATGTAAATGTATTATACATGGTACTGAAAAGTTACTTATTGCAAATATAAAACAAGACTTGGGAAATTTATGTCTCCCAGATGTAAAAGTTAAAATGTTTGGCGTTTAAAAACTATTCTAGCTGCATTCCATAATTCTTAAACCGTACTGTACTTTATTCATAATCTGGGCTTTTTGCAAGTGTACAACACATTTTAGTGCATACTACATATTATATGTATAACATACTACTGAATAGATTAGACTTCTGCTTCAAGTTGGGACTCGTACTTTCTAAACTCTGGACTCCTTTTGAGTAACTACTATAATTAGAGGAATACAATAGAGGGGTGTAACAAAGCAAACGCTTTTCAGATTCTTTCTCCCTGTATCACTGATTTCCTTTTTTCCTCCCTTTCTTTCCTCTGTAGGGTAGGCAGCTGTTGTCACCTCCCTGCTGTTAGCCCCTAGTCTGCTTTACATTTCCCTCCACCCTGTCTGTCTGTGTAACCATCTCTGTAATCCTTTTTCAACACAGTACCTGCCACCAAGCTGACAGCCGTGACCCGTCCACAGGCAGGACCCTGCCACTGTAAATATGATCTCATGGTCTTCTTTGAGATCTGTGAGCTGGAGGCCAATGGAGAGTAAGTATCTTGTGTTACCTCAGTCAAGCATCACAAGCTTAGTATAACTTGTTAAAATCTTTGCACCATTGAATTTTCTCTCGTACAGAAAATCACCAGCACTTGATCTGTGACACTTGTTTTCATTTGTGTTATCCCAGCTACATCCCTGCAGTGGTGGACCACAGAGGAGGAATGCCTTGCCATGGCACATTTTTACTGCACCAGGTATATGAGTTACTTTGTGAGTACATATAGTTGAATATTTTAGATGTACTGATTCTTAACCATGACGCTTTTCCTTCATTTCTACAGGGTCTCCAGAGGAGAATCACTGTCACCATTGTACATGAATCCGGAGGAGACATGGAATGGAAGGAAGTCCGTGAACTTGTTGTGGGTAAGTTTGCTTTGCAGGCTTTCTAACCCTGAAAACCTAACATTTCACAAACAGTCTATATGAGCTGTTCTCTGATGCACTTGTGCTTTCCCAGGACGGCTGCGCAACACTCCTGAAGCTGATGACACCATCATTGACCCAAATATTCTCTCTCTCAACATCTTGTCTTCTGGGTATGTGAGGCCCACGCAAGATGACAGGTATGTACTGATGTTTTACAATTAAAAAGAAAAATATTTTGATATTTAAATGTCTTGTTCTCTCTGTGACATTTGACTTAAATTGATTGATGTAAAATCTTTGGCAGCTTAGCCGAATTTGGAAACCACTGTGCAGTAGTGTTCAGATTTTTTTATCAAGCGAAACTCGCTTTATTACTGTTGTGGCAGCTCCTGCACTGGAACACGGCACACAGGGCGAATGCATGGCATAAAGTACAGGCCATACTTGTCCAAAAACAGCATGGCAGCAGAGGCACAACTCCAAAGTTACCAGAAACCTCAGCGAGTTCATTTGCATTCCTGGCTTTTTTAATGTATCTACATTCCCACTTTGTAGGAGTTCACATCTAGAGTGACCATAAGTGAATCAAACTTTCCTTGATTTGTATAAGAATCTTTTTGAAATGTAATGTCACACCAGTCGCACATGTAGTCAGGAATTCACTTGTCCATGCTGGCTGCGCGACCCTCTTTGCTGTTAATCTGTGCTCTTGTTGTTTGTCATTACTACACCTGTGTGTTGCATCTCACCATGTTTACCACCTCTCCTTTAACAACCCATCACATCTGTCCACCATGATTAGATCTACTAACCACAATACAGTTTATAGTCCTTAACAACCTTGTCTCTAATTTGAAATGAGCTTTGATTTTACTGTAACACTGTATGAGCTGTTTTATATTAATTAATACTTAGTTCACCCCAATACAAAAATAAAAGTGCATGTCCTTAAGCTATCTAGCAGCATTTATATCCTGACTATATCCAGTCTAGATTAGAATGACTAACACACTTTGAGCTAAATAGTGGAGACGGTGTATACTGAAGGATTCCCTACAACAAACCAATGGCATCACTAACATCCTACTGACACTCATAAAATTCACCATAGGAAAAACTTTGGAACGTTGTTGTTAAGGCCATTTAAGAGAAAAACATGTTCTGGGTTTTCTACATATGCGACCCTTAGCCTTGGTATACGTTATGGTAAAATGTGTATTGTTCAATCTTGTTTTGCAGCAGGCCAGTAGTGAGCGACAGATATATTTTAAGACCAAAGAGTATAGCATGGGAGTTAATGATATGATGGCATGTTTTCAAGAAAGAAAATGTATTTATGATTATTGGTACCACTACAAGACTCATAACGTGTACCATGTCTTAGGCACATAAGAGTGTATTTGTATATCTCCAGTGATTTTTGGCTCTGTTTTTTTTTTTTTTGGCTCATTAGTTAAGCCTTCAGCTGAGTAACACCAACAACAGCATCACCCAGACTTGAGTTTACTGCATTTCAATCTAAAGTAAATAAATCTCCACTACAAACTAACCCATCTCCCAGCTGGACTGACTGTGATGCTTCATGATGCTTTCCAACACTTAGTGGTTGTTTTTATGGTCTTAGTGGCCAAGAATTAAGTTGAAAGGCTCAGCCCCAGGTCAGGCTGAGGTCCAGTGTGGTTTCTGCTCAGTCTTGCAGACACTAACATCAAGGTATACGTGGATGCTAACATTTTCTCCCTCCAGTCCACTAACAGAATGTTGTTTTTTGCTTTTGCAGACAGTTTCTTGATTCGGACATGCCTAGGTATATTATTTGCCTTTGTTTTCATGCTCTTAAGTTTCACAAACACCTCATCTTTCTAACATGCTGTACACATTGTTATCTGCTGTCAGCCTTCAGTGATTTCATTACCTTCCTCCTACTCTGTCATTACTGTCAGCAAGTCATCTGTGCCTCTTTGTTTTCTCCCCCTCATATAAAGTGAGGGATGTCGTTCTGCATGTCCCCAGTCCTCTTGCTGTGCTGGATGTGTGTTTGAAATATTATCAGGCTTTGGTTTATGGTGGACAGGGTCTGCATGGCTCTGCTTTGCTTCAAGTGGACTGTCCTTGGCTGTGTCTCTGCTGGAGGTGTCGTGGGGCCAGAATCAAACTCTCCATTTCCACTTCAGCAGTTGCTGCAAAAACATAGGAATTAGAAAGTGATTTTAAAAAGTCAAATATAGGACAACATTGTATTGTTTTTTGTTTGTTTTTTTTGATGCAGAAGTAGCAGTTTATAAAGTCTGCCAGTGTTTTTACACTGTCATTTGACTTGTTTGTTTAAAGATGGTAATTTATTTGTAGATTTAAAATTTAAAGGCATCAAAGTTCAATCCTGCAGGATTAAATGAGTTTCAGTGGTTTAATTGAACCATTTCCAAAGAACTAGACGTGTCATACTTCTTGCCACTAGAGGGTGGTAGTGATCCATTATTAACAAAGTTTAGAATTACAGGCATCATGCCTTTAGCAAGATTATTTACAAAATGCTGAAAAGTGGTAAAATGTTTATTATTTTAATTTTGTCGACCTTTAGAGAGAAGCAATATTTTGAATCCATGAATATTATTGCTTTCATTACCTCTAATCCCAGGAGTCAGAGACTTCCCATCACAGCTACAGAGTATTAACAGGAACTCTAGTTGCCCACTATTACTCAAGTGTCGTAATATGGATCACATCATTTACAGTACCCACTCTGGCACGCAATTCAAATGCAGCTATTAAAATGTAATCCAGTGAACCATTACCTCACCAGTAGCGCTTTAACCAAAATTGCTGCAATGTTGTGAATATTTCTAAATCTTTCTGGTACCTCAGTGAAACTCTGCCAAACACCAGAAACAAACGGTTCCTCACATGTTACGCCAGCAGCATGACTTCAATGCTGGCTCCCACATGTTTAGGAGGTAGTAAAATGCAGAGAAGCACATGTTGGTGTAGTGAGAAGAGGAAATTGCTTCTTTGTAGTGTGAGCGAACAGGTTTCTCCATCTGGGAAAGAGGTGTGCATGTGTTGAAGTGTGATGTGTGAATTTGTGTGTGTGTTAATGAACTTGCTAATTACTTGCAAAAATAAAGGACATCTTACCCTGAACCCCTCTAATAACAGAGCAGCAGTGAGTTCTCTTTTCTACAGTGTCAGCTCAGTGCACGGCTGTTTGCTTTCTGCGGGGTGACACATTGTTCACTTTCCCACAAGGTCACTTCAGTCCAAGGCCAGTGGGCCAACATCTGAACCTCATGAAGAGTCCATTCAGCCTGTTTTTGTGGTTTACAGAAACATTTTCCTTTCACAAACCTTGCTTGGATTATCTTTTTTAGATTTAAGGCTGCACCGGGCTGCATGCCAGAATATTAACTGGTTTCAGTGTGTGATTATTTCCCCTCGGGTGACATGGGGAAATATTGTGTACATTGATATATGGAGTAAATCACTGGCGTAACAGAAAGAAGTATTGTTTCGCTGGAGGAATGGTCATGTACTGCTGTTTGACCTTTTCAGTGGTTGAGCAGGATGACAGATTATATCAAACAGATCAACACTGTCCACAATGACCTCTGATGGGTGACCTGTACTATCCATGGCAGTGTTTACCTGATGAGATATTAGTGTGAAAAAAGACAAACACCATCCCAGCCACACAAGCGCACAACCTCAACATACTTCCTGACTCTCACTTTCTATTCTTTTGCTGATTTCTTCTTTCTCACAGCATTTCCTTGGGAGTTGACCATAGGTATTTCACTGCCCTGTCCCTCATTTTGTCTGGCTGTCTCTCACCCCTCCCCTTCCTTTTTCTGTCCTAGTAGCCATCTCATCTCCCTTTGCTTCTCTGTGGTGTTTTTTACAAAGCAGAGCTTCACCTCAGTCAGCCTGCTGCATGCAAGACTATTGTATTAGCTAGTATTAAACTTGTTTTATTGATAAGAATATTGTACATTTACATTAGAAAGATAATTATGCCTAATGACATTATATCTAAGTGTATCACATCTAATTTTAGTGCATACCTCTGTATAAAGAGTTATTTATAAGTCATTTTTATTTTTTTCTGATTGGTATGTTAACATCAACAAGATAAACCTTTACCACAGTTTAGCTGTGATAGCTAATTTGTTAGTTTTGGCACAGCAACCTAAATTTTGACATCTGATTGAATTTGTTGGCTACATTTCAGGACTTTCTACCGCTTCGAGGCTGCTTGGGATAGCTCCATGCACAATTCCTTGCTACTTAATCGAGTCACTCCATACGGGGAGAAGATCTACATGACCCTCTCGGCTTACGTGGAGGTACAATACAGTGCCTGCATTCATCAGAAACAGAAGTAGATCTTACAGTATCAGAGGTAATGTGTAAGTTGCTCTAGAGGAACACTGTTGAAAATCCCTCATCTTTTATCAATTGCAGATGGAGAACTGCACACAGCCTGCAGTCATAACCAAAGATATCTGCATGGTGTTTTACTCTCGAGACGCAAAGCTCTCGGCTTCCCGTTCCATCCGCAACCTTTTTGGTACTGGAAGCTTAAGAGCTGCAGATGGGTGAGTTGGAAATTTTAAACTACAAAAGCGCAATGAAACTCCTATATGCACACTATTAATGTAAATATTAATGTAAAATGAAAAAATAGATCTTTTTTTTTTTTCTCTTTTTCAAGAAACCGTATAACAGGAGTCTATGAGGTCAGCTTGTGTAACCTGGCAGATACAGGAAGCCCAGGTGAGAATCAAGAAGACTTACTATTCTGCTTAAAGTTCACTATTGCAGCAAGCAATCTAACATTGCACCTGTCCCACACCAGGAATGCAGAGAAGACGCAGACGGGTGCTGGACACCTCTGTGGCCTACGTCCGTGGGGAGGAAAACCTGGCTGGATGGAGGCCACGTAGTGACAGCCTCATTCTGGACCACCAGTGGGAGCTGGAGAAGCTCAGTCTCCTCCAAGATGTGAGGGGCAAATGTTATTTTTTATTGCAAAACTTTCATGAACACCGAGAGGAACCCAGCAGGTCAGACAAGCACAGTATGCTGATGTTTTACCAACAGAAAGAAATGAGGGACAGTGAAGTACATTATTCACTTCTTCATAGTTGGTAATATAATATTGTGATTTATTGTATTGAAAGCCGTATAGAGAACCATCGTGTCCTGTGTTTCTGTTGGAAACTAGACAATTTGTCAAAAAAAATATATATATTTTTCTTCCAAAGTTTATGGAAGGGACAATGTCAGTCTCCAATGACTGTGATGTTTCCTCTGTTCTCTCAGGTGGAGAAAACCAAACATTACCTCCTGCTGAGGGAGAAACTGGAGTCCATCCTGCTTATGGGCCAGGAGTCCCTTCAGTCCTGTATCACTGAGGAGCTGAATGAGTCTCCACAACCTGCTGAAGTCGACCACGAGGTCGTCTCCGCATCTGAAATCACCACTGAGAGGCAGAGGGAGCTTGCTGCCAAGGTCAGCTATATTTGTGAACATGTAATTTCAGGTTTGACGTGGGCTGTGCTTGCTATACTTTGTAGCCAGAAGACTCCTGACAAGTGCAGATGCTTCTAACACTGGAATGTTTTTCTCACTTGTGTCCCTTTTTCACTCAGTGTTTGCGGCTGCTCACTCACTCCTTTAATCGAGAATACAGCCATGTGTGTGTCAGCGCCAGTGAAAGCAAGGTAGTGTTTAAAATACTCCCATTTAAATATGTGCAGGAAGAAAATCTGGTTGCTTTGTTTTTTTTTATTGACTCCTCATTGATGATCCACAACTGTGTTTGTGTGTCTTACAGATCTCTGAGATGTCTGTCACAACGCTAAAAGACTCTACTTCAATTTCTGCACTTAACACAATCACACCCTCGTCCACATGCCCTTCACTGGTCGAAGGTTGCTATAGCAATGCTGAACTCAGGTTGGTCCCAGACTTATACATGTTCATGGCTGTTGTGTTGTGTAGTAACTCTTCACCATAGTAACTTTTGATGTGTGTGGTTTAGACAAATGTTTTGCAGACGTTTGGCAGTGGGATAAAATGATGTTCATTCATTGCAGAGTACTATGGTCCCCTAAGATGTAGGGAGCTGCTTTGTTACCAGAACTCAAAGCCTTTACTCTTTTTTTCTGCAGACCACCTACGCCTCGCTCTCGTGCTGTCAGCCCCGGTCCTGACACACAACAGGATGCGGAGGCCAAGAAGTCTGTTAATGGAGCCTCTGAAACCAAACCTCGGACCCGTAAATTTGTCCCTGATATCCAGGAAATTAGAGTGAGGTGAGTCTGAAGCAATTACTCCAAAGTATTTATCACTTTGAGCTCCAAAGACAACCTTCCTGGTTCCACATGTGGTCATATTTCATCTCTGTTTTCCAGCCCCATCGTGTCAAAGAAAGGTTACATACATTTCTTGGAGCCACAAACTAACGGATGGGTGAAACGCTATGTTGTTGTGCGTCGGCCGTACGTCTACATCTATAATACGGAACGAGACACTGTAGAGCGGGCTATTCTCAATCTATCATCTGCCCAGGTGGAGTACAGTGAGGACCAGCAGGCAATGCTGAAGGTTGGTGATCAGTCAAACTCCTCCAAATTCCCTTGTTCTGACAATAAAACATCCAATGTGCTGTAATACGCTTTTGTGTCTCTCTCAACAGACCCCGAACACATTTGCCGTGTGCACAGAGCATCGCGGAATATTGCTTCAAGCCACTAATGACAAGGAGATGCACGACTGGCTGTATGCGTTCAATCCTCTCCTAGCTGGAACTATCAGGTCATTTATCTCATTGACAGAACTCCTTTCGTAATTATTAAGCGATCTGTTTTATATTAAACATGCGTTTTCTTGCCTACCTCTCAGGTCAAAGCTGTCAAGACGACGGGCTGGACAGATGAGGATGTGAAACAAGACAGAACAAAGGAAGTAAACGTGACGCAAAGACTAACATGTACATAGATTCTTGTCCTTAACCGCCCTTGTGTGCTGAGCCCCATCCCCACCACCACAGTCACCAACAACTATCTTTCCCCTGTACGTTCTCAGTTTATCACTAGTGTCCTCGGCACCTCAAGCGCCCATTTTGTGTCAGGCCTTTGCTGCGGTGTAAGTCTCTTAGTCTGAATACCCTCTTCAAAAAGCTGTCACTGTACTGGACCGGAGTTTATTGATAGTTGGTCAATTGAAGATCGTGAGGGGAGCAGCAACAGTTTCTTCTTTCAGATTACATATGTATTGTAATGTACTGTAGTTGTTGTCAGTGACACATCAAGCCTTATGCATTTACTCCTTAAAAAAATGCAGTGACGTGTATCTTTACCAAAAAGCTGCCATGTCAGTGAGGAGCACATTGCTGCATTTGCATCAGTACATAAAAAAACAAAAAACAAACGTGCAGATTCTTCTCTACTCTACGCTATATATACAACATACAGCTAGAAAATACACGCTAACATAAAAAAGTCGACTGTGTTAGAATATTTCTCTCTTCTTTCTGGTTCATGAATCCTGACACTGCGTAATCTGCCGCCTAAAACTTCTTAGAAACTTAAGCACACACAGCTTGGCAAGGGAATGGCATATTATCATAGGCTTCATGTTCTTGGCTACATTTTAGTTACTTGTAGGAACACTGAGGATATCCGCATTCACACTATAAGTCATCAAACACCGTCACATTAAGTCTCTCACTTTAATCTCATTCTCTCCCTGAAATTTATTTGTTTTAAAATGTGATATATTTAGATATTTAACCGTTTTATTATTTATTTCTGCATGTATTTATTATTTACAAAGACATTTATATTTCTAAAGTAGTAGTACAGTGCAATTTCTGCACACTGCACTTTTTAATGAGTTCCTTAAATGTTTGAATGATACGACCTTGTCACCACACAGTTAACACTGTTGAACCAATTTAACAACTGGAAGATAAACATTGGCCAGTTTCCTTGTGCTGAACATTACTTGAATAACACTACTCCCCCTCTTTGAGATTATGGTAGTCACACATTTGACCTTTGACCCTGCTAGTGTACATCTATGAAAGTATATAAAAGTAGATTGTTAGGTAGAGAATATTAAGGTATTCTGACCATCCTCTGTTGCACAAGGCTACCTTGTTAAATCAAAAAACAAACTGTTCTTCACAGTACAGAATAAGAAGATTTCTGAATGATATGTGTATACTGATTAAATGTAGTGCCTCTCTTTTCAAACATACTGTACAATATGCCGCTGCACCAGTTGCTTTCAAACTACATCCCTCATGCTGCTAAAAATAACGTTCTGTCTGTGGATTATATCATCACTTTCCTGCTTTACGTCATTGTCACTTGTATATTCATACAGATGGTTTCGATTTATGGTAATGTTACACTTCTAATACAGCAGTCAAATGTCATGAGTGGAATTTCCACAACACAGAGCATACTGAATGTTTATTCATTGAAAAACCTCCTTCAACATATTTCAGGATTGTCAACAGGCACATAGCTCTTTGTTAAACGTAACTATGGATGAAGAAAAACAAACTCAGTCCTGTCGACAGTCACAATGAAAGCCGCAAAACTGTACTACTGTTCTGTTTTTAACCCCTTCAGCTAATCTTTGAGGAAAATTCTACTCTGCATTTTGGTTAATCTGTTAATTAAACGTTAATCTGAAAGTGAACCTGTTCACTGAACACTGACGACTCAGCTCGTGAGTTGGAGATTGGTAAGTTTGCCTCGGGTCAGCCAGCCTATGAGAGCATGCTCAATGAAAGTAGTGACGTTACACTTGCATAGAAGAGCAGTGTCTTTGCCTTGAACCTGTACACAACTATAATTTATTCTCTGTCTAATGATGAGGGGTATTTAAGTGTAACACCAGTTCAGTATGGTTTCATGTTTGCTACAGATCCAATCATTCAATAACTTACTCAACAAGCATTTTTCCTGAGATGTTAAAGTATTCTGTGTGTTGTGGACATATTTTGAGGTTAAAAACTTTTTACAGTCCAACTTTTGTGTGTTGTTGTAATTATCAAAGTCCTTCATCAGAGTTTCTTAGCAGAGACTTTTTGTATTTAATTCAGCTATAGCATCATTGCTAAAGTAAAACACTACTGTATCATACATTTACACTGTCTCAGACATTTAGTTGTCTCATCGCTTTTCCCTTAAATCAATCTAACTATAATACCGTCAAAAACAAATAAACAAACAAAAAACATTTTCCCGAGATTCCTCAACTCTAGTCTCTAAATTGAGATTATTCTTGTTTTTATTGGCCTTTAATATGCATCACATCTGAAACAACTGAAGTTTAGTTGGTGCAGTCACAAAAAGTTCACAAGTTCACACTGAATGTACAACAATAGTTGAAAATACTTATTATGCTGAAATGGTTGTGTTGACTTCTGGGTGCACACTGTAGTTCCTTATTGATTGTAGGATAGATCTATTGTAGGGAACTATAACAAGGTTGTGGGACATACCTGTAATAAACTGTCCACTAATGTATGGGAGGGGGTGGTTCACTATGACCCTGCTAGGCATTGTGTCTTGCTGTAGGTTTCCTGTTACACTTCCACTCTTATTTCACAATATCTACCTTCACCTTCAAGCTCTAGCAGCCTTCACAAAATCTTTTTCTAATCCTTCCCCTTTCAATGAATTTTGACATTTTTGTGCTTCCACATCCAATCTCTTTCTTTTTCATACAGTTATGGTTTTTTTTCTTTAAATGACTTTGCATTGTATATAAACATGATTGCTGTGAACAGTGTATTATAAAGTTGCACCCATTTACAAACTCTTGAATGGGCAGTAGTACAGTCAGTGTCTCTGAGTGTTGGAGTTTAGCGTCAGATGTTTGTGTACACTAAACACATTGTCATATATGAAATAAACATGGAAATTATGCAACACAAACAAACTGACTCCTGTTATTAATACAAAATACTGCATTAGCTTTGTACCTGATGACAGAGCAAGTAACCAGTATTAATTAACAACTAACAAATCCATGAATTGTGTTCTGCCAAATATATAATAATATGTAAATAAATATATAATATGTTATGCCTACATCAGCTGGTACAAAGCACAACTTTTCATTCTGTTGCCTGATAAAAACTGAGTCTGCCATAGACTCTTAGTATAGCCTATATATTATATGTATCCTCCTGGTTGTTACCATGGCGACAACATTCAAAGTTGCCATGTCTGCTCACGGTTGCATTAAATTCATAGTGTATTTTCTCAAATTATAATTATTATCTTAAATTTGCAAAATTTTCACCTAATAGATTTTGTCTTACACAACCTTTAGGTTCTTTGACGTACCAAATATGCTCACTTTTGAGGACTGTCAAACCAAGAATTTCAGCTCGTAAAATAATTAAAATGACCCTATCCGTTTCACTAACCACCCAAAGTCTAAATGTCTTCATTGTTACCAATTGTTATTATTTTTATATATGTATATATTATTTTTAAAAAAAATCTATACAACAACAGTGGGCTCTTATACTGTGTAGGATTATTTTCCTTGATTTATTTTAGGACAACTCAGTAAGTGTCCCTTTAAATATCTGGCAACCCTCTGAAGTAGCGCCGCCTCGTCCAGTCACACAAACCAGCTAGCTAGCTGATGATTGACACGTACAGTAATAAATCCATTCGGGACATCTTCACATCACTTTACCAGGTCGGACAAAGCGAGGACTTTAAGTCCGTTAGGTCTTAAGAAAGAGTGCATATAATATTTAGCTTGAGCGTCGGAAAGCAGTTTAACAGTTACATGCACTCCTGTTAGCAAAAACTGCTTAGCTAAACTAGCTAGCTTTAGCTAAAGCAAAAAGGACAGCAGGAATTTGGAGTAAGCTGGATAAATAGAAGCTGACACTGACGAGACGTATCGTTTTAATGTTCCTGTTAGGACTTTTCCCGTGTGTTGAAATATCCGTAGACGTGGTCGTTACCAGGAAGCTGTCAGATAGATGAGTTAATGCCTCCAGCTGTTGACAGCATGGATGTAACCGTAGCTGACAGAGTAGAGGACACTCTGAGCAAGTTTTAAAGCTAAGTGTTAACTTCGAGCGTGTAATACGTCTCTGGCTCTCTGGAGTTTTAGCACACACCAAACGATAAATCCACCATGAGATTAAATATTAAGGATTATTAAAGTAGTTATTCATTAACTGACATTGTTATTGGCCAATCGCTATTTTACCTATGTTACAGCAGATGTGAACTTTTAGTTTTCTTGGGAATGTCTTTTTTTTTTTTTTTTATAAACAAAGCTTGTTTGCCTAATAATGTATCCCTCATCAGAAAGGGTTATCTAGTGTTTAATTATCAATCTAACGAACATAGGCATCCGCTGTAATAAATCCACACAGACATCTGACTCCATGTCTCATTCCTCTGTAGGTGTATTATGGCCAACAAGTCTGATGACTTTACCATTGTGATGGGTCACACCTTCACTGATCATTCCCACCATCACTTTGCAGAAATGAATCTTGACAGGTAAGGAGGTTTTGATTCAGGTTGGTCTCACCCTGTCAGTCGGAGAAACATGTAAACAAGTGTAGCACATGGTTTTGCAAAGCTCTTAGTTTATTTGTTCATGTGTTATGACAGCACAATACATGAAATGTGTCAAGAGAGTGCTTTATATAATGCAGGATCTACATGGATTACAATGCCACAACCCCTCCGGAGCCAGAGGTGATTCAGGCCATTTCTGAAGCCCTCCAGGATGCCTGGGGAAACCCTAGCAGCAACTATGTGGCAGGTGAGAAATACTGGAATCCGGCTTCAACATGTTATTAGGGCAATATTAGCTAGCTGATATTAAATAAATAATAAATAAATAAATTAGTTAAGAAAATGTGTGTCTATGAGTAATCTTCTTTTTCTAGGTGCTAATGCCAAGGCTATCATCAATCAGTCCAGAGTGAATGTGGCTAGAATGGTTGGAGGTAAAGCAGAGGACATTATTTTCACTTCAGGTGGAACAGAGGTGACCAGTGATCTCTTATGGTTTAAAAACGATACAAAAAAACAATAGTTTGTGTGAAAGTGGAACATTTTTGTACAGAATAGTTGTGGTTTACAGCAAATAATTCATCTTTCAGGCCAATAACCTAGTGCTGCACACAGCTGTAGAGCACTTCAGGAAAATCTGTAGGGCTGCAGAGGAGCAAGGTGAAGGACATCAAAACGGACGCAGTGGCTTACCTCACATCATCACCTCTAATGTGGAGCACGACTCAGTCAAACTTCCAGCTGAGTATTTACAAAGGGTTGGAAGGGCAGGTAGGAGACCATCCTCCAGTGCTCTTATTCCATTTTTAGTAGAAGACGTTTTTATTTAACGTTGACTTCAGCACCTAACCTAAAGCAGCTTCCTTATATTTACTTCATTTCTGTACTTCTTTTTGAACAGATGTGACATTTGTGCCTGTGTCTAAGGTGACAGCCCGCGTAGAGGTGGAGGATATCATTGCAGCAGTGCGTCCAAACACTTGTCTCATCTCTGTCATGCTGGCCAACAATGAGACAGGAGTCATCATGGTAAGAGGGCATGGAGGCTTTAAAAACATCAGTCTCCTCTGTGTTTACTTGAAATCTTTTTAGAATATTAATGATAGAATATATTATTGTATATCGTATTATTTCAAAGGATGTTAGAGTAGAAGATGCATTGGCCTAGGAAGCAAACTGTGAGAAACTGTTGTTTCTGTGATTTCCTTTTTAATTAGTTACATTCCCGGATATACACTCACTTCACAGTTCATTTGGTACACAAGTGAAAACAAATGCAGTCCTGTACTAAATCCTCCTTCATGACTTTTCTCCTGTTCACTTTACGTTGAAAGGTGATAATTCAACTGATTAATCATTTTGCAAGATGTGGTTTGTGGTGTGGTTAAACTGGACTGAATTAAACAGCAACCATTATTCTGTCCAACCCCCTGACTAAAATGGGGTTGTCAAAATAATAGAAACATGTGTTGCTACAACACAACACAGTTCAATAGTTCTCCAAGCACAACCTCCACAGTGAAAACACAGTGAAAGCAACAACTCTCAGTTATTAACCTAATGCTCAATAGCAAACCCTCATGATTTAGTCCACATGTGTTATATTAGGATGCTGTAGTTTCCACTGTGTTTGTATAAATCCATGTGTATTAAATATTAATTTGTAAATGCAATTCCAATGTAAAAACAAAACACGATGATATTGAATGTAGCTCTTTGTTCTGTATAGTCTATAATCTCTGACACTTGTCTCTTCTCAGCCAGTCCAGGAGATCTGCCAAAGAATAAAATCTCTCAACAAGCAGCATGATCGGCTCAGGATCCTGCTCCACACTGATGCCGCCCAGGCTCTGGGGAAAATCCGAGTGGATGCCACTGAACTGGGAGTGGATTATCTTACAATAGTCGGACACAAGGTCAGGAATCTGTTGTGTACATTATCTTAAGGGGCGTTAAATGTAAGACAGTAATGTTATTGAAAGGTTTTTGTTCCATATCTAGTTCTATGCCCCAAGGATCGGTGCTTTATATGTGAATGGCCCTGGAACGAGAACACCACTGTATCCGATGCTCTTTG
The DNA here is from genome assembly GCA_005024645.1 of Planiliza haematocheilus. Classification (NCBI taxonomy): domain Eukaryota; kingdom Metazoa; phylum Chordata; class Actinopteri; order Mugiliformes; family Mugilidae; genus Planiliza; species Planiliza haematocheilus. The sequence continues at coordinate 5,299,740 of SRSE01000306.1, forward strand.
GAGGAGGACAGGAGAGGAACTTCAGACCGGGGTAATTCTACATTGTATCAACCAAGAACCAGGACTAAATGGTTTTATTAATAATGTTTCTCCCTTTCTCAATATTACAGCACTGAGAACACGCCTATGATTGCTGGTCTGGGAAAGGTACGTTTCGTGTGTCACATGTGCTACTAGAGTTTCTAAATTTCTATTGTTTCTATAAAAGCATCCACTGAATAATATGTGACTTTAAACAAGTTTTCTCTTTTTTCTTAATTTGTGTGAGTTTATCATCAGATAAGGGTTTTTTTTCAGGATGAATTGCACTTTTTAAAGGGAACAAGTGTAGATTACAGTTGTAGTCCACTGAAACAATAAATTCCTCAATGAGTACAGAAAAAGCTTTCTGAGTTCAGCTGCTTGTACAGCTGTTGCCTCTAATTGCCAAGATGCACTGTTCTCAAAGAACCTGCCCAGCTTGTGGAGGCTGGCCTTTTACACCAAGTGTGCCGGTCAGTTTTGTTTACAAAAAGCAAAGTGTATTAACCTTTACTGAAGCTTCTTTAGTGGGCCATGTATCAGCATTCCTGTCTGTAGCTATTGATTTGTTGGCCAAACATAGAATTACATAATAAACTTAATATTATAAACTCAATGGGAATTGGCCCTCCGGTCCTGCTGCTTTGGTTCTCTTGTCCAATTTTATTTGTCTTTGGGGCCAGAAGAAAGTCTTACGCACATCAGTCCAATGGTTCTCTTCCTGCTATCAAATGCATTCAGAGCAAACGCACCGCCAGCCTTTAGAAGCACAACAGAACTTGAAGCTGAGCCCAGGAACATGGATTACATTAAAAAAGCTGTCCTTGTTGTTGACACTGTTTCCAAAATTGTGACTCAATTGCAAGCTTTTAATCACGGGATCTTTGCAACCAAGCAACAAAGCAACACAGTGCTGGAAAGCTACAGAGGAGAGACAAATGACTTTGTTTGCTGCTTTCATTAATGCACTCTGTGTAAGTCAAAGGTTGCTAATTTATGGATACACGATTATTACATTTGGTTTTTGGTTTGGAATCTCTTCAGATATGTTTGAAGGGTAAGGGTGGTGTTTTAGTTAAAATTCACAACCTGCCAACCCAAATGTTGTTGTTCTTAATGATCTAAATTGATCTAGTAAATTATTTATGAACCACTAAGTCATTAGTTACACCTTACAAAGTCTTTTACAGGCTTCCCTATTAGAAAGTGGAACCATTGTTTTATTCCATCGTCTCCTTTTCACACTTTTCAAACATTTTGAAAGTAGTCAGATTAATACTTGTAGATACACGTTTCGCCAGTCAATGTCCTCCATTTCCTAGGTAAAGTATAAGGCTTATTACAATTACAAATGCTGTAATTACTCACTTATAATAATGTACTGCAAGTACACCAAGCAAACACTTTATTTGGAAGACTGTAGTAATACTGGATACAGCCTTTTATTGCTCTCAGAACAGCCTCGGTTCTTGCGTCAAGGATTTCAACTTTACTGATGCCTTTGGGAGGTTCCCGCAGGGAAATTGACGTGTCCATCGCATATAGCACTGTCAGACATACATGTACACAAACTGAATAGAAAAACAATGAATAAACCCCAAATACCCAACACCCAGAAGAGAATAAATATTATGACTGTACATGGTTTGTTTATTGCACATTCTTAGAGAGAAAAATACCAACTGCACATTATTTTTGCACCCTATTATTGCAGATTATTCAGAAAGAACAGAGAGTCACAAAATCAGGAAACTGGCTACCCCCCCCCCCCCCCCCCTGAGTTAACATAGCCATGGTGTGAGGTCTAACCAGTCTGGCCGTGCTCTGTCCTATCTCATCAGTTAGGTTTTTCCATCTGTCGCTCACTTAGTGTTTTTTAAATTAGCACGTGTAGAGATGTTCCTAATAGAGTGTTTGGTGCCACCAAACTGAACATATTATGCATTTTTACAGTTACTGATAAAAATGTCCTTGTGTTTGTGTTAGGCTGCAGAACTGGTCGTCTCTAATCTGTCAGATTACGAGAGTCATATGCGAAGTACTAAACTTTACCTGGAGGAACGGCTGCAGGTACGTTTGATTGCATTCAGTGGCTAATGATCAGCATTGCAGGTTGTCATTTTATTAGTTTTCAATGTGATAAATGTAATTTATACCGCACCATTATGTATGTTGTGCTTTTCAGAGCGTCTTTAAAGACAAGGTCCGCTTCAACAGCCGCTATCCCGGCTCTGATATCCTCCCCAACACATGTAACGTGTCCATCCTGGGCCCAGCATTACAAGGTGATGTCATGACTCTTTCCTCTGTCCTATGTCTGTTTTGGCTTGCCAGTCCAAACACTGTCCTCTAACCTAACACCAATGTTTGTCAGAGATAGTTCATGACCTGCACGGGGCTATTTGTAAACTACAAAGGCTTTGAATGATTAATCTCTCTCTGTCCTGCTTTAGGCTGGAGGGTATTGTACAACTGTAGGAGGCTGCTGGCCAGCGTCGGTGCGGCCTGCCACTCAGACAGTGGAAACAGGTAAAATAGTCCCTCTTTTAAGCCGCTATGCCTTTGTCTTCTCGCCATATTGTTCACAGTTACATAACTCCCACTGCACTGCACTGTGCATGTCCATCAGGCCGTCCCATATCCTTCTGAGCTGTGGCGTCCCCTCAGAGGTGGCAGCTAACGCTTTGAGGCTGAGCGTGGGCAGGGGGACGACCAAAGCAGACGTGGATGCAGTTGTGGAGGACCTGAGGGAAACCGTGCAGCTGCTGGAGGAAATGAACTGACGGCTTTCATTTGCTCAAAGTTATCTTGCAGGTCAAACGAGGATGTACAGGACTAAACATGCATCAGCTGTGTTTATTGTTATGATAACATAACAGATCATGTAAAAATGGATGAAGTATATAATATAAATAATAAAAAAGAAGACGATGAAGTGACCCGAGGGGTGATGTTATGGAGACATGAATATACTCTGCTTCCATCACGTCATTTGAGTAGCTCATCAGCTAATTGGGTGACATGTATGAGCCTTATTGAAATGAAATATTTATATCCACCGTTAATATTTTCTCAAATCAACCATGAAATATTTGATATTGATTATTGTAATCCACATGCATTGACTGGTTATTTATCCCACTCTGATTAAATTTTAAAATAGTTGTAAAAAATAACACTCATTGTAATTCATCATGCCTTGGCTCTGACTTCTCCCATTACTTAAGTTTCCGTGCTGCCTCAACTCCCCCATCTCCAGTGAAGCATGGGTGCATGTGCCAGCATATGGTCACTGCTTCACAAAGAGAGAGCAGGAGGCTGTGAGCGCTGTGCCTCCAGCCGTCTTTCATTACCTTTCTATCTCGCTGGCTCTGACCCCCTCCTCTCTCCCCAGCAGCCATGCTGGCCAGCTGGCTGCCGCTCAGGTGTCGCTTTCCTGGCTTTGAAGGAGGCAAGGAGTGCATGAGCCTTTTTTGTTTGTTTTTCTACGGGAGCTTACTCGTGAGAGAGCATGACGGTATCTTGCCGGGATGCAAAAAGCTCCATGGAGCTTTCTCTGTGTGTTCCATAACACACTGATAGCAGCCAGGGATGGTGCTTCATCGGGCCATCCAGGCGGCTCGAGTGGGGGATCTCGCAGTCCTGAGGGACCTAGCAGCTACTGGCCACCTCTCTCCAGCCATCAGTGACACTCAGGGTGCCGGTCCGGTGCACCATGCAGCCAGGTGCGGACGCCTGGACTGCCTGCAGTTCCTGGTGAACGAGCTTGGCCTGGCAGCTGATCCCCGGGCCTTGAACAGGGCCACGCCAGCACATGATGCCGCTGCTACTGGCAACATCCGGGAGCTGCAGTGGCTCGTGGTTCAAGGAGGCTGCAACATCGAGGTAAGTTTATCCACTGAGAACAGAGAGTGGCCCAGAAAACCCAGAGAGCTCAAATGCCTTGGAGATATGCCACATGTGCAGCCCTTCCTGGTAATTTCACTTGAATCGCCATAGTGGACAGTACATTTACTGTCTGAGTACTGAGGTAGATGCACTCATGTACAAGTGGAGCTGAACAAAAGTGGAGTGAGGAGCAAGTATGCAGAAAAATTATCTGCAACCATTCTGATAGTCACTGAAATTATATTTCTCAGAAAAAATGCCAAATTTCAGTCACTGGGCTTCTGAAATGTGAGGCCCGACTGCTTTCCCTTTTAATTACCTTAATACTTACTCTGAAGTTTTAAAAACCCACTGTTCAGTCCAGTCAGTTTATTTAGCAAACTATTATCAGATAAATCGTGAGAAAAGTAATTAGTTACAGTTCTACATGGAATATTTTAAAATGAGTTCCATCTGAATCAAGTACAGCTGAAACATCCTGTGAGCATGCAGAAAGAAAATTGTCTGAGGAACACATGATCCATTTTTACACAGAGTATATTTACTTTTAGTGTATTTTATAATATGCAAAATACAGGTGAGTATCTGATAATTAACAGACCAAAGTCAGGTGAGTTTCAGGTGGGTGATGATCCTAATTAAAATCAAAGAAGTTACTTGGATGAAACCACTTCTAGAAAATCATACAAGTCCAGTGGTCTTTGTTTCTTCCTAATTTTTTTGGATATACTAAGCCTGGATGACTGAAACCCCTCACAAACACATGGAATTACTCTCTTTACTATTATCTAACGTGCATGTGAGTGTGAATGGTTGTCTGTCTCTGTGTTGGCCCTGCGATGGACTGGCGACCTGTCCAGGGTGTACCCCTGCCTCTCGCCTGATGACAGCTGGGATAGGCTCCAGCAGACCCCCGTGACCCCTAACAGGACTAAACGGGTATAGAAGATGACTGATTGATTGACTATTATCTAACACTATATAAAGGATCTGAACACTTCTTCCACTCCCTCTGACTTTGTAATGTGAGTCTAAATGCATACGATGGCTTGAGATGGTCATATGACAGATCCCAAAGTGCAGTTACATCACTGTAGTTGTAAACGGTCCTGTACACTTACCTTTTCTGATGTATTACCAGCTGATTACATCATATGGTGTTGACTTACTGGGCATCCATTAGTCTAATGTAGCATGTGTAATTACGTCCAGATGCTTAAGAGGCACTCACACTGATCTCAGCTATTAGTTGCAAAGTAGAGTCTACAAACATCTCTTGTTTCTCAAAATCGCTATCTGTTATAATCATATTTACACAACTCTGCTTGATATTAAAGAGTACATCTAATGTTTCAAATTATTTTTTGGTTCTAGGTCCACCCATGAATCTTAACTGTAGCACTGGAAAAGAAAGGTTTTCCCCCAAAATGAGCAGGTTTTGGAGTTCAGATCTTTGTGGCTGTTTACAGGACAGGGATGCTGCCGGTGCCACTGCGCTTCACTTGGCAGCTCGGTTTGGGTGTGTGGAGGTCATTAAGTGGCTGCTTTCTGTAGGAGGGGTGGCCAAGGTGGAGACAAACTGTGGAGCGGTACCTGCTCACTATGCCGCAGCCAACGGGGACCTCACCTGTCTAAAACTACTTATTCAGGAGGCTCCAAGGTGAGTTCAAGCGTTTAACCTGGTCAAATTTAGAGTTTGTTCAGTACTTCCAATTTTTAATTTTAGTAGTTTCTACAATCTCCTTAGATGTTTTCTCTGCTTGATGCATGCCAATGATTTGACCCTTCTCAAAGAGACTAACATATTTTCCACGACCACAGGATGTGTCTTTAGACATGGTTGTTAAAGAAATTAGAAGCTTATTTCATCAGTTGGCTTGTACTAATTTGATTAGTTAAATCAAGGTCTTTTTTTGGCCAAGCAGTGTGTGCTTGGTTACAGTTTCAAATAATAAATATACAGTACATACAGCCCCAACATTATGACCAATGACAGGAGAAGTAAATACCATTGACCATAGCAATGACACTCCTTGATGGCAGCGGCCATCCCCAGCAGGATGCAGCCTGACACAGACACACACACAAAAAACAGTTTAGCAACTTCTCAAAAAACATGACAGCACAAGGTGTTGACCTGGCCTCCAAATTCACTATTGTCCCAAACTGTGAGATGCACTGGAACAAGCCTGATCTTCAGAGGCCCCTCCCCTCAACCAATAGGACCCAAAGGACCCAACATTCTGTTGTCAGACACCACAGGACACCCATCTCTGATGAGTCACAACTGTTTTGGAGGCACAAGGAAGACCACCACAATATTAGGAAGGCAGTCATAATGTTATGCCTTATCAGTGCATATTTGTCCCAGTAAGCCTGAAGCTTAGGCTACAGACTGTTCTGAACACATGATTTCCAACTGTTTTCTCTACTCCATGTGTAACACGCCTACTACAGCTAACTACAGTCTTCATGTTACATGTACACATTCTCACAAAACCGTGTAAATACAGTGAAGATTAGCACCAAACCAGTTTGTAAGCCTATACGGTTATTTTCTTTGTCCTCAACACAAATATGTGCTGTACTGCTTTGAATCAGGTCATAACCTCTGCTTTTCATGAGTTCAGCTGCACCATAATCTTTCCACGTGTCCCTTGGACTACATACAGCTCACACCTGGTGCACAGTCACCGGCTAAGAGGACTTTATCATGCACTGCTGTTTTCACTCGAACAGATGAAGCCTATAATTTGAATCACATCACATGCATAACAAGCAAGTCATTACCACAGTAAGGGTGACACTTAGCACTTGTTCTGCATATGGGAAACACGGCTGAGTGCAAATGGGGATAAGCAAGACAAATGGAAGTTGGACAAATTTATTTAGACCACAGGCCTTGGATTTGTTTTATAAATATTTTTTTTAACTTTCAGAGATGTCACATTTGGAGATATTCTGACTCATATTAAAACAAAAGGATTTGTAGCATTAGCTTACTGCACAGTCATCAAAAGCAAGAGGTAAGCAATGAGAAAAAGTAACATCCCCCTAATAAATCCCCTCTCACTTCCATCTGAGCAACCTGAGCTTGCGGCACTCGACAAGAAACAGATAAAGTCATGGGGCTCTTCCTGCTTCATCTCCTTGTTACAGGAGAGCACGGCTGTAATTTGCATGGAACATGTTGGGTTCAGAGCATCACATGTGGCCATCTGTAACCTGTGAATAATACATGCTACGTGCTGTCGATCGCATGTCAACCCTGAATTTGTTTAAGTGTGGACGGAAGTGTAGATGCAGCTTTGTTTGTCCAGTAGAATGCAGAATGTTCTGATCCTTGGAAACAGAAAGAGACGACAAAGGATGAAAAACAATAACTGCTGCCACTTCATTCATATGATATGAGAGGATGGATTTCAGCATATTCATCACTTTAAAGGCATAGATATTCTTTTGTTTTGCAAGAGCGGCATGTAGATGATTCACTTTTAACAAATGAGTCATCTACTGTATATCTCAAACTGGCAGAATTTTGACTCTGGTACCATTAGTGACGGCTTATTTTTAAGATTTTAAGTCTGATATCAACAACTGAACCTCTTGCACCCTTGTCGTCGATGAGCGCAGTTGTGTGAACCACCAGACAGCTATTGGTGCAACCCCGCTGTACCTGGCCTGTCAGGAAGGGCACCTGCATGTGGTGGAGTACCTTGTGAAAGTCTGCGGGGCTGACGTCCACCTGAGGGCCCACGATGGCATGACCTGTCTGCACGCTGCTGCTCACATGGGCCACCAGGCTGTGGTGGTGTGGCTGGTCAGTAGAGAAGGATGAACTGCTGATTTCATTACGGAAAGCATTAAAGAGTTATTTTATTGTTTGTTTGTTTTCATTTCTCGATCTCCAAATAGGTGACCTGTGCTGATGCCAGCTTGTCCTGCCAGGACAGAGATGGAGCAACTGCTCTGCACTTTGCTGCCAGCAGGGGGCACTATTGCATCTTGGAGAAGCTGCTTCACTTGGGTTCAAAGGTCATCAAGGATTATTGGGGAGGGACCCCACTTCATGATGCTGCAGAGAACGGAGAGATGGAGGTTGGCCATGACCCTTTATTTCTTCCTTAAATGTTGATTGTGTTTACGCCTTAAGTCTCCTTAACTGTGTTCATAAAACACCTTTTTAATGATCTTATTCCGCTTACATTACTCTATTTGATCTCTCAGTGCTGTAAAATCCTGTTGGCCAATCAAGCAAACCCTTCAGATCGAGATGTTGATGGGTTCACTGCAGCAGACTTGGCTGAGTACCACGGACACTATGAATGTGCCAGATATCTCCGTGCCATGGAGAAAAACGTAAGCTCTCTTCTCTCACCTCCAGCATATTTAACCAAGAACATTTCCTGCTTTTTGTCCTCTCCTTGTGTCACTGCCCAGCTGTTTGCCTTGGCATGGAAATCAAAGGCTGAACGGCAAACATCTGGAGGATCTTTAAATCTCGGTGAATCATTTTCTTAATTTGTTACATGTATCTCGTTCATGTCACGCCTGCCATTCTCCTGAGCGGTTGTCTTCCACTCAGTCTGATTGGGCTGCTCTCAGTGTAAGAGGTCTGAGAGAGTGGAGGATGAAGGCTGCTGTGTTTAATAAGGCATTACAGGCGATGATAGCGTGAGTGCTGGAGGAGAGTCTTTGTTCTCGGTTTGCCACGGAGGACTCTTTGAGAATAGCTCTTTTGTTTTGTGTGGAAAGCACGACACTTCTTAATGTGACTGATGAATATTTTAGTGTTAACAGCTTGTTTGTGTCTGTTCACATCTTTAACTCACATCAGTGAAGTCAGTTTTCATTGTGCAGCCTGCTTTAATACATGCATGCTACATAATAATTAGGCATGGAGGATAACAGTTGATGCTGACACTGAAAGTTGAGCTTGTGGAGTTCACTGTAAATAGGAAACAGCAGATCGGGGCTAACCAAAAGCGCCTATGGGAGCAGTCTGTCAGTAGACTTGTTGAACATTATAGCTTCACAGCTGTCCACCTGCAGCTTGTAGCAGTTTTTTCCCCGTCACACTTCGCATGCCACCTATAGCGCAGACAACACAGCGACGTGCACATCGTGACCAAAGATGTGGGCCAATAAAAGCCATGAATAAGTCAGCAGAGAAGAGCAGCACTCATAGCTGTAGAGAAGAGGGCGATGGAGAAGCAGCAAGGCATGGCTGCCGAGCTCACCTTTAGAACTCATGCTCCCGTCAACAATGGCGAGCTAATTAGCACAGGGGCCGCAGCGGCGTTGGACACAGCCTGAGCTGCCGCCAGCTTAGGGCCTATCAGTTACCCCTCTCCAGTGGCTCAGGTGGAGGGCCCAGGGGCTGAGTCAGTTATGGGATCCACAAGCTTAGGTTTCAGTGTTTTCACCATTCTGATGCCTGGAACCAGCAACTCTATCCCTCTGTGGACCTGGAGAGCAGGATGTCATGGGCTTCAAACACACGTCTGATTGCGTGGGTCGTGTTTTTGTTTTTTTCCAGCGGCTTGGAAGCGTTTTGATTGTCACCTCTGGACACTGAACAAAGTTGGTAGCAGACAGAAAAGCGTGTCGTGTTTCTTGGCATTATATGAACTGCACACACACAAAGTGAGGCTTGAAGTGAACAAAGAGGTCATCAGACATACAACCTGAAATAACTGTTAATTCATTAGGATTCTCATAATATTTGGAGAACAGACTTTGTAATGCTTCGACCGCCACCGTTGCAGAGATGAAGCGTGCGAGCAGAAGGCAGGCCTTAATTACATTTCTGGTGATGTTTCACGTCTGTAAAGTGCTGCCTAGATCACAGGTTTCATCGGGTCTTAAGTGTCAGTCAGATAATCTCATTTCCGAGCAGCGGCCTGAATGGACTGGGACACTGACCGGAGAGAGAGCTGCGTATTTGGCCTCTCTGCATGTTTGGATCACTCACAAACGAGGTCAGGCGCGTTCAGCGCCGTCAACTGCTCTTCCCTCATCTTGCATCTCAGAAACAGCTGCAATTAAATAAACAGTGCGTGGCGTGTGGTTTACTTCACACTCATTCACACACACATTCACAGCGAGTGGGCCAAAGATACTGTTGTTTTAGAATTTAGGTATTTTTAGTTTGCTTGGACGGAAGAAACACGTTGTCGTTCCCATTCATCACTGTGTTTTTCAAGCACTTGCTACATTTCTAGAAAGTTTTTTTGCTTTGAGAAAGAAAACACATGCTTTCGTAACCGTTTGCTTTTGCGCTCGTTGAAACAGCACAATCACAAGAGAGAGTCTGAAGACATGATTCTGCCTAAACTCCTCATGCTTTGTGGATCTGTCTGAATTAGCTGTGTCACAGGTTCATGTTTAGGACAGACTGTGATATTTTACAGCTCTATGAAATCTATATAAATCATAAACTTATATATACTCACATGCATATTCAATAGTAAAGATACCAAGGTGAAGAAAATAGCAGTGACTGGTCCATTTTAGTCATTATTTTTAAATAAAATACCAAAAATTAACTGGTTACAGCTTCTTAGATGTGAATATTGGTATATTTATTTTCCTATTTTAATTTTTTTTTATTATTATTATTATTTGTCTACAGCAAAGCTTGCGTATTTTATAATAAACGCAAAATAGGCACATCTACAAAGCATGGACACCAAATGGGGAATATGTTCTCCGTTAACTAAATTTGTGATTGTATTATGCAGATTCAAATGTGACAGAGTCCTCACTGCTTGCAGCGATCAATTTCTTCCATTTTCTGTTGTCTACCCTTTATTGTTCAGAGAAAATATCAGTCTTTCCATCACATAATGAACATTCATGGCCATTTATTTTATTGTAAGTTACAACAAGCTAAAACTACTACAATCTAAAGCTACATTTCGCTTTAGCTTAAAATGTTCCTTGTTTGTTGCTCGTAGTACTTTCAGAGGTCACTGTGTTTGATGCTGTTGAACAGTGCTGCATATTTCTGTCTTTGCCAACCTTCTCTGAAAATAACAACAGCATCTGAAACTGCAGCCTCCAAAATGTATGTAGCATTTGTTGCAGTATTTACTGCTTTTGCCTGTGTTCATCTATAGTTGATGCCAGTTTTTAGTTCTGTTTGGCTGCAGGACACTAGTAGATCTTTACAGAGATACAGAAGACCTTCTTGCAATGCCTCAAGTAAACAATCAACAGATTAATCATTAATAATCATTAGTTGCACTTACGTTGATTAAGCAACTGTGATATACATGGAGAAATCGATTTGTTAGTTGGGTATTTCAGGTGTTAAAAATACAGGCAAATGTGGCCACGGTTTGTCTCAGCCCTTTGTTGCCTCTGTTCAGTTTACGGTGTCACATTGTGTTTCCACTGTCACTCTTCACTAATCATTTCAAGTAGACACTTGGTAAATATATATATATATATATTTGTTTGAGCCTGATGAGTGAACTCTTCCATTCAGTTGTCCCGGGTGGAAAAAAAAATCCCCTCGACACACGTGGATAAAATGTCTTTTTTTCCAGCTGCTTTGACAAGTCTTCCGCTGATACCTCCCTTCGTGCAACAACATGACCATTGGTTTGTCCATGCATTAGTGACATTGCCGGTCATCCTATCCTTTCCCTTAATTATTAACAGCATTCTCCGATCAGAGTTTATTGTTTATTGCCTGGCGGTCCTTGGCCACTGACAGAGATGCTCATGATGGTATCAAACAAGTGGTCGCTGATCTTAAGATAACATCACGTCCACAGCGAGGGAGCAGCAGCATCGAATACTTGGCTGCACGAGCCAGTGCCTCTGGATTGTCTCCGTGGAGTTAAGCAGCGCGGTGTGTCCTAGGAGGACTGTTTAAGGTCAAGGTTAGTGTGTTGGGTCTGTTGATCACTGTTGTTGGTGCTTTTTAGCTGCTTTTACTTGCCTTTACTCTTTTTGTGTCTTTTAGTGACTGGGCAGGCTGAGTAATTACTTTTGTAAAATTAAAGGAAAGTTTTGTACGTTCTGTTCGAGAGGCCCAAGCTGGCAGATGTTTTGGCAGCATTTTAACTGTTTTCTGATCAGATGTGGCCTCTTACGGTTAGTCATGACTAATGCTTCAGGCTCATGACCTTACTTTATGTTGTCATTGTTGTTTTTTACAGATTGGACATATTTTATTGTTACGATGTTCCATGATGAAGTAGAAATAGTTTCATTCATTTATTTTTCATCTGTTTAGCAAATAAAATAAAAAAATGCTGTCAGTGCTGGCAAATGCATTTTAGCTGTCAGTTATTAGCCTTGCAAGTATTTGCCTCCGTGGAAGAAACCTGAGAGTATATTACCATGTGATTGGACATGTATTTACACTATAGCGTTCTGTGTATAATGTCCACCCGCTGTATACATTCCACGCAGCAATTTATCACCGTGAACGTGAATATTTCACGTGGAAGCAGGTTGTTTTAATGATTGATTCCAGAGTGCAGAATTACATGTTTCTTAAATACACATGGTGTTCTGCAATACTCTCTCGTGGCTCGACCCACAGGGACCACAGATTACTGTTGCTGCATGTCTTTCGGTGAGACAGCGCTGAGTAGCTGTTTCTTAACTCTTGGCTCCTAATCTGTACTGATCAGGGTCTTTGTGGTCTTCGACAAAGTGGATGCAGGCCAGAAACAGGGTTAGGTTATCTGTATTTGCGTGGCAATTGTGATGGGGGTGCTGATGAAAACCAAATGCTCTCTGGCCACTGCGTCTAATTAACACACACACACACACACACATAAGGTTCATCGTAGCGTTTAGGACATTGAACTGTTACGAGAAGGGTCAGGAAGGAATCAGGCTCCCCCTCCATCCCTTTTCCCAGCCCCCTTGTTGTTTATCTATTTATGGATTGCACAACTTCTGGGAAGTTTAGTCCTCCTCCTGTGTCAGTGTCACAGCATATTTCGTGTTGCTCGACATCAAAGTGCCGTGTGAGAGGAAATGGCATAGACCACCTCATCGACATAAAGCACAACAGCATGCAGCAGCATATTGCGTCTGCCTTTGATGTTTTGGTTACTAATAATGTCCTTGGAGAGCTGAATTTGATATGCATACTGTATGGAGTGCATTAGGACAATGCAGGTTCATTAAAGGGAACGTAAATGTTTCCATACATCCTGCATCCCCCCTTGACTGGTGTGAAATGCTGCTTTATAATGTATTAATGTGTTAACTTTAGTCTAGACATTTTGTATCACTCTATTTTACTTCGGTTAAAGAATTAACAGCCTACCATTGACACGATGAGCCTGTGAAAACATGTTGTCACCACTCAATATATATTAACTTAATATACTTGACTTTTTGACACTAATTTGCCAAGAAAAGGCATGTCACATAATGTGCATGTGAACACTATCCCAACGGAGAGCATTTGTTTCTGGGATTCCGCCTTTTTAGTTTTCCAAAAGGTGTGAATCTCTAGAACTTGTTGTTTTCAACAATCTGTTGTATGTTTTTGAAAGTAGTAACTCAACCTTTAATGACACTAGGCCCTATTCACACGGCTATCACATAAAAAATAATAATTATAATGTAAGAGAACCTCTTTCTGTGGTGTTGGCCGATTGGCAAAAACATGATAACTTGAAAAAGAAAACATTTAATCAGTATGAAGTCACACAGAAAGAGGCAAACTAGGTTTATTGCCTGATTGATACAAAAAACATCTGAATGAACAGAGAGAGAGAGAGAGAGAGAGAGTAGCATTGAAGGATTTGATTTACTGTTGTTTGATTAAAATGAGGAACTTTGGAGGAACAAAGCTCTTCATATGTGTTGTAGTGTAGTTCTATTCAATCCTGCAGCAGTTTAGAAGACGTGAGGAAAGAACTGCAAATGAAGAATAGTAAATGTAAATGTTATGTGACTTAATGTGAATGGCAGAACAATGTAAAGCAGGAGTCACTTTTTTAAATGTTTTGCAAATGGAAATGCTATTAGCAGTTTGTTGTTTATTCTCAGTAAAAGAAAAACTCCTAGACTGCTCTTCCCCCCTCTGCAAGACCTGTATCTAGTATCTAGTAAAGCACAAGTAAAGCACAAAATGTGACAATATTTGCAGACATCGTGTGCAGAGAAGGGCATCGAGGTAATCACTCCAGTGGAGGAGGAAGTGAGGGTGAAGCCGGCTGTTTTGTCGCAGCGCATCAGAGAGGACTACTACGGGAGCCTGAGTGACCCATGCTTGGATTGTCACTGCCCTAACACACAGATGGATAGTTTAAAGGTAAAGTTTTTAAAGGACCCCCTGTGAAGGATTTAGTGACATCTAGCGGTGAGGTTGCAGATTACAACCAACTGAATAACTTTTCCTCACCCCTCCCTTTCTAAGTGTCTTATTCATATTCGTGTATAAAAGAACTTATTCAGTGTAAAAAAAAGTTTTGTTTCTACAGTTGGGGCGCCTGTAGAAACTTGCTATAAAACATAGTGGGTTCCTTGGAAAACGACTCGCTCCCCCAATTTATGAAAACTACTTAACTAACTATTTAGTTTTCTGCTGAATCCTACATGCTGGTGCTTTAATAGGTTTTTAATTCCTTTCTCTAATTTATACTGCAAAGTAACCTGCCTGTGTTTTCTCTTTGTCCAAATTAGCAACCTGAGAGTGAGAGTCCCCACAGGCTAGGTACCCTCAGTCCTCACCTTCTGCTTCATCCACCCCTGCCCAGCCTGAGAGGAGCATTGTCAGTAGAGTAGGCCAGGTTCAAATTGCAACATCAGGTGAGAGAAATATTTAATATTTTTTTAGCAAAGCAAGGCAACTAATGGTTATTGCGTTTAAGTGTTAGTGTAGGTAAGTAATCAAAGTAAAACCCAGAGGTCAGTGCTTATTAATGTGCATTGCTGCTTATGATTTGCATTGCAGTTTTAAAAGGTTTCACACAACCGGAGGCTGCTGGGAGTGAGGTCTCTGCTGAGAAGATAATGTTACCTGATGCATACTGCCTGGCTGAAAGAAAACTTCTTGGTGACATGAAGTCCATCACATCTTATAAACAGTCAGGAATATCAGGAGTCTTCACGGGACAAGCAGTAAGTATACAGTATAAAGTATATGCCAATCAGGAATAACATTATGACGAGATGTTAATAACATTGATTGTTTTGTGACAATACAATGTTCTGCTTGGAAACGTTTCGTCCTGGCATTTATGTAGATGTTACTTACTGTAGACATGTACTACCCACCAAGACCAGAGCAGACACCCCCACCCTACAGCAATGACACTCCTTGATGGCAGCAGTCATCCCCAGCAGGATGCAGCCTGACACAGACAAACACACAAAAACAGCTTAGGAACAACTCAAAAACATGAAAAACAGCACAAGGTGTTGACCCAAGCCTCCAAATTCACTAGATCCCAAACAAGTTTCTGTGGGATGCTCTGGAACAAGCCTGATCCCCAGAGGCCCCTCCCCTCAACCCATAGGAGCCAAATGCTGAATGAATGAATGAATGATGAGTCACACTGATTTTGGAGGAACACAGAGACCTTCACAATGCTAGGAAGGTGGTCATAATGTTGTGGCTGTTATGGTGCATTTGCTTTCTTTTTTGTTATGCTTTCGATAAAATGCTAATAATTGGAGTACTCCTGTCTATGCTCTCTGCAGAACAAGATGGTAGTCCTGCCTACTGAGGAGGCCAACTTGTCAGACATCGACTATCTGGTGCCCACCCACGATGAGAGAGGTTGCCCCATAGCTGAGTGGAAGAGGCAAGTCATGGTGAGACAGCTGCAGGCCAGGCTGCTGGATGAGGAGGATCAGAGGAGGAAGGTAATGTCATGCTAAAGTTTAAACAATCATGATATAATATCTCAAGTCAGGAAAACATCGGATTTGTTTGGTCCAAACACACTGTTGCATGTTGGATTAAACAAGTGAGTTATGGGGGTGTTTAGAGGTTGATGAGATTATTTAGACTGGTTACAGACAGAGAGTGAATAATTAAAGGATAATGTGAACCTTTATACAGTTACAGGAGGCGCTGGCTTTTAATGCAGCACTATGTGACTGAGCAGTGGCAACCGAGCGGTAATTGCCGGCACTTTAAATTCTGTTGGCTTGTTAGTTTGAGGAGTGAAGGGTACTGGAGCACGACCTGTCAGCTGCTCATGCAACAAATATCACATATCACATAATATCAAGCAGCATGGATGGATGGATGGATGGATGGATGGAATTGTGAGTGTATTTTGTAACCCTTTTGCCAAAATGCTGTGCTGTGCTGCAGTTTACAAATTCATCTTAACTCAGGCAGTAACACTAAATCTCTCATACAGTCGGTCATTTGTTTTTTGGGGAAATTGGAGGTAAGGCTTACTGAACTGGAAGCATGGCTCGGCACTATGGAAAATAACCCATTAGCTGCAATGACCGCTCAGGGCTGGACCCAGTCAGGGCCCAGTAGCCAGTGCGTACCGACCCAGTGAAGCCCCCGTTAGCCTTTTCTCCTGGCAGGACCAGGCTGGCTGGGTAACAGTATGAAGGAAGCATGGACCTGTGGTTCACCACCAACCACTTTCCGTTAAAAAATGGATTTCCCCTCTCCACACACCGTTGAAAAACCATCTCTGATAACTGACGGCTCCATTGTGAGAAAAAGTGAAAATATAGACTCAGATGATTGTTAAATGTATTCCAGAGGCCAGGGCGGAAGTGCTGAATCATGCTTTATACTGCTCGCATTGAATGAGTGAACATGTTTTTTGTTCTTCACATTGGTGGAAAAAAAACTAATGTGAAGAAATGTGTAATGTAGAATACCAACCTAGCTTCTTCTCAGAGCTAGCTAATGACCCAGACTAGGTGAGCACTTTTTTTTTCTTGGAGCTTGTACCTGATCACCCCAAGTAACACAGTACAAGCACAATCATTTCCTTAAATTAGATGCTATTTACAGTATTTAGAAATAACAGTGTGTCCTTCACACTTAGATTTACACTTAAACATACTCATTAAATTTTATTAAGATTGTTGAGATACAACTAGGAAATGATTTATTAGTTAAGTGGAAAAGAGTAAACTGTATGATAATCATTATATTTCTAATGTTTTATTTTATTTTCTTACCTGTAGCTTTCAACTGCGTACGAAATTCCTTCACTTTTTGCTTCAAGCCACATTGATAAAGATGATCATCAACAAATAATACACACACAATGCTATTTCACAGACTTAGCAGTTATGCCGAGCTTCCTAAAGCCAGGCATAAAGCAGATATATTTTCATGCACACTTAGAAACACGTACAAAAAACAAACAAACAAAAAAACACGTAAAATGACAATTTAATTTCTGCAAATGAATTTTGTACATGATTTCCTTGTGTTGTATCCTTCCATTGAAGCAGCATTCAGACGACATTCATGTGGATCTGATCCACCAGTCAGAGGCCTGTTCAAGTAAATAAACTTGCAGCTATTCTAGATCATTGCTTACTAAGCAGCTTTACGATAGTTGGAGACATGGCATCAGGACTCAGTGAAAGTGTCAGAAGTCAGACTGTTTTTCTAAGCAAAGAAGGATTTTCCCAGCTTCAAGCTGTGGCAGACTGAATGTTTCAAAGTAAAACACTTTGACACTTTTAAAACACTGGTTCAATTGTGTCTAAATCTCAGACAGGCAGACCAAAATGATCACACCATCAGGAGGTCCACTATTCGAGCTTTGTTCACTGAGAGATAGAAAGAAGACAAGACACTCAGATAGATAGATAGATAGATAGATAGATAGATAGATAGATAGATAGATAGATAGATAGATAGATAGATAGATAGATAGATAGATAGATAGATAGATAGATATCTCATTTTTGGTAATCAATCACATTAAACATTGCCTGCTTCCACAGACTAAATAAAAAAACTCAGCCAAATTTCTCACTGTTGGCTGAAGTATTTTCTCAACAGTTAATGGGGTAGGGTCATTTGTTGTTAAAAAAAAAAATTAAAATTAAAAAATGGTGGTCTGACTGTAATTCTATTCTTAATCTGCATTATTGAAACTTTGAAAACACTTGGAAATTCAGTCACCATTTACTTTTAATTGCCCATAACAAATCATTGGATACATGACACATCGCGAGTCAAGTCATACTTTGAGGTTTGGGCGAGGTCTGGACTGCAGTTTTACTGTATCATTACTTTTTTTCATGCACGCCAAAACCATTTGAAATGTTAAAAAGACATTTCTGCATTTTTATCTGCATGCTGTTTGCTTCTTCTTTTACAGGAAAATGGGAGCAGGTATGCCAAAGTCAGCTGGAGGTACTCCCAAGCCCACAATGCCATCTTGGGGCCCTCTGGTGAGCTGCTGACTGAGGATGATCTCATCTATCTGGAGCAGCAGATTGCCAACGTCTCCATGCAGAGGAACTGTGAAGGCTACGAGCTGGAGCTGGCTCGTCTAGCTGAGGAGCTCCGGCACATCCTGCCAGCTCCCATAGTCAACATCACAGTCAACACGCAGTTCAGAAACTTCACAAGTCAAGTTCCCTTACCTGTGTGGTGCGGCCGTATCTCAGGCATCGTGAAGAGCATGTCTCTGCTCATGACCAACCTGACAGACCAGCCGTACTGCAAGATGCCCAACACCGACCTGATCACTGTGTTTTCTCAGACACCACACAGACAGAACTCCACCAGGGGACGCAGGGAGAGGATAGAGGATGAAATCCATCAGTTTGGAGTGTCGGTGAGGACTCTTAAGTCAAATTTTGAAGCACAGAACTCACCTTTGTCAGACGAGCCGCAGGAGTCAGTCGTGTTAAGCTCTTCAGCACAGAGTGAGGAGACAAACTCAGAGAAAGAGCCGATGGTGTTGAACCCAGCCCCAGAGACAGACCAGAGCAGTGACTCCGGCATTGACTATGACGAAAATGTTACAGATGTCCTGGAAACCACCAGCCTTAGAAAAGAGCGCATAGTTGTTCTGTTCTTAGGCCACTGGAAGAAATCGGCCTACAGCGTGACACTGAAGAGCAAGGATGCAGTGGAGAGGAAGATGAGCGCCGGAAACCAGGAGATGGATGACAAATCTGGTTCTGATCGCAGGGGCAGCATGGAAAGGGCCCGGTCGGGGATAATGAACAGTTCCCTGGGACATTTCTTCAAGCAGAGGAGTGCTGTCAACAAGATGCTGGGAAACTGGAGGAACATGATTTCCAGTGTCCCTTCCAGACAGATACGCAGGTAGAGTTGGATGACTATTTAAGTGTATAATGTATTAGCCTCCTTAGCCTGACATGCCAGATAGTCTGTTATACACTACTATCTGAGGCATTGTCCTTGAAATCTGTAAGGATACAGCAATCACTTTTAAAAGAATGTTTGGCTGGTGATTAGATGGATCATCTGTCAGTGCCTATTTCTTTAGCCAGTAATATCGAAGAATCTGAGGAGCCTTGAACGCTACAGTAGCTAGTTATGCTTTTAACATGTCTGACTAGTCTTGATATCTTTGGAAGAATGATTTGTCAATTTCCCTGCGGGAACTTCCCAAAAGGATTAATAAAGTTGTCTATCTATCTATCTATCTGATTTGACTCTTAGCTGGAACGCTTAGTAGTGGCCATCACCACACCTAAAATTCACCCATTGCTGGATAGTGTCTGGTGTGCACCCTTGAGGATCATTCTCAGGGGTAAAGCCTGGCAAGATATCACCACAATCCAGATGCTTAGACACTAGGTGGCACTCGTCTGAGCAGTCGACTTCTACTGCACCACTCACTGGAAGTTGATCAGTTCTTTTGTCAAATTATATTATGTCAAATATAAGTGTTGAATGAATGAAAGAAAAGAATGATACACTTCTAACTAAATCTGAATACTTAACTGGAAATTGGATTTAGGGCTTGCTAACTGACTTCATTTTTCTGTTCAGTCACAACTTTCATAAACCCTTTTATCTGCAAGCAGGATTATATTAACAACAGCTGTGCAGCTAGCAATGGGCATAAACAAAACGTAACCCTAACAACACATCAAGTTAGCATCTGCCACAAGTGGTGCAAAAAGCTGACCAGTTAGTCAGCTAAACCATCGGATGCTTTTGTAGAGGTTGGTTGAGATCAAATTTGGAGGAAAGAAGCACAACTTCAAAGTAATGCTATCTGCTGAACGTGTTAATAGGCCGTTGTTTGCAAGCTAGTAAATCAAGGCTTCAGCTTGTGATTTATTCTGCCCTCCAGCAGAAAATAACCATAAAAATGCATCTTTAAACTTTAGTTTCCTGAACTTGGGGTTCTGTATTTTCATTACCCATGACACAGTAGTCAAGCACAGCAGTGCTTTGAGACAGACCTAATGTCATGCTAACGCCATGTCCTCCATGATAATTATTTAACAGCATATTAGAGACTAAACACAAACCTAAAGCAGGGTTGGGTTTTATTGTAATTGTGTGGTTTTGCAGCTTTTTGGTATATTAGGTTTTGGCTCTATGGCTCTAGATGAAAAGTGGAGGAATTACAGACTTTGTGTTTTAAATTTCGGTCCATCCGTTGTTAAGATATTTCACTCATAACCATCCCTATAAATTAATGGGGTTTGAGATCTGTACAGAATGTTATTTATAGACACCGTAGTTAGGCTAGTTTTTCTTTCATGATTGCAAATTTAGTATCTTCAGCTTTTGAAGCGTTAGTCAGAAAACCCAGAACTTTGACAGCATTCCCTCTGAGCTCTGGAAAATATGTGATTCAGTGACAGATTCATAGCTATTGAAAATAATGTTAAACTTCACCCCAGTGTCAAGGCTTCTTGTGTAACCATATAGTGTTATTCACAGACTCCACAGGCAGAAAGCCCTCTACTCCCCGGAGCAGTTCTTACCTCGTCTCGATGGCGTTCCTGTAGAGTACGACAGCTTGACCCTGGATCTCTTCATGCTGGGCTACTTTCACATCCTGGAGCTAGAGCTGCCCGTGGATGAGCGCAAAATGAGGCACCTGCTGTGTTTCGAGGTGTTCGACCACATCGGGAGCTTCCCTTGGGAGATGGTCAGAGACTTCCATAAGGCTGTCATTCAGGAAATTGAGGCTGGGAACCGCGAGTGGAAGGACGGCTTTGAGGACATTAAAGTTAAGTTCTTTGGAAACACAGTGAGTCAGCCTGAAACCACTGTGGATGTAGTGAAGCACAGCCTCCCAGAGGTGAGACAGGTCCCTAAAGTCATTGTGCAGACACCTACGCCTGATGAAGGGGTGCTCCACGGCGGAACTGACATTTCCAGTTTTAGCAATGACGAAATTTGTAAATACATTGACCGCAGCTTTGCTTTTTGGAAAGAGAAAGAGGCCGAGATTTTTGATTTTGAGTAGATGCTTGTGTCATTTTTTTAAATTTTTTTGTATCCTTAGGGCTGGGTATCAAACCTGAGTAATGTTTCAATTGTTAACTGAGATGTCTGAAGAGAGAAACTACCAAAAGTTGTCACAGACTGCTTTGCCAGGTTGTATAGCATTGTTTACCTATTATTTGATTTGATATCGCCTGATCTGAATTTTGTTAATTTTATACCATTTTGTTTGATTGTGTTTACAAATTAAAAATCAGGATATTTCAGAAGTTTGGACTTTCTTGCTTAATGTTTCGAATTTTTATTTATTTATTCTATTATATAATAGAATACTAAGAGATATTTTTGTATTGGTGTCAAACCAATAAGATCAACAAATTGCAAACCATACCCAGCCCTATTACAAAACAGAGTGCTTAAAGTGTGTTTTACTGCCAGTAGACGTTTGTTTTGACGTTAAAAGGTTTTGTAGTTAGTTGGTAAGAAAGTTTTTAATGTTGAACACCCCCAACACAGCCTGTGGTCCAAAATAAATTATACACAGATCTTGATTATTTCATTATTAACATAATCTAATAACTAATATCTATTAATTTCACTGAAATTACACATCCTTTCATTTCTTTCTTTTTTAAAAGCACCTTAAAATAAACCTTAATCACACTAACCGCTATAAAACAATTTGTTTACCACAGCAGTCTGTTGCTGTCGATCCATTAATCAGTTGTTGTCACATTCAAAATTGTTGGTGCAACTTGGCTTATCTCCTTTGCTAGCTTCCAGGCTAAATATGAGCCTCCAGTAGCAGCTGAGGGTCCCGTACATGTTGTTTGGAATCTGACTTCAGCGCAGCGTCACTTTCTGGCCTAAAAATAACCGTGAACAACAGGCAGTCCACCCCAGTGACTTGGCAAAAGCTTTTTCGCCATGCTGCTCACTCCAAGTTGATCTAAGCAGCCTCTACAAACAGCTTCCTTTTTTCTGATTACTGGGAGGATGAGCCATTATTTCCATTTTCTGCCTATGTGGTGAGTTTTGTTGTTGATTGTTTACAGTGTTTGATGACAGGAAGTGTGATTTCTGGTTAACTTTAGAAAATATTACAGTCCAGTTGAGCCAAAAGTACTTTGTGGTGCTTGTAACAACAAAGTGTTGCCACAATTAAAAGACAAGGCCTTTGTGCAGTAAGATAAAGAGAAACTGGCTTCTAACTAGTGAAGTTTTTTTTCTGTGTAAATGACTTCTCCTCCTGACCACTTGCTTTTAAGCTGCTGTTTTTTCTGTATGATGCAATTGTTTTCCAAAATAAACACCATGGGCTACTGAGCTTCCATCCTTCTTTGTGATTTTGATCTTTGTAGCAAAGTAATTTCTGATCTTTCGTTAAGAAGTTATTGTTATTAAGATATTGTACAAGAATCAGTTCTTTACATTTAAATATTTCCTCTGTGATCTTAGGTAAGTGCTGAACTCAACTGTGTTGTTGACCCTGCTGAAAGAAGATTTGACCTACAACTTGAACTGAAGCCGATCATGGTGCGCAATGTAGACGACCTGGACTTCTGCCTGTCCTCCCACCCTCAGAGCATCTTGGAGGGCTTGCGCTCACTTTGCTCTCAACCCAAACTCGTCGATGTAACACTGAGCGCGGGCGGGCGGGATTTCCCCTGCCACCGTGGCGTGCTGGCCCTCTGCAGCATGTACTTTCGCTGCATGTTCTCAGGGGACTTTGTGGAGAGCATCACTGCACGTGTGGAGCTTCAAGATGTTGATCCGGATATACTAAGCTGCTTGCTCGACTTCGCCTACACAGGCAAACTAACCATCAACCAGAGCAATGTGGAGGGGTTGATCTGCACCTCCAGCCAGCTGCAGTTCCAGACAGTGCGAACCGTGTGCAGCCGGTACCTCCAGCACCAGATTGATGCAACCAACTGCTTGGGAATCCTGGAGTTTGGGGAGATCCACGGCTGCCCTGAGGTGGTGGCCAAAGCATGGGCCTTCCTCCTGGAGAACTTTGAGGCTGTACAACAAGGTGAGGAGTTTCTGTTTTTGGGAAAAGACAGGCTGGTTGCCTGCCTATCGGATGAAGGACTACAAATCAGATCAGAATGCACTCGTGTGGAGGCTATCCTGACATGGGTTAGGCACCACAAGGAGTCTCGACTCTGCCACCTTCCTGAACTCCTTCCCTTGTCCCGTCTCTTTCTACTCAGCCTGGACTACCTGGCTGACACCCTACTCAAAGACAGTCTAGTGCAGGCCTCTCCCAGCTGCAAGGAAGCTGTGGAAAAAATTCACAGAGAGGTCAGTAAGTTTACACTTCTTTATCTTTTTTTGCTCAATCTGTATAAATTTCCAAAAACGATTATGCCTTTTACTTTTCGTAGAAAATGGATTTGGCACCAGACTATCTGGACAGATTCAGCAGTCAGAGTCCACAACCAAACCTGCAAGAGGTGCTGTTTGTAATGGGAGGTCGTTCACTGGATGACTCAGATGATGAAGACGACTCAGATGAGGATGAGGACAGAGACCCAAGGCTGCAAAGACTGCTACCCAGGAACTGTGCCTTCTACAACACAAAGACTAGTAAAAATATTTTTCCTTCTATCAAAGTTTCAAGTTAGTTTAGGTTCAGATTCCATTTCACTTTCCAGATTTGTTGGGAAATGTCCGCCTGATTCCTCAAAACAGTTTGGCAGATGTCGTGGGTCGTTAAACGTTGCGCTGACAGAAAAATGGCTCTGCAGACATGTGGTCTGGATGTGACAAAATTGGATCATCTTCTCAGTTCCTCAAATCAGCGTTTTATTGCACAGGCTGGAAGAAGGCATCTGTGTTATGTTTTTCACATGGGATGTTAAAGAAAAGATTTTTTAAGATTTCTGGTTTTATGGAGGCACGACAACTCTCGCCAGAAGTTGAATGTCTCCCAGAAAAGTTACACTTCTTGACAGTTTCAGGCCAGCAAGTAATAACATAAATCTGACTTATTTTCACTTAAATGGTCCTTGAGGACATTTTTGCATCTTTGCCTAATTTCCTTAGCTTGCATGCTGTGTTGGTTTGCCTCCCTCTCTGTGTGGTCTTCAACAGTAACTCCCTTTTTCTTCCCACTCCAGAACAGTGGCATGAGCTCCCTAATTTCCCCAATCCCAACAAGTGGGGTTACTCCTTGGTGTCTTTGAACAATGATGTGTATGTCACAGGTGAGTAAAGGATTGGCAGAAAAACCTATAAAGGCAAATGCCAAAGCAGTGAAAATAAACCGTTTCCAAGTTTTTCTTGTGAGGAATGCAAAACAATGTCAAACTTTTGACAAAGTGCTCCTGTCCATCTGAAAGGGGGCTCGCGAGGTTCGAATACCAACACCTGGTCGACCACAGAGACCTGGAAGTATATCACAAGAGAGGGGAGATGGGTTACTGTGGCACCCATGCTCCGGCCTCGGACTAACCACACATCAGCAACACTCAACGGGGAGATTTACGTCATTGGAGGTAAGAAAATAAATATGGTCCTCGCATGTGTTTCTTTAAACCTGCAGTTCTTCCACTGAAAAACTCTGATAAATTCAAGGAGCTCATCTGCTCTTTAGCTGCACACTTCAGTTCATTCAAGGTGATAGCTTCTCAGAATTAGCTCCATGTGGTGGAATATTGTCAAGTAAGGAGAGGATCTGAGAGCAGGAAAGGTTTTATTTTTGCATGTAGTTGCATGGCATTGCGACTCATTTTCATATGAATATATCACGTTTATAAGTACACAATCTGATTTTGTGATTCTCTTTTAGGCACAACGTTGGACCGAGTGGAGGTCGAGCACTATGACCCTTACAACGACACCTGGGCCATGACGTGCCCTGCCTTAAAATATGTGACCAACTTCACTGCTACAGCTTGTCATGGGAAGCTCTATGTGATTGGCTCTTGCGCCGTCAAGTACAATGCACTCACTATGCAGTGCTACAACCCTGTTATAGGTAAGGGTGTTCTGAATGTATATTCCTGCGTGGGGCAACTTTCTAAATTAAAATCACTGATTGACGAAATGATTTTAGATTTTATTAATCACAATTGAGAATTTATAATCAAGTATTTGCTTTGACACCATTCTATTCTGGCATATTTAAAAATCAGGTTAGTGTCCTACTCTTGTGAATGACGAAGACATATGCTTATTTTCTTGATGGTGGTATTGTGTTGAATCAAATCAAAGTCAGAAATTAAAGTGCCATTCTTATTGTTTCATCCCATTTCACTACTTTACACAATCTATCTATCATATATAATTCTGTATGGATCTGTATGCCTGCTAACTGATGTATGTGTCAACATTTTGTAGATAACTGGATCAGCATATGTTCACCCTTTATCCCTAAGTATTTGTCCTCTCCTCGTTCTGTCTGCGTGGATGGGATCATATATCTGGTGGCTGACAACACTAAGAAAGTCTACTCATATGATCCAGAAGCAAACATGTGGCAGAAGGTGGGGACGACATCTCTCTAATGCTAACAACAGTAATACAGTAATAAGAATCAACGTTGTACTCTTTTGACATGAGTTTTACCAGCACTCTCCTTCTCTTCAGGTCCAGCTTCTTCACATGCTCCATGAGAATGGTGGCCTCGTAAGCCTGGATGGGAGACTGTTTGTCACTGGAGGTCACTGGAAAGGCATGGAGGGGGATTATGGGGTGGAAGTGGAGGTTTACAACCGAGCGTCCAATACCTGGGAGGTGGACACCTTCCTTCCAAGACTTTGGTTCTACAGTGGAGTCTGCACCATCTTTCTAGACCCATCCCAGTGGTCTGAAGTTTTCCCAGTGGAGTCAACATAATAGCTCCCTGTCTGATCTCACAGTGGGAGAGTTCCCAGAGACACTCGTATCTGTGTTACGCTGCAAATGGAATGCTTATCCCAGGATGGCATTGTGTCCTAGAATAGTGTGTAACATGATCCTCAGGTGTCCTTGGATGTTTTCAGGGCTGTACATGGCAGCTCAGCAGGTGTTTATTTATACTTTGTATCATGTGTTTGAGATCTGATTTGTGCTATAGAATGGTGCCTGTGAATCATTATCAATCAATGCAGAAATAGTTTGTGGGGTACTGTTTTCAGTAATGTTTTTATTGCTACTATAACTTGCTGTTGAATATGAACTGGAAATAAATAAAATGTGTTGCTGAAAGGGGTACACCACCTGTAAATCCTCTATGGGGAACATTGTAACTAAACCCTTAGTGTCTGATCATTAACCCATTGGAATCCCGCAGCCTGACTCGTGGCGTCGGTCATGCCATGGTAACACCCAAGCCAGCATTCTATTTCTGTGGCAACGACACCGGAAGCGCGAGGTCACCATGGCAACGTCGACAGGGGGTTCTAATGGTGCTACTTGTTTGCTGTCGTTCCTGAAGTTTGACTTTTTAAATTCAGTCAGTATTTTTCGTTTTTTTAATTTTCTTCTAAGTGCTTAGGATCCAATTAGTTTATTTTATCACCTAGTGAAATGCTTGGTTTTGACTCGACGTCTGAAGACTCCCTGTCGAAAAGTTGATTAGCATAAAGCTAGCTAACCATCAGCGCAAACATTTTATTATTAAAAGCTGGGCCACCTTCGCCATGACTTCTCAACGGGCTCAAGGTGCACGTTCACCTAGACTGGAGGCTGTGATTCAGGTTGGTACTATGAATGTTTTCCGCTGGTTTAATTAGCACGGGTGTAAATAATTGATGATGGTCCCATTCCATATAGTCTCGGATGTCACTGTTCAGAAGTAAATGTATAAGTTAGTTGAAAACTAATTTCCGTGCTTTCTGTCTTCTCCTGAAAAGTAACTATATTTATTTATGTACATTACTGTGCTGTGCTTATTTACGTAGCCTATTTAAATTTTATCCTGCTTTATATTTTTTGAAAATATTTCGTATACTCAACAACGGTACACTACCACGTTTGCTAGTTGTTGCCAAGTGGCAAATAGAATTTATTGATATTTACACTAATCAACAACAACATTAAAACCACTGACAGAAGAAATAAATAACACTGACCATCTTGTAACAATACAGTGTTCTGCTGGGAAACTTTTGGATAGATAGGTTTTATTTGTCACATGCACAGTTATACATACACTGCACTGTGAAATATATTCTTGTACCTGCAGCCAGGAGCTGTCTTTAGTGTGGATGTCACTTTGACATCTGCCACTCATCTACCAATCAGTGTATTCAGAATTCTGTATCATATGCTGCATTATTTTTGATGAACTGACCAAATCCAAAGTAGTTGAAAATGATCTCACCTTTGTAAAAGGGCCATCTGCCGCTGTAGAGCACTTTGTTCCCAAGTATAAGTACATAATTAACTCATAATTCAGGTGCCTTAGATTTCTGGTATTACTACTTTTAGTTTGATTTGAGTTCTTTTATTATTGTATTCTGACCTCATTGAGTTTGCTCTTTTGTACTCAGTTATGTGATGTGACTTCTTGTGGTTGTAGAAATTGGAAGAGTCTCTGCTTCATTCTGACGGCAGTTCAGGAGAGAGGAGTCTGACACTTCAAAGTGACGGACAAGAATCTGGAGCCACGTCTATGCCTGTCTCCACTCGCATCCGCCAGATCATCACCCGCAACCTGGCTGAGCAGCCAGCTGGTAAGAAGAGAGTTTTAATTGTAATGCCCAGACAAAAGCAGTTGATCCATCCAGTCCAAACAATAACTCTGCTTTGCTAGATATTAGTTATCGCTCTGTATTACATGTGGTAAGACGGACACTTCGGTATGCATGATCTGTTTTCTAATCCCAGGTGAGAGCTCTGAGGTCAGCGATCCGGAGGAGAACAGGGGCCCAAGGGAGCAGATTTCTTCTAACCAGATGGACCGTGACCAGCCACTAGTTAAACAGGCCAGTCTCTCAGACAGGGTAGGGGTGACACAGGGCAGTGACACATTCTCAAGCCAAGGTCAAGCTGTGGAACATTATTTACATTTTTAGCATTCATTATACTCATGCTATTGCAGCTCAGTGTTTGTTCTGCTAAGAAAAAGGAAAAATAAGTAGGATGTCACCATAAATTACAAAACCGACCAAACTGCATTCAAAGGTGAAATCACTAAGGTAAGCACTGCTGACTCATGTCATCATCTCATTATGCTCACTCTTGATTTGAGCAGCAATACACAAGAAATGTGTCAGTGTAAATAATTGTTACTGTCAACTTTTTTGCATAGGAAGTGATTCCCACACAAGTTGTGTTTCCTGATGTTTTTTCCATGTCTGGTCAAATTAGCACTTACATGAGTCGGAGAGCTGTAGATGGTGCATTTATTCTGTTTTGTTTGGAAATGAAATTAAGAAATTCAGCCACACTTGAGTATTGACTGCAAAAAAAACTACATTCATTTGAAACGGAATATGGTTACAGTAAACATCAGTGTAGCACCACTCTTTCCAGCAGGGAAAGCCATTTGGGGCTAAACAAGCAAACAGCACAGGAAGATTGGGACGCCTTTGCATGTACTGTAATGAAAGAAATAGGACAGAGTGTGTACAGACTCACTGTTAAATTAATGTGCCTTTGCATATGCACATATGGTATTTTATACATTTTTGTTTCATTAGAGGCTGTAGAATTACAGTTTATACATTATTCAGTCCTATATAAGCATCCATTGTGCATGTGTGTGTGGGGGTGTGTGTGTGTTTATATGTGTAAATAAGAGAGGGGATGGTGGTTCATGAAGGGTTTCCTTGTGGTCTGTTCAGGTAGACTCAGGCCCCCTGTACTCATGAGGGCCGGCGTCTCCCTTCATTGCCCCCCATGGTAGCCTCTCCATGTAGCTGCTCCTGTTTTTGGGGGAAAATTGTGAAGGTCACCGGCCTCCGCCCTGGAGACTGTCGAAGAAAAAGTTCATTTTTTCACAGCGCACAAAGCAGCCATTTGTGATAACACTGCACTCATTCTGCTGTTTGAATCCAATGAACTCATGCTGCTTGTTTTGCTCTTTACTTTAATTTACTCTCTATAGCCGTGACTATAAATAGAACTTAATTAACTTGACAGATATATATATAGCATATTTATTATGTTGATATTTTTAGACGTGTGAAAAAGCAGAACCAAACAGAGGCAAGTGTTTCTGATATTTGATGCTCAAACAAAAGAGAGGCAGTAGTAGTAGTCTCTGACAAGTCAGTAAGTTCATTGCAAGACTCCTGTTGTGACTTGTCGAAAGCTCCTGTCTTCTCTTTACTACTTTTGAGCAAAAACAGCGTGACTGTTTGCCAGCTTTGATTTAATGTGAAGTTATGGCAGTGTGTTAATCAGTGCCTGAGAGCCAAATACCGGGTGCTGCTATTGCAAGTAGATGACGCTCAGGTTCAAGCCAGCAGTTTTATGTTCACAGCTTTCTCCCTCAATATTTACTGCTAAAAGGATCATGTTTTTGAATATATACCGTGCAATAATATCTGTCATTATATATTGTGTCCATATCCTTGTGTCTTGTGCTTCCGAAAGCCAGCAGGCAGTGCATATTGTCAAAATGACATATTTATTATTTATAATTCAGTATTTTTACTGACGTCCTTTCTAGATGTTGATATCAACATTTTCGACGACAACGATATTTTCTGGCATTGAACTGTTTGCTTCTATCATGTGCTTTAAGAGCACACAAAAGAGAAGCTTAAAACTTACCCTATGTATTTTAATATAATTCCTTTGTAATCACTTTAGTGAAAATTGTCACAGAACAGTGAAAGTCTTTGCTGGTTATTATCTGATTACATAGAAATTATGAGAAGACTCCAAGAAGTCACTTGTCTTAGAGTTGTGTAAATTATTATGCAAATGCACGAACATCCAGTCTGTGATCATTACTGCGCTTTAGAGGTGCTGAATTGGGAGTCTCAATTCCAATTTAAGACCCCGACCCAGAATACCTCTTTCCAGTTGTAATACTAAGCTTAGCTAAGCGTCTGCTGGTAAAAACTTATTATGTAATATTTAGACTTGAGCTTAGTAACAATCATGTGGTTTTACATGAATTTAAATAATGTTAACTATTATTACTAGGAATAACTATTCCTTCATAAAGACTTGTTGTTTTTTTTAAGTTAGAAACAAGGTGGATACCTTGATAACTCTACACCAAAAGTTGTCATAATCTGTCATAATGTTAGCTGAAGTCATTCCACCACAAGATATGTGACAGTTTAGAAACACACATTATCCCACATCCAATTTTAACCAGCTTTCCTTGAGACTCTTTGAGCTTACAGAAGACTATTAACACAATACTGGTGAAGTCACACCTGGACGCTGAAAGTCTTCCTCTGTGTCTTTTGTGACCCCAGAAAATTGCACCTGAACCAGGACAAACCTTGACCCAGCTGTGAGTTGGTCTCAGGAGATTTAAGAACATGTTGGGGTGAATTCTGAACCTTCTGTGTTGCTTTTGGAGCCATGCCAGTATGCATTTTCTCAGACATCCGTACCGTGCTGCCTGAACGTTTAGTGACTGCCTGCACAGTACTGCAGTGTGGTGGTCAAATGGATAAAGATAACTCTTGATGAATGATGTCTGACACCAACTGCAATTTGATGGTGCCCTCTGGAATCCTGAATCCTCTGGGTCTCTACGTAACAACCCTGTCAAACATAGTTGGTGCAGATAAAGTCTGTTTTTAGAGATCGTGTTACTGTCTTCTTCTTCCCTGATACCCCCTCTGTTTCCAGTTTGTTTTTCCTGCTGGCACAAACCCATTCATGTAGGCAGCAGTTTGGAGGGAACACTGCCAAAAGTCTGACTCGGTCAACTATCAGTGAAAATCGTAAAAATGAATTGCCTTCCCTAGAGAAAACATTCTTAAAAGCCTCTATGAATACTGCATTTGTGATGAAAGTATTCAATTAAATAACAATTGACATTAGGTTTCACATGTTATCCAACTCTAAAGTCAAACATTAAAAATACTCTTGACTTCTTTTTCACATGTCAAAATGTCTAATCAGATGTGAAGCCTTAAACTGATTGAGTGCATGTATGTATAGGTTTTGTACGGCAATGTCCTTCCCAGGGGCATTTGTGCGACGTGCTACGATACTAACCACATACTGTATTTGCTCAGATCATTTGTATCCCTTATATGCCAACACGGCAGCTGCCCTTATGACCGAGAAGTACACTGTATAGTAACATGCTCATAGCAGTTCCTCCTCCCCCCTTACATTCTCCCTGTTTGTTATCCCATGTTGTGTAATTACCATCAGCGATGATACATAAACAGCTTTCACAATCAGCTGGGGCTCTTTCACAGAGTCAGCACTCAGGGGGTAATGTGAGGGGAAGGGGGAACGGGTATGTTTTTCAAGTAGGATAGTACGTTTTTGGGCAGCTTGGGGGCGATGGACATCCGCTCCAGCTGTGTTTAGGAATCTGACAGATAGTGCACTCCATTAATTCCCTTTATTAAACCTCTGGGCCCAGGCCAAGCCAGAGAAAACGATTGCAGCTGTAACCCTTCACATGCTGGCTGGACTGTGCACTCATGGCCAGATGTCGCCCTGGGTGAGTCATAGATAGAAAGAAAGGGGACTGAGGTTGTGGACTTGTTTGTGGATGTGCCTGAAAATGTATTTTGGATAAGATACTGGTCTGTATTTGCAGTCCTGGTGTTATATAGTTTTAATGGGAATGGGGTTAGAGCAATGCAAAACATGTCCAAAGACACTACACAAACTCAGCTAAATGGTTAGATAAACCTGAGTTATCAGATCTCCAAATGTTGTGACATTAGGTCAGTGAGAGGATATTGTAATCATAACTTGGTAACTGGATGAATTGGATTTTGATCTACCACATGAGCAAGGCAGCAAGTTTTGGCCCAAACACCAAAGCCTTCACAAGGGCCTTGAAAATGATTCTCTTGTTGCTTGTTGGCAGATGAATCAAAGCAAGATTATCCCTTGATGTTGTTTGAAATATTTATCAAAAGAGACAATAGAAGGAGTGGCACAAATCATAAATATCAAGAAATATAAAAACATAATTCAAAGCACATTTAAAGAGCCTGAAAACTCTTTGGAGCCATAAGCACAGCTTAAGGAACAGATACTATAGATAAAAAACAAAAGGAACCATAGCATGCATATGGAAGCATAAAACATACCATGACACAAAGCCTGTTTTTGTATAAATTGCATTATGAACATTATTGCAGGATGGCAGTAGATGACCTCAAAGAACTGGGCTTTAGTGGGATTGGACTCAGCTCACTTTAGGGAGCCGTGGAGGCTACTCAAGAGTGACTGTACTCTGAAGCAGGTCATAAATAGCAAGGGTGTTCAGTGAGTACACTTTTAGGCCTCCACTAAGCCCTGTAAGCCCCAGAGTTAGGCCAGATGGAGGACTGGGATTACTCGCTTTTCTCTTTTGCCTTTACAGTCACCACTGTATGGGTGTGTTGTGAAGAACAACGAGTTCAAGCTCACTTGGAGATGTGGGTGAAGAGATTTGATGATGCAAGCAGAGCAAGGGAGAGGATGTTGGTGTAGGAGAGTTTAGTGGGGGTGGGGGTCTCCACAATACTGTAATGGTACCCCCTTGGGAGCTTCCTGCATGGAGCATGGCTAATACAGAGCAGCCCCCTGGCCTCCTGCTTTACAGCTGACTAGGGAAAAATCATAAAAAAAAACGTCATCTCGTAGTGTGTGGAATAGAGCTGAAGCACTGGCAAGAAGCCCACGCACTGCAGCTATGCATGAAAAAGCACAAACAACCTTCCTCATCATAGTGAGGCTTGGACCATTACAGTAGAAGTTGCCAGAGACACCTGGTCATTGAGTGTACAGCAAGGTAGGGACGGTACAGCCTACATTAGTGTTGAGGGAACTGAATAACAACTCTATAAAAGACTGATGACAATGTGTACCACAGTTTTCCTATTTTGAAACAAGTTTTTAAGGACTCCTCCACCCATAGTACTGCATATCCCTGTGTAAGTACTGCATATCCCTCCAATCTAGTTTTTCCACAAAAGTAAGAATTGGACTGACCATGTAGTTCAGAGAATACAAAATGTCAATGATAAAAAAAATACAGTTCTGTTCCATATCTGAGGTTGTGAAATGTTGCTGACAGTGTGTAGCTCTAGAAGTCTAAGTTTCACTTTTTGTATGATTTATGCTGATTTAAAGAGCCCATCTTGCAGAGTTTCATTTAAAGGCATATCTGTTGGTTTATCTGCTGTCAAATGAGATAACAAAATGGTTGGATAAAATTACTGTATATGAAAGACTCATGCAAACCTGTCATAGTTAGTGACAGGATCATCTACCCAGCAATATCTATCTACCAGAGAAAGCATGCAGAGGGAAACTTTTACTGAAGTTTACTTTGGCTGTCTGCAAAGTGAAGTTCAGAAACACCTCTGCGATGACCACTTAGTGCCATGGGTGCCACCAAAAAGGAAAAAAAATGACATCTTAGGTATAACGAGGAACTGGTAGAGGACTCAAACGCACAGGTTAGAAGGTCTTTACTTCATTGTAAGCAAATACAAAGCAAATACAAAGTCCAAAAGGTAGCAAGGAGCAAGTTATCAAGCACACGAAGAAAATACTCTGACGACATAGAAATGGGGCACAAGGACGAAGGAAACGCTGAGACTAAAAAGGAATAATGAGACACAGGGCAAACAATCAGAGGTATCAACCACACCGGGGAAGTGAAGACATCTGAAATGATAGAGAGTAATGACTATAAAATAAAACAGGAAGAGCAAGACATTAGGTGCCCTTAGTGCAAATCTTCATCTTCATCATTCAGTGCTATTCACGGAGTGCATTGCTAAAGCATCTATACACATTACTACCAGCAACTGTTTATCACTGCAGTAGTGTGAAACAAATGGCAGATCTGCGTGCCATACTAGCTCGTCCATGGTTTCATACTGTATGTCTTTCAACAGGGAGCCACTCATAAAAATATCACTTTGTGGGCCTGCTAGTGTTTGAAATTTACCTTTAGGAGACGAACTGGAATGACAAAGGAGCCTTTATCTGAATATTGATCTATGAGCTACTCATAAAACTGTTTTTAACTCTGTCACACGCCATATAATTGATTCTTTTGTGTTTTGGAGTGCCCTTTATCACAGTGATATATCTGTATGAGTTATACTCTTTCAGCAACGCCCCCAATATCCATTGTCCTCATGTGCTGTTGTAATGTTTGTGTGCTATGGCAGTGTATTGAAGGTGTATTTATAAAGTATAAGCTTGTTAGTAAGTCAGGGTTATTGCTATAGTTGTGCCAAAATACTTGAAAAGATGCATAATAACTAATGCTCCACACACAGCTGTTTCCAGGAGCTCCTTTAAACACAGCTGCTGCAGTTCTGGGAGTTTCAAACACTCCGCCCTTGTTGTTCCTTCTTTCTCAGTCCCTAAAGCTGTCACCTCAACAACGGGCACTAAAAGAAGTTTTTGTGCTCTCCAGGTCCTCAGAGAAAACCACCAAAAGCCAAGTGCATGATGGCTGTTAGTGTAGTTTGTAGCATAAATTTCTGAAAAGGGTATTTGAAAATGTGTTAATAATGGTGGCAAAGTGGCTGGGTCCAGTGTTGGAACAGTGAGACTATTGTCTTGGCTCTCTTGGAGCCTGCTGGAGAGATTAAGCACCCAGAAAAGAGATGAGGTACAGAAGAGAGGGGGGAGGGAGGGTTGCAGGGTTGATTTGAAGGGCTTGGATGGTGGTTTGGAGTATGTTGCAGGGGAGGGGGCTCACTCGCTCTCACTCTCTTCCTCTCTTTTTAAATGAGAAGACGGCAAGGGCAGCTGGAGGCACGAAGTGTGTTGTAGTGCTCTGGGGCCATGTGGTTTGTATTAGCGAGGACAGGGTGTCTGGCACCAGGATAGAGTGTGGGTGGTGCAGAGGGAGTTTAGGTTGTATGAGGTTGAGAGGTTACAGGACATTTGGACTTCAGATATGGGAGAGAGTCTGAGATTCTATGATGAGAAAGACCAGGACACATGTCTCTATTTTTAGATGTATATGACAGATACAGCTGCACATGCATAAATACTAATACACAAACAAACTGTGCTAGGACATTCCATAGCCTGACATGAATTTTGTTACCCCTCACCCTCATCTGTAGCCTCTGTGTGTTCAACATTCATGCTAGAATTTTAAATCCAAATTTTAACCATTGAGCCCTGCGTTAGACTGGCGATCTGTCCAGGGTGTATCCCGCCTCTTGCCAAATGACAGCTGGGATAGGCTCCACCCCTCCGCGACCCTTCACAGGACAAGCGGTTACAGAAGATGAATGAATGTTAACCACTGTTCAAGTGTGCAACATACAGTATATGCATTAATTTAACTTATTCTCAAACAAACCACAGTAGTGTTGAAAACTTCAGCTACTCATCTGAATTGTCATAGGATCAAATTTAGGCTTTAGCCCAACTATTCCATTGTGTAATAAATCTTGTCTTTGTGAGTATATGAATGTATATACAGTTTTAACCCAATGCAGTTCACTAGATCAGAATGGCATAGAGTTGACCTCTGACACACTATGATTAAAACAGAATATTACATATAGATAGATAAGCAAAGTGTATGTGTGTATGTGGATTGGAGTAGGTCTGGTCACTACACAAATACTGTACATTACAATGTACAACTTGCTAAAGCTCCTTTGTTGCCACTCTCCAGCTTGATCAGATCCTCATGTTGCAGTCAGGAGTGGACTCGGACCAGGACAGTGTATCATCAAGATCCGTACAACTCCAGAACAAAGAGAGGGAGTACAGGCAAAAACTGCAGGTCTACCAGGATGCCCAGCAGAGACAAGCCCAACTTGTTCAGAAGCTGCAGAGCAAGGTGGTTGGAGTGGATTTCACAATTTGGACATCTTTGAATCA
Organism: Planiliza haematocheilus; assembly: GCA_005024645.1. Classification (NCBI taxonomy): domain Eukaryota; kingdom Metazoa; phylum Chordata; class Actinopteri; order Mugiliformes; family Mugilidae; genus Planiliza; species Planiliza haematocheilus. The sequence continues at coordinate 5,335,972 of SRSE01000306.1, forward strand.
AAGTTCATTTAGTTCAGCTGTATATGTTACATTTGTTGTAGGTTCTTCAGTACAAGAAGAGATGCGGGGAGCTAGAAGAACAGGTGTTGGAGAAGACTTCAGATTCTGAAAGGATGCGATTGTTGGTGCGTGTAGACGGCTTCAGTAATCAGTAGTGGTTACATAAAATTATGCCAGACTAGAGTGTATTAAGTCTGCCTAGATCATCTAGAGGCTGGTCACCCAACCACATTTGAGTAGTTTGAGTGACAAACCGATGCCTGCTTACTGTGTTTAAAACCAAAGCAGTAGGTTTTCCAAATAAAAATGTAGCCCAGTAGATAAATTATTTCTTCTGTTCACACATTGTTACTCAAAACATGAAAACTGTCTGTCATTATACCACCATGTAGGAATTTAGTTACAATACAAGTACATCCCTAGTTTCAAACTAGTAACTACTAATCTACTGCTGCTGCCGTAAACTGTACTGACAAGTGTTATCAGGATGCCAGTAGCGGTGTTTTGTGTGTTTGTTCAGCTGCAGACACAAATGGACTCAGCTGAGCGTCAGCAGCGGGCAGAGGAGGATCTCAACATGGCTTTCCAGAATAAGTCTGCTCAGCTGGAGGAGGAGCAGAAGAGGTGAGTGATGGGCACAATGCAGTGCAGGTAGCCAGTTTCTCCAGCCAATAAAGAAGCTTGTACAGCTTCTGTATTTGTAAGTACAGAATTGCTTATTAAGGAAAAAGTGCACACATTTTAGAATCAGAAAAAGCAAATCAGCAGGGAGTTTCCATTTGGATGCAGGGTTAGAACAGTAAATTCATGGATACGTCTGTTAGAAATTTTCTTTGTTTCTTGTTGAGAAGCAGAAATCAAATCAAATTATGTTTGAAGAATGTGTGGAGCACAGATATTCCCAGCAGCTTGTTGAACTTTCCTGCAGTCTTTCCTTTCCCCTACTGCAAGGAGAAGGTGGAACCTGCTTGGCAGATAACCTTAGCATCCAATTTTTCAGAAAAAATTAGTTGGACTTTGGACTGTGTTGGCTCTGTTCTACAAAGCATTTAAATAATGCGTCACATTAAGTGTGGGCCAACCTCTGGAACTGAGGCCAGACTTTAATGCCCTATGATTTATACAATTATGGAGCTTTATTTCAAATACCCATGGTAGAAACTGTGCCAAGAAGTGATCAGTTTTACTGCCTAAAAATATCACTCATTGCAGACTTACCAAGCTCTGTCCACTTAAGCACTTTGTACTGTAAGTGTATTGCATTGTCACTTTCATTTCGGCATTACTGAATCCCTCTTTCCCCTCTTCTCAGTTCCCTCGGTTCCCTTTAAGCACAGTATCATCCCATACATGCAAGTATGGGTTTGGCTTTCTCTCAGATAGATAACTAAACATAACAATGTGGCATGCTTTACTGTAACAGGGTGTGTGTTAAGTGTGAGAGTGATGTAAACATTTTGTAAATGACTCTACAGGCAGATCTGGTTAAAATTAAATCTAACTTGACACAGATATTATAAAACTGCCACACATGTTCCCCCTGTAAATGTGGTTGGCAAGCGTAGATCTAAAGACTATATAGTGTGTGCTGGCTCAATGAAGTCAGGGTGCTGTGGTACAATTTATAGGAGGGTGTCAAGACAGTTGTTTGTCATTGTGTCATAAGACTTGTTATTTCCAGGTGTGCCAGCCTCAGCCAAGTGAACTCTGTGTTGCGGGAACAACTGGACCAAGCAGGCACTGTCAACAAGGGACTAACAGAGAGCTTGTGGAAGGCCCGTGAAGACGCAGAGTTGTGTGATACCCGTCTGCGCAGAGAGCAAGAAGTGAGAAAAACCACAAAAATAAAGTGCTTAAATCAGAAAGGCAATAGGGAGAGCTCAAGTTCATCCCTTTCTGCACAGAGATTGTGCAATTAAACTCCTGTTGAGTTCAGATGGGTTAGGAATTCCATTCATAGCCAGTTTTGTCAATTCATTCTCAATCCCTGTTCATTTCATTGCTATGATTTTTGAGTTGTTGTTTCCTGTGAAAACAGTCCAACTGCTGAGGGGGAGGAAATTTTTGTGCAAACAATCTGGCGTCGTTGCTGTAAATGGTCTACATCTGTTGATACAGGAAAATCCAATTATTTGTAGTGTGAGAGCAGGAGTTCCAGTATTGCATCTGTTTGGGATCACAGTAACATGAAAGGTTGTTGTAAGTAAGGCTTACCACCTACCGCCCTGTCTCTAGACCCCTTGTCTGTTTGTCTCTGCAGACATGCACCTCCCGGTCGAGTCGAGAACAGGCTCGTGTCAGAGCATTGTGGCGCCAGGCTGCCTCCCTGCGGAGCACTTTCACCCAGCTAAGGACTTTCACTGACAGGTGAGTGTGGCGTACTGCCAGGATCCCTCTGGCGACTGATGATTCCAAGCCCCCACCTCTCCTGTGTCTCACACTCACTACTCTGAGTACAATCCATCTCTCTCAACCCAGGATCAAAGCGAACAGGTCAGCAGGGTCATTGGTCCCCCTGTTTACTGTTTCCTTGCAGGGGGGACAGATGGCTTAAAGTGTCCGTGCTCACTGTTGAAATCATCCATCAGGACAAAGTCAAACTCACAGATGCATATGAGAACCCAGCATGTAATTTTTCAATAGCTTTTCAAACTTTTTATATGTTGTGACATCTTCTAATCCTTGTTAAACATCACTCTTTTCAACAGAACTCTGTCTGACATGCGTGGGGAGTGCGTCGCTGCCAGACAGCAGCTACATGTTGCCTGTATGAACTTAGAAGCCAGAAAAACACAGACGGGCACCTGTAGTGGTGGGGAAGTGTCAGCACTAGAGAGGCAGCTGAAGGACAAGCTGAAAGAGGTCATGCAGCTCCAGGCCCATTGGGATACAGAGAAAGTTGAACTTAACTCCAGGTATCTATGTTTCTGTCAAATTGACTGTCAAAATGACATTAACCGCACCGTCCCTAATGATCGTAAGTAATGTAAATGAGAACGCCAACAGCACAATATGACATATTTTTTACAAAGAAGTTGAGACTGACTTAGCATTGATATTTCACAGCCTGTAGGCAAGTCCAACTGAACTGGACAATATGTAAGAAATAAACTTAAAAATACATCAAAAACTGAAATAGAAATTCTGGGACCAAGGTCACATATACAGCAATCATTTGATCTCTTCCAAAATTCACATTCTTTATGCCTGAAAGGAAATCCAATTTAATCTCCCAGCTGAAACTCCAGAACGTTATATACACTAGGCTTGTAAGATATTTTCAGTGAAGTAGAGCTCTTGTCATGATATAAAAGAATCAAGTCTTTTGTCCTATCTCCTGTGCATTTCAGTCAGACGACTGCAGTAATGTCAACGCTTTTGAACTTAGGATCTAAGCTGCTTTTGATCAAGAGTCTTTGTTAATCCTATGATTCTATGTGTGGAATATGATAGTGTTGAGGGTCTAGTAGGAGGAGCGCATGCCAGTGTCTCTCTTTTCAGTGTCTCAGGGATGTGCGTGTATGTTATTTTGCTCCTGGCACATTTTCATGCTGTTGGTCTGTGTTGGTCTGCCTAGAATCCTGGAATTGACTGACACATTGAAGCACCTCCAGAGCCAGAACAGTGAGAAGGATACAAGCCTAAAAACCATGCAGATCAGTCTGGACAGGATGGTAGGATTCGGGGAACCAGTAGTGGGAGGTTGCAGATAGACTGGTTGTTAGGAGAGCTAAATTGGCTGTAGTCTGGACCTTTGCCATGATGAAGTCCACAAATTCCTAGCATAGAGGGCTGCACTCTGGTAAATGTCAGACGTGCATTATATATGCCGCTTATCCCACTTAAATGGTTTCCTGCACAGGAGACGAGGAGAACAGAGGATAAAGCAGAGATGGAAGTACTCCACACAGAGATTCAAGCCTTCCAAAATATTTTACGTCATATTCACCAGGTCAGAACACTTAAAATCTAAACTGCCATTTGTTATCAGATGAGAACATTAATCCTCCCACTCTAATTAATTTCCAGTTGGTTGGCAATGAAGGTGAGAGCTGTGGCTCTGAAAGTGTGTCTTCCTCACCTCTCCATGGCTGGCCTCCTTTAAGGAACACAACCCTGATGGCTGTACAGAACGTTCTCACCAAGCACCAGAAACAAGCACAGGTATAAACACGATTGTGCATATTTCAGAAAAAATAACAACAACAATATTCTCAACACTTTAACTTACTTGCTTTCGACTTGATTATACATTCAAATGCAAACCACAGGACCTACGTTCATGTTTGGAAGCTGCTCAGGAGCAAGTTGACACACTGCGTGATCACCTACAGGAGAAGGATGTTGAAAGGAAAAAGTTGGAGCAGAAGATCCAGGAAGTAAGAAGGGAAAGTCAGGAGGCTAAAAAAACTCTGGAGGATAGTCTCAGAGACAGCAACAGATATCGCTGCTCATTGGAGCTCCTAGCCAGGTACTCCCTGAACAAGCTATTTTTATCCTTTTCATTGATGTGTTGTGACTTTGGTATTTTTATTTACAAGGCAGGAGCAAATTTATGAATGTCTGAAAACTCTGAATTTACCATTATGCCTTTATATTATTTTAAAAAGTAGTGTCCAGAGTTTTATGGTTGTTATACAGATAACCTTCTTTCACACACTGGAACGTAGCTAAGTTTACTGAGCTACAGCACAGTATTGTACAGGAAGTGTTTTTATGTTGTTAAGTGTGTTTTGATTTTACTACAGCTTGAATCCTCTAGTATGATATCAGAAAAATGATTGCTGAACAAGTTCCCTTTCTGTCTTTCTCTATGTCCCACAGTGAGAAAGGAACCTTAGAGAAGCTGATGTCAGGCCTCCAGCAGGAGGTAGACTCCCAGCGCGCCGAGCTGGAGGTATTGCGGAGCTCGTCACAGGAACTCCAGAGACAGAGGGACCTCCTGAGGCAGCAAAGGGAGGATTTGGAGATTCAGCTGGCACGCCAACGCACAGAGGCCCAAAGAGGGTACAGCATGAGCACACAGAATGACCATTACACAACGCACATCCTGTCAAGCGTGATTGTTTTCAAGCTTCGTTTGTTTAGAGTTCAGATCAGTAACACATGTCATTCTACAACCGACAGTACACCCTGATGACATTTGGATGAAAATGTAAATGATTTACATAGCATTACTCCACTCATGCAAGAGCGATGCTTTTTTCTTCCTTGTCAGAGTTTCTTTTGCTAAAAAATTTGATTAGCTGAGAACTGGAGCAGGACATGCGATATAGCAAAAGAAAAAGAAAAACTCCCTCAGCCTCTGTGTTCTGGCCTTTGGCACCAACATTTAAGGGACCGTGTGTGAGACAAAGAAACACTAAGAGAGTTTTATATATATATATATATATAAACATATGTATATACTGTGTGTGTGTGTGTGTGTGTGTGTGTGTGTGTGTGTGTGTGTGTGTATATATATATATATATATATGATGCATTTTGCATTTCAGTGAGAGGAGTCTTCAGGAGCTTGAAGGGAAGCACTCGGATCTCCGCAGGGAATTTGTTACAATGAAGGAGTCTCTGAGTCAAATCACCCTGCAAAAAGAGGTGTTGGAGGATGACAAGGCCAGCCTTGCTCTGGCTCTCACGAAGGTAAACTGTGTTACGGACATGGCTATCTTGGTGTGTTTCTGAAGGTCTCAACAGTTCACAGGTTACCTTCATTATTCCCCCCCACAGATGGAGACTCAAAGTGCTGCACAGGAGTTTGCTCTCACCAGAATGCAAAATCAAGAGGCTGCCCTAAAGGATTCCCTCGCCAAAATGACTGCCCTTAATGAAGGCCTGGCCAAAGACAAGGTGGAGCTCAACCGTGTTCTTCTGCAGGTCAGTAGCTGTGAACTTTCTATATGTAACATGAATGTAGGCAGAGGACATAAAAGAAGTGAAATATGTTGGTTTCCTTCCAGACTGAAGGGGAGAAGACAGAGCTTGGTGAGCGTAGGCGGGAAGCTGAAGTGGAGCGGGCAGCAGCCAGAGAGGACGTAGCACGAACTCAAAAGGAGATGATGAATCTCCTTGCTGAGAAACAAGCCCTGGAGAGCTCACATAGCCACTTACAAGATCTCTGCCAAAAGCTTGAAGCAGAGCTGAGTCTCCTGCAGAAGGAGAAAGCCCAAGCCCTGGAGAAACACTCCCAGGTCAGAGACCCACAGCCATGTGCACTCCTCCTTGCTCCCATCACATAGAAGAACTATGTTGATGTTATTAATAGCTTTCAGCAGGTTCATGGAGCCTGTTGTCACATTAGAATGTATAGGAGGTCCAGGAAACATCTGCCATGTTTTTTTTTCTTTCAAATTGTATATGAAGAGCAGTTTGAGCCTGTGCTTTATGAGTAACTTGGGACAGGGGATCTTCATGAACAAATGTGAACTAGAAAAGATAAATAGATAGACATATAATATCCAATGGGGTGAAAGCACCAATAAATTAACACCTAAAGTATTCCCCTTCTTCCTCAGCAGATCCAGATCTGTTTTGTCCCCTAAAGAATGAAAAGAATTCCTTCCTGTTTTTCATTATCTGTTCTGAATGTGAAACTTGAACATCCATGTTGACCTGAGCTAGAATATAACAAACTTAAACAATTTGACAAATTCCATCTAAACATTTTTAGATAACTTATCCTTACAAATGAATCAGCCTTGACTAAAACAAGCCCTGGATTGGCCTCCAATGCACTAGGCTCATGTTTTATCCCCTTAAGCGGTGCTGCTCACATCGATAACATTGGTGTAATTCATCCACTTTATTATTTACCTAAGGAGAGGCTGAAAGACATTGTGCACTAATATTTAGGCAGTGTGAGTTCATATTAGTACGGTCCAGAATCAAATTACAGTGATTGTTGATTTTCAAATATTTTTGGGTCATTATATATGGTATATAATGTGATGAGGAGCCAGTAACAGGTGTAGTATATCAGTAAAGTAGCAAATCTATTTTGAGAGCTTACAGATTGTACCAAACATCTTAAAATGCTGATTGGCAGCTGCTTTCCAAAAACAAGAAGGTGATAAAAGATAAAAGTATATATTTTTTTCTGTATCAGAATAGAAATTCACCTTTGTTTGATAAAAAATTAGGCTGTTTTTGAACTATAATGGAAAATTCTTTCCTTAATACTCACAACACTTTTATGCCTGCACACTAAATATGAGGCTTATAGGGATTGTTTTAAATAGCATAATGACGAGCCTGGATTTCTTGGAAAGTTTAACAGAGTTTAAAATAATCAGTTTCACGGATCCAGTCCCTGTTTGAAACGTTTCTCATTTCATGCTGAAATTATACACAAAAAGATAAGGTTTTATGTGGGGGTTTATTGTCAGTACTGTCTCTTGGCAGTCCCATTAGAGCTTTGCCTTCAGTGGGAGGTTGACAGTTAAGTAACAAAGATTCCAGGAATTAACTGCATCCATGCAAGAAAATTGTTCCTGCACGTAAACCACCATATAATCACAAAATGTTGTTTTCACACTTTGTATTATGTGGGGATTAAGGTATAAATATTTTGCCAGGGTCAAGCTAGCTGTTTCCCTTTGCATCCACTCCCTATGCTTTCTGGTTGTAGCGCTGCATACTGTAGCATACAGATATGAAAGCCTAACTCTCTGAAAGGAACAATATAAGTGCAATAATATGGTAATCAGTCATGTTTTCATCAACATGTGCAGTCGCCATTGACAGTTGACCTGATACCAATAACTTTTGTTTAGCTTCTCTATTTAATTTGTTATGGCTCTGAAGCTTCTATATGCTGGCACAAACCATTTAATATTTGTTTAATGTATGCCTCATGACAGCAGAGGTCTGTGTAGAGTTCAGTAGTTGTACAGAGATTGTGGCTACATAAAATATAAAAACTGGATGATTTATTTATTTGTCATGATTCTTTTATATACAGTAGAGACTATATTTGAACGAGTAAAATCATAGTATCGTCGGAGCTTGAAGGAAAAGTTTTCATGTTGTTTTCTTTTATAACTGATCTCCAGGTCAGGAGGCAAATGCAGACTGTGACAGAGGAGCTGTGTGCGTGCAGGAAGGAGCTTGAGACACAGACCACAGCCATAAAAAAGGCTATCCATGACAGGGAGGAGCTAGCCAAAGACAAGGCAGCTCTCGACGTCAAGTTAAACTCTGCTGACCGAAAGGCCTGTGGTGTCACGCAGGAGCTGGTTGCACTGAGGTCTGAGTGTGTTTCTATATGCCTGTGCATAATTGTTTGGTCTGACCTCTTGAATCTTTGGGACAAATTCAAATTTCAAACCAGTTCTCCCAGTTTGTTTGCAGCAGTTGCTGACTGTTTTGGTTAAGGGTGTAAGAAATTAATGTCAATACAGTCTCCTCAAAAGCATCATAATCAGCCATATGTGTATGTGTGTATCTTTGTTTAAGTAGACGTGACTGCCATTGTGTATTATAGGTCATTTTACTTTTTTTTTTAGAATTTTATTTTCTCAAGGACAGCAAGTCTCAAGTAACAAGAGTCTTTAAGTAACATGGTTTTATTTGGAAACTGTGCTCATGATGAATTATTGGATTTTATGACCTTCCACACCTAGAGGTTCAAAGGTATTTTTCAGAGCTCAAACCACTTTACTGCTGTGTTCCAGAGCAGAGAAGGAGTCCCTAGAGACAACTCTATTTGAGAGCCAGGAGTTTGCCTCGTCTCTGGAGTCCGAGTGCACCAGGTTGGAGGTGGAGAGGCGCAGCTTGCTCCTAGCTAACGAGGCTTTGACGCGTGAGTAGCCCCCTCCCTCAGAGACCCCACTGTTTTCTGTGCCAAACCCCTTGGCCGTGAAGCCTCTCCAACAGCCCACTAGAGATCCATATTTCAGCTGTGAGATCTGCAACAGCTGGGCTAGAGCATTACCGGAGATGCTTTCTCAGCTGACAAGGGTCAAACCACGCCATACAAACATACATGGATCAGATAAGTGGTGTTGATCGAGCATGTTCCATGGATGAGTATACATTATAAGCAAAACTCCAAATAACAGCTTGATCATGGAGCATCATTTGTTTGTGAACATTGTCTACATGTGTAACAGGGGTATATGCATCCATTTATTTGTGCAGGTGATGCTGCTCAGATGCGTGAAGATGCTGAACGGCAGTTTGTACAAGCTGCCCAAGAGCAGAGTAAGGTGAAGGAGAAGCTTTTTCAGGTGGAGAGGAATGCCCTGCTAACCCTGAATAATAGAGAGCAAATTCACAGAGAGCAGCTAGAAGCTGAACGCCAGCAAAAGGTACAGTATGACTTTGTTGGTTTCATTGGCTCTCACAAAATGAAATCAGACACTTCAGTTGTCTATTAACTAATTAGAATTGAGTGTGTGTTTGTGTATACAAGGAGCAGCAGTACGCTGAGCTGACAGTTCAGCGGGAGCATGCCGAGGAGCAGCTGCGCAGGCAGTGTGAGGAGCTGCGTGTGCACAGCCAGAAGGAGCTGCAGCAGGTGCATGAGGAACTGGCCAAGCTGCAGCAGGATTTCAGCCAAAGCCTCCTGCAGGCTGAGAGTGAAAAGCAGCAGGTGTGTGAGGTGTTTATAGATATGTATTGTTTTTTAGATTGGTTGTGAACCTTAAAATATTGAAATCCTAAGTTTTGTCATTACAATTAGGCATGTGTGTCTGTCAAAAGTTACATGAGGACGCCGATAAGGCTTGCCACGGAGCTTTGTCTATGCATGATAGTTTCAGTATGTATGTAGTGGAAAGAACAACTTTTTTTATCTGTATATAAATTTTCCTGACCTCACAGGCTTTGTCTATGAAGGAGGCAGAGAAGGCTGTTCTCACAGAGAAGCTTGCATCCTTACGGCAGGACTTGGCCACAGCAGACATGGAGATGGAACGAATGCAAAGGGAGGCACTTAGCAAACAGGAGCAAGACAAGGTAAAAATATGACAGTCATACTTTTCTTGATCTGTGCATTTAATTTAACAGTTTTTGTCCTTGTACGTTCCAGAATACGATGGCTGTCCTACAGTCTGAGCTTCAAGACTTGCGGAATCAGTTTGAAGAGTCTTTGAACTCCCATCAGAGTACCAAAAAGAGTTTAACTGCACAGGTCAGGGAGTTGGACCAACAGAGAGAACATGCACAACAGGAGGTGACAATCTTTAAAAACATTTTACAGAATTTCTCTTTAACATAAACATCATGCATCAGTGAGACTAGCACATAATAATATCTGCTACAGTGATGACTGATACAGACCATCTGACAAATCACAATTATATAGTCATTATATAGGGTGGATGTTGCTAGATAGATGGTAGAGGTTGTGTGTACAGTAGGATTATAGAAACGAATAGGAAATTGCAGGCTTGTTTGGCTTGGCGTACAATGGGAGACCTTTGATGTGTGTCTGCTGTGAGGGAGGCTTTGCACCAATTACTACCAGTGTTGAAGGAGAGCCATTAACCATAGCCCTATGTTGACACTGGCCAGTGTCACCGAGCTTTACAAGCATCATGGTGCCATCAGGTGCACAGTGCACAGAGCCAAATCCTACAAGGTGAGTGGTGAGGTGTCCCCTCTTAAGACTCCTACTCAACTCTCATTTTCGCTGTCCTTTTCCTGACAAGTCTGCTGGAGGAAAAATTTGTTCTGTTGACCTTAATATAAACACAAAAGTGCAATTAGAGACTATAATTTTGGCCAAGTGACATACCCCTCTGAGCCAAATGAGAGTCGTAAATCTCATCTCTTGGGGTTGCTTGAGGTCAGGATTCCAGGCGCAGGGTCTCTGGGCGTTTCAGTGAAATAACAAGCTCACACTCACCTCATTAAGATGTGACTGCAGAGTTGTAAGGGCCTCACCATGCATTGATTTAAAAGCCTGGTTTCCCTGGAAATGGGGATTGTTTATCAGAGTGGAACTTTTTGGTTTCAATTAAAAAGCAGAAATTAGGGTCATCCTGTCTTCACACTGTCTCCTTAGTCTTGTCAAAATATAGTGAATGAGGATGTGTGGAGCTGGAGCTGAAGAGTTTTGAGGTTTGGTCAGCCCTCCCTACCATATATCACGTCAGGCTTCAGCAACGCTGTCATATTTGGCTGCCACCCCCACTCGTTTCCTTGTTTGATTATTTTCACTAAACCCATCTCAGGATTCTCATGTCAGTTACAGCAGAAGTGAGAATGTGTGACAAAGAACTAGAAAGCATGAAAGAAGGAGAAAGCAAGGGGAATGAGGGAAAACGAGAGAGGGGAGGATATGGTCCCTGGTACCATAATATGAAATCAAAGTTTGAGTTAACCCCTTGTCTAAATAAGCCAGTGGGAGAGTGTTTATTTTCTCCCTTGCAGCAGCGAGAGGCTGGCTCCACTGGGACTCCAGGTCCCCTACTCCCATCCACATAACACAACACTGCTGCCCTCATATTCTCTGCCTTTCTCCTCTGCTCCCCAACCCAGAAAATCTGATAAAATAAAGTATAATTGGCTAGATCAGCACTGGCTTGTTTTTTCTCACATTAGAGTTTATGAGAAGGAACCATCTTGTGTGGCCGTTAAACATAACACCCTTCTTCCTCCTCATCCTCCCACTTTCGCTCCTCTCCCTACCAATTCACATGGGGGCTGCTAGTTATCGTGCAGCTCTCTGTGGATTCTTTACGCAGCGAGAAGCAAAGAGGAGGTGGGGAGAGACCACACCTGGCTATGGGCCCAACCGGCTCTTATCTGTATCCAGATAAACTTGGGCCTCCCTGCTTCTCTCGCTATACACACCAGGTTGCCACAGAACAAGATTTAGGTCATAGAGTATCTTAAGACTGGGCACATGGTACTTAAAATAGGAGATGTTGAGGTTTAGCTTTCAAACAGTGTGCTGCTCTCATTCATTATCTGATCCAAACCTTACAGGATGATGTTTTTTTTTTTAGCAAATAAATTCTCAATTGGACAGTCAAGAGGAACAAAGACAAATTGACCCTATAACTGGTCATTATTTTTACCTTATTTGCAGTTAATCTGTAAAGCCTGTTAATTTACCTTCACTTATCTATCATAAATTATATCTCTGCAATTTGTTCATGAAGTTGGACGGCCTTCGTCGACAACTGCAGGAGGCAGAGGATGGACTTGTAAAAGAGAAAAGAGAGTTGATTGAGAGTCATAGAGAGCTTCAGGACTGTGCACAGGAGCGGGACAACTTAAGAAAAGAAGCACTGGACCTGAGAAGGCTCTTGGGTGATGAGACCAGAGAAAAAGAGGCCATTCAAGGCTCTAACCAGGAGCTAAGAGTTTTCATCAAGAGAGCAGAGAGTGAAAACAGCAGGTAAAGCTGACTGCAGATTTCCTGTCAAGCTTGTTGTTGAATGTCGAGTAACAATGGATATTGTGATATTCTGTCGTCTGTATAATGTATCAATCCGTGTTTTGAATATATCTTGACTAGCTTGAGACGGGCAGTTGAAGAGAAGGAGCAGAAAGTGGCCGTCTTAGAGGAATGTAAGAGCTCAATGCACCAAGAGGCAATCCTTTTACGGAGCAGTATGAGGGATCTGGAGAAGTCCCGTCTCCAGGCACGCAGGGAGCTACAGGAGCTGCGTAGACAGGTGAAAGATTATTGAGGTTATTGGTTTCCAACTGATTTACTTTAAATAAAGAATTTCCTTCAACTTGTGTGTGCTATGTTAATGTGAACAGGTAAAGGTTCTTGAAGGTGAAAACAGCCGGCAGAAACAGGAACTGCAAGAGCTTCAGGCACGAATATGTCAGGAGGAGCAGAAGGAGGAGGAGGCACGTCATGAGGCTTTCTCTCTCAAGCAGAGAGTGCTGGAGTGTGAGGCTGGCAGGGAAGCAGCGCTTAATGAGGTAGAATGCCTTAAGGAATTGGTCTGCTATCAACATGCCAGAGCAAACTTTTCAACCTTGGCATTCACACTTGAATACTTGTCATACTCATGCAGAGACTGTACTGAGTACAGAGACTCAGAGACACTGTACATTTTACTACGGCGCTGATGAGTTTTTTAATCGTTTAGTAAGTTCAACTGAACAACACTAAATGAAAGACAACTACAACTCCATGTGTTAGTTTACTTAATAGTGCAACAAAGTATGAACAGTCTTTTTACCCTTCAAAATCTAGATATTAATCTTTTCTTTCCCGTCGCCTAGTTTTTAGGGTCCTGCATTCTGACCCCATGGTTGACAACTGGGTATGTTATAGACTGGATGTTGGGTTATGTTTTCTTTTCAACCAAAAATAACAATGTCTTTACACAGCCCTGAGAAAGAGAAGCTCTAAAGTGTTGGGTCAGGTTTCCACAATTTATTGTTGAACTCCTGTAAGATCTTATGATGACTTATTCTTTAGAAAGTATTTTTAGGCCTTATCCACTGAAGTCAACAAGCTTGTCATCTCAAAACACACACAAACTTTTGACAGAGCCACATCCATCTTCTCTACAACATTGAATGTCAGCCATGCGTGTCGGGACGTCTTCAAGGAATTCAACTATATAGTTATTAATGCCTGTTTTTCAGACTCTTGTTGGAACTATGTTCACCTCTTTGTCCACATTTCTGCAAATCAATTTAAACACAGTTATATATATATATATATATATGTATATATATATATATATATATATATATATATATATATATATATATATATATATATATGTGTATATATAGGCAAAAAAAACATAAATCAATAATATTAGGTAACAAGATAATATTGTATATCTAATGTGTATAGTAGTATACTATAGATATAGCAAGTATAGTGCTATTACTTATTATATAGACTGATCTGAAGTGGGTTTCAACTGCTGCTATATATGTTGATTATATATATATTTTCACATTAGTTATTGCAGGCAAACAACAATATTCTGCATGTGCTTGATCGTGGGCATAGACTGACTGAAGTGGGCTTTCACACTCTGCATGTGTTTGCACAGGTTGCAGGTCTGCAGTGTCGTTTGATGGAACTGGAGTCAGCGGAACAGCAGAACCAAGAGTTGCTACGGGAAAAAGAAGCTTTTCAACTTCAGAGTGACAAGAAACACAGAGAAACCACTGCTCAGCTGGAGGCAGTGCTGGAGGACACCAGGACAGAGGTGAAGCAACTCTCCGGGCAGGTTGGTCTTGCTGAAAACAAAGCACTGGGCCTGGAAGAGCAACTGGGTCTAAGTGATGCCAGATGCAGGGACCTGGAGCTCAAACTGGCAGGACTGTATTCAGCTCTGCGCCGTACTGTTGGCATCAACCATATAAAGCTTTCAGACAAACTTGTGTCACGAAGACGGTCTTCCTCTCCATGGAGAGGCCAATTGTGGATGAAAGGTACAGTCAGGCAGTTTCATAACAGATAATCATGCTGTCATGTTTGTAATTGGAAAAAAGGAGATGAATTAATACATTTGGCCTCTGATCTGGAGGAGAGGGTGTGACAGACGGATCTGCAGTGTCAGTGTCTCCTGGTGAAGAAAAGGAGCCTAATGTGGAATCAGTGCACGCAGCCTTACGAGAATTTCAACAAGAACTCAAGGATGCACAAAGAGAAAGAGTACGTTTAAGTCTTAATTACTAACCTCAAATTATGATTTTATTGGTATTTTTCTACACCTAAACGTTACCTGTTCCTCCTCCAGGATGAAGCCAAGTCTCAGATACTCAGTCTAAATCAACATGTCACAGAACTCAAAGGCAGCCAGGATAAATCAGCCACTCAACTGCTACAGCTACAAAGATCCTTGAAGCAATCAGAGGAGGGTAAAAATACAGCCTATGCGTACACATAAATGATCAGTTTTTGTTTGTTTAGAGTAGCAATATACTGTATTCAAACATATTTCATATTTACATGTTCTTTCAGGAAAACGGGAGATGGCAGAACGACTGCATAAGGCACACACTTCCCTTTCCCTGCAGGAAGAAGCTGCAAATCGCACAGAGAGGGAGAAAAGAGGCCTTGAGGAGGAAATAGCTCAACTCAGATCAAGTTTGCAAGCTGCTCAGATTGAATCCAGGGAACTACAGGTGTGTAAAAGGCAAAGATATTTTTAGAGAGATGCTGTACAACATCTTTGGCAATAAGAAAATCCTGTCTCAATTCCTCTCTAGGACAAGTTGGATATCTCGCATGGGTTAGAATCGTCTGCTATTGCAGAACACCGGAAGCTGAAAGAATCTCTTGAGGCAGCTGAAAGCAGGGTGAGTCGCCTGGAGCTCTCCCAACGCACACTTGAGGGTGAGCTACAGAGAGCACAGCTGAGAGCAGCAGAGTCGGATGCGGAAGTGGAAGCATTGCAGGAGAGACTGACAGACCTGAGGCGGAAGCTGGGTGAGAGTGAAGACCGGTGTGCAGTGCTGAGGGTCAGCGAAGAGAAGCTGGCGACGTCTCTGGCTCGGGCTGAACAGCATGAGAGCCAGCTGAGAGAGCAGATTCACAAACTGTCAAACCACCTCAGTGACAACAGGACCAACACTGGAGCCCTGCAGGAGCAAATAACACAGCTGCAGAGGGCTCTGACTGTTAGTGAGCAGGACCGAAGGCTGCTGCAGGTACACTCTGTCACTTTGGTGCAATTTGGATATGCTGCATGTGGAAGGTATAGGTGAAAAATATTACAGAAAACAAATCATGTGTTCATTGTGTATTTAAAATGTTTAGACGTGTCTTTTCATCCCAACACACAGGTGTTTGTTTAAATGTTCAAAACGAGATTAATTATTTATTTGCTCGAAGGACGTTTTGTTCAGTTAAAGGTGATACTTGTTGATTCTGTGTATTGTTGATGCTATGACTCATTGTATAGGCTATGTGTGTGCCCACAGGAACGTCTTGATAAAACACGAGATGCTCTGTCAGAGACTAAGAGGCAGAACCACACACTCACAGAGCAGACTCAGAACCTTCAAAGAAACCAAGAGGACTCAGAACTTAAAAGTTCTGAACTGGAGAAAAACATCAGGACACTGAAGGAGGTGAGTCACATTGTTAAAGTGTAACTAAATAAAGGTGTAAAGGTTGAGGCTCTGTTTTGATGTATGGTTGATCAACTGTGTCCCAGAGCCTGAAGCAACAGCGGGTGGCTGAATTGCAAACCTCCCAGCAGTTGCAGAGAGAGAAGGAGGAACTTCAAGACAAGGTCATCAGTCTTCAGAGCTCTGTGCAAAAGCTACAGACTGAGAGAGCAGAGATGGAGAGAGTGCTGACACGCCTCAGTAAAGACAAGTCTGCCCTAAGGAAGACACTGGAGAAGGTTAGCTGAATTATCTACTGTAAACAATGATTCTCATTTAAGGAGGAACGACTAACTAGATGTGCATTACTTCCCCCAAACATCCCAAGATGAATACCCATATTCTATAAAATTAGTTCACACTGTTATTATTCCGTATTTACAGTCATAAGATTTACTAATAGGACATTATATACAAGAAAATGAGTGCCTTCATGTATTAGTTGCATATATTTCTTACAAATACTGTGTTTACTGTATTACATTTTACGTATCCTGCCTTCTTGGCAAGTCTTAGTCTTAGAAAACACAAATGAAAGTTGAGGCAATAGTTACACAGTAAACCAGCATAAAAATAAGAGTACAGCCTCATATATACGGTTTAAAAATACATTTATTTTGAGCTGTGATTCAGCTGCAGTCATACTGGCAAGGAGGAGCGGTTACATAATGTCAAAATGCAAAATGTTTAATGTTTTTTTCACCAAAACATTAAACTGCTTTTGGTCAGTAGAGCTAAAAATGTTTGTGCTGAATATGAGGTCAAATATGTGAAATACAATACAAACCACAATTGGTTTCAAATGTAATTAAAGCATCTTAAAGTCAATTCTACAACTGCTGGAAGGCTTGTTATGAAAGCATCCAGGAATGATGTAATATGTGTTTAGTGTTGGTCAGAAGCCCTGTTGTCATATTCTGGATCCAGCAAAGACTGACGGTTTCAGAAGCTTTAAAATGAGCAGAAACATTAAGCCGTCAGCAGAAGATAATTGAACAGTTTTATTGTTTTGTAATTTAGTAAAGTTATTTCCTTGAATTTCTTCATTCGTACAAAGTGATCCTGAAGTGATGGAAACATGTAGGTGGACTGTGAGAACCAAGCGGCTCTGTGTTTGGTTTCTGGGACACACATTACAGGAAGGCACATGAGTGCAGAACAATCATGGTAAAGTCGTTCACATTATGTCACCCTTGTGCTGTTGTCAGGTGGAGATGGAGAGGCTGAGGAAGGAGGAGGAGGGAGTGTCTGTAGCCAGAGTGAGAGAGCAGTTGGAGGAGACAGTCGGCAGCATGGAGCAGGAGCTGGCTGAGAAGCAGAACCTTGTGGACGTTCTGCAGGTGAGAGTCCAGAGGAGTGATACTGGAGGTAGTGGGAATGATACTGAATGGGCCTAAACAGATAAAATATGTAAACAAACAATATATCACTGAAATACATCACTATTAACGATACAATCTGATGGTTAGTCAGGATATGTTGCATACAGACACCAGAAAGCATAAAGACGCTGGGCAAGTTATTACAGTATCACATCAGATAACAAATCACCTTATCACATAAGCACAAACTGTTATTCCATTTTTAAAGTAGTAATTACCTGTTTTATATGTCCATGGCATTTTTTAATCATCATTTAATTATCAATCATCTCTCAGTAGACTTGGCTCCATGACAGCCCAGTTACAGTTTTAGTAAAACCTTCTTCTGTTTCAATGTAATTTTGTAGAACTTGTTTTTTCTGAAACAGTCAGACACAGGAACCATTTCTTTCCACAAGCCATCACTCTGCTGAACAGTCAGTCGAAGATAATCTACCTCCAACAGCATTACATTTACATTCAAGTCTGTTAATTGTTATATATAACAGTTCTTTCCAAACCGTCTTTATACAATATATGTCCCACTTGTTGTTGTTTGTTGTTGTTGTTGTTGTTGTTGTTTTTTATCATTTTCTTACCTATCATACTTAAATCCTATTCAAGTACACTGAGAGCAACGTGTAAGCAGAGTCAAATTCCTTTTGTGTCGTCTATTTGAAGTGGCTTATAAGAAAACTGGTGAACTATGATTGAAGATCCTCAGTTTGCCATTTATCTCTATCACTGATTACAACAAGAGATAGCAGCATTAGAAAATACAGACCCTTATCTCTCCTACACTCCATGTTCATTTATGTAAACTCATGTGAACTGTCTTCAGGCTCAACTTTCCCAACTTGAGCACTCTCATGCACAGCGCCTCCTGGAGGTGACAGCCCGCCATCACCAAGAGTTAGACCTGGAGACAGATCGTCTGAGAGACAGTCAGCTCCAAGCAGAGGAGGCACTGGAAACCAGGGAGAAGGCTCATCGCCAGAGGGTCAAATGCCTGGAGGAACAGGTATTATAATACAAACTGTAATACTGTCTCCTTCCTAATGTACTGTACATTAAGCTCCATGTTTTATGGCATGCCATCAGCTCATTTTCTGCCTTCTTGTTTTGTTATAGGTGCTCACTCTCAAAGAGCAGCTTGATCAGGAGACTAGAAGACGGCAGGCTTATTTCAATCAGATGCTCCAGCCTGGTGTGTAGGCAGAGACAGTGAAGTATGTAGCACCTCTGCCTTCTTCATTCACTGTTCCTCTGGCAGCTTCCCAACAACATTATGCTTCCAGCTACATCCACATGTGGAATCACACGCACAGAAAACACACTCCCAAGGCATTCACTCCCACCCTGCACATGTGCACTCAGGATTACATTAATCTGCAAGAAAACTCAACAACAACAAACAATGAGTGTTTTGTTTAGAAGTGAACTGGATGTGCCAAATTGTTTTAAGGATTTCCTCTGGCTCGCTACAGTTGGCGTATCTAAGTCTGCTGTGTCATTTTTTTTAGGAAACAGTGTGATGAAAGGTTTCCTTGGTTGGTGCTTACTTTTACTCTTATAATTGTTTGTATACTCATTTATCATATTGATCATGTACCAATTTTGTATGTCATAATCATTATTTTTGTACCCTAATGAGATTATAAGTATAGATCAAAATATTTTGAATAATTGTTTGCAGATTTCAAATGATTTTCCTGGTGCTGGTGTGTATTATTGTTTTAGGCTGTGATAAAGACTCTGTAGTGGATCTCAGTCTTGGACGTTTATTATGTGTTGTATTTGATTCAATCATGTTTAGTGTGTCCAAAAATTGGGATTGTTTTCAATAAATCAAAGAGTATATCAGAGAACAATTACAGTGTTATTTTAACAAAAAAACTTTGGGATTCAATAATGAGTGATGATTATTCTTCTGGCCACACAACCTTGTTTATGGAAAGTTTTCTGTGAGCTTTGTGAAGGACAGCACTGCCTTTTTATGGCATGTGAGTCTGAGCATTTGGTTCGCACCATTAAAAGCCTTTGTGGATTTAGTGTTGTGTGTGAGAGAATGACCTTCGCTCTCTGTTGCCAGTGCTGTCTTCAGTGTTTTCTTTCAAAGATAGTTGCAGACTCCAGGGTCTGTGGGGATCATTATTCTTTGAAAGTTTCCCTGGCAAATCTCCTGTAATCCTTCACAGCCCTGGAATATGGAGATAATGTGTGATCTTCCATTTGCTGATTAGAAACCACAACTGTGTTGTCTTTTCCATGATGGATGTTTTCAATCATACCTACATCTACTTTGTGTAAGTAACCTAAAAGCCAGCAGCTCTTTTGCTTTCTTTCTTTCCTTTGAGCAGCATACGTTCTGTACAGTTTATTTTCACAGCAGTACACATGCATGTCTTCTCACTGTGTAACATAGCATGCCTTGGTAACTGCACATAGTAGGAGTTTCACTGAAAGGGGAAAATCTTGTCAGAGTTTCTTTAAAGCAGCCCTTTGATTATCATAGTTCCGCCCAGTGGTTATCCAGTTACCGGCCTCTTTCTTGCTATTGGCTAGAAGGAGCTAATTATGCAAGGTAGTGAATCCCTGTGGGGGAGGTGGGGCCAAAGCTGAAAGAACTCCTTTGGCAAGCAGAATAGAGCTTTTATTGAGGATATTTCTAAGCTGACCATCAGGGACCAAATCGCTGGATTGTTTTAAAAAAAACAAAAAACAACTCAGCTGAATCACGCTGCACCCCCTCTTCATTCCTTCCCTCGTTTCATTTCAGTGGGACGGAGAGTAGCTCATGCAGTGCCCAGCAGCAAGCAGAATGCAAGGAATCTACAGTATTCCCCTGTCTCACACAAGAAGCCCAGTTCACTACTAAAAGGACAAGTGAGGAGAGACAGAGGCTGAACCAGAGAGCAGTCAGTGGAGGATTCAGGCTGCCGTGAGAGAGGAGGAACATACGGTCTTGTCTTGTTCTGCTCTGCTCTTGTTGCCTCAGGTGTGTGTGCTCCTCCCTCCCCTCCACAGTGCCTGCTGTCAGCTCCATCCCTGGGTGGCTGAGGCCATGGTGTTGGTGCTGCGAGCCCTGCTGCCCTGCTTCTGCACCCTGCTCTCCCTGAACCTGCTGCCCTTGGTGGAGCCTGCTGTGCCCCTGGAGGACTTCTACCCCTTTGGGCAGGACAAGGGGGACTTCCAGACCATTGCTCAGGACGACGGAGGCTCCGGGTTCCTGGAGATCTCTGTTGCTTTCCCCTTCTTTGGAGACCGGCACGAGGGACTCTATGTGAGTACAGAGCTTTTTTTGTGTGTGTGTTTATATCTTTATATGTTCACCAGGTGTGTGTGCGCATGTGCATGCGTTCGGCAATTGGCAATTGAAACTGACATGGTGTGGATTGTATAAGAGCCTCAGGGAGATGAGATTTGGCCCACGGCCAAACACTACACTGCAGTGCCCTATGAGAGTTTGTATATGTTCATGTGCTCTCACTGGCTCCGCTGTGTAACCTCATTTGTAGAATATCGCGTGTTCCCCACACGGGTGGAACCATAATCCTCCATGACTTTCTCTTCACTCCACATCTGCCCTTCCTGAACTCTGAGGGCTCTCTAGTGCACCAAGGGAGAGTGAGGGACAAACTATTAGCAGAACAGTGGCAACCCCTGTTATAATGAATCTGCGCAGAGCTGTTGAAGGAAATGACAGTTTGTGTTCTTACTGTTGCCGCAGCATCTGTGAGCAGTTCTCTCTGAAGAAGTGAGAGTGCGAGGAAAATATGCACGCTGGAGAGAGCGAAACAGTGCTCATGGGAGGAAGCCGAATGGTTTGACAAGGATTTTCGCGCACCGCAGTGAAACACCCTTTGATCTGCCTTTGTCATGTATTGGGTTCGGTTCCAACGCATGGAAAGGCAGAACTCCCTTAAATCAACACCACCTGTTGTGGTTATGCATCCGCGTTCACTCTCAGAATCTCCCCTTCCTAGCCCCGCCTGCCTCCTCCCTGTTCAAACCCCGGGCAGGGGAGGCTGAGGAACCATGGCAACAACGGGCAAGGTCAAAGGTTGCCTTTCTAATATAAGCATTAGCGTCAAGGGAGTGAGGTCAGCCTCCTCATAAAAAAAAATATTTAAAACTCTTCTGCATCTCCACAGTGAACAGATAGTGACACAATGTTTATAACTGCAGTATTTGGCTAGCGCTGTGTTTCCCATGTGTTCTGCAATACATTCATATCCACTCCTGTAATAACACTGATACCCAACAGTTAGGTTAGACAAGATAGGACAAGTTGCTGGCTGGCTTGTTAAATTATCATAAGATAGAGAAAAACATCTGAGTGTGGCACAGTTGTGCTGAGTTGTGAGAGATGTGATATCTTGTAGTTCCCTTTGCATCTCATAGTAGTCACGGAAAGCATAACAGAGTGTGACAGGCACTTGAAATTACAGTCATGCTCATTTTAAATGCCTCACCTGAATCCATTAAACATCTGCTGTAAAGCGCGTGGGCCACAGGGTGAGATCTGCCACCACAGAGCTGTTTTGAACAGGTAATATTTCAGTGAGTACGAAGGGGTAAATTTGTATGAATAATTTCTCCCCGGAGTTTGATCCAAGCCTCTGGACTACCGCCACATGGAAGCTGTAGAACTAAACTGATTTTAGATGGTATGTGTGTGCTGTCTTACTTCATTATCATAACTGATTCCATTTAGCAGTATGCATGCCTCAGAGTGTTTTCTTAAAACCTCTCTCAGCAGATCCTGTTAAAACCTTTATTCCTCTCTGAAGCACGATGTCTCATTTATAGCAGTTATAATTTAAAAATACACTCATGTTTATGCAACACCTGGTTACAATGATCTCTAATGTTTCCTAAAAATTATATTACAGACATGGATCTCTCCTGACTCCAGTCGCATTTGTGCCTCACAGTAACTAGGCTGTCCCAATGTTATGGTTTGTGTCTGAGAGTTTTTCTCATGTTGCTGGGATCTCTCCTCCTTCGGGTCCTCCCTCCCCTTCTCCCACGCCTCAGATAACATGGCAGGGGTCTTTCCCCTGGAACTGTCCAGCTGCTTTATCTGAGAAATGACCAATCACTTTAACAGAACACAGATGTATCTGCAAAGCATCTTAGGGGCTTCTAAACAATGCAGCTCACAGATGAACTACTCTTATGAATGGCCAGTGTAAAGAACATGAACAGGGACATCCAGGGTCAGAGAGGAAAGAACAGAAGTTTAAAAGCAGATGTGAGAATAGATGGTTATGATCAAAGGGATTTATTGCAGCTAGTTAAACTGTGTGGAAAAACACAAGATTTTCAAGGGATTAAAATGTACAAGATAATGTGTCCATAACTGGAAAAAAAACTGCATGTAAACAAAATCCAAATGCATTTTGAAAGGCTCCTTCCAAGTCTGTGCTACAGTGTAACTGCACTCTTTACAAAGAGTACACATCTGCTAGTGCTCATCTGGTCCTCTAAAGAGCGTCAGCAGTTTCATTCACTCAGTTTCAGTCACCACTGTGTATGGCCCAAAGATGTGTGCTTCAAGTTTGATGCTTTGTACTCTGCATGGGTGCTTTTTACATGCATGTGTGGGATGAGAGATGTGACAGAGTGATGTTAGAAGCAGTTCATCCACCATGGAGGAGCTATGTCTGCACATACTTTAAACAGTTCAAGTACACGATGCACTTCAACAGAGTCATTTGACATTCGCTTTCTTGCGGAGACTTAATAAAGCTACAGGCTAGATCAGCTTAATGCCGCATAAATGCAAGAAAAATAATAAGACGTGTCTTTGTGTGCACCAGACCATCATGGATGGGTGTTTGATTTCCTGGTGCTGTTTGTTTGTTAGCTCATGGTGATGACTTCATTAGACTAACAGTTCCCAACTACACCCACTCTCATTTCATTAAGCATGAAAACGAGGTGTAAACAGATTAGTTTAAACTGCTGTAAAAGGCTAGGCATTTCCCCGCTTCAGGCCATTTTGCTAATTTTAAATAACCCACGTGTTGCGTTAGTGGCACATTTAATGATCAGAACGGAGAAACTTCTCGATCATCTTATCGGACAGGAAGAGAGTAGGAGAGCACTACACCTGGTCATGAAGCAGTCAACCTGTTATTAAACTACAATTTCTTTATTAAACTTGGCAAAAAGACTGGTAAAAGACTGTCCTGAACAAAGTAGGCACTTACACGTATTGTCATCTTCAAAGCAAAGGAGGCAGAACACATACTGTAATGTGAGAAGCAAATATGTGAAAGAAATAAAAATGTGAACAGTCATGTAGCCAGAGTTGCTGTCCAATTGAGACTCCGTCTATTGGTTTCTTCCATTTTTGCAAAAAATGCAGAACTTATTTTGAAACTTTTCTGTAACTCCAAATTGCATGCCTTGTAATTTGTAATTTTTGTTTAATACTTTTTCCTACATTATATAGACATTATATGGTGCACTAAAATACTTTCACCAACTCTCCACATTAACTGTGCAGTAGGAGCTGAATGGAGTGCCTCCATATAGTTGCCGACAGGATTTATTGCCTCACTCTAAAGTCTTTGTAGCTAAAGGTGAGCCAGGGCTAAGGAGTTATAGGCCAAGTGCACAGAGTGTGGACTGTAGTCACTTCCTTTGGTCTCGTCAAATAATTGGACAAGCTTGTAGCTGTGAAACCTCCATCTTTGACAAGTAAAACTAATGTTTTCCTGAGTCGATCCATGGGCACCTTTTTCATTTAGGGGTTTGTTTTGGCTTGACTTAAGCCCGATGAACGTTTATTTTAGTCCATAAATTGCTTGGCTCTAAAGAAAACCACCCAAGCAAAATCCTGGATATATCCGGCAGAGAATTCCCAAAAAATAACAAGGCTGTTGTAGAGTGAAGTGGCACCATTGAGAGCGAGAGAAAGAAATATGGGAAGAGAGATGCTTCTTACAAGGTTGACTGATCGCACCTCTCGCCCCTGTGATTCTGCCCTTGGTCATGTTACAGCGCAACACAAGGCAGCTCTGAACCCATTCACTCTCTCACATAGGTGCGATGCAGAACCACCCTTCACTGGATGTCTGCACTAGTCACAGCATGGTTTGGAATCCATGAGAACATGAAAAGTATGCGATATAATGCTAAGAAAAAGGTCCCCAGTTCAGTTTAAATTCCTCTAAGGTCATTTTCATGTCGAAAGAGCTTAAACACCATTATAAAAAGTTTGACAAGAAAGAATACACATGTTTAAGCAGTTCCAGATGCTACAAGAGATTTGATTAGGCGATTAAACGTATTCCTGTACTGGAATATAAACTCTTTTTAGTGTTCTTGATTTCCTACACTAATTCTTCTGTAAGATGGGTGACTTCCAGACCACTGCTACCACAGGTCTCTCATTAGTGGGCATGTGGGTGTGAGAGGTTTATAATTCATGTTCATCCTTCCATTCAACCAGCCCTGTGCCCTCTCTTGTTTTTCTCCCGGTATCAGATGGCGCTCTGGCTGACCCCTGGGCTCTGCCCCTGCAGTCAATCCTCTTTTTCCCCACCCTGGCCACGTTCTCACCACATCACGCTGCTGCAGAAGGGAAGACTGTGGTCAGGCAATTAACTGAGCTCCTGTGCTGCGCCAAACAAAACTTCCTCTGCTGTTTTTACAGCAAAGTCCTTCATATTATGGTTTTCATACATGCATGGAGCTAAGCCGTCTGACGTTGCTTTGTCACTGTCACATGCCATTCGGGCCTGAATGAAAAGAAAGAGGCAAAGCACTAGAACATAGGAGAGACAGGGAAGGTGTCAAGGGCACGCAGAATCCCCTCGGGTTGATATAAGCAGAAATAATGTATATTAATACTGTGAATGAATGAAGATGGAACCGCTTAGCCTACAGAACGTTCCTCTCCACTCAGTCTTAGCAGCACATTTTAGTGCAGTAACTGATCAGACACCAACAAATGCTAGCAATGTAAGGACACTCCGTGCTGCTGAAGTAGATCTTGCTCCTTCCAGATCTGTCTTTCTAATCAGCATTATTTACAGCATTGCTATTTTAGGATCAGTCAAAAAAACAACAACTTCTAAATGTTTTTCCCTGACATTTCTACACTTTCACACAACACTAAATTACTCCTCCACCTCTGCGGTTTACAACTCACTTTACTTGCTGTGTACCTTTCTTATGTTATGATTTTATCTTTGGTGCATCCCACAGTGCTTCCTATATCTCATATCACCTGACACATTAACTGACTTGTTTTAGTAACTTTCAGCATCCGGTTGCAGTTCTTATTTCTGTTTTGTGATCTATTTGCAGCTTAGAGCTGCATTAGCAGTGTCTTTGAAGGATTAATAAAGTATTCTCATTCTGATTCTGATTGATCAACGCTTCAATATTAACAGTTAATCAAATGTCTTTTTGTAAAGTGAAATTGGTCAGTATTAGTAATGTAACCTCAGCGAGAGGTGTTTTTATCAGAAAGAGTCTTTTGTACCTGCCAGTGCCAAACGAAAGAAAAACGGCAACTAACCCATGGTCATATGGATGGAAACATGTCACTGAAGGAACATTAATGGTGTCCTGTGCTCTCTGCTAGATGGAACTAGGCAATGGTTTTCTCATATGTTTGCATGTTTCTCACACAAGCTGCATAATCTTATCATATTATAATATTTAATCTATTATCTATTGCCAAAACCATATCTGAACTACACTTCTGTTATTAAATACTTTTATAAAATCTAAAATGACTAGATAAAGAGATCAAGAGGTGAAGATGGGAAAGAGTTTGATATGAATCTTACCGTCCAGAATTAAGAAATGCATAAAGTAATGATATAAAACTGAGAAAATAAACCAGTATAATGATTTATGTATTTATTTAATCAGATATCAGAGTCATTGTTTTTTTTGTTTTGTTTTTTTCAGTTTAGGAGTACACACATACCTTTTTTTTAGAATTTTATTAGGAAGTAGATTTTGCTCCATTCAACAGAACATCATCGTCTGATCATTTCACTCAGTGGAAATGTGTTGACAAGGGGAGGATGGGTTCATTTATTTGGTTACTTTATTGTTGGCAGACCTATGTGGATTTAAAGGCCATGAACATTCTTCCTGGTGTGATGATTTTGCAGGTGCGTGAGCAACAGAAACCAGGTTTTCTCAGCTGCTGTCATTATACAGAGTAAAGGCAGTGTGTGTTTGCTACGTGTGAAGTGCAAACATCCGTTATGGGAGCTTTCACTGCCCCATGCTGCTGTTTGCCCTGTGAGGTCAGAATACCTCCGTTTGTCCACATTTGAGTCTCTTCCTCAGCATTTCCACTCCGAACCCCGCCTAAATATGTAAACAAGTGGTTTAATCTGAGAATTGGAGTGAGTACTGATGTTACTCAGATGCTATAACTTTCAACTGTATCTCCTCCTCAGGTTAACAACAATGGACTTGTGTCTTTCCTGAGGGAGGTGTCTCAGTTCACTCCTGTGGCTTTTCCAATCGCTGGAGACAGAAGAGTTGTGGCGCCGTTCTGGGCTGATGTGGACAACCGTCGAGCCGGGAAAGTCTTCTACAGACAGAGCCAGGATCCTTCCATCCTGAGCCGGGCCTCAGGGGATGTCCGGACGTACTTTTCAGAGCTTCCCAGCTTCAACGCAACATGGGTCCTCGTCTCCACGTGGCATCAAGTTACTTTCTTTGGAGGCAACTCTCAAACTCCGGTAAAACTCACATTTGAGTTGACGGCTGAACTGCCATGTTAAGGTCTCGATCAGTGAATCCCAACCAGAGATACCTGCACCATGTGGTCTTCTGTATTTGGCAGTCGGGATATTAGTGCTGACATATTTAAAATATATGTATTGGTATGATACTGATCTTTCTGAATATTCACAGCTGCAATACCTTGACTGTACTCTTTGCACCTCCCACCAACCTGTGTCACACATGTTGAAAACTAGTCAACAAACTATTTAGCAGTTTGCTAAAAATATATCCAGCTTCTGCCACTATCAAGTGTGTGTAGTGTGATTACAAACTTGACAAACGCTACTTTTGCAATTAACAATACATGATATATATATATAAATATAGATGGCCAAAACCATATCTGAACTACACTTCTGTTATTAAATACTTTTATAAAATCTAAAATGACCAGATAAAGAGATCAAGAGGGGAAGATGGGACAGAGTTTGATATGAATTATCATACTATTATTATGTAATATCCACTTTTGGTCCTGTTACAGGGCTACATGTCAGACAAAATAACTGTGAAACACTGGCCTAAATAATCTCAAAGACCCAGAAATAGTCTATATGGTCTTAAAGTTATGCTGTAATATCTGGTATCTGTGACTTTCTTACACATGTGCTCCAAAGGCAACAGGGCCCTAAAAGTCTACTCTGTGTCTGGCCTGACTGAATCTGAACCATTAATTTTAGGATTCTGCAAGATAAATGTATTACTACTAAATGTCCTAGAAATCAGGAAATGGTTTAACCGAGCCTGTTCCCTCTTCTGTGCAGGTAAATACTTTCCAAGTGGTGCTCATTACAGATGGAGAGCTTTCCTTCACTATATTCCAATACAATAACATCACTTGGACCACAGGCATGCACGCCAGCAGCGGAGGAAACCTGGTGGGCCTTGGAGGGATTGCAGCACAGGTAAGATCACATGGCTATCTGCTCATGGTGACAGATGGTTGTAAAATTCCCAGTATGATCTGCTTTCCCATTCCATGTGTCTAAATTGTAATTCAGCAATATGTTATCGTGTTGTGGCTCTTTATTACTCTCTTCCCAGGCAGGTTTTAATGCTGGTGATGGCCAGCGTTACTTCAACATCCCTGGCTCCCGCACCGCTGATGTGGTAAATGTTGAAGGAACCACCAACGTGGGCTATCCAGGCAGATGGGTCTTCCGCATAGACGACGCACACGTGGAAGTGGGTGGCTGCAATAACTCCGGTGAGATTAGTCCTTCAGATCCTCTTTAAACTTTTAATATTGTTGCTTCTGCGATTCCTGTTACATTGACCTCTTTTTACAGCATCGGTGTGCCCCCACCTGCGCCCTTGCCTGAATGGAGGCCAGTGCATTGATGACTGTATTACAGGCAACCCCTCCTTCACTTGCTCCTGCTTGGCAGGCTTCACCGGCCGACGATGCCAAATCAGTGAGTTATAGTTGACACCATTTCCTCCTCTGTTGCGCTTGACACACACTGCACACTGTGAATGACTACCTGTCTACCTGAGACCGCCAGGATAAACAATGTCAACTTTCAGAGAAAATACTAGATTTCACCTGATTTGCCAAAGGGACACCTGGATATTTCCTTAATACCTGTATCAACTCCATGGCAATTTGTTGCACTCTCCTCAGACATGACCTTATTAACTGACCCTGGCCAGCTGTTTCTTTTCTAATTAAAAATGTCATACTACCTTCTTTGTTTTTTCTTGTAGATGTCGATGAGTGTGCCTCAGATCCTTGCCAGAACCGAGGGACTTGTGAAGACCAGATTAACAGTTTCGTCTGTCATTGTCCACCTGGATACACTGGGATTCACTGTGAAACAGGTATAGCTGACAAGCTGCGTCATCCTGATGTGTATTGTCTTTATCTTTTCATTTCAATAACTTTTCTTTTAAATTAAGATAATTGTATATAATTCTTCATGTAAAAAGTGAAAATATGTTCAAGAATTGCAATGTGCGTACCACACTTAAAGGGATATGATTGAAAACTCCAAATGGTGGATCCATTATTGCCACTGTTCATTACAGGTTCCACATTTCTTCTTCTATCCTCTGCATAAACTAAACAGGCGGATGACCTGGAAAAACTCTGATTAATTAAAGTATTTTTTGCCTCATTAAGCACTTTCCACACAAAACAGTTTTTACAATATCTTGGTCCAGCCTCTTAGGAGCTTCTGTGCCTATTCCCACAGTCCAGCCTGCGGAGATGTATCAAACCTCTTCTAATACCTTTCGCAGCCAACAGCACATACTTGCAGCATGAGGGGAGCAGTGTGGCGGATATATTAATCAGCTGAGTAAATATTCCATGAGCGTGTCTCTCTGTCTGTGTGTGTGTTGCAGACATTGACGAGTGCAAAGACAGGCCATGCCTCAACAACGCGTTGTGTGTACAAGGCACTGGCAGTTTCACCTGTGTGTGTGAGCCGGGTTACACTGGTGTCCTGTGCGAGACAGGTGAGTGGGGTTTTTCATGAGCTGGGGGAAAGTAGGCATCGCTCCCCAGAGGAAAGATTTTCTGCTGCTTTCTGCATCAAACTTTGACAGATGTTTCTGTCCAAAAACTTTCCCAGTCTACCTAGACAAATGCGTTATGGCTGAATAGATTTGCAAACAAAAAACAGGGTCACACACTGTAGCAATGAACCACAGTGAGAAAGTTCGCTGCAGTCAGTTTTTGTATCCAACAAATTGCTTTTCTAATCCTGCTTCCTTTGTGATTGATTGTTGATGAAACTTGAATCCAGCTGGGAATTAAATGGTCAGTCCCTGCACAGTTCATGAATCCTTATTTCTGTGTGACACCAGATTACTTAATACCAGACATCTGGTCAATGAAACCCTATGCTTTCAGAAGGGAAGTTCAATGCTGCTAATCCAGCTTAGTGTCTTAGAAAACCACCGCTTGCTTTTCCATGTGAAGATTAAAATATCTTACAGGCCACAATATACTCATTTACAGGTTCAGAATTGCATTTTGGGGGTCTACCGGAAAAGGTTTACATGCATGTTCAACACAGTATTCTTCTCATGCTGTTCACTACTGCAGTTCATGTTTTCACTGTATGTCTGAACACTATGTTTTAGCTCCTCGTCCCTTTAAGGGTGCTCTAAAAAGAGCAGTTGGTCAGTTGACCCACTCCTTTGTTGTTGGTCAAACCTGTCTGCGTGTGCAGCTGCTAGATTACGTACATTTGCAACATGGTGATGTGGATAAGTAGCAGAAAAGCTATTTTAGACACTTAAGATTTCTGTGGGAGAGAAGAACTCCCTTGGGTATGAAGCTTTTGGTCCTTTCATGTAAAGGTTTGAACCATACTAATAGATATGAGAAACCCCCCAAATGGCAGTCTGGCCTCTTTAATGTGAAACTAAATCATAGACATGTCTGTATGATTGGCTGACTTTTGTCTATCCTCCAGACATTAATGAATGTGAGTCCCAGCCCTGCCTGAATGGAGGCGAGTGCATTGATCGGGTGGCCAACTTCACCTGTATGTGTCCTGCAACCTTCACTGGAGCATTCTGTGAGACAGGTGACCTCATCAACTTAAATTCTCGCAAAACACTTGTTTGGAAAAGTTGTTCTTGATAGAACAATGTACCCTTTAGGTATAATATGCCATTTTTCATCTGGGCTAACAGGAGCTAAAAGAGTGTTTGTAGCTAGGAAAGCTGGTTCTCCAGTGTCCTACCAGAAGGAATTTAAGGTATACTGCCACTGGAAACATTTTCATCATTCACTATGACCAGACAAATGGGCCTTTATAGTGATGAGTCTAAAAGTTTAAATCAAGATCTCCCGTTCAGCAATGATTCTTCTACTTTTACATAAAACAGTCATGGAGTTCCACAGGTTTCTGTGCCAGGACCAATACTTTTCATATTATAAATGCTTCCCTTAGAAAATATTATCAGGAAGCATTGCATACATTTCCTTTGCTATGCAGATGACACCCAGCGATATTTATCCATGAAGCCAGGGAAAACAGATCAGTGTCTTCGGTGTCAGTGTTTATTTAAGTATTTCTGATTATTGAACTTTTCTGTGTCCGTAATTTTTTTGCTGTTGTTGTCTGTCCATTTACAAATGATAAGCTAATACTGGTGAAAAATAATTGGCCAGACAGGCTTTAACACACATTTGTCAATGGCTGTATCTATCTTCTTTATAGATAGTGCTATGTAGTCAGGCAGGTGGTTTGCTGTTTCTTTTCTCCACATTTGTAGATATCTGTCTTATGTTACCACTCCAACCCAGTGGAGATGAATGACAGTGCTGTGATTAAACTGTGTTGCATTTTGTATTGAGGTTTTAATATGTTCTATCTCAATGTGAAAATATGTCTAAATGTTACTTGGTTGAACCAAATAACCTTTAAAGCATGTTCTTTCGCTATCAGAGCTGGTGGCACTTCAAGTCAATTCAACTGAGGCAGTCAACCAAACAGGTAAAAGCAAGAAGGGCTGAAGCTCTGCCAACAATTTTCGTGCTCTGTTTGTTCCAATCTTTACACCCTATCATGCTTTTCTGTCTCTAGCCTTGTGCGAAGGGGAAGATTGCAAGAAGAATCAGATTTGTGAAGACACCGGCTCGGGAATCTACAACTGCACATGTGCACCAGGCTTCTATGGCGACAAGTGTGAAGGTATTGTACACTCGGCCCCACTGATGCTTACTGCAGCTGGGCAGGTACAGAGCAGACTGGGGTATTTGAAGAGGAGCTGTGCTATCCCACAGGAATTTGGATCTCTGCCTGGAGGAGGCTGCTGTGATGATGGATTATTGTAATTATCAAAACTGACACGGCCTCGCCCTGTTTACTACGGGAACCGGTTGCTTGATCTTGTGAATAATTGTTTTATAGCACGGTTTATTAGTTTACCAACAAGAGGAAGTGCTTTGTCTAGACTTAAAACAGCTTCTTTACGAGTCAAAGCCGGTCTTTGGTATTCAGGTCATTTCTTCAGACAGAGCTGTTGAAATATGCACGCTTCCACACCGCTACTTGCTTTTCTGGAAGTTGGCCATTGCACCACACTATAGTTTCAAGCACAGCGGCTTCTTTTGTAACAAATTCAAACACGAAGTATATAAAGCACTGTCATCCTTACCTCTTCATATGGATTTATAAAGGCAGGTATGAATCTTTGCAAAACATTTTGATGTCTGTATCATATTGTATTTATTTTCGGGAATAACTACGGCAGTAAGGCTAATTCTGGCTCCCCTGACAGTTTACTGTCACCAACTGATAGCAGTTGCTGCAAGGATTTTTCTTCGCCACTAAAAGCTCTTTAATATTTTTTGAGCTGTTACAAATGCATGCTGCTTCTCACCCTTGAGCTGAAATAACTATCAGTGCTTATATAGGCTCTCTTAAATCTCCCAAATACTTTCCTGCCTGGCTCACTTGGAAGGCACAGCGGAAAAAGGAGCACGATCCTCTAAGGAAGAGAAAGTAGTGGGACTCAGGAGTGCCTAATCAGGATCTCAGATCAAAGGGCCCCGTGCCGCACAGGTGGCCAATGAAAGTGGCTCTTGCAAATTAACAATCCATTAATTGCCCTCAGGGCCATACATTTTGGTCGCAAAATATGCTCCATATCATCAGAAAAAT
The DNA here is from genome assembly GCA_005024645.1 of Planiliza haematocheilus. Lineage (NCBI taxonomy): Eukaryota > Metazoa > Chordata > Actinopteri > Mugiliformes > Mugilidae > Planiliza > Planiliza haematocheilus. The sequence continues at coordinate 5,368,781 of SRSE01000306.1, forward strand.
AATACCCTCCACCGAGCTCCCGGGACTTCAAAGAGGAGCCATTTAGCTGTGATACGGCCATGTCCTTTGATCCACTGCTGCAATTAGGAAGGAGAGGAAAATAAAAACATTCTTACAATTTGTACAGAGCGGATGTGCAGCGCGCTGACTGGTAATCTTCTGGTCCTGTGAACTTTGTCGGAAAAGACTTGGAAAGAGAAATGACAATACATAGTTTACAGTAAAGCAGATGAAAGAAGCTCAGCATATGCTACAGATGTTGACCATTTATACCTTCTTTCTATGTTTACATTTAGGCCAATACTGAAATCTTACTAATTTACTCGCTTTCAAGTAGCCCAAGCAAACTTTCCAGCTCCGAGCCTCTCTCTCCCTCACTCACACACTCACTCCCATTCTTTCTCTCCATGTCTGCAGAGGAATGTCTTTGCCAGAATGGAGGTGTCTGTGTGGACATCAATGGAACCTGTGAATGCCCTTCTGGCTACACGGGACTCTACTGTCAGTTTGGTGGGTATAATGTGTATAATCCTATCATCTTTGATAAATGTGGAGAGAAAAAAAATCGCTATAAGATAACAGATGTCTCAGACCAGGATTTAGCTTCCAAGATTTGTGAACATGCCTTCCTTTCACTCAGAAGTAACTCAGACACCGTGCAGTAATAGCAGACCGTGTCCTGATGGAAGTTCTTGTTTGGAGTATGGAGGATCCTACCTGTGTACATGTCAAACTGGACCGGAGCTGGATCACAGGGACTTCTACCCCTATGGTAAGAGCCTCAGGCGCCAACGCAACAACAGGCCAGTTTGCAGCTATGTGTCACTGCATCATCAACTGGTTACTATAGAGACAAAACAGATTTTTAGGTGCAGTTGCCTCGACAAGTGTCATTCTCTCCTTAAAAAGTAGTCGTGGTCACATTTGCAGTTTACGACGTGGAGAGAAATTCACAAATAGCTGATGTTGTTATGGAAGTTGCTTGTGAGATTTTGTTATGATCCAGTCATAAAATGACAAATAATCTGTGTTTTTTAAAGGTTGAACCAAGTCCATGTGCTCTATTAAAATTAAGGAGTTTTGCTGTTACCCAGTGCAGTGGAACACAGTCAAGTCTCGGTGTGTGTTTTTCAGTACAGCCCCGATCGGTCTGCGACTCCTCTCCCTGTCTGAATGGGGGCTATTGCTACGAGCGAGATGGAGGCTACACCTGCGAATGCAAATATGGATACTGGGGGAAGCACTGTGAGAAAGGTAGAATAACTGATAGAAGGCCAAAGGAATGCTTGCATATGAATTTGCGAAGCACCTTTCTCAAAAACATCCTTGAGATTTGTGCGTTTATTTCTTAGGCCCGAACCCAACGACAGCTTTAATGCACCAGGAAACATGCCATTACTCGTAATGCTGCTTGAAATATTGCAACGCTGAAAGGATTAGGATAATTTGTTCTTATGCCTGAGTTATGAGCTATTTTCCTGAATTATGACTTGAATAGCAATGTACTGGAACAGATTTATTTTGTGTGATTAAGTTCTTTCTGCTTCAAGGATTCTCTTTTGCCTGTCTCTTTCCAGTTAGACTCAATACCTGTGCTTCTGGTCCCTGCCGCAATGGAGGCTCGTGTAAGGAAGAGGCGGGGAGCTACAGATGTGTGTGTCCTTACAGATTCACTGGCAAACACTGTGAAGTGGGTCAGTGCCAAGTTTTCATCAAGTTTTTTTTAAGCACTTTGTACACAGTGCCCAAACAAATGTCTTCTTCAGACTTGTTGGAAAGTATTAAAGTAAACGAGATGATATACATGGTAAGAAATCTGAAGATCAGATAACCGCAGTTATTTCAAAGTACATGTTTAAGCTAAATTAGGAGAAAGATATTTTATTATTTATCAGGTCCTTTAGTTAATGTACAGAATCAGGATCTGTTAAGTTAAAGTCCTGTGTCCGTGTTTCTGTTTAAGTAAAACTTCATTACCAACAGAATCAAACGTATTCACACTTTCTTTTTAAAGAGCTATGTTATGGAGCCTCCAATGTGTCCACAAGATTATTTTTTATTTTGTGCACAAAAAGTAGTAACCTGTAAACATCATAATATCCTAACATTATCATATAAAGATCCCCTTCCCTTACAAAAGTACATATATAATTTAGTTAGCAGGCCTTAAGTAAAACGTTCCTATTTACCTTTGCCCAGAATTCCTTAGCTATTTATGTTGACGCTACTATTATGTGGATTATGTCTTCCAGGGAAACCAGACCCCTGTACTTCCAGTCCCTGTTTGAATGGTGGGACATGTTTTCATTACATCGGAAAGTACAAATGTGAATGCACTGAGGCCTACAGCGGCAGGCACTGTGAAATAAGCAGGAGCTCGATACATACATCTGCAGGTAAGCAGACTGTGTGTCACCCTTTAACAATGTCTTAATCTCACCCGGATGCCGAAGTTTGTACGACGTTGATTTAAACAGATTGGCACAAGTGTGTATAGATATTGGTTTTCCATCTGAGGATAATCTTAGCAGTGTTGCTGTCCACATTTACAAATAGAGAATGGCAACATAAGCTATATAAAGAAAAACCTGATTAGACCTTATGATTCACGTCTACGCACTCTAACAGCATGCTGGGGGTAGTAATTTTAGGAGGATAAAAACAGAAAGCCTGGATGGAAAACACCCCTGCTGCTATTAGTATGTCGTGAATGAGCTCCTCTAAGCCCCAGTGTTTGTGAGGTTGTGTTACTATGCCGCCATGCTGACATTATCATCATGTTTGTATTAATTTCAGAGCTGGGCTGTGGTCTGCCTCCGCAAGTCAAACACGCAGAGGTCCAGTTCTCCTCAACAACACCAGGCTCCGTGGCTGTGTATATATGCCACTCAGGCTTCATGTCCGTGCCCAGAGCCACCCAGAGCATCTGTGGTATTCAGGGAGACTGGAGCCAGCCACCCGTTTGTGAGGGTCTGTAACACACATCAACACACTGATCCCCAAAAAGCGTGTCTTAAAAAAAGATCTCTGTTACTACAACAGTTTACAATCTTTCATCTATGTAATTATTTATGTACGTTTCTTCATTTTACAGAGATTAATGAGTGCTTATCTCAGCCTTGCCTTAATGGTGGAACATGTCGAAACAAGATCGGGTCATACCAGTGTGTGTGCAATGATGGCTTCAGTGGAAGCCGCTGTCAGACAGGTGAGGCTTGAGAAAACTCTTCCAATATTAAATACAGACATATAGATTAGATAAGATTAGATAGCTGTTTTATTTATCCCGTGCTAACATTCGTAGTGCCTGTGTGTGTGTCTCCTCTCCTCTAAGACATAAACGAATGCCTGTCAGAACCCTGCAAGAACAGGGGGACATGTGAGGACCAGCCTGGCTCCTACTTGTGTCATTGTCCGCACGGCTTCAGAGGCCAGAACTGTGAAATAGGTGCGGTTTTCTTTCAACCTTGTACTATATGTCGCTAAACATATGCATGAAAACTTGTAACAGATTCTTCCAAACCGTAATTATCTGTGTGCAGAACAGGACGGGTGTGAGTCCAACCCCTGTCTGAATGGAGGTGTGTGTCGGGGTTACAGACGGAATTATCTGTGTGTGTGCAAAGAGGGCTTCTTTGGAGATCAGTGCCAGATGCGTAAGTGGATTTGCACTGACCCACAAGATTGTTTTGTTGCTGATTCACACAATTTCTTATTAATAGCATATAACATGATAAAATAAACATACATGTTTTATATACTGTACAAACACAGAAATATTACTATTCAGTACATTTCTTACCTGAGTATCCATAGAAAGAAATCCCACCATGATCAGATTTCATGTAATCTCTTGTTTGAAATGATACACCACATCTAATGAGATTCTAACAATTAAACAGAGTAAGAACTCAGGCTGACAGACAGGTCAGGAACTGTATAAATATTCATAGACCCAGCAACACTGGGTGGTTTTACCCTTGTAATGCTGAAAACACTTTGCAGATATTCTGGATAATATGGCTTTTGTTAGATGAACAAAACAAACTGTCTTGAATTGAAAAAGTCCACATGTATAACAAGAACTGGATTCATGAACTTCTTAAAAGATTTGAAGGTGGGTGGCCCAAGTCTTCAGCTCACAATAAAATCCATTTGTTGATTCCAAAGCTTTAGTTTCTGGATTTCATGCTAAGAAAGTGTATGCACTGAGCTTGACTGGGGGCTCACACAAACTTTATACATTGCAGACTGATGTGATGTGAACCATATTGTAGAAACTGTTTTTCTTTGTCACCCCCAAGTGGAAGACCCATGTGTACTGAAACCTTGTGGGAACCGTGGCCGATGCTGGAGTGACAGGAGAGGAAACTATAACTGTGTCTGCAAAATAGGACTCACAGGCAAAGACTGTGAGAAAGGTCAGTTAACAATCTCATCGCGCTGTGCTCTACATGCTCGTCCTATGTACTGCAAAGACAACTCTGTAATCATGTAATGTATGGGATTAGACATGTAAGGTTGCCACTGTTCCCAGACCTGTTGCCTCCGCCTGGTCTCCATGTGCTGCGTGTGGAGGAGAGTGAGGTGGAGCTGCGCTGGGATCAGCCGGAGGCCTCGCACAGCCTGATCAGCATGTTCGCCGTCACTTATGCTCCGTTGGGCCAGAGCAACCCCAAAACTGACTACCTGGACAGACAACAGTCCACCCACGTTATGCGAGACCTGGTGCCTGGTCTGCTGTACAACATCTCCACCGTCTCCATCAAACTCAAAACCAATGGCAACGACACGAGCCAGCCTGCCACTGCACTAATACGCACCAGTGAGCTCACTCTTTAATGCAATGTAGTAATGAAGATCATGAGGTCACATGAGTTTGATTGCTTGCACGCATGATTACAAAGATTACAGTGATTAAGTGTGTGTTTCTGTGCTAGGACCTTGGCCGGTGGAGCAGCTGCAGGTGGTTAATGTGTCCTCCTCTCAGGTTTGGCTGAGTTGGATGGTTCAGGCTGCTCGTCATGCAGCAGTCAGCAGAGTGCATGTATCTTTAACGCCTTCAGATGGGACTGAAGCTCGCACTGCTGTGCTCAACTCAAGCACCACTGAGTATACGTTCAGGTCAGAAAAACACTAATAACCAATGATTTCCTTTTTACAAACCTGCAGCATCCCTTGTGTCCACTGAGTGGTGCTGTTGTGATGTTGTACGTTACATGGGTAATACACATTTCAAGCAGCAGAGGGCACTGTTTGATCACACTTAGTAATATGAAAGGGATGCATTGAGGTGTGACTGAAATCCTCTTTTTGTGTTATCCCCTTCCATTTCCCAGATCGTTACAGCCTGGTCAGATGTACACAGTGGATGTGTTGACTCAAAGTGGAATCAGACCTGATGAGTTTCCCTCCACTAGCCATTCGGCAGGACCACTGCGATTCTGGACAAGTAGGGCACATTGTTCAGCGATCAACAATACCTCTATTTTATTTAATACTATCACCAAATATAAGGCAGTACTAAGCAACAAGAAACATGTTTTGTATATCCTTGATTACTTAGACTTAGACAGACTTCATTTGTTCACAAGGGGAATTGCTTTCAGTAGCTTAGGTGCACATGAAAACACTTTTGAAAACCACAAGTAAAAAGAAAGATAAAAAAATATATAAGTTAAAAATCTATTAAAATAAAATGAAATAAAATAAAATAGTATAAGCAACAACTGTGCAAGAAATAGAGACAAAAGTAAATATATATTATATACATATATGGATCAATTAACATGGAGTCAGTTACAGAAAGCCTACTACCTCTAAATGCACACAGCTGGAACACTCTTGTCTTGTCTTGTCTTGTCATGTCATACTTGTTTGTGAATCTGCACTTTACTGTTGTTCGTGGTTCATGTATACGCATGGGATGGGGTGAAACGTAATTTCGATTCCTTTGTATGTCAAGTATATGCGAAGAAATTGACAATAAAGCTGACTTTGACTTTGACTTTGACTTTGAGAAAGGTGAGCTGTTGTACAGCTGAACTGAGTAGGCTAGAAAGTAGTCCTGTAGCATTTGCTGTGGGATACATAGATAAGATTAAGATAGAGTTGTTGAATGCAACATTCATTTATGCATCCAAACAAAGCAAAGCAGTATTTTCTATGTCATCCATATAGCTGTCTGACCCTCTACATGTGTTACCCTCAGGGCCTCTCCCCCCACAGAACCTCACCCTGTCACATGTGAGCCCGAACTCAGCCCTGATCACCTGGAGCCGCCACCCGAGAAACATCCCAGATGGCTTTGTGGTCAATGTGACCCGAGGGCTGAACACCAGGAGCCGCTTCCTGCCCAATGGGAAATTAGCATCGTACACCCTCCGTGAACTGACGCCAGGACAGCACTACTACGTGGCTCTCACATCTGTCAAAAAAACGGGGCAGGAGCAGATCCAGAGCACACCACAGCACTTAGACTTCACAACCTGTGAGTGTCAGCGGGAGTTTTCCATAACTCCACCTGACTTTCAAACTTATAATCAGACTGTACTGTGTGTGATATATATATTTTTTTTTAATGTGTGACGACAAGTAAGTTATTTTTGAAGCATTTTTCTGTGTTCATTTTCTTTCACGCAGTGCCAATGCAGGTCAGACCAGGCAGGAGAGAGAGGCCTGTAGTGACAGGACAGGGGACTCCGGGAGGACGCAAGCGTCTCCCATCCCAACCTCAAGACGTTGGAGGCACAGCAGAAACACAAAACTCTGAGGAACTGCCCAGGTAAATGTTGGATGTTGATGATTATTAAAAAAATAATCAACACTAATGGCAGTTCAACCATTAATGCTAATCAGGTAATGTTTTTGTGTGTTGCAGGTACACAGAACTTATTGACAGAAGGGGAAGGATAACAACTAAGCTCACTAACATGCCTAGAAAAGCAATTCGACATCGTACCAGTAAGTGAATGCGATCATGCGAGCAGTTTGACACAAACTCTCTGATGCTTTTAATGTATCTGTGGGTGATGTGAATTCAGCACAGTTTTCTGACATCTATCAGACACTGAAACCGATCAGATTTGCTCAGCATTTCCAAACAATAAGAGTACCTTATTTGCTTAACTTATTAATGCAGATGGAAAACTTGGGCAATGGTCCTACAGACATGGTCTTAAATACTGTCTGTCTGGTGGGTACTCAAATGGAGCGTTCTCCACTAGCAGCTTATTATAAAGTACAACAACACAAAGAACGGTGACTTTTAGCAGTCTCCTTTTAAGATGTATTAAGAATTGTGTACTCTCTGTCAACTTTGTGTATACTCCTGTGTAGAGGCCTCCTGCCTTCTTCTTAAGTAGAACGGTTTTACAGATGTTATCTCATTCTCTTGAGAACAAGCTTTCCTTTCTGAGATTGTTCTGCCCCATTTAATGACATTACTCACATGACGTCATAATATCATTTGACCATTTTTTTTGACAGGCTATATTTCAGACTGAAGAATGTACACAAACCCTTTCAAGTTCCTCACTTGAATGTCTAAATCACAATCTAAATGTGTCCAGAGTCACCGTGCAGAATTTCATTCATTTTGTCTTTTCACAGTGATTTATAACAGGAAATGTCTTCCCTTGCAGAACCTGACCCACCAATTAGATTAGAGAAGATGGAGGAAACAACAAACAAAATCAGCCTCGCACTAGAGATTCAAGAGGAAGGTTTAAGAACAAACCCTGGTAGGTGTTTCTACCATTAGTTCCAATAGATGGCACATGTATGCCTGCGTAACTGATCCTTGCTGATGTGCCATTCGTGCTCTGTTGTGGGGGGTAGAGCTAGAGGCTATCAACACATGGTATCAGCTGTGGATGAAGTGGAATAGGAAGCCTGAAACCTGACCCATATTCCTTCTGCACTGAGGATGTTAATGGCAGCTGTTGTCTTTTAGAGTTGCCAAAGGACTGCGGCAGTCTCTCCTGCCAGAACGGAGGTACATGTGTGAAAGAAGGTGACGTAGCCATCTGTGACTGTGCGGCAGGGTTCAAGGGCAGACACTGTGAACTGTGTAAGTTTATGTGCATCTTCCACACTCATTGTTTTTGGCAGAGGCACAGTAGAGTCGCTCGTCCTGTAAATGTTGTTAGGGTATCAAACAAGACTTGTGGTTCCTGTTGATAGATTTATCTTAGTCTTAAACAGTCCAGCAGAGGCTGATTGTAATGTGTTAGTTTTGATTAAAATTTTGACCTGATGGAGACAAGTCAGGTCATAACCAGGATCACTAGAGACACTAAAAATATGTACCAGAGATTCTAGCAGTCCCATAATAACCTCATGGTGGCACCAGAGGAAATGTTTAGGGATCAGTGGGATACAGTTTATACGCTGCAGGGACCAAGAATGTCAGTGTATCCTCCTGACTACCAGGAAAAAGATGTCATTTTTTCTTTTTTTTAATTCCACAATCTTTGTAAGGTAATTAGTGGAAACGTTTTATTTTTATTTTTAAGTTATCATATAACTGACGGATGACATTTTCCTTAATGAGAAAGAGAATGGTACCAAAGCTGTACGCCTTCACATTTGGTATTACTGAAAAGCCCTAAATGAAATCTGTAAATAGCAAAATGAGTTAATTCAGTAGTATGCAGTGGGTGGGAGATATTCAGATTTCCAAATGTCCTCCACGGAGGACAAATTTGAACTACTGGTTGTCAGGAGGTTAAAATGTACGTCACATCTGGAGGTAAACTATCCAGAAGCTTCTCAGAATATTTCAGCGGACGAGTTTAAAAGTTCTTCGCATGTCTGAAAGGCTTTCCTCCCACTGCCAAAAAAACACTCTGCTTAAACTCTATATACGGTAAACACAAGCTAGGATCAGCACATTCCCATGTCTCACTGAACAGGAGAAATAATTATTTGATCGTCTTTCGAGTGTCATGAATGTCAGTGGAGAATTTACAGCCCAGTCGACGTGATCCCAATGTAACTATAGCATCTCAAGGTGTGAGCTTACAGTATATGTTAGATTTACATGCCATCATGTGCACTGAGCTATGTTTAGACTTCTCTTAGTTTCTTAAAAGCAGGAAACATGCTCCACTGACAGTTGACCTCTCTGACATTTATGAATGGCTTGGTTAACTTTAACGCTCAGGGGCATGATTGTACAACATAAATACACACAGTGAACTCGCAAAGCACCATATTCCTTGCAGTGACATTTACTACCCAGTGTTTTGGGATTCTACACAGCACTATATCAGCTACACATAGTGTGCTTCTTTGTTTTTAGTTTAGTTTGTCCCGTGTCACATGGGAAAATCCTCAACCCAGTTGTTAATAACTTGTGTTATGCTGTTGGGCAGTAGAGTTCTTCCACTTAAAAATCATGAAGAAAAACTATCAAAGTAGCTCAAAACAAAGGCACAATGATAATCTGAATAGATGCAAACATTTATGGTGGTTATGGTGTCTCTCCGTGTTTTGTCATTAACTTTTAAGAAATACGATACAGTTGCAAGTGGATCTGTACCCGACTGTAAATGGCAGCCTGCCATTTGCTTTGTGGAAAAGTACTTTTACCATTAGGACAGAATTTATTAGCAGAACATCCAGTTGGGATGTATTATCTATTATCTATGTCCCAATCCTTAATAAAGTTGCTACCAGTGCAAAGGATGCTACTAGTATTAATGCATACCAGAATATGCTGTTTTAACTTAATAATAATAATGTTCTCCTCTGCTGTATGGAAGCATTAAACTGCCTGCAAGACTTATTGTCTCAGATCAAAAGTCAGCAGGACATCCAGGATGTTCTGTAAAAGCAACCTGAAGAATTTTTCACAGCACATTACAACATTTCTCAGTCTTACTGTAGGTCTGCTGATTATGTATCTGTTGCAAGCAGAAACATGCAGTTTCCATTAAGGTATCCAGACGTTTTAAGATACAGTAAACACGTCACAGTTGTGTAACGAGATTGCGTTTTGAACATTAAGTTATTATAAGAAAAGTCACAACACCTATCTAGAAACGATTCACGTATGAAATGTTGCATTAACACATTTGAAAAGTCTTTAATTTTGGAACTTTTCCATAAAATGTTTGATGCACATGTCAACATACATTTATTAATAACAGCGTATATAGATTAAAATGTTTCTGAGTTGGTGACGAGTAAAATAGAATAATATTAAGAAGTACGTTAGACAACACAGCTGCTGAACAGCAGTCATTCCAACTAGGGAAAACGCTTCATTACATTCAGCGTCAACTCTCAGTTCTCTGCCTCCAAACACAGAGTGGAAATGTGAGTTTGATTTCACTAATACGTACATGTTGACGAAGCTGTGAATGAGGAGGCACTGGACCTACCCTCGCCGCCCCCCTTGAATCCTGTTCTTCACCCAAACAACCAGCGTCAGATTGTTTAAACATTCCTTTCCTAAAACCATCCATCAGGCCGAGAGAAGGGCCCAGCTTCATCCCATGTGACTCCTAAACCATCCAGCAGACTTATCTTTGCTGACAGTACGTAAGACATTCATTCTCCGTGTTGTGCTTTTTGCAGCGTGCCAGCGAGTGCCACACCCATGTACCCGTCTCTACTCTGAAACAAAGAGTGTGCCTGTGTGGGAGGGTGGAGTGTGCCACTACCTGTAAGTCTGACACAGATCTCCCCTTCTGGCCTCGCATGCTTATGTTAATTATTAATTAGGTGATTTTTAACTAATTAAGTAATGTTGTTTACTTACTGGGTCAAATAAATGAGCACATTTTCTTCTAAACAGGTACAAAAGGACATATAAAGTACAGCAGGATGTGTGTTATCGAGAGATTTGTGAACCGACACCTCCCAAGAAAAGTAAGTTGAAGGTCTGTCTGCACAGTGAGGAAGTCAGTTTCAACAAATGAACCAATGCAATTCTTTTCACACACTGATATTAACTTTCTCAACAGCCAGAAGAACAAATAGACAACAATAAAGGTTTGTTTCTATAACAACATCCACATAATCATATCTTGGTGGTGAAATGTTCCTTTCAGTCCCGTGTATGCTCTGCTACTGTCGGAGGAAACACAAGATTTTTCCAACAGTTATCCCCAAAATGAGTCTTTGTCTTCTTTCTTCTGCAGCATCTGGACACTGATGAAAGGACTGCCATCACTGTCATGTGAAAAACCTCCTAACTTCAATTTTGATGTTTATAATCTACTTGAAGTAACTGATTATTTTTGTGCTGAAAACCCCTGTCAGAACCCACTGTAACGTTTCTGATCAAATCATCATCTGAAATATAAGGCTGCGTTTGTATCCTTCATCCTCACAGCTGTGTTTGTGGCTCCGTGCTGCACGAAAGGACTATCAGTCAGATGAAAAATGTCCCGTGTCGTTTCTAATTTGTTTTGATGCTTGCCAGGTGATTTTTCAACACGCATGTAACATTAATGGTAAGCAGTCAACGGCACTGCATCACAGACCTTATATACCTCATGTCCATGTAAATGTCCGTGCTGACACATTAGGAGAGGTTTTTATTTGTGATTCAGCTGCAGGTTTGTCCCTCAGGGAAATAACTGTAGAGTCTCAATCTTTACCCTATTGCAGCCCTATGATCTCCTTGTTAAGACGACTGGAAAATATAGATGTTCACCACAGCCCCATCTCTCCATCTGACAATGTGCGCAGTGTTTTCTGTGTAAAATATCTTTCCCTTTGTCTTAGCAGGCACCACTGCTCGCTACTCTGTAAATAGTGTTTATAGGCCATTTTGTAGGTGAATATTTTAATAATAAAAATGTTAAAATGTTTTGGTTTTCTGGAGTTTTTGACTGACATTTATGACTGACGCCATATTGAAGCTATGATAATGTTGTCAATTGTTAAGGTTTTTTTTTTTTTTTAACAAAGCCTGTAAAAATCTATTTACATTTTGACAACAGTTTTTTCAAGTTCACAATGAACTAATGAGTAATTCAAGCACACAGTGGTAGACACAGGCTGAAGACCCAACTGTAATCCAAATGAGACAGACAGGGAAGTGCGTCATGGTAGGAAACACACATGGTTATGTTTGTATTGTTGATTCCACTCATTCATCAATCCATACAACCCCCTCAGCAAGAACACTCTTCTGTCAGAAACTGTACTAAATAACAAAAACTACTTCCTTCACCACTGTGTCTGACGAATGTGACAAGTCATAAGAATCTCAAGCAATATCAGCCAGTAGTTATCTGTGAAGCAGTTTATATTACAGTAACCTGCAGGAAAAGTGCTACAGAAATAATCATTTGTTGGATTGCTTGATGTAGGATTAGGACGTTTGAAAAGTTTAAAAAAAGTCTCCAGATTCCTTATTATTATTCAGTATTAGAAGTTGGGGCATGCTTAGGAGAATGATCCCACTTTCACATACCGACTCGCGGTTTTTGAGTTGCTTTCAATGACGTCGGAATTTTCCAATTTATTCTTATTACATATATTGTTGTTTCTGCTCTATTGGACAAACATTAAAATACTCCATGTAATGGAAATACATAATTTTCCAGGACATTTAGAGCATCAAGAACAATATATGAGCTAAGACAGGCCATTTGAGATATTAGTAACAACTAAATTAGCTATGTTATTATTAAACAAAATTTGAGTTAGGCTTTAACAAGTTATACTGAGATTTTACACTTTGTGCAGCGTTTGCGTTTTTTTCCCGACAGCCCGTAAAGGCATCATTCCTCTCCTGTAGTGGGAGCAGTGAGCCCCCGGTGCCCCCCTCCCTTCCTGTTCCGAGTGAAAACTGAGATAGTGAGGAAAAAGCAACGGGAGGAAAGACCATGGAGGGGGAACGCTGGATGTACTAGCTAGTTTGCTACTCTAGAGCACTTTTTCTGCTTCTTTCGTTTTCGTCTGCTCAAATCAAAGTGGCTCAATGTGTCGATAACCGGTGTGTGTTTAATGTGGCTGGAAAACGTCGTAAATCTCTGGAAAGTTCAAACATTCAACGGCAGTCTGACCGCGGACGGTTAGCACAACCCGACCGAAGTTAGCCCGCTCCGGCTAACTTAGCCTGTTTTGGCTAACGAGAAAGGACAAAAAACAACAACGGGCTAGTGGGTAAATAAGTTACGGCTAAAAGTGACGCCGCGGCGTGAAGTAACTAGTAATGTTGCCTCCCGGGATTAACTTCAGATACGGATGAGAAAGAAATTGGGGAACCGCGAGAACAACGGCGAGCCAGACGACCACTGCTATGTTGGGGCTGATTCACGGCTCTGGCAGTTCGCCTGAGTCCAGAGGTTGGCCACACTCGGTACTGTGGAGGCTCGGGGGCTTCTTCTTCCTCCTGCTGCTGGAAGGGGTCGGCTGCCTCGCCAACCCGAACAGCCCTTCGGGCGTCAGCACCAACAACAACAACCCTAGTGTCAACATATACATGAGTGTGGAGGAGGTGAAGAAGCTTTTGGGTAAGGAGGCCTGCTGTCCTCAAACTTTATATGTGTGTGCTCCTCTCATCTGTAGCTGAACTCTGGTGAGGTAGTAGACTTACTGAGCGTCCATGGTGCAACACGCTGTGTGGGGGGCACTTGTAATTTGGGTCTAAATGCTCCATGGTCCACAGTGGATCATTTAACTCGAATCAAAGACAGTCTTGTACTGAGTCCATATCAGTGTGAATCTAAGTTGAAGTAAAGGTTGAAGTAGAACTGAGATTTAAAAAGCCAGAGCTATGGCTTTGTATATGTTTTGTGAAGTGTCCAAGGGACCGTTTGATCTGCTGTCCTTACCTTTGCAAGATTCACAATCATCTGTTGATTTATAAGTAATTGCAAAATAAAAAGTCATTACTTTATTAATCTGAAATACCTTCTTCTGTAGACTACAGCAGATCTAAATTAATATATATTTAAACAGGGTAGTAAATAAAACAGCCTTGGGGCTTTTGTGCCTTTGATCACATGGAGAAAGGTGGGCTGATGTGTCACCAGGAATACTAGAGAGGAGGAAGTGACTAAACCATGCACACAATTAGAGCGGGATATTTGTGGTTTATGGCGTGACTTACAGGGAGGTACATGTAGTTTAGTGTATTGATGTCGCTCTTTGACTGCGTGATCCGGGTGCAGGTGATGTATAAAGCTGTGTCTCATGACTTTGATTATTTGGGTTGGTGACATGTAACACGTGTAATATATGGCAATATTGAGCTGATTACACAAAGATCAAAAAGCAAGACATGCAAAATAGTCAGAATAGTTTGCACTTCACTATTATTCCTGGTCTTCCTTGTTGTATTGGATGTAATTCTTTCTGTTACATGGTGGCTTTATATCCTCTCTCCTGGTTCTGTGGATTGGTCCTGAATCGTTAATGTTAAGGTTTACTGCAGATGTGTTGAATGCGCACTTTGAAACTAGTCATTAACATTGTAAGTGCCACTGCACAGTCTAATAAAGGGGTAGAAGTGCTAACGTTTAATGACCTTGTGGAGAGAGGAAGCCTGTGTTGCCGCTTCTCACCTTAACTAACGTCCTGCTGTAAGTAAATATGTCATCGTGTTGTGGCAGCATCAGCAGTTTTTTGACATCAGGTGACATTCAGTAGGAGTCAGCAGACTGATTTGTGTCATCGATCCACCTTGGAAGAAGAAGCAGCTGCATCCAGGTTTTGAAGGGGAAGTTGTGCTGGCTAACCTCCTCTTGCCATATAAATGCAGAGTTATTCACTGCTGCCTGCCATCAAACAGAAACGCTGGTTTGCTTGTGACTATGTTTAGGCTCTTTGATGTTTTTACTCACTCAAGAGCATCATGTTTATGTAAATGTGTGGCAGACATACCAGATATATTTAACTGTGGAATACTACAGACCTTATAAACATGTAAACAGGTAAACTAATTTGGAGTTGCCCACTTTTTGACTATTTGTGCTGTTTCAGAAACATTTCAGCTCTATAATCTATCTGGTGTTAGACCGAAGTCTGAATCTGTCCCTTTTGGTTCCTCCTGTTCTCCATCACGCTGTAGTTAATCTTCTCTTGCCAGACCAGGGCCTCTCTTGCGGTTCGCCTGAAACCTCATCTGGTCATACGGAGACATTTCTTAATGGTTGACAACTACGTGTGCGGAGCTAAAAGTATGTATGTGTGGATAAAAAACTGTTGGATGGAGCTGAGACTCGCATCAGCCTCGTCTCAAAGATAGCTGTAGAGACCGTTGGGTCTTGTGTGTAGACCAGGTGTCAGAACAGATTTTGTATTAGTATATTCTATGGTCATTCTTTTGAATGATTAACAGCTAAAGCGGAGGCACGTTTCTCTTTGTTTAAATAAAAATGTCTTCATAGTGATTTTACATTCAACATTTATTTTAACATTTGTGTCAACACCATATGGCAACGCCTTTATTTATCGTGCATTAGATCATGCTGATTTCAGTCAGCCTGCAACAGGATTTCCAAGCACGCGTTTCCAATTTTGTATCTAGACACATGCCTACAACTTCCTGTTGACAAAAAGAAATATAATCTAAAATGGTTTTCAAACCACAACACTGTCTGGAGTTTGGGGAGAATCTTGTATTTAACTTGACAAAACATGAGACATACCAAATGCAGACTGGTTTGGCACATTGTTCAAGGTAGCCACGTTATGTTTGCTCAGTGTGTTTTCTGTCATATTACATACATGTAATTAAGTGGTGTCCAAGTTTAATTAATATATTTGTGTATCATATGCTTCTCAAATGGTCTAATTTCCTGAACTGGGAAGTAGTTTTTCCGACATCTGTGTGATCATGAGTGGAATATGGAACCCACATGGATGCAACACGTTGGCAGCTGTCTGGAGTATTTGTGGGACAATGAACAGTGAAGGGAACAAGGGAGGGGAGCCACGACACTTCAAAGATATGCACATTATTATAAAAATGTCCGTTGTGGTGTTAGCCACTGGTGAGAGATGGATATGGAGCTTGCAAGTGTCAAAACTAACATTTGTCAAGGCTTGGTTAGCATTATTTAGGTCTGCCATGTTTCTGCATTTATTCTGCCTGTCTTGATCATGTGAATAATCTGTGCCTGTGAGTCAGCATGCACATTAGACCTCTTTCTTGGACAGTGGGGCAAGCACAGGCCTAAATAATAATATTAATGATGGCTGAGTTCCACTCAGCTGCTTCAGTTTCAGCGTCTTTGTATTGTGAATGCTGGCTAGCTTGCTGTCTTGCTGCCATGGCTTACAGGGGCACTTTAATAGATCAGAGGCTTTGTTAAAGTTATGTGTAGCACCTGTGCTGGTTTTTTTGTTTTGTTTTTTTTAAACTATGACACATGTTTACAGTACACTAAACTCATAGCAGGACACTACAACTGCTACCACACTGTTATGGAAAAGACCTGCTTTAAATTTGATTAGTTACCCTTTCACTACAGATTGTTGCTCATTCTCATGTAAGCCAGAACAATGCAGTCATGATCAAAAATAAGATTTTAGGGGTAGGGTACAGTGTTCACTTTTCTATAGGACATCTGTCTTAACAAATTGCTGTTTTAACGAAAAAAAGCTTAGTCAGATACTTGAAGGCTGAGTGTGCTATGAGTCTTTCTCCAGATAAACGATGCAGCTGTTTTTCTCACATCACATTTATACTTTTAACATCAAAGCATGTCAAGTTCTTGTTTAAGTTCATCACCTTAAAAGTTAGAATTCTGACCTGAAGGTTTGTGAAACAGTTCATCTGGTTAGTGTCATTATTAGATGTTGGATAGAAAAACCACAACACGTTGTTATTACCTTGAACAAGCAGTGATGTAGCTGTCAACAAACATTATTTTAATATGGTTATGTCATAAAGTTTTTTTATCAACTATACCACTTAGATTTTTTCAAATGGTTTGGTCATTATAATTACATAATTACATGTTTCTTTTCGCCCACATTGGAAAGTGATTTTTCTACTTTCTCTCCACTACATGACTTTCACACTGTTTTGTTAAAAGGGTGTTGCACGGTTTAGATATTGCCGTGAAAGGAAGAAGCTATCACCAGTTAATGTTGTCTTGCTGTGGCCTTTGCTTTTAGCACACATGGACTGTCAGTTTAGGACTGTTTCATTTTGATAACTTTACCAAACAGCCAGACTCTCCAGGGCTTGATGAGGAACAGGAAAATGTCATGCCTGAATTGAAACAGGCTGTTGCATACACAGTGTGTTAGTCTGTGGATGACAGGCAGACAGCATCCCTGATTGTTTTTGCACATGAACTGCCTGTCTGAAAAATCCACACGAGTTCCTACCCTCAGCTCTCATATCAGCTCTGACTCAAGACCTCAAGAGTCTGAATTGTGTTGCAGCTGTGCAGCTCAAATTCAATTACTGAATGCTAACAATCCCTGCAACCTGTTCTTTTTACAGACTACATGTGGAGTTGCTTTGATATGGAGTGTAATGAAAGTTCATAAAGGTTAACATAACAGTGAAACAGATCTTAAGAAATGATATTGAAGGAGTGGAATTGGTTAGGTCTGGCAAAGAAGCGACAGATCTGACTCAGGCCCTGTCCACACGTACGAAAACGATCTTTTTCCTATCCGTTTTCGCTCTACGGTTTCAAAAAAATCCGCGTCCACACCGGATCCTTCTTTACACGACTGAAAACGCTACTTCGTATCCCAGGTCTATAGGCGGCGCTGTTTCAGTTTCAGAAATTCATCAAAAACGGAGAGGAAGAGGTGGCGCATGAAGCTTGAGCGCTGTTTACAAATCGGCTTTCGAAGAAACCAAAAATTAGATTTTGCACTAGTAACCATAACAGGCTCAATATCTTCTCCAGTAGTAACGCAAGCATGTAGTCCGCCATTGTTGTTGATGTTGTTATGAGACGTTTCGCGAGATATACGAGGTGGAAGACTGCTCGAGGGGTGTCGCCATGGTGGCTATGGCGGCGATGACGTCATCGTTTTCAGAAATCTCCGGATTCAACCGTCCACACCGATTCGCGAGAAGTGCGTTTTCGAATTTATCCACCCTGGGACCCGGTTTCAAAAAAGTGCGTTTTCGGGCTATGCGTTTACGGGATTCGTGTGGACGATAGGCCAAAACGAATAAAAACATGTGCGTTTACGAAAAAATGCGTTTTCGTGTGGATAGGGCCTAAGTCTTAGGTTGAAGACAAAGGGACCTAGAATTGAGTACTTATTTTGTATTAAAGTATCAGAAAGACTAATGCCATATTTTGCCAACAGGCTAAAACCATCAACAATTTACAACTGTATATAGAAAACCTTCAAATTTGCATCTTGGTTTGTTTGTTGACATTTATACTTGACTACATGACACGTCGACAAGCTTTAAGATTAACGGCTGAAATGTTGAGTTTAGTGCCTCATCAGGTAGTAAATGTCAACATTTAACATGGCGATTCAAAAGCTTCAAAATGTCAAAATGTGACGGTTCTTGTTTGCTCAGTTGCCAGAGATATGCTGCCGAAACTACGCTCATATGGCCCATGACCCAAGCAGTGACACTGCTTCTACAGGCCTCAATAGCTTTCTTTCTTTCTTTCTCTGTTTCCTGGCATTTTGACCATCCATGTGATCAAGAAGGAACATGAGGGATAAACCCAAATGAGTTTTGTGTACATTCATTTGCTGTCCCATATAATAACAACCCACTGAATCTAGTTTTCCGTTTTAGAATCACCAGTGGCTTGACAGATTTTTTTCTTAGTGGAAAGTGCTCTGTGAAAGATTCTGTTTTGTAATGCTCACTTTCTGTATTAGCGATAGACGTTTCCTGGCCAAGCAAAACCATACCTCCCCAGTCCCTAACTAAAATTAGAGCTGTGTAGACAAAAGAAGTGGTTTCCCATCTAAAATAGTTTTCCAATAGATTTTTTGTGGGAATGGACAACGTGTTTAGTTTGTACTACAACCTCATACACTACACTCTAAAAAAACACTGATACTTTCCTTTTTTCTTTCATTGTTACTTCCAACAGGGAAAATTCTAGCGATGTGGTCAGTTTTTCCACTCACTCAATCAGGCGAGTAAGCCAGAGTTTGGTATAGTTCTTCTTGGATAGGCATGCAAAAAAAAAAGGGTCTCAAAAAAATGCAACCAAGTGAGTAAAATCGTCCGTCTATTCTGAAGAGCCCGGTGCATGTTGGCTGTCTGGCCTCTCTCCCCTCCTCCAGAGAGCTGAAAGGCAAAGCCCGGGCTTTGAAAAAGAGCCTGTGAACAGTGAGGAGTGATTGGCAGCAGTATTCATTTCCTTCGTGCCACTCTCTGAGGATCCTGTGGCTGAATAGTGGAGCCCCTGCTTTCACATCTTTTGTCCAAGGGCTGCTGCGCATACAGGAGGTTCTCTAAAGCATCAACCTATTTTATAAGGTGTCGCCCTTCTTAAAATCAGAAGTCATGTTTATTTCATTCTTGTATGTTCAGTTGACATCAAATGTCATAAGATCTCACAGTGCTTAAGTCACAGTGATTTAATTATGCTGTTTTGTTCTGGAAATGATGAAATGTTAGGATTAGTAGAGGTTGCGGGAGTTTGATATGTTCAGAGCCTTCTAGCTTCTGTAGCTTTTCTTAAGTAGGTGAAATGTTGTGTTAGGAAACACACCTTGCTAAACTGAAAAAATACAAAAATATTTGACCTTGTGTACACAACCCGGTCTTTCACACTGCTCCTTTACTCACAAAGCTGCCCATGTCATCCAAAAATAGATGAGTATGGTGGTGTTTGTGAGTCGTCTTAAATGACCCTTTAGTTTTGCTGAGATTAAATCATTCTGCCCCTAAACAGCTAATCATTTTTTTTCAGTGAACCATTTGATATTTGTCGAGTAAACTAAGTAGCCCCTTTGAGCAACAAATAAGCATCAATGAGGTTCCTATAATGGGACAGCGGCAGACGGCCTTGCTCTGATTCCTTTTCCTGCATTTCATCCTCGTTTGCCCTTGGGGCACTTGAAGGAATAAAAGAGAGAAACTGATGTATGGTCTCTTTGAAGTGAGTCAAAGAAAACCACGGAGATTGGGACTTAATGCATGTTTTTCTTCTAGCTATTAGATGCTTTCAAATGGGACTATTTTTTGCATCAAGTGCTGCTGTTGCAGGCTATGTGAAAAAAGCTCAGCTGTGGACTTTGGTTGGAGTCTTTGGTTATGCCTTTTTAAAGAATATACACCATAGAAACTCAACATAATTGTTGTGCTTTCCTTTTTACTGCCCACTTTGATGCTGAAGCTCTTCTTCAGTTGCTGGAAGTAGAGAAACTTCAAGAAGTGGTTTTCTCTTGGCGTAATTATCTTAAGCTTGCCTTTGCCTGACCTTTCTTTTAGAAAGAAAAATGTGTGGCCGTGGAAATAGTTTCAAATGTCCAAAAAACAAATTAATACATCTTTTCATCCAATACTGTTTGTGAACATTAGAGAAGAGGGACATTGAGATAAACAGTTTGTGTGACCTTCATTTTCCAGTTGGTTTTCATTGAACATTTATAGGAGAAGATGAAGGAGTTTGGTGACATAAAATTAATTACGTTTTATATGTTGATTTCATCCTTAAAACTGTTTCCATTGCACATGTATGCCATTTGTTCTTTTTCATCTCAACCAACCATGCAAATTTTATTGCAGTGTTTTGTTTTAAGTTTCTTTTTGTTTAGTTTCACATTTTTGTTTTCTTTTTTTCACAACTGAAAAGGCGCTGGAACACATTTAGATCTTATGACAAGTTCAATTATCTCTGAAATGTCATTCCTCCAACTCTGTGGACACATTCTGTGGTGTGTTTAACATTTACAACAATCCTGTGAATTGAAGTGGCCAATAAACCATCAGGCAGTCCTCACCTTCAGTCCTGTAAGTGTAAACCAGTATGTCTTCGCTCACTTGACGTTCTGATGATTGCTGTTCATTCTTCAGAAAGGCCACACCTCGGAGTCTGATCTTTTGATTTTACTCACAGAGACTCTCTATGAGACAAACTGGACAGAAAAGCTTTGGTAGAGAAGCTCTTGTGTGTCCTGCATTTCTCAGAAATAACCCTGTGATGGGACGGCATGTCAGGTACTTTCCTGTTGAAATTGGTGACTCGATGCCTCATGTTAAAGTGGATTTTATTAAAGCAAAGATGTACTATTTAAGGAATCCACCGAGGCAAAATCAAATTTTCTTGAATGTTACTATTGTATTCAACGTTTTGTGATTTCATTTTCTAATTCTTATAGCATAGTGCACTTTATAGGAACGCTAGCATTAATTACAGTGTCTGTTTTTTTTAGGACTGAGCCTAAAACTGATTTTCCATTAGCTTCAGTATTCTATATTCAGAAGATGCGATATCGATTCCTAAAATCCTTGGGCCGATATTGTGTTTTTAAATACACGCCATTTCCTGCATTTTCTTGTTAGAAATACGTGGTTGTGCAAGACGGGTTTGCACAACAAATTTTGCAAAACCGCACAACTAGATTTGACCACGTGTGATGGAGTTCCAAAACATGACAAAACTATGGGGGCAAGACTCTTCTGTTCAGCACTGGCTACGCTGTATAAACATTTTTAATGCTTTATAGTAAAAATCATATGTAAAATAAGCAAATATAAGGTTATAAGGTAATATATTTGTTGCTTGTTTTTCGCTGCTATGCAAGATAGCAGTCAACCTGTATTTTTGAACAAATTCCACAAAAGTGCATGCAGTGGTAATTGTGTGAGGATGGAAAGCATTTGAGGCACATGTCCTATGGAAAAGAAAATTGACCTTTCTCTTATGACAGCATGTTTAGGTAACATCAAACTTGGCTTGCTAGCCACCACAGCCCTTCCCTGTCTAGTTAGCTGTGTTTGTAGTTTAGCTAATCTTATAGTGTATCTTTAAGTCAGTGTGATGGATTCAGTGAGAGCTGGTCACAATCTCTTGCTTGGTGCTTAGGTAACATTATTGTTATAGTACTTAAAGAAGTGTATATTCAATAACAAATACTGTTAATACCAGCTGCAAGGGGTTTACTTGTTGGACCAGGTAAGTTTTCCCTGAAATAAGCATCAAAACACTACCCCTTCCTTGTAATAGACCCAGTCAAGTCCATCATCTCATAAGAATAGCGGAGTTGTTAGTGGTCATAGGTAAAGTTTGATACCACAATTGAAGCAAAATAAATAGGTAAAATATACCAACTACTGACTGTTTAAAAAAAACTAAAAAAGAATCCTGTCCTAGATGCTTTCTGTGCACAAAAGAAACATACTGTGGTAACAGGGCTTGTGTATCTTGATGGCACACAACAGAAAGTGACCGCAATCATAACAACATAAAGTATTGCACTTATTCAGGCACATTTATCCTAAAACTGCTGAAAATATCAGATAAAGTGCTGCCATTAAAGTGCTGCTGTCTAGAGATTGTTTGATCCTGTTAATGAAGGTAATTAACTTAGTTTCAAAAGTCACTATAAGTGAATAAAAATGAATATTTCTTTCCTCTGAAAAAGCCCTGTTCTATGTAAAATGCACATTTTCTCTGAATTCTGGTTTACTTCCCACCAGTTCTTCTTTTTACCTGTTCTCTGACAGCCCATACTCCTCATCAGTCACTTTTAACATTAGGGTACCTTTCATAATCTTGTTTTTCCCTCAGTCACTTTCCAAAATCATGCCTCTGATATATTAGTAGGGTTGTACCGATCCGATCACGTGACTCGGAAATCGGGGCCGATCACGCAACTGAAGACTCGATCGGGACTCGGACGTTACGACCCGATCAGAGATCGGTTTTATATATATTTATTTAGTCATTATTTGTATTAGATTGTTGATATATGGGCTATTGGTGATTCAAAAAAATAAAAAATAAAATGAGTATTTACTACCACCGTTTACGGCATGCGCATGTGCAGAAGACCAGCATGCTAGTTTGTTTTTGGGCGAGATAGTGGCGAGTTGTGGCGCACCATGTCTGCTGTGTGGAAGTATTTTAAAGTATGTGAGGAGAACGATGCAGTTGCAAACTGTCAAATTTGCAAAGTTGGAATATCGAGGGGTGGTAAGGACAAAGCGTCGTTTAATACCACAAACTTAATTCGGCACTTAAAAAACAAACACAGAGTATCGGATCGGGACTCGGTATCGGCAGATACTCAAAAGTCAAAGGACTCGGACTCGGATCGGGGGCAAAAAACCCTGATCGGAGCATCCCTATATATTAGCCCTTCACATATTCCCCCACCTGTGTCATTCATGTTCTTGAGGATTTGTTTAGAGTTTCCAGTTGATAGAGTTTCACGCGGGCCCTCATTTTCTCCTTCCTTGGTTAATGTGGCCAGTATCTTCCTAGTGAGAGACGGGAGGCAGTGTTTATCTCCAGAGCACTCAGGGATGGAAGCTTTGGGAGGTATGGTGTCGACTGTGTGCACAAGAGGGTCTTTGTTATATCTGTCCTGGACCTTGCCACCTGGCCACTACCACCTTTTGTTCTCCTCTTTCAAAGTCTGCAATGTGATCCACATCTCGCAAGAGAAGACTGCAGTGAAGTCTTAAAAGGCTTTATTTCTTATTCCTGATTTGTTTCTTTAGTTTATAGTTCGGCATATCAAAGCTTCTCTGTTTAATTGTATGGCTGCATTTGTGTGGGTTGCTATGTAAAAGCTTTGTGGTAACAAACGTATCCGCGTCAGATTCTGTGTTTAAACCAAAAATTTGGGAGGAGAGACATGGATAATCCTCTGCCCTCCCACAGTTGAAAGAAGTGTTGATGTGCCCTTAAGCAAGGTACTTAAATTCTACTCCAGTGAAGCTGCTCCGTGGCCAACAGCAGAGGACTGATTGCACTGGGCAGCTCTGAGGTATAATGTGTCAGCTGGGTGTTTAGCTGCAAATAACATGTGCAAAAACAAAAACGTTTTCCAACTGATTTTATTCAAAGCTTTGCCATCTTGCACCACAAAGGGACACATCCACATGTGATCACCACAGTTATTACAATATTGTTTACTTTTTTTCTTATTTCAGCTCAGGGTGTTAAACCACATCCTCAATTATTGTTCATATTTTGGATGGGCAGTGTTTAGAACTAGTTCAAACTTCAGTTCGTACAGATAAAACTGAACTAGTTCAAGTTCATGGTTCACATTATTTTCATTTTGACCCAAGTTCATGAACGGTTAACGTTCATTAACTTTTTTTTTCTTGGAAAAATGAGCAATTTGGAGCCATTCTGGTGCAGTAGAGTTTCTGACTGACCTGCACACCCAACCCCAGCACGTGGTATTTTTTCTGCCAGATTCTGATTTTTGAGTAACTATCTACTATATATACTAGGAAATGACTCAACAGTTTGTGTGGATCAGTTGTTTCGGTGGTGCTGGAGGCGGCTTCTCAGGCATGCTGTCGTAGAACCTTTTTTCTTTTTTGTCATCAACGGGAGTGAATGTCGTTATTTTCTACCAGATTGAACGAAACTCACGTCACGTGCTCACAGTTGGAAAAATTATCCATTCAGTTCACAGTGAACACAAATTAAACGCATTCATGCACAGCTCATGGAAACTCATGGGTGCTCATGGATTATGGGGTCTGTTAGTGGCATTAAGGGAACACCTGTGTTAGTTTTCCAATTATTTGGGATGATTCTCATGGTGTTAAGTGGCATGTGATGACTTTATCCATAAAATATAAGAATTATGTTCATATTTTATTTTTTCAAATTAATCCCGTATTAGCAAGTATTATTTTCATTAGTCTGCATTGTTTTCACAGTTAACCAGTAAATCCCTAATTCTGACACACAATAAAACAAAAAAGCTATGGGAAATATCCAGGTTTATCTTTCCAGCCAATGACAAAGTCCCCAAAAGTATTATTGTTATGTAACCAAAACAGAAAACATATGACTGCTTTTCGCGATAATACTCTGAGTTTTTTCCTTGTAAAATGACTTTCATGGTCAGTCAAGAATCCAGTTTGGTTGCCGCTTACTTTTACTATTGTTCTTACCAGTGGGTTTGTTGCCATTCTACTGGGAAAAAAAGGACTGTGGAAAACTGTGTCTCAAATGGACCACCGGCCTCCTCTCTGCTTAGTCATGAATCACTGTATGGGGAAGCACAAGAAAGGATTTTATGCAACAAAGAGGAGTCTTGAAGAGTACTTCATAGGCAAACAGTGGAAGCTCGCCAAATCCATTTAGGATTGATTTTTGCACAGAATAAGGATCATGACTACTTTTTTCGTATATCGAGGAAGGAAGGAGCATTAGCCAGTAATACAACCAGAATAGAAACCATTACAGTAATTAACTCCTTGAAAGTAATATAATATGGGATGTGTATTGAGACACATTAATGGTATTTTTGTGTGTCGGAGGCTTTTTTAAATGTTTTTTTTAATATGTTTTTGGCCCATATCTTTCCAGCCTACTATCTAATCATATTACGCACTTCTACCTTTAATTTAGGTCTACACTTTCATATCGAAGTCGCCCAAATGTCACTGATAGGAACTGAACTTCTTAATGATGATGGCTGAAGTTATTATGGTAGAACTGACATGATTTTATGAGTATGCTTTTTTCCCCTTAACTTTTTACGCCTCCATGCCAGCAGTTGTCTGGAGGCATTATGTTCTCAGATCGTCTATCCGTTTGCCCCAGTTTTTCAGTGTGATATATCAGGAAAGCCTTGAAGGAATTTCTTCAAATCAGTTTTTTTTTTAAAAGAGAGAAAAAAAGATGACATTTCATACCCTGAAGTTCAACTTCACAGCAACATATTCACAACACGGTGTATATGATAAGTTTTCACAGACCTAGATCTAATATGCAACTTGACAGACGCATTGAGCAGTGAGGCAGTAATTCTTTTGTTTTTATCCAATCTCAGACTGAAAATATTTTAAATATATTATTCCTCTTCATATTTGTGCTTCGTCACCTGCCCATACACAGTGCTGTCACATGGCAAAAGAGTTACAAAAGTTGTCTGGCAAGCTGCAGGACTTTTGTCAGCAATCTAATATTGACGGTGTCCATCAACTAGAACTGTGCAGCCAGGTGGTGATGTCTTTGTGATTGTGATTGCTGATTTTGCAACATTAAGATAGGCTCTTCAAATCTGCCCTACTGAAGATCACCGTGATGAATGTCACGGTGATCTTCACTAAACAAGGTCGCATCATGAGCTGTGTGACACGCATCAACAGTACGCTGCACCGCTGATTTTAACGGATTGTTCCTGTGGCTCCGTGTCACTGTGGTCCCATGTGTTTTATCCAAACATAGTGCTACCTGTTAGTATCTTCTTAATGATTGACCATCTTAACACGAGTTATTTCATAAGTTATTCATATTGATTTTCATGTGAAAATACAAGATCCAGCACTGTAACCATGAAGCATTCATTCTGATTTGCGCTCAAGTGTGTGGTATGTTCAGATCAGAGGACGTGATACAGTGCGCCGTGCCCAATTTCTATTGTGAATCATTTGACACCAACAGAGAGAAATGGAAATGTCCAGCAGGAAATAATGCCTCAAAACACAACACGCTGCCAAGCCATCATACTGGAATTCTCCATGTTGTTTCCCATTAGCATTTAAGAGGTCTGTTAACATTAAAGATGACACATGTAAAGTAGCAAATAGTGTGACACTACAGTGAGGCTCTTTACATAGTGTGTCCAAACACTAGCTGAACATGAGTCGTGTTTATAGGCACCTAGTAATGCTGTTTCCCATTTCCAGAGAGCAGAGTGCGAGTCAGGAATTAAACTGCAGTGCATGGTTCAACTTCCTTCACCTCAGGAACCATTTATTCCCTGTCCTCAGTCTGTACACACTGACAGGCTCCTGTGTCCATTGCGTCTGATTCCTGTTTTTCCAGTCAGGGTGGATGGCTAAAGTGCTGTGAGAAGGACAAACTTGAGCCACACGGTTTCTCCTTGAGCCTTAATGCCTGGCTGCATAGTTTAATTGGTATAAAAGCTGTGTGGCCACATGTCGAGACAAGGGAGGCACACATAGTTGAGCATGAGAAAGGCAATTATTACTGCGTGGCTGGGTGTTCGCTGCTCTAATCAGAATGGTTTTCAGATGCAGACATTTTCAGAGAAATGCCTCTCAATATGTGACTGTACACACATTAAACGACGAATGGCCAGAAACATGAATCCAAATGAATGCTGACGTTATTCCATGTCTGTGTAAATGTTGCCGTTTCCTGGTATGTTTGTTATACTTGCTTTTTGTCACTGCTTCGCATATTTTTGTTACCAGTACTGATGACTGTTTGCTCCAAGTGGTCAGTTGTATTATGTACTATAGTACTTTTTGCAAAGTGTGTCTTTTAAGCCTTAAATTTATTTATTTATTTATATTTTATCTGTAGTCCCACATAAAACACAAAATAGACAGCACATAAAAACAAAACACATACAAGATAACCTTACTTACACACTCACCTAAAACTAATCAATGAACAGATGTAAACACATACGTATGCCACACAAATTAACCTGCTCCTGATGATGAGTATGAGATAAAACAACATGCATGGTATCAGCGATCTACCTGTTATGAGTATATTTAAATTACAATTAAAATATTTCATTTAAAAAATAAAACTTGTGGGGCATAAGTGCATTTGTTGTTCTCCTGTAAGGTGCCAATGCCCCAGGTGCAGTACTCATGTAAAGTGCTATAGCAAGTGCAAAGACTGGGCCATTTTGAAGGTCTTACATTAGCTTTTAAATATCAACAGTTTTAAATCAAAGTTACAGAGGAATAAATACCAGAAATGGTCATTCAGAGTTATTCTAAGCAGCAGTGCAGTGCATAACCAGCAGTAATATTCCTAAAATATGTAAAAATTATAAGTAATGAATAAAAAACAAATAAAAGTATGACAAAAGAAAACATCTTCCAATTTAGAATCACCAGTGAACCTAACAAGCTATGGACAGTGGGAGGAAGTCGGAGTACCTGGAGAGAACCCACACAGACACAGGGAGAACATGCAAACTCCACACAGAAAGGTCCTGTCGGCGTATTTAGTATGTTAGTATGTTAATCATGTAATTTCTTAGTTAGTTGTTCCAGTGCATCCCACAGATACTTGATCAGTTTGGGGTCTAGTGAATTTGGAGGCCAGGTCAACACCTTGTGCTGTTTTTTGAGTTATTCCTAAACCGTTTTTGGGGTGAGGGTGCCTGGTCTGGTCTAGGTGGGTGCTACATGTCTAAGTAGCATCCACATGAATGCCAGTTCCAAAAGTTTCCCAACAGAACATTGAATTATCACAAGATGGCCAGCGTTATTTACTTCTGCTGTCAGTAGTCATAATGTTTTGCCTGATTGGTGTTCAATAAAGCTAGTTTGATTTTGATTTGATCATGCGTATGAGGTCCAGGAATGGAAGGCTGCAGTGTGTTGGTTAGATGTTAGTTCATGTAACACTTATCTCTCAGTTAGCAAATGCCTGAGAATGTTTTTAATTGAGCCAATGTGAGAGAGGTCTCTGAGCTGGAGCTCTGAGACAGCCCCAGGGTATTGTAGGAGCCTGGGCACATTCTTCCCCTCTCTTTAAACTGGATATTCAGAGACTGATAGACAGACCCCACTCTGCCGGAGAGACTCCTTCAAAGACTGATAGCACTGCCCCAGGCCTGGGCTGGGGATTTCACAAGCATATATTAGACTTTTTGATGCATCAAAAACAGAGTAAAAAACGTTTTAAGCCTTGACTTTGTTAAAGTGAATGGTAAAGAAACAGTCCATTTAGAGCCAAGATGTTTAGCTTTCTGATGTCCATGTGCAATGGCATTTCCTAAGCTATGTGCTCAGTGAAGACTGAATGGTTGAGCAGATTGTGGATGTTAGTTTGCTTTTTTATCTGAGGCATTTGACTCCTTTCCTCCTATCCCTTCCCTTGGCCAATTTTGTTTCCTGGATAGAAAATTACGGTCATATTTTGGATGTTGTCTCACTTGAATGTTTTGAAGTTTTTCACTTGGGCACTAAGACTTCTCAAGTACTAACAGATGTGGTTAGTCCATCTCTTTTATTGAGGGGAAGCCCCCCCCCTAAACTAAACTGGCAGTTTGAGAGGATATTTTACTTTTCCGCAGGCTTGCTTTAGATGAGAAAATTAGTTGTAAACAGTCTTTTATGTCTAGTGATCTCAACATTTTCTCATCAGCAACAATTCTGTGTCATCTGTCCTCACACAGGCCTAGACGCAGAGCTCTACTATGTGCGAGACGACGTGGTGAATTACTATGCGCTCTCCTTCAACATGCCTGTGCCCACTGAGACCAACAGCCTTTACTTCACATGGTATTCCAAAATGAAGGTAAGCCTCGGCATCTTGTCGGTGCATATGTTCACACAGTTGTTACTGAAATGTTGACATTGGCTTATTTATCTTTTAAAGGTTGACTACCGGCTTACATTTTACGTGGAGAATCCTGTTGCCCTGAACACACCACGCAGCAACATCTCCAGTCAGGGGGAGGTGCCCCGCCTTCCCACTGGTGAGTCAGACGTTCACCTTTTCTTGTATCATGCACTCTCTCATTCTTCATCCTTCATGTAGTATTGCTATTTAAAAAAAAAATGTGTCAGTGCTTCCACACCTATAACTTGTTCTATGCCATCCAGATAAGATAAGAAAGGTTAAAGTAGGACACGCAACGCCAGCGTCATAAGAACTGCCAGCAACGGCAGCCGACATGACCTCACGTTGCCTGTGTCTGAGACAAAAAGTTGCACTTGAACACACCGAAAAGACTAAAACCAATGGCCAGCTGGCACAGACTGTGGAGTTACTTTTAGCTGGGAGTATAAGAAGCTAGAAAGAGCTGCAAACTCTCCTGAATCATGCTGATCAGTTGGTTTTCAAATTTGTTTGCGCTGATCATGTCATTGTGAAAATATGAATGTTTAGATTAGATAAAGATGTTGAATTAAATATTCACCGTGCTGAAAAGCCAGTCACAGTTTTCTGACTAGTGCCAACCTTCTGGGACACACCACAAAAACCAGGTTGACTGAGAAGAGGAAGAGGAAACCTGTTAAGACATTTTAGCTTGTCGCTCTGTCCATCAATTGATGAAGACTCCAGCACTAACTAACTCCTCAGCTACTTCATACTCCAAACGTGAAGTTTTGCAGTTTAGGGAACAGGCGCATTTAATTATTGGCACATACAGTAGATAAATGGAAGGTTAATGTATCTGCCTCCTAAATAAATGGAAAGCTGCCAGTTAGCTTAGCATAAAGACTGGAAATAGACTAAACTTTATGCAACAAACAATGGCTGCCTCAAAATCTCCCAGTGCTTCACTCAATCAGTAATCCATATATAATGGACAGTCGTAAGTAAGAAATGTCTTTGGATTTCGGACACTTATTCATCACCATTTCAAGTCATCGCCATCAGCTGTGGAGTCATGTTATGGTCTTTGCAAAGTTGGTAAAAAATCAGTGGATTGGATTGTGGTGTTGTTAGCAGAAAATGACCATGCTTGTTTTGTTTGATGGTGCATTATTTAAGACATTTACACACTTAGATTTCAGACACTCAAATAAAACAACAGTAATTGTAGTGAACAATACAGAAAATATGTAGTGATTATGGACACATGTCTTGGCAATGCACAGTAACTGGTAGCCTGGAAACTATTTTGAGCCAAAAGTTAGCCTCCCATAAAACACATAATTGTTGTTCTTAGTGCGTTATAGAAGTACTGAGTTGCAGATTTTATGTGTCGCTTGAACAAAATGTACTTCCCAAAATGTGGATGTTTTGCTTTAAACCTTTTTCCTTAAGGAATTCATTTAATTCATTTATAGTTTCACAATGGTGATAAAGTTGTATGCAATTTCACAGCTCCGCTAAATGTAAATGATGTTAAATAAAAAAATTACTTATATCCGGAAATACTTTTGTTTATTTATTCTGTTATTAATCACATATTTACCAACTTTCTGTAAATGATGGTTGTGTGTACGTGTGTGTGTTCTTCCTCTGCAGTTTTTAGAGTGGACATCTTCTGTTCAGGCCGAGTAGACGAAGAGGCATTTCTGACGATGCAGCTCAATCTGACCATCCATGCCAACAACTACACAGTGCTCAACTTCAAGAGGAGGAAAATGTGCTATAAAAGTAAGAATCACAACCATCAGCTTAAATGTATGCCTAAAAGTATACAGCAATAAAAAAACAGTCATTACATATCAAGCGTTAATCCTTTTTATAGTAGACCTCTTATGTGGCGCAGCAGGAAAAGCACAGGTGTAATCAGTAACATCAATGATGGCTCGCAGGGGAACATACTGTTTGACAGAAAAGCATATTCTCTGCATAGACCTAATTCTGCTCTGTGTGTCAAATGCCCCACAGAGTTACAGAGGGAGATATGCAGGTTTGAGTATTCAGAATGCAGTCGACGCAATTTTCTAAAAGCCTGAATATAATTATATGTGGCCAAGAAGCTCCTTGCCATGTGCCCCATGGAAACAGATTTATTCCCATCTTATTTTAAGAAGGAGTCAAATTAGCAGCATGAAGAGATTCTTTGTATGCCTGAGTGGTAGTCAGAGTGCAGGCTGACCACTCGTCCCTGTCGACTGTTTCCTCGGATTGTTTCTATAATGTTGTAGCAGAGGACCAACAGTGAAGTATGCTCCCTGTTTTGTAACCACACGGTGTATTTACTGACTTACAGACTCATCATCCAACCATTATTGTGTTTTTTTTCATGTTATATGTAAAAATGACATGTCACACCAAGCTGTTGCTTTCAAGGCTCTTCATAAAAGTCTTTTTAGGTTCACTGAATGTAAAAGCAGACTTCCTCTGCAGTGTGAGTAAAACGTTATACTGGCAATACTTGACATTTTTTTCTTCTTCCTTCGTGACCAGGAATTGATTCTGACCCAAAGATTCCCATCACCACCAATACCAATACCAATACCACTCTTCCCCGGCCTGACTGTAAGTAATCTTACGTCCCCTTTCTGCTCTACTTTACCCCCACTGAAGCTCCACGTATCGTCTATGAAATGTGGCATTAGCAGGATGAATTGAACGTCTGTCTCTATAGCAGTCCATTGTACTGAAACTTTATATAAAATGATACCAAATGAGCCCAAAGAGGGGGAGGATTCTTTCTACTATTGAACAGTACTCTGTCACCCCCCCCCTCCCTTTGGCGTGTTACCCTCCTCTAGTGGGGTCTTTTCAGACTCTTTGTGAGCCCCCTGCCCTAATAACAAAGTACCATTAGTTGGTTGTCTCCCTTCTGCTTGGGTAGGTCTGAGGAACCTGGGGGCCCTCTGAGGCTTTTAGAGAGGTGATGAGAAAAGCTCTCAGACACTGAATCCTGGACACAGCCACGACTATTCCAGGCCTCCATTAACTCTAAGTGGAGCCCTAGGTGCACTTATAGTTCCATTACCTTACTTCACATTTCTACTCTGCCTCCCACATAATAGCAAACTGTTGAAGCGTTCATAATGATGATGGTATGTTTTGTGAACAGTGACTTCAATTATTTTACCAAGTTGCTTCTTTATCTGATTGTTTTTATTAGTAGATGGTGTGGCCACCCCCACTACCTCCACCCAGGTGTTCTACATAAGTGTCAGCGTCTGCTGCATTGTTATCTTTCTCGTGGCCATCATCCTGGCCATCCTGCACCTGCACAGCATGAAGAGAGTGGAGATGGAAGACAGGTTTGGTTCTTTTGCTTGTCCTGACTCTATAGAGACATCAGTCACTGTTATATATCAATAAAGTAGAATAAAATGTATTACACTGAAGCACACAGCGCAGCTTATATACAGTCTACTGTCAGTAACCGGTGAAAGCTAGAGTAGTATTTCTGTAAAATGCTTCTCTTCAAAGACAACAAAAACTGGTCTTATCCACACACAGGATTATATCGAGTGGAAACTTGCACTGAAGCTTAACTGTTGCTCAGTGCTTGTAATCTGCAGTTTGGATAGATGTAAGCAGCCACTGGTTATCAGATGTCGGTGTGAAATTAGATCCTCGCTGCCATTGAATAAGAGAAGTTGCACATCAGGACAGTGGCAAGTTGAAATGGTCAAAATACTGTGAATAAGGAAGTCTCTCTAACATGATATTAATATATCACATAGGGTTCCTAGTGACTAAATGAAATTAAAAACAGTTAATGCTAGCTAATATGAATTACCATTAAGATTAGATGTTATCATCTGGGGAAAATTGACATTTGATAAAATATTTTGACAAATGAAATATACTGTTTCAGTGCCTTCTCACAATACTACAGTACTCAAGTAAAATGTGTATCCAATGTGTGTGTCTTAAATGCACATATTTACCATCCATGTTACTATTGTGATTTATAGTTAATGTGATTTATAATTAAAACTGCTAGTAACAAACCTTTCCTGATGTATATGCCTTCAAGCACACTATATTCCTCCTCTCTATGTTTTTCAGCGTGAGCGACAGTGGAAGCTCACAGGGCCTGTCTCAGCCTTCCACCCAAACCACGCAGTACCTGAGGGCAGACACTCCAAACAACGCAGCTCCTGTCTCAAGTAAGACATGTCACCTCTTCTCTGCACTGTAACACTAACCAAACACACCCTATACTCTCGTCCGTTACAAGATGGAACCTCAGGTCATGTTTCATTGATAAAAAAAAATAAGAAAACGCACATATCAGATTATTGCTTAAAGGGCATTTAGTGGTTCACTGAGTGTCATAGGTTGTTTCTTTTTCTTTTTCTTGAGTTGGCATCCACATCGTGCATGCTTTTCCAAATGCAATAACTGACTGTGAATAACCTAATCAACCTAACTAGTATCATAAGATCGTAATGAAGGACACAGGTCCTGCAGCGATGTCTCTTTATTTTCCTCACTACCCTTGTGACTTGTTTGAGGAATCTGTAAATCACTGTGTGCTTTGCATCAGGCAGCAGTTAGAGAAGTAAAAAATAAATAAATAAAGACCCCATTATTATATTGGAACTGAAAAGACGTAATTAGCTATAAATTAAAGAACACAGTGGGGAAGGTGGATATGCTGTAACAAAGTTATAGAGGTAATTCTAAACATCATATTTGCCTCCAGTTAGATCTGTATGAGAAGCATTAGAACTTTTCATCTCTCCCCAGTGTTGATTATACAGTAAGAGAATTTCAAACATAGTCCTTCAATAGAGCTCTTTGTTAGCTGTTGTTGGTGTCAGGTAGCAGTGTTATTACTCACCCAGTTTTCACTTGTTGTAATTATGGATAAGCTGCCTGTATTAGTGGAAATAAGCCTGCATGCTTTGCAGTGCGCAGTCTGTGTACATCATGTGGAGTTCGCCTTTCAACAGCAGAGCAGGAAGGTGCGATTGCAGAAAAAAAAAAATCAAAAAATATTTCTTTATTTGTGAGATCCTGTAATGGCTGGTACCTTATACCCACTGCACATTTTAAACCAATCAAAATACATCCTCATCCAGTTCTTGTTTGCTGTGTGCCAGGAATAGTCTTAGATGAGAAGGTCATTACCACTTTCATAACTGTCCATTATATAGAAGAGAGGCAATAGTCGATGAGCATGGCTCAGCTTAAATGGTGGATGGGAAACAGATAGTTGTAATGAAAAAGGGACTTTGCCCTGACCCTGTAAGAGTTTTTTGGGGGCTATCTGCGGAGAGGAAAATAACCTCATGAAATAATGATCGTAATCTTTCTCTGTTTGATTGAAGATCTGTGTGTCATGAAATTTGAAAACATGGGCCGTTTATGTGCTTTATCATCAGTGTTTGATCCATCATTGCCCTCTTGTGGTTACAACACGCATCTTGCATTGTGCATTTAGTTTGACCCACTTGCCTTTTCCTTTTGTCTCATGCTTTGCTGAATATGATTATTGAACCACCATCCTCCTTTTTTCACTCAATCCCTTGATGGGCAAGTTTACCCAACTTGCAAGCATGCCTGGTTTAATGGATGTTTCGTGTGTGAGCTGAAAAGTTACAGCACTAGTTATACATCCATTCATTCCCTCAGGTCATGTTGTAATTTGTGTGAGCTATCCATTAAATCACTTCTTTCTCGCTTTCTCCCACCCTCCACTCCCCACCCTTCTCCTCTTGCCATCAGACAATCACCCTGGTTCTGCACCCATACTCCAGCTTGCTGCCTCCTCCTTCCAAAACCCTGGTGCTCCCCCTCATGAAACCAAAAGTAAGTTCCTGTGAAGCTCAGAGAGACGACTGAAGTCACAGCACTCTTCGATATTATTTTGTTGTTACACTCAAACTAGTTTAACTATAGCTTGTTCATAGTTTTCTTGAACTCAATTCACCCATATGAAAACAGCTGGTTCAAACTAACAGAAATGTCACATTTCCACCACTATTTTACGTTTTCCATCAGTTTTTGAGGTTTGATTCTGGCCCTTTTACTAGTGTCATCTTGTCGCGTCCCCTTCCTTTGCAGTGGTTTAATGACATCTTAGCACCTAAGCGGAAAATTAAGCAACAATTTGTTTGGTTTGTAATTATAATCTACAAAAACAATTTGTAGATTATGCGAATGTGACAAACTGCTCTGGCAGCAGTTGCCGCTCAGAAATAGACATTGGAATGTTTTGGATGAGTGTTTTAATACAGCCAAGACAGTACCAGATGGCACCAGGGCAATAAACGCAGGTGTTCAATATGGTTGAAAACAAGCATTTAAAGTTTGACAAGTGGTAAGTTAATTATTGAATTAAATTATTATTTATTGTAAAGTGAAATTTCAGGGGTAAGCACTGTTCATGGCATTATGTATCATCATGTCTTATTTCTAGTAGTTTCAGATTATGACTAACAGGATGAATGGAAAGGAAAGCTTCTAATCCTCTTGGTGTCTGATTCAAACCTCAAAGTCATAATCCATGCATCTCACCTGCTTTATACTAACTTTCTTTGTCACCTTTGTTTGTCACAACATGTTTGTGTTGTAAGTTACTCAGATTTTACATTAGATTCTATGAAAAAGAAAAAGATGCTTCTTTCTAAACTATTGTTAAGTAGATCCCACTTTGTACAAACAAAATAGCCTGTGTGACTCCTTCATATCATGTAAAGAACCTCCAACAACCCCAGGTTTTATTATTTTACTTATATTGGCCTTTAATAAAACCGAGTGATGTGCATGGTTGAATAAAAACAACAGGGCCACCAAAATCCTGCTAATCCTAAATAGGCTTTGAGTAGGTAAATTCTTTTTACAAAACCTGTATTTCATTTTTCAGTGTGCAAGCTTTAAAAAATGTTGATTTATGGGTGTACTTTTGATGGGGCACCATTATTCCATTATTCTGTAAAGCAGTTCACAAAGGAAACACAACAGGAACACCTCTTAAAGGAAACACTTTGCTTTAATCTTAGCATTCTTTAGTTGGTATTGTGTAAAGCCTGTGTCAGATAAGTATAATATGGTTCACTTCTTGGATACTCTAGCATGTATTGTACAGGGCTAGTATATAGTATCAGTTTGAGACAGAGCAAGTTATTTGTCATATTGACCTCTTCCGGCTGCACAACCAAAACATTTGAAGCTATCAGTGTCTGTTTTCAAGTAGAACCAGGTAGAAAATTGAAGCGAGTAAAAATACATAGATAACTGTCCTTTATATATATTTATTCCACTATATCCACTATATATTCTTCTGTGCGTTTAACATTGTCATAACCTTTGTAATGTTCAAACGTTGAGAATAAATGGTGATTTGGACCACTAGGGGGCAGCATTGATATTCACGGTTAGGCTTTCCTTACTAGATTTAATGCAGTAGCTTACTGTCATCCAGTGTCTGCATATTTCCAGTTAGCTGGGGTCATGGTTGTGTCTTTAGATTAAAATCTACCTCTAGCTTTTTTTTTTTTTTTTCGCATAGCTAGCCCACAAATCACATTTTATGGCAAAATATCAGCTATAACTCTTAAGTTTTGAAGAGGCTGCTGTCTTCTGGAGGGAGTCTGGCTGACTGTGAGTCCAACTTTATCTGGAGGTGTGTTGTCCGTTTCTATCCGTCTTCTGTCCTCACTAGCCACGAGCTGTTAGACGCAGCAGGATAGAATAGATTATCTTTCATCACTGACATGTTGTGCACATGTAAAGTGTGTTGATATAACAAGGTTGTGTGTGCAGTGTTCATCTCTGTGCAGACACTGTGGAGAAATCTGTGTGTGTGTCTGTGTGCGCGTGCATGTGCATGTGTATTTGTATCCAAACTTGCTCCTGCCTCAGAAAGACAGCTGATGACTGTGTGAGGTTATGCAATACATGTGCTGTAATACAGGACTTTGCATGAAGTTGCTTTGATGCAACATGTGTAGGGTACTGCACATTCCCTGCTGACTCTGTTTCCTGTAAATGATGAACTTCTTTGAATTTAAATGAGCATACTGTGTATTTTAGAAGACATGTTTCCTATGAATATAAAATAT
This sequence comes from Planiliza haematocheilus, assembly GCA_005024645.1. NCBI lineage: Eukaryota > Metazoa > Chordata > Actinopteri > Mugiliformes > Mugilidae > Planiliza > Planiliza haematocheilus. The sequence continues at coordinate 5,406,291 of SRSE01000306.1, forward strand.
TGTTCTCTCCAAAGTGATTTGAAACAGGAGACGTTAAGTTGCTTTCTTGCGTTAATCCAACTTAAACGTGTTAAGTTAATCAGTTTGAAAGATTTTTTTTTTTTTACATTGTCATCATGTGTGTCTTTATTGTGTGTCTGTGTTTTTTCTATTCTCACAGGTTACCCATCTCTCCGCATAGAGAAGAATGACCTGAGGAGTGTTACTCTAATGGAGGCCAAAGCTAAAGTGAAAGACATTGCAATCTCCAGGGAGAGAGTCACACTTCGAGATGTCTTGCATGAAGGTATTTATCTCCCCTCTCCCTTTCTTTTTCTAGTAGAAGTTTCCAAGTCACTTTTATATTATTCAGAAGAATGTGTGCATCATCTCAGTAGTTTCACTGAGCCAAGCATAGAGCACAGATTGTGTCATGTGGTGTGGTGAACACTTCTCCTCGTCTATACAGATGTGGCATAAGGGTTTGAGTGGGGGAAAGGTTTCTGGTTGTTGCACTTAGGAACGTTGCACATCACTAAAAACAAGACATGTGCATATATCTTGAGCTCTGTAGACGAAATATATCAAATGTGGGAGAATTGCACTTTAAAGTGGCTCTGAATTACTAACATTTATTTTTATTGTTTTAGAATTTTATAATCTTATATTTTGCTTTTGCACAAATAGTAGAATAAAAAATACTGTCGGATGAGTCGAAATGCTGCAGATCTCAAGCTCTTAATAGTAATAACTGCCATCAATCTTTTGAGTGAAAGATTGATGGCAGTTATATCTATTAAGAGCTTGAAATATTAAAAAGTATAAAGACACAAAATCAACTCTGAGTTTGGTCTCTTTATGTTGTGGCCCGTTTCTGGGGCGTGTGGTTGCTTGCTGTGTTTGTCTCTCTCGTAGTTAAGCTATAGTGATTGTAGTATCAGAGTATTATGTAGTCTCTTTGTGATTGTCCTGGTTAGAGATGGAGTGTTTAACAGCTTGTGGTTAAAGTTTGCTTAGATCTTATTTTTGTGATAGTAGCAAATAGTCATTAGAGTGAGAATAAACCAAACCAGTGACTGTAGCGTATGCTGAGTGCAGCATGTTTCTTATAAAACCACTGTGGTGAAGTAAAGCTTGGTGCTCTTTAAAGGCCATTTGCCACTGATAGACTTGTGATCAGGCATAAGCTACAATGAGCTACATCCACAGCAGACATAGCTGGGTTACTTGACAAAAGGTTACTTGACAAAAGTGAATTGTTGTCACAACAACCTAATGGTCATAGACACAAGTCATAAAATCCACAAAATGTAGTAAGGCTAACGCACAAGTGACCAATCACAAATGAAAAACCGCCCACACCCAAACATAATGATCACACCTAGTGGCTCAACACTGCATAAAATCACTGCCTGTATCCAGCTTGCAACATCCCCACCTTTGATTCACCAATGTGGGCTGACACCTCCACATCACTAAAGGTCACATACAAAACACTCTAGGCATCTGCAAATACTGATGTATGCACATAGCTGTAATTTTGAAAGTGAGAGCTGCACATCAAAAAGTTGGACATCATCAGTAAACCCCAACCGTGTGACTTATTATTCTTATTTTGCTTAGCCCACCAGAGGAACATGTCTCCACCCAGGGCTATCCTGAAAATAACAAACGACTGAACAAGTAAAAAATGAGCTGACTCCACGTAACCAAAGAAATATAAGTTTCTGTAGTTTTGAAAAGGGCTCATCCTTGCTCAACCAAAGTAACTACACTGGACACAAGCCCAACAGCAGCAAATGATCTTCGCCTCAGTGGTTTGACCAGAAACATGATGCTCTCGGCATACACCAGTGTCACTAGTTTAGCTTATTCTTTGCCTAATGACTATAAAAGATAGAAACAAAGACAAGCTCTGAGCAAAACATAAGTGAGGCCAACCACACTGAACTATCACATATGTTCCTGTCACATGAACATAAATGTTCTTGGTACCTACCTGAATCCTGAATATGTGATCTATCTGGAGTGCTCGGGGCTCAGGGTGACATGAGCTGCACATCAAAAAGTTAAACATCAGTAAACCCCAACCACGTGACCAAGGCCTGATATGCGTACCCCCACCAGAGAAACATGTTTCCATCCAGGGCTATCCTGAAAATAACAAACGACTGAACAAGTAAAAAATGGACTGACTCTCTACGTAACCAGAGAAATATAAGACTACAGTAAACTCAGACACTATACTTATCATAGCTTCACTAGAAGGGTGGCAACAAAGCAGCAGCAAACACTAACAAAGGACTCTTCAAAATACCATAAGAAAAATCTGACGTTCAGTCTACACAAAGTCAATCATGTAGAAGTAGAGTGAGAATAAGTTTAAGAATCAACGTTTTAATATTAGAGGATAAATGACTACATGACAAGAACTTGATTTGTAACACACATCTGAGAAGTATTTGTTTTATATGGAAAGTCTGTCACATTTTTAAAGCAGAGGGTTCCAGACAGATATTACTAGTCTTACTACAAACAAAAACGAGGACTGGCTAGTGAGGCAGAATAATCAAATTTATAACTGTACTGGTCATTTTAAAATCCTTGAATTTGCAGGGGTGATATTCTTGAGAAACTATCTCAGTTAAATAAACCTCAACCAGCCTTAGTTCATTCCTCACACCACAACCATATATCTCTTTGCCTGAAAAAAGACTTACATTTATGGCACATTTAAGTCTTAAATAAGACTCTTGCCTGGTGTTTGCTCCTTATTCTGACATTGATATTACTATACTATAAACTGCTGGGAAGCACAGAGAGATGTGTGGTATTATTGTAATAATAAATAATGTCTGTCAAACCAATAATTAGTTACTCATTTTGTCTGATGAGATGGACACCTAATGTAAACCAGTATGTACACAAGGCTGAGACACTGTTGAAATCAAATAATAGTATATTTTCATTCACAACGAGAGATTCAAAGCTTATTTCTAAACACTGCTGTTATTTGTGAAAGTGACATTTGACCACAAATGCTGTTTGTTTTCCCTGAAAAGGATGAGTTTTCTTCCTCAGTAAGAAGTTGCCATGAACCTAAATCTGTAAAAGTTCATTCTTGCTGGGACACATTACATACTGACAGACGGCCTTTGATGCTGACTTTTCTGAATCTCTCTTTGGCTTTGTGTCAACTGTAAGCACAACTGCTTGGCTCGATCACTCGTAATATTATAAGGGTGGATATCAATAAATAATAACTTATTTTATGTGCCAAATCATGACGCACACACAAACAACAGCACTGTTTGTGGTTTTGAAACGGCAGTAATGATCCATCCTCAAAATGTAGTAAGGCTAACGAACAAGTGACCAGTCACAAATAGAAAGCTGCCCACACCCAAACATAATGATCACACCTAGTGGCTCAACACTGCATAAAGTCACTGCCGTTACCCAGCTTGCAACATCTCCACTTTTGATTCACCAAATGTGGGCTGACACCTCCACATCACTAAAGGTCACATACAAAACACTCTAGGCATCTGCGAATACTGATGTATGCACATAGCTGTAATTTTGAAAGTGAGAGCTGCACATCAAAAAGTTGGACATCATCAGTAAACCCCAACCGTGTGACTTATTATTCTTATTTTGCTTAGCCCACCAGAGGAACATGTCTCCACCCAGGGCTATCCTGAAAATAACAAACGACTGAACAAGTAAAAAATGAGCTGACTCCACGTAACCAAAGAAATATAAGACCACAGTAAACTCAGACACTATACTTATCATAGCTTCACTAGAAGGGTGGAAACAATGCAGCAGCAAACACTAACAGTGGACTCTTTAAAATACCCTAAGAAAAATCTGACGTTCAGTCTACACAAAGCAAACGTTGTCAGTCATGTAGAAATAGAGTTTTAATATCAGAAGATAAATGGCTACATACAGTAGGTAGAACTTGATTTGTGACACACATCTGAGAAGTATTTGTTTTATATGGAAAGTCACAAAATTACTGCTGTTTGTTTTCCCTGAGTTTTCTTCCTCGGATCAGTAAGAAGTTGCCATGAACCTAAATCAGTAAAAGTTCATTCTTGCTGGGACACATTACTTACTGACAGACGGCCTTTGATGCTGACTTTTCTGAATCTCTCTCTTTGGCTTTGTCTCAACCGTAAGCACAACTGCTTGGCTCGATCACTCGTAATATTGCCAGGGCGGATATCAATAAATAACACCTTAATTTATGTGCCAAAATCATGACACACACACAAACAACAGCACTGTTTGTGGTTTTGAAATGGCAGTAATGATCCATTAGAGACAGCCACTGTTAAAATGCGAGACCTGGCCGGAAACACATGTGGAGATGTTTTTTAATGGTCGAGAACACAACTACTAAGAGCTGGCTACTTACAATCGGATTGCAGAAGTCAGATGTTAATGCGAGGTCTGAACAAAGCCTCAGAGTATTGCAATTGTGTCATAGTGTGCTCCACTGCCTTCTGCAAGTAAACACTGGAGTACTGGTACGTGTGCATCCATCTAACTTGTTCTTGTTCAGTTGTCTACATACTGTACATCATGCCATGCATACTAAATGAAAGCAAACGCAACATTTCTATTGAAAACACAAAAGAAGAAACAACAAATACAAGCCATACATGTCTCAGGGGTGAACGTGGAGTGGAGTTCTGTGTTTGAGAGCTAGCAGGTCCGGACAGGCTTGACGAAGAAGGTAGGGGTGGGAGTGAAACACTCAAACACTAATCCCGTTGTTGTGCTTCGTCTCCTTTCCTGTTGAAACATAAGTCGTAGTTAGCCCTGGGGCTCCGATTTTTTTCTAAGTTTATGTTGATGGCTTATGTTCTGAAATGGAGTTTTACCTCAGAAAGGTCCTGGAGCAATGGGTCGACAGTTTAGACAAGGGAGATGATGAACGCACTCACTTGGCCTTTCCACGTCACATGTGTTTCTAAATTGTTAAAGTGATGAAAGCTCTCCTGAGCTCCACTGAACGGCTCCAGTTTTGGCTCTTGTCACTGAATCAGGAGCCAAAACTGCCCAGTTCCAGTTAGAGACAAAGCGTTTCACGTAGAAGCCTGTCCACCTCTATCCTCAAATCAACCAGGCATGGCAGCCAGTGAGTGAGGTGACATTTCAGTCTGAATGAGATGAGACTTCTGCCCTTTTCCTCAGATAAAACGCTGTGGTTTTCTTTAACAGGCACATTTGGCCGCATCTTCCATGGCGTACTGCTGGATGAGAAGGACCCCAGTAAGGAAAAGCAGGTCTTTGTGAAGACTGTGAAAGGTATGATCTGTGTTCCAGTTGTATCCACACTCATAAAAGAATTAGAAATGACAATTATGGTGTTACTTTATCAATATGCAACTCACCCAGTGTTTTTGAATGCATTAAAAGTTTATGTTACAGGTTACTCAAAAAACAGGTGACATGAGTAATCATGGAAGTTAATGCACTGTAGTAACCTAGTTAATGTAAATCTATACATGCAGCACATGAGTAAAGATTTCTCAACTCCCCCTAACTTATTTTGTGCGTATGGCCCTCTGGTTTTAATTGTTTTAATAGCAATAAACAAAGCTGCTTTCTGTTGCAGTCCTACACCCTATGTATGGTTCAGCAATACAAACTTTACACTTAATGTTGCCCTTAAGAGACAACTACCCAAGTTGTCATATTTATGGGTCCGAATGAGAAACTCTGTATTTCATGGTAAACTTGGGATTTCATTGCCTATTTGGAGCTACAGTACAGATTGCCAGTGGGTAGAATCTGAGACATGCAGACGATTAGCTGTTATACAATAGCGGTTATATTAGTTCCGTGGAAGGCTAGTAGTGTTTAGCCTTTTAATATACAGTACAGCAGTACATCACAACATTCAAGAATGTGTGTCAGGAAGAAATAAATCTTCCTGGAATTTTTTGTTTTGGTTCAGACTTTGGGTGGAAAAGGTCTTTCATTCACTTCCTCTTTTAGGTAGCAGATAAAATAAAGTCAGCTTAGGGAAAAGGTTCACCTTAACTAAATGGATGTGGGTTTTTAAGAAGTATGCTCCGGGCAAAATACGTAGTGAATACCATTGGACCGCAACCTTAATGTAATGCCAAAGACAAATAACGAGTGAGTCCACAAATAGTTGGACTTTTTCTAATAGCGTCAGCAGATGGTCATACCTGGTTTGAGTCCAGTAAACAGACACACAGATCTGACAGTAAATGAATGATGAGTCTTACTCATGCTCCGGTGTTGCATGCCAGTGAAAGGACTTGTGTGTGTGTGTGTGTGGGACCGTCACTTTCTTTGTGAGCAGCATGTGTCACCCTTCTCCGCCACTTGCCTTCTGACCTCTCCATTCTCTTATGTTTACTCAGGGAGGGGTGGATACCACTGTGCGAACAATATCCTCATGCCAGTTTTGGCTTTGTTAAAGTCTTTACTTCCTCCTCATGCGCCTTTTGGGAAGTGAACAATGCGTGCCAGACGATGGCAAAGCTGCACACACAGATTAAAAACTGGCACAAGACATTTTTCCTCCAATGTTTCCCACTACAAATGACTGTTGGCAGAAGACCCGTGCGGTGTAACAAATAGAAAAATCAAACACCACATGGGGTCAGAAAGATAATGTATCTCAGTCACCTTAGTTGTTGTTTTAAATTGGATTCTGTCTCTGCCAAAATCCTTCAGATCATGCGTCTGAGGTGCAGGTGACCATGATGTTGACTGAAAGCTGCAAGCTTCGGGGACTTCATCATAGGTAGGTGGAAGCACACATAGATCACAGTGTGTCAGTGTGTCTTGGTTGCAGTTGGCCTTTAATTAATAAGAAAAATAAGTTAAAAATACAAGTTAAGAAAAAATGCCATAATGCCAATGCGTCACATCCATAACGTGTCTAACCATGGTTCAGGTTAGTCATGTTGTTCCCCGTCAGAGCAGCTGGCTGATGAAAGAACACCACATTTTTACACATAGAGCACAGTCATCAGCACATAGAGAAACTGTAACGTAGTCTGTCCTGTGAACGCAAGAGTTGCACTGTCTGGTTTATAGTCTAAGACTTGACTTCTTTTAAATTACAGCAGCATAATTTCAGATAATTTCAGACAATTTACAGAAACCTTGCCCCTTCACTGTACTCCTTTATGAGGAAAAGGTTGAAATCATATCAGCCCACTTCTTCCTCTTTTTGGGCTCAGCACATTGATAAGATTTGCTGACACTTCCTCTTGGCTAGTTTGGAGAAAACCCTTCCTCTGGGAAGCACGCTTGTACACATTTGCGATACACAGAATGTATAATCTGTTACGCCTTGTCCTGTTTCCTCAGTCTGTCTTTTCTCTCTACCTTCAGAAATCTCTTGCCCATAAGTCATGTCTGTACAGAAGATGGAGAGAAGCCCATGGTGCTGTTGCCTTTCATGGCTTGGGGGAATCTCAAGTTGTTCTTGCGGCAGTGCAAGCTAGCTGAGGCTAACAACCCACAGGTGAGGCTTAATGTTAAACCATTAGGTGAATGCTTCGGTCCAAGCAATATGTGTCACTGCGGTGAGACATTTATTATGCTATTAAAATAAATCCCCCAAATTGGAGGAAAAGTTATTTTTCACCTCAGCGTCAAAACCTGAAAGAACGTTTTGTGTGGCAATCAACACCATGTAACACCTACAGTAACTACTGTTTACACTGTAATGAGAAAGACAGTAGATTTAATCATGAAGACGGTCCCCAGGGCTGAGATTTTCATTCACTATGTAAAGACAATCAGGCTTTTGTACAGGTTAACCCCAGGGAGTCTTTCATGTGCTTGGCAAAGTCACAGCTCGTATCCAACCAATCAATCAGCTCCAAAATACAGATGCACTGTAGCTTGCAAACACTTTGCAATCACAAGATGAAGCTTGCCATCCATTTGGATTAATCAAACCCCCTTTATGAAGTTTCAGGTGACACATCAGCACCTTCATTCTTAGCAATTTCATTATGTGCTTTTGGCAGTTGTAGGAGACAAAGACATAGTCATTATGTTGGAATAAACATCAAGCTATAAATCAAAAGTGTACCAGTGTGGGGGAGAGCACCGGGAGAACGCAACACTAAAGTGGCATTCACTCTGAAAGAGAACATCTGGTTCAGATGGTGGAAATAAACGTGTGAAGTGATGACCTTTTTCACAGTTGTCATTTTTCCTCTAGCAGTTTAAGTTTCGTGGTGATAGACTCTCTGCGCACATGTCAGTTTTGCTTGAGTAGTTGACTTAAAATGTTCTTATCTTTGTTCACTGGTTGCATAAGAGTTTGTTTTCCCGTGTTGTAGAGAGTAATTCATTTTGGTTGTATCACTGTCAGATAAGGGAACAGCCAGAGAATTTTCACTGTGTCTGAGCCAGGGAAAGTGGCTGGATGGCTACATGAGGCTGGATGCAAAAGTAAAAGATACCCATTAATGTGTAAGGTGCTGTTCCTTCAGTGTTAGTGTTCGAGAGCTGTCTTATAAGACGGTGTCCTACTTTGTCAGCAGTCAGGGGTCTTTTCTGTGTGCACGGCTAAGGATTGTCTTTGACTCACCCGCCAAGCTATTGTCTTTAAGCCCTGCAGTAGTTCCAGGCACAAGCAACTTTCTTTAACGTCAGAATCGCTTTGACTTAGAGACTGTCTATGTTAAGTCTGATTAGATGTGTTGCAATCTTATTTAGGACTGACAATAGTGGGATTTTGCAGTAGACCACAAAACAAGTCTACCACCGTGCTTGCATCTCTATTACATTGTGCTCACCTTTAGCAGATGTTTACCACATTCAGTCATCTAATAAAATGATCTGACTTTAGTACTAGAGGAAAGGTTTAAGTGTTACCCACAGTGATTGCAGTTGATACTGACAGGAACAAACACGTCTCTACCAAACTTCATGGGATTCCAGTTCATAAAAGTCAAAAACGAAAAACCTTCTGGTAGGGCGAGGAACTAAGGGCAGTCAAATCAGCATTGCGTGTCCCCCTTGTTTTTTATTTAAGAAAGAGTTGAATTACTTGGCGTTATTATCCTGTAACCAACTGTATTTTAAATGTGCTACTTTTCTAAAGTAAGATCATTTCCAGGCAACCAACATTATTTCAGTTAAATATTAGCCAGAAAGTGACTTTGAAACTCCTACGTTTGACCCATAGTTGACTGTCCAGCATAAAGTCATGCCAGCTGTGGTCTCCTGTCCCCACTTCCTTCTCTTCTTTTTGTTTTTCCTGTCTCTCAACTGCTCATTGTCTCCGTCTCTCTCTCCCATTTCCTTTCAGGCGATCTCTCAGCAAGATCTGGTTTATATGGCCATCCAGATCGCATGCGGGATGAGCTACCTGGCTCGGAGGGAGGTCATACACAAAGACCTCGCTGCTAGGAACTGCGTGTAAGTGAGAATGAACTGGCTCAGAGCTGTCGTCATTGCCCGCTCACTTTTTCCCCTGTAATTTACAGCTGATTAGGTTCAGAACTGAATTACCAAAAAATAAAGACACTGACTTTGCTCTCTCATTTTTCCACCGACAGCATTGACGACAACATGCAGGTGAAGATTACAGACAATGCCCTTGCTCGAGACCTATTTCCTATGGATTACCACTGTCTGGGGGATAATGAGAACCGGCCTGTCCGCTGGATGGCCCTGGAAAGCTTGCTAAACAACGACTTTTCTAGTGCAAGTGATGTGGTAAGAACTACAGTTCCAGACATATAGCTTATTTCTTGCACTGTAACCAGGCAACGCTGTATCTGTGGTATTTTGACCTCCATCTGACCCCCCCAAAATAATTACAACATATTAAAAATATGTTTCAGTAGATATGATGCAGAGGAGGCCGTCCAGGAAATGGTACCATGGGTATTTAATCCATTCTTAGACACTTGGTCAAGGTGTCGGAGGGAAGGGAAGTACTGTGCTGAGCGCCCTGTACTGTATCTGGTGCTTCCCTCCTTCCTGTTTCAGGATAGCAACGGGTGCGGTTGAGACATTCGGGAAGCTTAACTGAATCCTTAGAGACACCACTCAGACACCAGCCAGACATGCCCCCACCCCTCTGCATTCCTCTTATGGTCACGCTGCTTCATGGCAATCATGCCACTTAACAGAGGCCTGGAATTAACATTAACTAAACTCTAGGGGAAGTCCGGACAAGTACCCGGAGCTGTGTAGCATCATCAGTGCATAACCACTACGCACATAAATACTACATACCATACATGTCAGTTGTTGCGCACATAGGATGCCAAGTTAGACAGGATGAGAGCTACTATTGGCATGTTTAGGCCTTGTTGTTGGCAATAGGGCGGGTTACTGTACGACAACACGTTTTTCCTCTGAGAAGTCCTCCCATCACCTTGCCCTATCCTCTCTATCACTCCCTGTACTTCCTTTAAAGGTCCTATGTCATCCCGTTAAAGCTTATGGTAGACACACAAAACACAAACACACAATGTTATGCTCATCAGTCAGAGTCAGTAATTGCAGGGTCAACACCTACTGTAACCACTTCAATTTTTCACAACAGTGACCTCAGATGTGGGGTAATAATGTTTAACCAATAGGAGAATGCTTATTTTTGTTGTTCTCTCCTTGAAGGTCAGAGTGAACAACACGTGTGGGCGTACGTGAACTGCAGCTTGAACCCACAGTGTCCCTAAACATAACGGTCACCCTGCCTTCTGTACTTTCAGTCTCTTAACAAACACTTGGAGCAATGATTCCGATTACATTTATCGACACTGTTTCCTTGCATTGTTTGTGCAGAACTTTGTGTATTTCAGTGCATGTGGGCACCGCTGGTCTTCCGCTGGTGGTTGTGTATTTCCTGTTTAATGATAGCTCATTAAAGACAGTGGCTCATGTTGATCATTTGTCTAAAGTGTTGTAAGGGAATGCTTAAACAATGAGCTCAGCATTAATCACAGTTCATGTGTTGCAGTGGGCCTTCGGAGTGACACTGTGGGAGCTGATGACTCTGGGTCAGACCCCCTACGTCGACATCGACCCTTTCGAGATGTCTGCATACCTGAAGGATGGGTACAGAATAGCGCAACCTATCAACTGTCCAGATGAACTGTAAGTTGGTTTTCAGAACGTGTTCATACACAAACACACATATATTGTATTTACAGTCATTTAAGTAAATCATTAAGCCTACCTTGGGAGTAAAGGTTTTAAACTGTGACCAGCAGTTAGTACGATGGTGGATTCAGACTCTGTGATAGTTTGCATTTTCACATTATGCGATAATTAGCTCTCTGTTCTTCTACTGGTCCTGATACATAGGTGTCAACAACAATACCGTACACTGCCCATAATGTTTGCTCTATGTTGTTTTTGTCGGTTGTCTCCATAAACACATATCTATATAAGTTAGTGTGTGTGTGTGTGTGTGTGTGTTAGTCAGCAGCCAGGCTTGTTGTTGCACAGAAGAAGTGTGCGGCTGTTGACACATGATTTGTTCTTTAGCGTAGTTGAATCAGGCTAAGCAGCTACCAGTGTTGGTTGATGTTTCCTCAACATCAAGTTTGCAGTGAGGCTGATAACAGGGCTTTTACGCAGCTCATAACTGGACTCACCACCGGATGTGGATGCCTGCCACCGGGCATTAAATCCACGTGGGATTCCCTTTCCTTTCCACTGCGTGTTACCGTTTTCAAAATCCTCCTTACTACAGGAAATGGCTTCAACAACAACCTACACGTTATAACCTTAAGGTTTAAAGAAGATCTGGACCATGCAATATGACAGAATGTAATTCTTCCTGCAGATTTTTGTAAACATGTTCATTATTAGCAGTCTAGTGGAATGTTGTTGTGCCGCAGCGTCATCAGTCAGTTTGCCATGTCTTTTTTTAATCTGCCTGCAGCAAGCACTAGTGACATTTGCTGGACCAGTGTGATATTAAAATACAAACAAATACAGAATACACTAGCTAGCACCACACTGCTAGCTGCATGTGACTCTTGCAGAGATTTAGATCCAGTGTCCTTCAAAGTTAAAGTAGAGCAAGAAGTCAGCTCTAGCACACTTATTAACATATTACATCTGTCTTTTTTTAATCAGTCAAAGTGGAATCCTGCAGTAAACACACTGTATGCCTTTTGCTGTGGTGGTTGTTTTTCTTATGGGGACACTTCTGACACTAATTTAAATGTGCACCATCACTGGAAAATAGTCATTACAGGTCGCTGCCACCCAGGCGATTAATACTGATTTATAGAAATACAAACAACCCAGAACGGGCTGACTACACTACCAATTAATTTTACTGATGCATAATGGAATGCTATTAATCCAGTCTTTTCTTTACATACTCAGAATAAAGTTCCTTTTACTCTTTATGGACCTCTGCTTTGTAGCATTCATAGAACAGGAGTGTGTCCCATCATCAGAGACTAGTCTAGATGTCGTCTAATTTTCTTCAGTGTGCACTGAGTATGTGCTTTCACAAATGCAAGCCTTTCCTTCAGCTTCCGACAACACTGAGCCCTTCAGTCAAAATAAATGGTAAATGCCTTGCTTTTATGAAGCGCTTTTCTACCTATTGGTACTCAAAGCGCTTTACAGTCATTTACCCATTCGCTCATACAGACTCACACACCAGTGCCACTCACTGAGAGCAACTGGGGATTCAGTGACTTGCTTAAGGACACGTCAGTATATGGCACATTCCAGGGATCAAACCGCTAACCCTCTGCTTAATGGACAACCCGCGCTACCTACTGAGCCACACCCACCCCAATGTCATGTGATTATAACCTCAAATTTTTATGAGATATCAGCAAGGCTATATACTTTGTTTTTGCCATCTCTTTTTTCACCCTCTTCAATTTGTTTGCTGTATGGCGTTGATGTAATGTGCTGGTAACACAACTTTCTTGCACACTTGTTTAGATACCTCTAGGGTTTCTCCATTCTGCCACCCCCCTAAGCAAAACAAAAACTGAGTCGTGTTCAATCTCCACTAACAGCTGTGTGATTCCCAGTAATACAATCAAACCCAGGAACTGATTGACCTGAGATCTAAACGATTGAACAGTTTCCTTAAAAGCACAATAGATGTTGAGGTGAGGGCTTCCTCTTTCAAAATATTAGAGGTTATGAAATCTAAGGCATGCGCTGATTAAGAAACGATTAAATCTCAAATCAATTATATCAGCGCTGCACAGGCAGCTCCTGTTTAACACATTATACAACGACGACGCTTAACATTTTAAGTGTATATCAAAGGGAAACAATGCCCGGAGTTTGAAGCCAGTTTTTTCTTTACACACACGCACAGATTCTGGCATTTCTCATGAGCCGATATGTGACTTTCTTTCTCTCTGTGTTGCAGGTTTGCAGTGATGGCTTGCTGCTGGGCTCTAGATCCAGAGGAGAGACCCAAGTTTCAGCAGCTTGTTCAGTGTCTCACAGAATTCCACGCAGCATTGGGCGCTTACGTGTGAAAGCGAGCAGCAACTCTAAAGGCTGGTGGACACTAGTCATGAGAACACATGTATGAAATTGTGCCTTATGAGATGCAAGCGCATCAAGCCTGATGATTTTATTGTGTACAGTTCTTTTGGAATTTTTATATAGTTTTATTACCTTTTTACAGCATAGCAAAGTAAAAGGATTCTTTGTTGAATATCGTTTCATTTGCTTTGAAAGCATCTACAAAGGGCAATGACTGTGCTCTCCCCTGAACAACAGGAACACAAAGACATTTACAGACGTTTATGTGCCACCGAATAATTTTTTAAGCTTCTGACAACTACAGTATTTTCTACAGTTTTTTAATGTAGTGAAACAGTGTAAATTGTAGATTTGTTTTGGATGAAAGTAACTCTACAGCAGAATGATTTAGGTACCAAAGTAGACTTAAGGGCTTCATTTGTACAGTTTATGTAACCACCTTCTCAGACGTGCTGCTTCGCTCTGCTGTGGTGAGTCCAAGCTCGGTACGAGAGGCATCTTGGAAGCTAGATATGTGTTTGCTGAGATGATTTCCGAGACCTTTTCAAATGGTACACTGTTTCCTCTGGATGACAATAACAACCACAGATGAGTTTCCTCTGAAAAATAACAGCGCCAGCGGAGACGTCACGGCTGGTTTTATGTCTGCCGTGCGGATCGGATGTGTGGACACTACGGCTCAAACAGTATCAGCGCTGCAAAGCTACCTATATAAACCTGATTTTTAATTGACATCCGGTTTGGATTTTGGACATTATTATTAATAGAATGCCACCAACTTCTTCCTCTTTTGTACATTTTCTTTCCACTATCACACCTATTGATTCTTTTTTTATAAGCTTGATTGTTCTGCGTCAGAACACAGCCCTTCACAGGACTTTTCTCTTCAGCCATTTTTTTGTGATTATCTAGGACACTAATTATCACTGTGAACACACACAACTGCCTACCAGCTTGGTCTAAACATATTCTTACACCTTTGACATCTTTGGGATGTGTCTGTATGGTCACTGCATGTTGAGGTAAGGTTGTAAACTGCTTCCTGAATTCGTATCCACAAATTAAATGGGATCTTTTAAATACAGAATGCCTGCTCCATTTATTTTCTCATCGCCAGCAGCATATCATTAATACTCTCTTGATTGTATGTTTTGTGCCACAGCAGCAAAAGGCACGTGTTTTGTTACAGAATGTTTTGTTTTAGCCTGCAAAGCTTCAGACCACATCAGGGCCTTGGCTGTTGAGCAATGCCAACTATGCACTGGATCATAGAAGTAGAGGTATTTAGCTAGAATAAATAACTGCATTGCCAAAGTGAGTTGGTATGTGTACATGGTACAAGAACATTGTTGTGAATTCTTACTTTTCTTTGTTTCGTTGTTTGGCGTGTGTTTTGTCTCATCAGCTTCAGACTAAAGCTGACGCATGTCTTCATGATGTCGTAATGGAAAGTAAAGTAAAATCAAATTTCACCTCAGAATCCTTAAATCCCTTGTTTGACAAGTCTTCATCCCTATCTGCGGGCCCAGAAGTCACAAATATAATTGATACCACGTAGGGGTGCTGCTGTTGCTACAAGTTAGGCAGAGAATCCAGTTTCAACTCCTTGGATCATTTTCTAGAAATTATTGTTCAGCTGGTGCAGCATTTCTTTAGAATACTAGCTAAATGTCAGTGACGTGAAGTCGTGGTGAGATCTTCAGTTCGTCACAACAGTTTCCATACCTGTGACAGTCATGATGGGCCATAATGCAATGCAACCACAAGACATGTTGGGTAAGTGGCTTTCTCATTACCAGACTGTTGTGTCATCCTGTAAGGTTTCTTCTTTTCAAAGTAAAACACAGAATATCATCAGATTCGAGGAAGTTTCTGTTTTTTTTTTTCCAGGACATCTTTTCAGCTAATTCTCATGAACGGGCCTCTGTTTATATTTGAAGCATTTTACTGTAGTCCCTCCAGCATTGATGCAGACTAATTACTCATAGTTTGATCTACCTTTGTTATTGCCGTTCAGTTTTCTCAAAGTACTAACTCGTCTGGCGTCTCTTTTGTTTCCTGCTCTCATGCAGGCGTACACCTCTCTTCCTCACCTTTGACTTGCTGATCAGAGCTGCGGTACGATACTTGAACACACACTTGTAAATCTAAATACTGCCAAAGTTCAGCTTTGGGATTAGCGTTGCCTAGCAACATGTTCATTTGACCAATTATGTAGTGGTGCATTATAGGGTTTGAATCCATATTAACCCTGTATTATTAAGGCGTGTGATAACACAGTCATTCAGTCAAAATCAGACATTCAATGTCAGACGTTCAGAGAATGGAAATGGAAGTACAGACATGTTGAAAATAACAAAGAGAATATCGGTTTAACTAAATAAACCCCATGTTGTCAGACCACTACATGTATTACACTGGAAGTACAGCTTCTGTTTCCTGCTTTATAACCGTGTCTGTGTGGCATTCACATCAACTGTCTCCTTTATACCACAAATAGCAGATGAAAATCTAGATGAAAACTATGTCAAGTACACTGCCAGCTGCCATAAAAAGACTTTCCATCAGCTGGTGGTGGTGTACATGCAACATGATAAAATCCATTTTAAAGGGTAAAGAATAGTTTTCCAACATTTATGCAGTTATGTTATTTTGAGGCTGAGATAAATTTTTTAAAGAGCTTTAAAACTCTGGGAAGAATTTAAATGTATGGAAAGTTTGGATAATTCCTGAAGTTTAAGACCTATAAATTACTCATTACAACTGAGAAGGCTTCAAATTTCAAGGACACTCAAGAAAATATTTAAGAAATAAACATGAAAAAAAGGTCTCATCCATATGCAAACAGCAAAGACATCCATGTTATGAAATTAAATGCCACCCCCCTTGCCCCACATAATATAAATATAGTTAACTGAATAAATAAATCAGACAAATTAATGGTTTACAGTAAAATACTTGAGGGTTCCTGGCAGTGGTGTGCCTCCTGGGAAAGAAGTCAAACATCTTATTCATCAGCCAGAGAAAGGACTATTTGTTCATTCATGTGGTTGCAAAGGCATTTGTCGATTCTGCAGCAAGTTTCAAAACAAAGGTAAGTGGTTTTAGTGGCCCACTGTGTTATAAACATCACAGAGGAATTATCAAAGTATATTCTAGAGAAATAACTGTTTAGCTGTTAGAGAGATTAATGTCTCTTCTGTTGTTAGCTAGCTGCCTGTCCATGTATTTTTTTAAACAAGTTTAGCTTTGCATTATATAAATACACTGATCAGACATAACATTAAGACCACTTTCTTAATATTGTATAGGCCTCTAAAACAGTTGTGACTCATCAGAGAATGGACATGGGTCTCCTGAGGGTGTCCTGTGGTCTCTGGCTACAGAATGTTGTTAGTGGGGGCCTTTGGGTCCTATGTGTCGAGGAGAGGGGCCTCTGTGGAATAGGCTTGTTCCAGTGCATTCCACAGATACTTGATCAGTTTGGGATCTAGTGAATTTGGAGGCCAGCAGCTCAACACCTTGTGCTACTTTTCAGGTTGTTGTAGTTATTCCTAAACCGTGTGTGTGTCTGTGTCAGGCTGCATCCTGCTGGGGATGGCTACTGCCATCAAGAAGTGTCATTGCTATGGGGTGGGGGCGCTGATCTGGTCTAGTTGGGTGCTACATGTCTAAGTAACATCCACATGAATGAATGCCAGGTCCAAAAGTTTCCCAGCAGAACACTGTATTGTCACAAGATGTTATTTACTTCTCCTGTCATAACGCCTGATCAGTGTATTTTCAATAAAGCCGAATTGATCTGATTAGGACTGGTAGTAAGGGAAGACAGTAGATATTTTTCATGTGTTTGTTAAATAATAGTAACTTACGTTATGCCTAATCAGTGTGTGTAGGCTATATATATAACCTATATATATGTGTATATATATTTTGAGCTTGTCAGTGTCGAATAAAAGTGTGATTAAAAAGCACATAAACAAACTTACATATTGTGAACAAGTTCAGACTGAGTTGTGTGTAAGTGCATGCCTCCTGTAGCTGAACTGTGTCCAGATGAAGGGTTCATTCATTATCAGCAGTGTTTCTCTCAGTGGTCTCTCTGCTCATTAGCTCCGGGCGGAAATATCTCGGCCTGCCGCATACCGCAATTAACTAAGCGTTAAGCCTGTCCGGGCAGATGAGGGAACAAAGCGGGGCTCCACTGCTATGACAACACTTGAATATTAAAAAGTGTGAACCGTTTTCTAAATGCTCTACGGCACGTGTGTGAGTAGGCTACCTTCGTGAGTAACGGTGAGCAGCCACATCTCATAACCTTATCAACTCCTTCTCTCAGCTCTCACAGGTGCGCCTCGCACAGACTCGCGCGTGACTCAGCCCCTTCGGCGCGAGCAGCACGGTGTGTTCCACAACTTTCAAAACATTCGCGCGTGGATCCGTGGGCTGCGTCCAATTACATCACCGACGGCCATAAAACGGCGCTGCGGCTCACCGGGGGGGAATCACACACGCACGCACGCACAGAGGACACGAGCTCAGCCCATGGACGTCCATTCCTCCTCCAAAGACATGAAGACGCCGAGGACGCCGAACTGCGGCATTAAGGTAGGCTCCGACGCTCGTTAGGCTTCACACTTTACCATCAAAAATGTCTTGTTTCAACCTGCGCCGCTTGTTCTGTCACTGTTTATTTAACCTCCCGAAGTTGATTTACTCTGAGAGGGTTGCTTCACTTTACACAGATAAACTTGTACCGCAGAGACAAGTCATGTCACATTTCCCCTGTACCACCTGGATAGAAAGACGGCCTGAGAGAAAACTGAGCTTCACCTTAGATAAACAAGCCCTCAAGAAGTTGGACCAATTTTAGAAATATCTGTGTAAAGGACTTAGAGAACTCATTCAGATCAGATTTAGTCGTCATAAATGAATATATAGCAACGTGATTTACTCTGGATATCAGTGCTTTAGGGAACAAGTGATTTATAGTGTAAAAAAACCAACCTGCTGCTTTTATCTCAGACTGAACAGAACACCATGTCTGTTTACCACTCAGTTATTTCCAAAATACTTTCTAGAGCCCACTTCTATTGTTATTATAACCTTTATATCATGTTAAAAGAATGCACTAGTATTACTTGACTGTGTATGATTATTACATAATATATCACTCTCAATAGCAACTTATGAGGTACACATGAGAAAACATCCTAACAGTCCTGCACTACATCTAGTCTTCATCAACGTTACGTTGTTCAGCATCAGTTAAAAATAACTGAGAGACCTGTTCATTCAGCTGTGTTTTCATTGGGGAGGTTGCGGTTTGTAGTACTGTTTAATTGTATTGTGTTGTACCGACATGTGTTTCGTCTCATCCTCTTTTAATTTAATCTAGTCTAACAGCACCACACTACAGTCATGAAGGGGGGTTTGGTGCTGCACTGTTTTAATAGCATGCATTAATATTCACTGGTGTACCTAAAGGGAGTGTGTATTACATTTGTAATTAGAAAATTGGTAATAAAAAAGAAAAAGCTGCAAAAAATATATATACATTGATTCATCATCTAGAAAAAAAGCACTGTTGTCAGCAAATCTACTAATTCTTGTCTCTATTTCTGGTCCAGATGCGTTTAAAGATTTATTTGTCTATTTATTTATTTTTTTGGTCAGTTTTAAGAAAGTTTTTTATACCATTGCTTACTGCGTCCAGCTCCAGTTTTGTCATTGTTTCTGCACCCCTGGCTTTAATAGTAGACGTTTGTGAGCGCTGACTAGAGGGAGGACTGTAAGCCTTGCCAAAAGGAGCTGTTGTTCTTCATTGTATGGCAATAATGGGAGAAAAACAGTTTGTTCCAGGGCTGTGAGTAATAATGAGGCAAAACTCCATGTTGCGCTTTGGTGGTTGCTTTCAAAACTATAAAATGACTTGTCTTCCTCATGTGAATGAAGCATGACTAATAAGTGTTTCTTTTGAGAGTGAGTTTAGAAATGACATGAAAAGAAGCCTCTTAAGCAACTATTTTCCAGAAGGTTTATTTGAATTTGAAATCTTCTGAGTGTTTACCTTGAGCGTTGTCTCTGTGGTAGGTCCAGCTACTGCAAATCTCCCCCTGTTTATTATTTTAAGACCATTTTAAATTCCACCTCTGTTGAAACCAGGATATAAACGTGAATAGCAGGGAGACTGGTGAGACAGAAACGCTCATCCTGCACGTATCATCACATCATTCAGTTTGAGACTGACACCTCGCCTCATCCTACCCAGTGTGAATGTGCTTTAATTTCAAAGCTGTATGTTTAGATAATGGGTGTAGTTCAGAATGAGCAGCAGGTAATTGCTCAGGAATCATTTTCTAAGTCATTGCTGCAATCTCAAAACAATGTTTACGCCAAACTACTAATGACAGAACTCCTGATCACCGTTGGGGCTCCTCTCATCAAAAGGGTTGTAAATTGGTTCGGCTGCTTTTCATGTAAAACCATATCAGGCTGTGCACCGAAAATCCAGCAAATCCATCCATCTTCTTGACGCTGGTTCACGCTGTACAGCCCTTTGCTCTCTGTTTGCTCAGCTTCATCAGTACATTCTGTTTGTTTTCTCACAACTTTGAAGTTATCTACCATGGACTACACCTAGTCTACACCCAGGTCACAGCGCTCAGATTTTCTTTGGGATCTGAGCCAAGTCTCTGTGCAGGGGCACATACAGCAACGCTTGAAAGCTCCACACCTCTCTGCACCTGTGCACCGTGCTCATGGTTTGTGTTGTTTGAGCTAAACCAATAAATCAGCGTTTGGGAAAACATTTACCTACATTGTTCCAGAGATTTAGATGAAACGATTGGTACCACTTTCAAGCACAGGAAGTTAAAGCCAGATGGTTACCTTCGTTGGTAGCAGATCCTTTACATCTTGGAGGTTGTAAAGTGGGACTAGTTTTTTCAGCTCTTCCCCAGATAAAAGCTGCAGATGCACCCATCCGTCTTCATTATCTAAAAGAAAACATAATGCATCAAACCAGGTCACCTTCTTGAATACTTCCATGGTCCCGCATACCCTTTGCTGGAGGCTGTCAGAAGTCTGCACAAACACTCCAACTGGTTTGCTAGTCTCAAAACCTTCAGTCACAGCTACAGATTTTCTGTAAATTGTGCTACAGTATCGATCCTGCAAGGACTTAGTCTTGTGGCGTCCATGATCTTCTCACCAGTTGTCCTTCCTCAGGCCATATTTAGTTGGTACTTACCACTGCATACAGAAAACACCCCAGAATAAAGATTTGACCCAGTTTTGTAGCCATTACAATTTGTCTATGGTTAAACTCAATCAAATCTAGATGCTTGTCCATTTTTCTCTCGTCCGACTCATCAACTTCCCCTGCCTAAAAAGTGTCTCCTTCCTTTTGACATTGTTCCATTGTGGCAAGATAATCAATATCGTGGCTGCCTGGTCGGTATCATTTGTTTATTACATGCAAAAGAAGTGTATCCAAAGGCAGTGGTTTTATGCTGCACTATTTCTTAGTAAGGTACAATCTGAGAGCAGCCACAAAACTCCAATATGTCTTTTGAGTATTGAATAATAACAGAATATAATAATGTCAAAATTTCCCAAAAGTTTCAACATACAACATCGAGATCCTGGGCTATCTAAAAGATTTGATCAATTACCAGTAATATATATTTCATTTGATCCACTCTGATCACATTCCTTGTTCATAAGGCTGTTGTGCTTCAAACCTGTTTTGTGTTTTTTTCATATGAAAGGGAGGTGATCATGTTGTCATAGTTTTATTTTAGTATCCTGGGAGACTTAAATAGAGCGAAAGAACATATGTTCCTTTTATCTTAAACTATTCAAAACAGTACTTATGTTTACCACTCTGCTATTTCTGTTTTTTAATCTTTGATGACTTTCTGTTAATCTCAACAACTCAAAGTGTCTATAGTGTCCACACCACAGAGTGTTCATTTTACTCTTTCTGAGAGAGGTTTAGTCCTGTAGCTCCTACAGCAGGTGTTGTGTTGAACTGTCTCTACGCAAGATTGGCCTCAGAGTCATAGCAGAGTTCATACTTAAAGAAAAACATACAAAAAAATTAATTAAAAGAGAAATAAAGTCAAATGACTAATATAGAATTTCAGCTGTAACAACTGTAACAGTCTACGTATGTTAGCCATGTAATTGTACATGAATTAGCATTTACTGACTTTAGCATGGCTGAAGAAATCAAATATTAGCATTAGCTTGGTGCCCGGATACAACGTATGTACAGGGCATACGAGATTTACATCAAACATTATACACAAAGTGAATCACATTTACTCACCAAACAGTGATTTCTCATCAGTGAAAATCAGTTGGTAGTTCTCAGGCCGACTGTCCAGGTGCGGGTGTAATAAATTCAGGTTCAGAGCTCAGCGTAGAAATGAAGAGAGTTAAATGTGTTGCACTGACACTTACAGAGTTAATTCACTAACACGCCAGTCTGAGCCTCTATTTTAACACCAACTATCTGTCCTCAGAGAGTTATATATAAGACATTTAACTCTACAAAGAGTAGAATTAACTCTTGCTCTCTTACTTCTGCTAAGATTTCACCAGAATTTTAACTCTGAAGCTTATTGTATTCAGCATTAGTTTAAAATAACTGAGAGAACTGTTGACTACTTTGTTTTCATTGTGGAGACTGTGGTTTGTAGAACTGTTGAATTATGTTGTTTTAATAACTCTGAGTTACACTAAATAACACTTCAGAGTTTAATTCCAACCAGTTCAACAGCACCGCAAACTACATCCACCAAAGGTTTATCCAGTTGGATTAGCACTTTTCTGAAGCTGTTTCAACACAAACTGAACATTAGAACAGTCATGTAGGAGGATTTTGTGCAGCATAGTGTCGACAGCTTTGTTTTTGTCACTTTATTTGATCTGCTATGAGAAAGGTTTTATGTCTTTAGTAACTGGATCCAGTCCCAGTTTTGTTACATTTCCTGCATCTCTCCAAGATGTGAATTTATCAGTCTTCTCATCTAACTCCCAGTAAGAAAGAAAATCAGCGGCCCTTTGTTCTTAAGGCTATTGTGCTTCAGACCTGTTTTATGTTTGTTTCACAATAAAGGGAGGTGATCCTGTGGTCACAGTTTCTTTTTAACTGTCCTCAGAGACGTCATACTCTTCCATTTCCTTTTTAAGCATTTTTTTGCAGAAGAAATAGAAACAACTAAAAATGGATTTTCAGGGACATAGCGGCAATGCGTCCCCAAAATAAAAGCATTTGAAAATTCAAGTGTGAGCTTCCCTCGATTCTTCCCCTCGCAGCAGGGTTGAAGGCTGGGACAATAACCTCCAGACAGATGAAGCTGAAAGTGTTCAGAAAGGATAAATATGTACATAATGTGTGGAGTGTCCAACTCTGCAGAGACAGTTCTCCTGCTTATACACATCACCTTCAGCGTCATCTTAAATCAGTTGTTATAACAGTGTGGATAAATAAGAAATCCATCTTCACTGTGTGACGTGGCGTTTACATGCCACAGCTTCTCCTTACTACAGTTGGTAATACTGTATAAATATCTGTTAAAGGTTACAACATAATTCAACATTGCTTCATTCAGAATAATTGACCAGCATTATTTCGTATTAATATTGATTGCTGGCAAGAAAACACAGTCTTCGCAATTTCTCAAAGTAAAAGTAATAGATTACGTGTTTCCAGCATCAAAGCCAAACTGACACAAAGCCAGAGCGTCGTCTCTGGAGCGTGATATTTGTACAAACCGCTTGAAACGTTGAATCTAAACCTCAGAAGTTCTTTGCATCCCTACGCGAATCATTTAGATAATTAAAGCCCTTTTGATAGAGAACGAAGATGATATATTAGCAGCAGTGTAAAAGCATCTATTGTGCGTGCTAACAAACCATGAAGCCAAGTTTTAATAACGGCATTAACTGTTCTGAGGAGAAGCCATCGTTTACTCTCCCTCAGCTGACCTGGCAGCCGGAAGACAAGCTGAAAGCCCGGATTTATAACTGTTTTCATTGCTAATTCGCCACAAATCTCAAGACCTATCTTCAGCATAACTGGGCCGTTCAAGACCCCCCGAGTGAATAAACCCATGCACTGGGCATCTGTGAACGCCTCCTGAACCACAGGCAAGTGAGCGGCTCGTCCTCCAGATCACTGGGAGTCTGTCCAGTGGACAACTTTGATCTTAATGCACAACTGTGGTTGTGAAGGGAAAAGGCCAAGAGACAAATGACACACGTTCTGTAAATTATCACTAGAAGCTGAGAAACTGGCAGAGACGGACTCCAAAGCATCTTCACCTAATCACACATTTCATTGCTCTCTTCGAGTCGTGCTGTGCACCAAGACCAAATGAATTATTGCTTTGCCCTACCACAAGACTCTTTGCCATCTCCCGAGGACAGAGAGGGTAACTAAGTACATTTAAGCACGTACTTCACTGAAGTAGAACTTTAGGAATGTCTTATTTATGCTACTTTATCTGAGATGTGAACTCAAGTTGTACATCAAAACCCAGTCAAACTAAAGCCATGAATCTGATGACTTTACTCTTAATTGGACTAAATGAGAAACAGACCTGTAAGTTGTCTGACTTTAACATATTTGGAAGTGCATTTTCTTGCATAAACTTAGACGTGAAGATTGAGCCCACTGTTATGCCGGCCTAATATGGAGCTCCTGCCAAGACATGGGTACTCTGGCAGGTCACAAGGACTGGAAGCAGTGGGAAACAGTTAGCCTGGCCATGCACAGATATAATGGAAAAACACAAAAAGCTCACAAATGAACATGTTAAGTCTAATTAGATTAATTCAAACACAGAAGTTTAGGAACAAGCTGCTGGTTTTGGAGGGGGGCTATGTGTGATGTATTGATTTGTCAGTCAAAGTGATTTTCTGGTGACCTTTAGGGGACTATGGTAGATAACCCGATAGGGCCAAGCTAACTGTTCGCTACTGTTCCTGTTCTTTATGCTAAGTTAACTGGCTGCACAGAAGTGAAAGCAGTATTATTTAGTAATGTCTTACTTATGCTGCTTTATATGCGATATTAAAAAGATCATAAACGTTATATAACTCTCTCCTCACACTATGTCTGGTTTAGGACTCTGACCTCAGGTTAGATTCTGAATGTCCTTACTACTTGACACTTACTTAGTCTGGTAGCTATAGTTTTCTGCTACTTGTAAATTGACTAATAATAACAGTTCAGTCATTCTGCATAATTTACCTTTGGAACATTTGATCATAATTTCTGAATATTTCTACACTTTTAAGTCATAGATTGTTCTTTTATTTGAGTCTCCTCCATCCTTTGATAAATGTCTTGTGCCCATTAAATGATCTCCTGCACTGAAGTTGTTGAGTTGAAGATGTTTCTTTTCAGGCACCAGGCTTCTGCAGTGACTGAAATCCCAGTTCACTCTGCATCAAGAAGTGAATCACCTTGTTATCACTAGGGAAGCCATGTCAGGAAGTAGTGTGTGTGTGTGCGTGCGCGCGTGTGTGTGCATGTGACGACTATAACAGCCCAGTTTCTGTTCACTAGGGACGTTGGTTTTCTGAGAACGTGGGCACATATTTCATGACAGTGTGGTTCCTCTGAATCAGACTATTTTCCTACAGAAAATGAAAACCTCTGAGGAGGACAGTTTTTGAGAACAAAGGTCAACTGCAGCTGAAAACTGACGTTTATGACATTTATGTCTGTTTTCGCTCCGAATGTAAATGTGCAATATAGAATTTACACTTCAGCTCCGTCTATCTGCATCTTCTCCCATTCTGCTCTTCCGTCTTTGATAAAATAATTCAATTAGCCTGTGCTGTCTGTCCTAGCTGTTCGTCTTGTGCCATGGACTCCTGCAGTTCTCTCAGCTGCTGTACAGCGCCTACTTCAAGAGCACCATCACCACAATCGAAAGGCGATATGGCCTCAGCAGCTACTCCTCAGGAACCATTTCCTCTCTCAACGAGGTGGGAGCCAACAATAACACACACAATGACACAGTGTGAGATCATGATAGCTTTATTTCAAGGATACCAGTGACAAAGGAGGAACTGGAGTGCAAGCAACACATCAAAATCACACTTCCTGACATTTCAAATGGGACTCAAGTATTTTGGAACAGTTCTGTCTCAGAGTCGGGGGTCAGGAACGATAAAAGAATGGCCTGTTTGTGATTAACACAGAGGGCGGTGAATTATTTTGAGGGGGATTTAGCTGCATGACCACATTTGACCGCAGGTCGCTAGTCACAGATTAAATTATAATGTTCATATTATATTTCTTCTAGATCTTTTTAGCTTGGATCTTAATTTGGCTGCATTTTGAGTTCCAGTATAAAATATTTAATGAAAACTCAAACTAAACAAGGCCCCAGCTATGTAAAGCAACCTCTCTTATGAATGTTTCTATAGTAACAACAGATTAAACGACGACATGTAATGTGAAAGGGATCACATTGACAAGCCTACGAATAATAACAACTCAACCCTGTAGTTTCTGTCAGCTAAACAGACCAATATTTTCAGTGCATTGTTTTGGTTCTGTGCTATGTTCTCATTAGAGTCCTTTCAGGCCATGTGAGGAAGTCCTTTTTGTCACTGTTAGCCAGTGAAAATGAAAAGATCAGATTAAGCCCCTGCATGAAACCTGTCCAGCTCCAAACTGTTCAGAGTTGGTGGGGTAATTAGCGGCTAAAAAGACATTTACTATGTGACCAGAAACACAACTTGTTACTTATTAACACTATTTTCTAAATGCTATTAAACAGCTGTTTGCTATGTCACCTATATCAGCTGTAAACATAGTAATACAGTATGTCTCTAGCAAGATTGGACAGAGTATAAATTTGTCCACCTCAAAAATCCTCCAGCAACGGTGGAAAACTGTAAGAACTTGATGCATTAACTGTGAAATGATGGATTTGAGTGTAACTGTCCTATGTAAAGAAAGTGTTCTCTCTGGGTTTTCTTTCAAACATATGTCCTTGTGTGTCTGTCAGGTCAGCAACAGCTTGCTGATCGTCTTTGTGAGCTATATTGGGAATCGTGTTCACCGTCCTCGCATCATTGGAATCGGTGGACTGCTGATGGCCGTTAGCGCCATGATGCTGACCTTACCTCACTTTTTATCGCAGCCGTACGAATACGACTCTGTTTTAAACAGTAAGACAAACCCATAAATACAACGTTGCTTCTCTGTCTCCACTAGCACCGTCGTGACAGCTAATGTGACTCAGTCCAGAGCAGGCGACTCGCAGATGTACAAATATGTCAAAGCAATTTATGAAGCATTACTTTAGAGCTCGTAGGACACTGCAGTGTCTCCTCCATAGCTCTCAGCAGGAGTCAAGCAAGTATCTGTTGTTTGTCTCAGCGTTCTGCAGTAGATTATGTATTTGGACAGCCTTGCCGGGTGCTTTCCAGTTGAACTTTTGCATTAATCTGAAGGAAACTCATAATCTCTATGCTCTCTATGAAGGCTAAGAAGAGCAGCATTACCTTTAGGGCAAAACATTGACAATAACAGTCTCCATATTCCTTCTTTCATTTTGCCCCAAGACAAAGTATATTGGCGTTGGACAGAGTGTGAGTGGAGGGTCAGAGAAGCTTCAGGAAATTAAAGGAGTTGGACATCTGTGTCCACAGGCCTGTCATTAACTTGCACTGTCTTTTTTCCCCCTCCCCTTTACGTTTGTGTGTGACCACCTGCTTCGACCCAGATCGCCACGACATTTGTGACCTGCAGAGCAACTCAAGTACCCCAGAGACTTGTGGCCGTGATGAGAGCAGGCGTTTGGTAGACACAAACAACCTGTGGCTGCTCATGGGCAGCGCTCAGCTGCTCTTTGGTGTGGGCTCGGTGCCCATCCAGCCCTTTGGGATTTCTTACATAGATGATTTTGCTGGGAACGGCAGCTCCCCTCTTTATATAGGTAAATGACCTGTGGTTCAAATATAGTCTGATTTATTTACGTAGCGGGAACAAAATTTAAGAGTCACATCGTCACATGTTTTTCAATATAAGTATTTTGGGACATTTGACATTTTAAGCTTCTACCTGTGTGATTTTCAAATACTGAGGATCAGATGTTTCACTTCCTAGAGAGCAGTACAAATAAATCTCTTCTGCTGGTCGGAATAACTATTAACTAACTAATAATTAACTATGTACTAGTACAATCCTGTCAGGTTTTTAAATCAGAGTTTCAAGATCAGATTAGGACTTTTTAATTTGGAGAAATATTTTTTACATTAGATTCATCAATTTAGACATAAAAGTGATTGCATTGAAGATTTGAACTCATACACCCCTAAGAAAGTTACAAAAAATGTATACAGAAGTAGATCAGTAAAAGAAACAAGTTTCTGTTTACTATCATGCATCTGTCCGTCGCTCTGCCAAATCTATGTTGACTTTTTTTCTGGAAAGATAGGATCAGTGTGATTGTAGCCCATGGTAATGGTGAAACAGTGAAAAACATATTTTTTATCCAGTTCAAACAAGGTTAAACATTACTCCCAAATTACATTTTTGGATCTGTGTCATTCATCATGTTTACAAAAAAAATCTTCACTATTGAAAAGACTTCAGTGAGGTTTTTCAGCTCCGTTTCCCACAATCACAAAGAACTCTACTGATCCTCCTCGTACATTCTGACCTGTGACTGACGCTTTGTAGCTGGCACCTTACAGAGCCAAGCTAGAGGCTGAGTTTGAAGATAGAATCTTTGCTTATCCATAAAAAGTAAATGACCTACACAAAATGTCAAAAACTTGTCCAAGAATTTTGTCTTGTGAATAATAATACATTTTCAAAAAACAAAAATCTGGAATGGCATTACAATTCAGAGAAAAAGGTTTGGCAGGAAAATTACAGTACAGCTCAACAGTACTTCACAAACTCTCTTGTCATTCACAGCAATCCTGTTTGCTTTATCTGTATTCGGGCCTGCCATTGGCTACCTGCTGGGCTCAGTCATGCTGCGTATCTATGTGGACGTGGACAGATTTGGATTAGGTAATGATTAGGTCTTTACAGGCCTCCTAAGTTTATTCCACAGACTTATTAATTCAGTATATGGATCCTTCACTGTTGTGTCAGCATTCAGTTCTGTTTCTTGCAGGATACGAACGTGAGTTGAGACCTGGTGACCCCCGCTGGGTCGGGGCATGGTGGATGGGCCTGCTCGTCACGACCGGCTGCCTGGTCTTAACATCAATCCCGTACTTCTTCTTTCCGCGCAGAATGCCTTTAGAAGACCACGTAAGTCCTGCACTTACAGACATCTTTAGCACAGTGCAGCCATATTAATTACTTAACAGTCACTGAATGCATTTTGTGGATTATGCAAAGATATTTTTCATTATGTGGATGTTGAAAAAGTATTGTTATTAAATCCAGTGTGACAAGACTTTTTTAACTCCATTATATGTCTCATGTTTTACTGACACCTACTGGCTGTATGTCAACATTGCAAGTTTATTCTGTCTGGTTTTTCATCACGTTAAAGGTGCAAACAAATCTTTGATGCAACGTTAATACGAAATATAATGTCACTGAACTAATTTCTTATAATTATAATTAATTGATTTGTACATTTTTGCATATCTTTTTAGCATATATTACTATATACAAAGTCAAGACTAGGAGCTATAATAAACATAATTCAAATGCCTCAACTTTAGATCAAGCTGAACCCTCAGGCCTTCTTAAGATGATACCTAAATGTCCCTGCAGTAATTTGTCGCCTTACTTATTGGAAAATTACAAACCTTGCTGAACATATGAAAACCTACCAGTTTAGATACAGTTAAGCTAATTTTGGCAGAATAGACACAGAAAACAACTTCTTGTTGTATTTTTTCAGTTTCAAGTGTTTGGTCATTTGTGTGTAAACAGCGCAGCAGAAAAGTGAAATTAATTCCATGAACTTAATAAATGAACAGACAATAGATTAATCTGTTACCGAAAATATAAACCGTAGGTAAATAAGTAAGTAATGAATGAGTATTTTTAACATATATCTCAAGACATTATGAGATAAATAGCTGAAATAAGTGGCTAAAATAATAGTATGTGGTTGAGAAATGCAAAGTGGCAGTAGTGAAATTCAGATTTAACCAAAACATTTGTAAACACTTTACTATTATCAAAAAAATATTCCAGGGGATTACTTTTTTGAATTTTTTTACTTGAATTTTTAAAAATCCGCACTAACTTTATTTAGATAAATAAACCATTTTTCCTTCCTTTCCTTCCTCATTCTTCTTGCCCACCTCAGTCACCGTGCTATCTAACCTCAACACCAAACTGACAACATTTAATCTGAAGGTAGCTGATATGTGGTTGACTCTTCATATAATCTGGCCAAGTTGTGTTAATGCATGGCCCGTGTTTCTCGTCAGTGTGAAACCATGGCATGTATAAATAGAAGGAGTTTTCATATTCACCGCATTTCCATTTATTGTGATGTGGGTTTTTTTTTTGCACATGTTCATGACATGATGACAATGAAAATATATTTTTTCAATGTGGATGTACTGTATGTGTTTGATAACATAACCTTTTTTCTTTCCTTCTTTCTTTTCGAAATTAAAACATTTAGTTTCCTGAAAAACAGATTGAAAAAGCCTCAAAAGAACTATACGGAAATCTTCCATTATGGTGTTTGACAGCTTTGGGTGATTTTGTATGGAGGAACGTTGTGTAGCTAGTACACAGAGCTGTCAGTTCAGTCTAATGTTCCCACGTCACATGAATGCAGTATAAAGAAACAGGGGCGGGTTGTAGGACAATGGCATAGAGGGAGAGAGAAACTCTGAAGAGCAGTTTTGAAGTAGTGCTTGAAAGAAGAAGGGTATGAACTGGGAAATTTGATTTGTAAGGTGCTCCCTGCCCTGTCAATTGGTTGAGTTTATACAACTGTTTCACATACATGCCCCAGTATTTTTTAGACACAGAGTGTATGATGAAATCTGACCTTCTTATTTTAGCTGAATGAAAGCTGTACTTGTACCTTCATGCACATTCCTTATGCTGCATACGTTTACAGGACGGTGGAAGTGAGACTGACTTGAACGATGACTTCAGGAAGCAAGATATCTCTTTAGTTGAGTACCTGAAAAGTAAGATTGCCTTTTTGCCATTCATATGCTGATAGGTTTTTATTGTTTTAGAACATAAATAAAATTAGCGAGTTTCCAGTAGCAGTGTGCTAATCAGTGTGCCTGTGTCTGAATCTGATCAGGGTTTCCACGAAAGTTCATCTCCCTCCTGGTGAGCCCCCTCTTTCTGATTCTGGTCTTGGCCCAGTGCTGCTTCTCCTCAGTGATTGCAGGTCTATCTACGTTCCTTAACAAGTTCCTGGAGCGACAGTACAGCGCTTCGGTCGGCTACAGCAGCCTGCTAGTTGGTAGGTACTGGAGGAGTTCAAATGAAAGTAATAATGTAGTTATAAAACCTTTCTACGAACACTAATGGTGAAATGATAAAAGCTGTTAACAAATGTTGTGTTTTCCTCCACTTTCATTAGACTTTCCTAAATCTGGTAATGCCCTCTACAGATAACTAACCTGTTCATGGTTTCTAGGTGCTATGAATTTACCAGCTGTGGCGGTAGGGATGCTGGTAGGAGGGGTCATCATGAAGAAGATGGGTCTCTCTCTGAAGACCATCCCACGTTTCTGTGTGATCATGCTGACCATCTCCACACTCCTCTGCATCCCTCTCTTCTTCATGGGCTGTTCCACACAGAAAGTCCATGAAGTAAATTATAACCAGAACGCACAGCATCGGTGAGCATTATAAGACAGTTTTGTTGTGTAAAGTCAAGTTTAGTTTTGATGTTTTTCTGTCTTATAAATCGAGCTAGATGTACTCGTGATGCCTTAAAACATCCAAAAAGTTTCAAAAAGGCAACTGGACTTGTAGATTTTTAGAGAAGACGTTTCACCACTCATCTGAGTAGGAAGTCTGAGGTTTAAATAGGAACTCCTCCTGAAAAACTTGCTTGTTATGCTAATGACCAGAAACTGGTGCAGAACTTTCTGGTTATTAGAAATGAAATGCACCAGTGTGATAATTTTAAACGGTTGTGAAATACCTATGTGTTTAAACTGATTAATTATTCAGGAAGCAGACAGGGCACTTGACACAAGATAACCCCATTCCCATTAACTCGGATTCCATGAATTTGTAAATTACAAGTTTGACTAGCAAAAGATTGGTATGCAAAGCCTATCTTTCAACATTACTTCATGCTGCATGCAAAACCATGGCATTGATAATTCCTCAAATAAAAAAAAAAAAATGCAGCAGAGATTGAAAGTCTTATTGAGTTGCTTGCTTGAAAAAAATGTTGGATATTTTCTAATTTTATTGTTGCAGTGCACTGTTGCCTTAAATAATAACGTCAGACCCACTGGCTTGTTTTGTGCAACTCTGTCTCTCTCCACAGGTCTGAATCCAAGTGCTATTCAAATTGCTCCTGTCCTGTACATGCTTTCAACCCAGTGTGTGGTTCTGATAACGTAGAGTACATTTCTCCCTGCCATGCGGGCTGCACCAACTTCACCCAAGACCCCAACAACACCCACAGGGTTCAGGTCAGTTCCTCTTAGCACCTGATAACCGTTTCCTGAATACCTGTAACATTATCACACAGCAGCACAAAGACATACTTGTGAAGGTCCACATTGAAAAATTCCTTTCACATGTTTTAGTTTGGTGCTCCAGTATTTAGAATGATGGAGATGAACAGTTTCTAACTTTGACTAAGCAGGCTCATGTATCGTTTAATTCGCTTGACTTCCCATGACAAGAGGCGGGTCTAGACTGTTTAGTGCAAAGTAATCCTTGTTGCTTTTTACTTACACATAAGTTAAAATAAAATATTGCAATTTTCTCATAAATATGCAAGCGACTAGAAAGAACATATATGAATACAAATAAAATACAGAATAATATAACTCAATTGGAGGAAGTGGATAGCTCCTTATCCTGACAACAGCATGCAAAACACTTCAGAAGGGCCCCTAAGTTTGTATTAAAAGATTAAGGCAGATTAAGGCAATATAAGTAAAAATATAATATACAAATCACCATTTTATACATACAAGAGTTTGTATTGGCATGTGGTGGAATGTCTGGTCTGGGTACAAACACAGTATATAAATATATCGTTTTTAATATATACAACAGGAACAATACGACCTCCTGAGCTAATGGCTGATACATGGCATTACACACCCCCATACTGGTCAAATGTCACAAAATATATGTATAATGTTCACATCTTCTAAGTCAGCTTAAAGAACTTAAGACCTAATAAACACAGAGGAAGACATATGGTTGTGTCATATCTTAAGTAAATCAATCGTGTGTCGGGCTGTAATAGTTTTGTCCTAGATTACTGTTTTCACTAAAAACAGTGTGAAATTATTGCCAACTTTATCCAACAGGCTATTCATAAATAGATGACAGCAGCAACCTTTATCACTTGGATGTCTTTCCTCCTCTTCTTTTCTCTTTTTTCTCAACTGGGCACATTCTTCTCTATGGTGTTAATATATCAGTACACACTGCGTTTGTATTAAATTCATTATTTAATACTAACAAGAAAATTTCTGTGAAATGATGGACCTGTATTAACAGAATAATAAAAAAATGAAATTGTGGTTTATTTGACTTTTGGTCAAATGTGGTGTTTAGTAGTGTTGTATTAAATGCATAGATATCTGATTTTTGATAAATCCTTGCCCCACCCCGCTCCCCACCTGAAATCAAAAAGAAAAATATTTTCCAGAGTGGCCATGCTGCCCAACTGACAATATGTCACCCATATTTAAATCCGCTTCTGCCCAAGACTAAGTAACAACTGTAATACTCCAGCAACTACAAAATGTACAGCTCACATTATCCATTTCATAAATTCGTTATGTCTACCAACCACAGACGAGCACAAAAAGCAAAAAAAGTGTTTGTGTTGAAGGGACACCAAGCCAAAATGATGAGTCTTGAGCCCGATACACTGTTTCTATCGCATAATGCTTGAAATGATAACATATTTCCTACTGGGACAGTGAGATATTTGTTTGAGAAATATGTAGGTTAAAAACTGTTATTTCTCAATATTTCTCATTGACCAGTAGCCACAGCAATCAAATATTCTGACAAGATGCAAGAAGCAGATTGCAGTCAGTATCTAATCAATGCATACAAGTCACACAGCATATACTGTGGGTGGTGTTCTTAAAAAATGACAAAATCACAGTGTTTAAACGTCACAGCTAGTGAGTAATCTTCCAGTGGGTGGATTGTGGCTGTTAATAGAGTATTAGTCAGTTTGACTTTGTGTGTAAACCCACTGTGTAATACTGAAGCACCAACAGAGGCAGAGCTGGCTACGGCTAGCTCAATGGATTTATGCTCAGAAATCTGAGGATTATTACTTTATTCTTCATATGGATTCAGACAATCATATTGTAAATCTTCCAAATGCTATTTGTGATCTTAGTTTAGACTGTGTCCCTTTCAAATTAGTTACTGAAGGTAAATCTATTGGTGTACTGAATATGAAGCCAGGGGACAATTAGCATAGCTTAGCACAAACACTTGAATCTGTTTAGGCCCCGTCTGAAGTTAAACAAGTACTTAACATTTCATTCATTCATTTTCTGTAATTGCTTGTCCTCTGGAGGGTCGTGGGAGAGATTGAGAGTCTATCATAGGGCTAACACAGAGAGACAGACAACCATTCACACTCACATGCACACCTACGGCCAATTTAGAATCACCAATGAGAAAAGCACGCAGACAAAGGGAGAACATGCAAACAGAAAGGTGCCAGTCATCCCCAGAACCTTATTGCTGTGAGGCATCAGTGCTAACCACCACATCACTGTGCCACCCCTACTTAACAGTTATGAAATATAAAGGCAAAAAGTAAGGCACAGACTTTAATGCTGAGCTAACAATCTGTTGAGTATAGCGTCATACAGCTTACAGACACTTCAACTTCCCATCTCATTAAGGGTTTTACGTTGTAGAATAAAGATCTCTTTTGCTTTTTTCCCCTGATACAGGTGTATACCAACTGCAGGTGTATATCAGGGAGTCAGAGTTTTGCCAAGCCAGCTCCGTGTGCAAACGACTGCGCTCATTTTCTTCTCCCCGTCATGCTCGTCATCTCTCTAGCATCAATGATCGCCTGCCTCACTCACAACCCACTGTACATGATGGTGCTCAGGTAAAGAAGTATGATGAATTGATGAATGCATTTGTTTTGCTAAAATAAGTTTAAAAAATTATGTTTTGTTACAGTCCATTTTTCGGTACTCCTCTTTGAAGTCCACATAATGTTAATGCAAGAGTTCATAAATCCGTTACCTCTGCAGTAACTGGATGAGAGCGCACAAGTTACATGTGCTTTGATAGAATAGTCTTTGAAATATATAATCACAGGCAGCAATCACGCACTGCATCATAAGACTGTACTAATAGAAAACGTGGGTAACACCTTTCTCGTATCTTTATTTCAGGTCTGTTTCTTTGGAAGAGAAGTCATTTGCCATAGGAATCCAGTTTTTACTCATGAGAGTATTAGGTAAGTCATGACTCAAATACTCTTTGTTAAGTGCTATGCAGACTGAAGAACTGAATTTCTTCTGTCTTCATGACAAACTTAGTTATAGCCACCCAGACCCGGCACCAAATCATTAATAAAAATGAGTATTAATAATAAAATATTTAAACAATAAGAAATTGTTAAAACTCATATCATTAATACTAGTGCACTGCCTGTACAAAATGCGCTTGTGCAGAACTGTCTCACTGCTGTGAAAGTGTAAAGAAAAACGCAAAGAAGTAAGTGCTAATCCAAGCTTAAAAATGTACTTACTTGCCTCACTAGCAATACATCTGCCAGTTGTGAAGTAAACTGAATGAATAGTTGTTGAGATAAAAGATTTTATTTTATTTATTTTTTTGTTTACCTTTTATCTGTAAGATTAATGATAATTATGAAACACATGAAATAAAAGCATCACTAGATTTGTTTGTTTTTTTATTAAATTTATATGTCCCACACACCTTGGGTTTCTGTACAGTTAAGAAAGTTGAAATTTCTTTCTATGTCAGAAGAATATAGTGCTGCTTTTGGACCCGACAACTAAACTACGAAGTATTACTGCTAAGTGCTTTAAATTACAGTCCAGTACAGTGATATTCAAATGTTGTCATACTTTTCCATGTAACTTTCTGATCCACAAATGCTGCATTTCATCAAGCTTATTCATATGTGGCTGCCATGATCACACAGTACTTCTTTTTCCCTCTCAGCGTGGCTCCCAGCCCCGGCTCTCTTCGGGATGGCCATTGATTCATCATGTATCTGGTGGAAACATATCTGTGGAAAGAAGTTTAGCTGTGGTTACTACGACAACAACATCTTGAGGAGCCGGTAAGAATATCTATCACACAGAGTACATCTCATTTAGGCATACAATACTTCTTCATCGCAGTA
The DNA here is from genome assembly GCA_005024645.1 of Planiliza haematocheilus. Taxonomy (NCBI): domain Eukaryota; kingdom Metazoa; phylum Chordata; class Actinopteri; order Mugiliformes; family Mugilidae; genus Planiliza; species Planiliza haematocheilus. Next base: position 5,442,344 of record SRSE01000306.1, read on the forward strand.
ATTCATTAATCATTTTTCTTGCCCCTGCAGGTATTTGGGCTTACAGGTGGGTTATAAAATCATAGGCATCCTCCTGCTGACCATTCTGGGATGGAAGGTGCAACGGACCGACGAGTACAGTCTGGAAAAGAGGAATGAAGGACTACTGTGATCTTTCGGAGACTCCCTGTTGATCCAAGCCCCTCAAAGCTTTGCAGTTGTGTTAAATATATTGGAGAAAAGCACGCTGAGCAAAGCGATGTCAGTGGGAGGAATCCATAGTCACGACTGGCCTACGCTGACCTCAATTCCTGTGGGCTCACTTCCCTACTTGGTGCTTCACTGGGTGGATTTAGGATATTCGTTTTCTGAAAGGGAAAAAATGTATCTTGTTTTGGATGCATTTAAAGATTGCAATTGGAATCACTTTGACAATATGACCTATACAGAACAAATTAAGACAGCACAGATAATGCTCATCACTACATTTTATATGCCTCTAAGACAGTGATGACTATAGTTAAATATCCTTGTATATTACATGTTCCTAGATGGAATCTATTTGGGTTTCTATTTACAATGGGAACATATTCTGTAACTAATTAACTGTATAGCTTAATATTTAAGTTTATTTTTTATAGGGGTTCGTCTCATGCACAGAGACATCTGTAAAAACTGCAATACTCATATATGATACGTGTAACTCTTTAATTACAGTGCCAATTCATTTTCAGATATCAAATGCATACCCTGTTACTCAAAAAGTAAATCAAATGAATTTAGCACGTTATACTGGTGTGGTGAACAAATGTAGGTGTTACTGATGAAAATATATGCAGTACAATTAATCAAGTCAGTGTAAAGTCTGTTATTTGTTTCTGTCTTTATCTACATTTACAGCATATCAAATGTTATTAGTATTTTATTTAACTGCATGTTTGTCAGCACTATCGTAGGCACTGATATCAGCAGAGATAGCTCTGTTTTTATTATTATTATTATTTTCCATATTTTCCTGGCACTGGAGTGAGTTGCTCTGGATAAATAACAAAGCTGACATATTGGATGTGTGCACTGTGCTAGTATAAAAAAACATTAATAATAAGAACATAAGTGATTAAATCTTGACCAGAGATGGAGCAAAAATGAAAGAGGGCAGACTACTGCATTTATAAATAAAACAATCCTAATGGTGCCTTCTGATGACAGTATAGATTTTAGGATATCTAAGCCTATCATGTATCTTTTTGATTTTTTTCTCCTAAACCACAACTTTATCAAGTTCATGAAATCCATAGGGTACTCCAACAAGTTCAAAAATTGTGCCACACACACATGCATGTCGGGTACCTTCGCTGATGGGTTTCGGTGCCTTATACTTTGCACTAAACCATTAAAAGAAGATGAGAGTGGAGCCCAGCAGAAAATTTACATGACGGCCTCTCCCTCAGACTCGCATGACGTCATGTTATACCACGGCCCTCCGCTCAGTGGAGAACTGAACCGCGCATGCGCGTAAACCTTCGGGTGAGGGAGGGGGAAGAAGGAAAAAAAATACCCGAAGCGTCACGGACCGGTGCAGCAGCAGAGTGCTCCCATCACGGAGAGAGAGAGAGAGAGGCTGAACGGGAAGCAGCACCACCGCTTCACCATCCTGCATCCTCACCAACCAGCACCGAACTCGAGTGGGAACGCACCAAGTACACCCAGACTGTCCTCCGCTGTCCGTAGTAGTCCCCCCTCTTCCTCCTCAAAAATGTCCATGGGCAGTGACTTTGGGAACCCTTTAAGAAAATTCAAACTCGTCTTTCTGGGGGAGCAGAGTGGTAAGACACGTTTAAATTCTCACCCTAGCAGAAGTTTATTGTCATGTCGTGTGTCAAGTGAACCCGCTGCACCTGCTCCGCCGGCAGTCGGCAAGTCTGTAAATGCTTCTCTTTGGAGTTTCAACAACACGGAGAGAAAAAAATGTCTTCAACGGTGAAATTGGTGTTTTTCAGTTTAAGAAAGTGGCAGCGGGGAGGGCAGGGCATTATTTTAATCAAATTACCAGCATGTGAGGCGACACACAATAGTCTGGAGTGGTGTGTTAATTGTAGCCTGCGGTCTTTAAGTTTAAGAGTAAAATTACAGAGGCACTAGTGGCTTTAATGTCCGCCTTGTGACGCGTTTAAGCTGGCTGTTAGTTTAAAAACAACCCTCATTAGCCGTTAGGATTAATAAAGCATCAGTTGCAAATGAGTAACGATGTTAAACGACATGAAATGTGTCCAAATGTGTGTGGAGGCAGCGTGCAGGCTGTGGTGTGATGCTGCTGTGGATGGTACAAGTTGGTAAATATTCCTGTGTTGAGACACACCCAGGTTGTCAGTGGCGATGAGATAACTTGTGTGGCTGCAGTCCCTGCCCTGGTATTGTTCCAGCGTGCCTGCCGAGGCCGACCAAGTTTGTGTTTTTGCATGCCGACCTGCTCTCTGAATGTCTGAGCAAACAAATCCCAGCGTGACACCGCATAAAAAAACCCCACCAATGTGTCATCATGTGGAAGCTCATTCACTGGTTTGTCTGTTTTTAGTCTGTGCCTCTCTACCTCGGTTTTCTTACCCACACCCTTTAGACAGCCATCAAGATTCTCTTCCTTTCCTGAGGTTATAAAATCCCTTTCCTCAACATGACACTGAGCCGGCCTAGATATGATTCAGTCTCTGTGTGTTTTGTCTTTGGATCTGGTCAGGTCTGTTTTATAGCCCATTTCAGAGGTGTTGAGCAGCCAAATGAACCACATTAGTCATGGCTCAGTCCTCCATTAGGCTCTATTGATCATCCGGTATAGCTGGGTCATGTATTAAATTGAATAATGGTTGGTTTAAAGCAGAGCGGCATGGCGTGCTTATTATCTAAATAACAGTAAGTTTACGTTGTTTAATTGCCAACCAAATAAGCAACTATCACAGATCACTAAATACCTTAACTTCATACAAAAGGACCTGGAGAATGATACTGATGGAGCCCTGCAGTGATCATGTGCTCACAGCATCCACAGTATGAGGATTTTCTGCTTTTCTTTGTGTTAAACCACTGCAAATGGAATAGGTATGTACGCATTGATTGATGAACACAAACCTTTTTTTGGAAAAAAATATTATCGGTAGTCAGTGGTGCATCGTCAAATTAACAAAAACACAGAACAATTGATAGATCAAAAATGTCACTGACTTCCAGACATTTTTTTTTTTTCCATTTAACAAAATAAGCGATGATATTCTCTGTGCGTCTGGTGAGATCATGTTGGTCAGACCAAGCAACTGAAGACATGAAACTGACCCCTGGAGAGATATGACGGCCATACTTAACAAATGCTTCACATTACATAGATTAAACTGTAAAGTGAACGGTTAGTAATAATTGTGCCTCTTCATATTGCCATTGATAACCAATAACACCCTCTATCTTTTCACAGTGCTTTTATCCACAAATAAGGGTAGTAAGAGATTAAATGAAGTCTTAGATACAGTATATATATATATATACACAGTATAACATAAGGAAACATTTATAAGCTTGTTAGTTGGCTCTCACTCTCGGGCAGTTTTTATGATATTACATGCCAAGCAACAAGCCAACGGGGATTTGGCTGCACAAACATATGAGGGAGTGTACTCTATCCACCAGACCATAAAGATGGCTGAATGTTTCTTTGACATAATAAACTGTAGTCAAACTGGGCTGATGAGGGGACATCAATTCATAAAAAGTTAAAGAATTGATGGCACCAATACAACTCCAGCAGATGAGTAAAGATTTTTTTTTGTTGCAGTTAGAGTTGTAATAACCAGTTGTTTGCAGAGGCTTCATTTGTTGACATACAGTGAACTTTACCTGTTCATCAGTTTTGCACTTGTATATGATATTATGCACTAGAGAAAATGTGTTCACTCTGTGGCCTTTAATGTCTCTGTGTCGTATATGAACATGACTTGGGTGAAACTGACAGATATTCTGAATTATTTATGAGCAATGTTTCTCATCAGTGAACCATTTCTCATCATAAGCAATGTGGACCACTTAGTGATTAAATGCCATAATGGTGCAACTTTTTTTACTCGTGTTTCAGCCTGTTATAGATTCTATTAGAGGGTATGCTTACTCGCAGGCAAATGCATTTTGATTGAACTGCGTCTATCAGCGTATCTTTCTGCCTGTTCTATTGCAGTGAGTCATATTTTATGCCACACATATGTTGGAACTGCAGTGTTTTTTGTGTTGGCCTCATGGTGCATAATAAAGAATCAGACTCATCTATAATTACCACTGATGTCATCACTGCCAGGTAGTAACTGGTATAAATTTTTATCAGCAAGCTGAAGCTTTGGTTTGTAATATGATCTTAGAGGTATGTTGGGTTGTGCAAATTTAGAGGCTGTTGATGTCCAAAGCCACTGGAGTCTGCACTGAGGGTCCCAGCCAGTCTGTAGGAGTGTAGTCTGTTATCAGTACGAAGGGACTTTATTTGTCAACCATCCAGACAGTGTCTGTGCCAGCATCGTGTTTGATTGGGTCGTCTCCGGTGGAGCTGTGTTTCTCTGACATGTCTGTTATAATTGCAGCTGGTGCCCAGGCGGGCGTGAATCCCTTCAGCTCTGTCACTATCATTTATTAATGCACACAACTGGACTCAAGTATGTCAAGAACAGGGGCCGCAGCACAGAGGCTGCTGTGAAGAGACCACTTGTTCTTTCTGGGTTGAGAGCTCCTATGTACAGTGAAGGCCTGTAATGGTGGAAGTGTCTGAAAATGTGTCTATAAAGGGAAAGATGACATGATGTTCTGTTTTTCATAAAAGAATCAGCTAACGTCAGAGAGAGGTGGGGGCTCCAGATTAAGTGGGTGGAAGCAGGCAGAATGTTAAATGAGCTGTCAGGAAGTCTCTCCTCCGGCATACTTCTTTTGGGTGTTTTCTACACTGCCTGTACAAAAAAGGCTGGCTAAAGGTTTCCTTGACAAAGCTAGAGTCTTTAAGCAAACCAATCAGCTGTTCCCAAGTCTGTGTGCCCACGCTTCTGGTAGAGAAAGCTTTCTGCCAATTCCAGTCTCACAGCAATCAACCAGGTCATTGTTAGAAAACCTAAGATTACCGATCTGCATTTATTGAGTCATAGCTGTTTTGCCATAGACGAGTTTTCAAAGGAGCAACACTGCATGGTACTTTATAAAAGCCAATTGTTTGGAGGTAATCCCTTGCTGCATGCTTCATTTCAGCTCAGACAAACAGATGGGAATACATTTGGTTCATGCATCCGCATGGCTGCCATGAGATTTTGCTCACTGAATCAAAATGCCATCTTCCATATTTCATTGCACAGAGATTGCCATCGCACAAACTAGTGCTGGCTTCAGAATAGTGCTGAATCACCGGACCAATATGCTTCAAAGTAGTTCAGTTGCTTGTCTAATGCATCAATCACTGTGTCTCCAGGAAACCGCTTTCTGAGTAAATGAAACTCTGGGTCTTGCCTGAGCAGGGAGCAGCTGACACATTTCCTCACTGAGACTCTGAAACCACAAATGCTGATATAGATATTATAGATTTTCACACATATGCATGCACAAATTGGTGACATGCAGGCTTTCATTACGAAACTGCACAATGATAAACACCACTATACACCACGTTTGCACACTATAGGTAGTGCAGCAAGATCATCTGACAGTCCATTTTGGATATAGTTTATTTTCAGCATTGATATGCATTTTTTTTTTTTTTTGCAAGTTTGAATTGAAAAACATCCGTTTATTACTTGATGCCTTGACATGTAGCCTATATCTGAAAAACATAGGTCATACTTTGTATAAGAAGTAATGTGGTTCGGTTTGTTTGTTGTCTTGTCACAAATATTAACCTTTTTCACACTCTAACTTAACTTTCACTCTTTGAAAAGCGTGTGTCCTTTCTTTATAAGATTGAAAGCATCTATATTCAGCTGGTTTTATCGTCATAACTGCAAAAAAAGGAACCCGTTAGTCTTGTAGTTTTATTACATGTTTTACTTTTGCTGGTGGGAATGATATATATTAGGCTTTTGTTAAAAAGTAACTGCTTGCCCTATTTTTCTTCTGTTGTGGGTTTGTCTATCCTCTATCATATTGTATGCCACAAAGGAGCTGCAAATGACAAGTATGCCTTGTTTCTACTGATATCAACTTTAATATTCACACTTGACTAATAGTCAGGAGTGTGTGATCAATTATTGAATATGTTTATTTGTGGTAGAGGTGCCAGAGGAAGACAGTTTAAACTGACAACTTGTAGAAACCACTGATGGTGCACAATAAATAAGGTTTTACCCACAAGGATTGTCCTGCATTTAGTGTTGTGGATAGTGGATAGACAGAAAAACCACACGGGCAATAACTGGATGAGAACCAAGATGATGATAGTAAGTAAAATGTTAAAACTCTGTTTATCTATTTATTTGTCCCAGTCACCTGCTGTATCAGCTGATCATACAGCCAGGCTGTACTCACCTGGAAAACAGCACAGTTGTTGTATTATTGGGTGATTGACACTATTGTCATGTAGCCATGTGTCTTCTTCCTGTCACATAACTTAACTAGTCTTGAGTCTGAAACCTGATTTTGAGACATAACACTTGGGCTCTCTTTGGTATTTATTCATTTTTCCATTGATTTAGCTTAACCATGTTGTGGATTAGGGCTGACTGATAAATGAGCCAGTAAATTTGTCCATTGCAGATGTGTTGCATCAGCATATATGCCAGCAGAACGTACAGGCAAAGCTTTCAAACAGTGTCACCTTGTTGTGTCTGACTGAGGATTTGTCCTGGTCACAGGTGAAGATACATTTGCTGGAGGTATAGTTTGTTGAAACTTTAAATCTGTTTAGCATCTATCAGGCAGTAGGTGTTTATAAAACATTGTATTGAAATATAGTTTATTTTACTGCATATGTAGGACAGTGCAATCTGTGAAACACATGGATTTCCTTATGTGTTTCAACAGATAAGTATTTTGTTAATCCTACAACCAATCAGATCATTGTTACATTGTTAACAAATCCATGGTGCACGGATGACGTGCTCTTGTTGTTGTTGCTCTACTGTCCATAAAGCCCATCCAACCAGTGTGATTGGCCCAGGGGATCTTTGCCGGAGCATGATCAGTTCCCAGTGGAGGGGTTCCTGACCAACTTGCCACAAGAAATTTGTAGGCGGTGAAGTGCCTGACTTCCAGGCTAGGGAATATCATGCCTCCAGCTGAAAGCCAACCAAGGTTGATGCAGATTGTTGTCAGCAGCCCCTTTAGCCACTGCACAGTCATCTTTAACTGTATGTACGCTTTTCATTTGTTTTGATCAAGTTTAACATTTTAGCTTAGTTTGACTATTCATAAAGATATTGTGAATACAGGATAATGCACTATGATGCCTCACCCAAGAAATAACATGTTTAGACTGAAGGAAGATTGCATTTAGGAAATTGTATCCTAGACAACATCATAACCACAACTGCTTGGAAATTAATCAAAACAAATTCTTTCCATGTGGTGCAAGAGCATGTAATGCTCGAAAGCCTTGGGTATGTCGAGAGTACGGCGGAGTTCACGTTGGCTTTGAATTCAGAGTGAAGCAGAGTGAAGCTGGTTGGAGCTGTTAAACTGATTCTCTACTGTAGAATATGTTACAGGGCTGAGCAGTAATAGAGTTAGGAAAACAGAGTCGGACAGAAGATAGGAAGTCAGTATTGACTGGAATCCAGCCTACATTCTCTGAGCGGCCCGATTGTTTGCTGTAATGTCTGATAATCTAACTGCGTCTAAAGATAACTTGTCATTTCTTTCCTTTCACGTGTAATTGGGTCTTCCCGGCAAGTGTTCTTCTTTTATGGATCGGGGGAAACGGCTCCCTGACAGCTTTGATCTCCTATCGATTGGCTCAGCTGCCCATTAATGGGGCTGCCTGTTAATAGGGCAGCTAAGCTAGTCCCTTCATCTACTGCATGGCTTTAGCACAAGAACAAATGTCTTGGAGCTCTTTCTCAAACTGACACTATTATATATTTTTTTACATACAAAGTAGTTGAGGATAATCACCTGTTTTTTAGAGTGTCAGTCTTATGAGTTTGGGGATGTTAATGCTGGTCCACAGGTCAAACTGTCGCTCTACCACTTTGGCTTGCATGGCATGACTCTGGTGAAACTGGTTATTTCCTCTTCTCTACCAGCAAGAGAGCATTTTCTCTTATGTTACTGTGTGAAATATCTCAGTATTCGCTTAATGATTGGGCGCGCCAATTGTACAGTAATCAGCATTCAAAGAGTTATTCCTCCAGCTTCATCATGAGGTTTACACTTTAATTTGTCTAGTACTTTGGAATGTGACTAAATACATAAAAACATTCTCATCGGCCTCAGGTGTAGTTTTCTATTGATTGCTATAAGCAAACATTAGCATGCTGATACTCTAAACTATGGGTGTGTTACTGAGCTTGGAGCATCACCAGTTGGTGCTAACGCCCAGCCTCACAGATCAGCTAGCATAGCTGTGGACACTTGGATTGGGCTTCTTGGCTTCTCAAAACTAGTTCCTACTTACATGCTGTCTGATGTCAGAAATTGGATGGGTTCAGTGTTGGATAATTGGTTTACATCCCCCTATCCCTGGTTGGATAATGTTTCCAGATCTATCCAACATGCACAGACCAGCATAAATCCAGCTTTAGTCTTTTAGTGAAGTGTTGGGACATGCTAAAATGTTAACTTCAAAATGCTTAAGTACATGTTTCTACTGCAATGTATTGCACAGCGTGTATATTTCACAACTCTTCAGGTTGAAGTGCCCTGAATATCTACATGGTTTCAGTCTGGCAATAGCTGGTTTGCATCCAAAGAAAACCGAGTGGTGCGATGGTAGCTCTATATACATATGCTGCACAGCTGAGTGGGCGTGTTCCCACGGGCCCACGGGAAAGCACAGCCTCACTTATACACTCTGCCCAGAATAAAACAAAATCTGTCTGCTGCCCATGCAGTGATGTAGAGAAACTGTCTGATTCAGTTCCGCCTGTCTGTGTGCTGGTGAAAAGACGTTGGCAGCAGTATCTGACGACACCGATTTTTTTGCAGCTCTGTTTCAAACACAACTTCTTACCCTGCTGTTTTACAGATCCACTTTAACAAGGACTCAGGAACTTTTAAAGTGCCTCACATTATTCAGCTGGAGAGACTGTTTTTAGACGTCTCTCTCTAAATTGTGTCTCAGGAAAAAAAATGGAGCCGTGCTTAATGTGAGAGGAGGACGACAGAGAACCCCATTTAAACATAATCCCAGTTGCTTAAACAGAACGACTCTGTGAATAAGATCCCTGCTGTGGAGGAAGGCTGTCATTTACCCAGCATGGGGCGTGACACTTCACTGAGTTCAGCAGGTCTCCATCAGTGTTTACCCTTTCTCTAGCTTCCCAGATGAGCCCCCATCATGCCTGAACGCAGCCAACTCACCTGCTTTAAACTGAAGCAGTGTGTTTTTCTATTGACTCATGATTTATTTTTTGCTTTTTATACATTATTTTAATTATAATAGTTACCGTTACAGTAATCACAGTCTCATAGATGTAGCTGTAGGAATATGCAGTGTGTCTCACTGAGATGACACTGTAAGCAGAAGTTCCTACAGGGATTTATGGAGGGAGGACCTGCTTAACATCTATCACTCTAGTTTAACATGTTTTATCTTATACTGGGCAAAAATAAATCAGTACTTGTGGAAAAATGCGTGGCAAAGATGCCATGGTGCCACAATAGTTCAGGGCCAGTATGATGCTTTTAAAGCAGATGTTCGCATCTTCTGGGATGGCTGTGCTTACAAACATTACTCTTTTGTTAACCTATGTTTCCACAACCCTTTATAAATCTCATCCTATCTTTGTACTTTAATTTTTTTGTCTATTTTCCTCCTTGATCCAGAAAATGTCTGTACATGCTGACTGATACTTTGTCCCACACATTCTCGCATCTGTGAGAGAGTTTAGCCTTGGATCTCAAACTGAAGGGGTAATACTACGCTTGTTTTGTTTCTACTGCGGGAAAAAAATATCTACAGCACAGGTAAATAAAAAAGAATGTGAGGTCAACTTGAGTCATCATTTCTTTGCTGGGTGCAGCATCCACATATCAAAGTCACATTTTGGTGTAGACTGCTGGTTTTATGCCAACACATTGTGGTAGAACTAGATTATTATTTAACTCGCTGTCTGTCTTTTTGACAGTATTTTTACATGTTTAATTGGATAGTTTGCATTTTGTGTATTTCTCAATTGCTTATAATGAAAATAGACAGGCCGGTTGTGCCCATGTGTGCATTTGTTTATATGCCAGTATGTTTGAATGCCAGTTTGAGAGAGAGAGGATAGCAGGAGCAGTTCTCTAGTGCAGGATGGAGCGCTGTGTAGGACCACAAGAGTCATAGAAATAGTAAAACAACACTCAAATAGGCATGACTTCATGTGTATGGATTAATCCAGCGATTCCCAAACTTTTCTCGCCACGCACTGTAACATTTTCAGTATAATGCAACAAAGTTACACACAAGGTAAGCTTTCACTTTTAAGAGCAAAGAGGATGAATGACAGGCTCAGAGGCTTAAAGCAGATAAGTTTGGGGGAATGTTTTAATATTTTCATGTTAAACAAAAATGACCGTGGAGCTAACACAACCTCGTCATCATGACACAGCAGTTACTGAAAAAACATTAGACTGCCAGTAATTTGAATTAAATTGCAGTAAAGTCGCACATGATCCACAACATGAATAACAAAGAGCATAGGCTCAGGAACAGATAAAAAAAAAGAAGAAGAGCAAGTGCAGTACAGGTGGTCAGGTGCACATGTACAGTGCATAGAAGAAGATAACTTCTTCTCCACCATTACATTTCCCTGTATTCATCTATGACTAGCTAAATTACAGAGCAATTAATTATTGACTGTTGTAATGGAGAATAAAAAAGAATTTATAAAAAGTAATCTCCAAATGAAATATTGATCCACCAATAAATAATTCAGATTAAAAATGGATTTACAAAAACAACATAAAACAGTTAATAAGTACACACATTAAAAAATACATCAATGTCAGATTTGTTATCAATAAATAATGGAATATAAAAACAACATATTTGTAAAATGTAGTTTTAAAGACAAAATAAGAATACAGATTTTAATCAGGTATTTTAAAAGACATTGTTGTTTCACATTTTCTTTTCCATTTCCCTGCTGCTCTTCCTCTTACATTAGCTGTTTGACTTGATTTGTTGCTTAGCCTCTCCATTTAGCCTTTATGTGGGTTTGTGCTGGAAAAGAAAGCAAAACGATGCAAATTAGTCGCAACAAGTTCTCTGAGGAGTTATAGCGCTGCCACACCTCAGAGTATCACCTTTGATGAAGTTGTTTTGTAAATAGTCTTAAACTTATTGTTCTGACTTACGAGGTGCATGTGAGCAAAAAGCCAAGCCAGCTCCGTCTGACTCCCTTGTCTCTCAGTGCCCTCATAAAGACTTATTTATTGGCTCTGGTTGTTTGGCAGGGTCAAGTAAAGCGCATTAACAAAATCAAGTGGGTTATACTTGTTGCCCTTTTTCTAGTAGCCACGAGAATGTAAAGACATAATGGCTCTGCTACTTTGTTTAAGTTGGACTCTTTGTACCTCCAGTGTAATAAAATGGTTTATTGTCGTTTCCATAAGTCAGTGATGCTGTGACTAAATGTATTTATTCCAGTGATATGCAACATAATTGATACAGCAATTAGTGATGCGTTTGGGTGGGAGGCGTTCTGTACATCACATTGCTTATTACATCTGTTTGGTAAAATGGCTTACAGCGCAACACATGCACTCTTTCAAACCTTTGACTGGATCATTCAGTCCTGGTTTAAAGAAGCTCAATTTACAAATCAGTGCATCATAAAATATTCCAGTGATAATTTGATTAGAATGCTCAGAGGGTTAAAGAGAGTCAATTAAGGTCATCATCAGCACACCAGATAATTAAAACTCAGTCTGACTTCATTATTAACGTTACTTTATTCAATATTAAGTCACGGTATTGGTGTGCCTTGATTATTTTTCATTAAAGCAAAGGAAATTGCCCCTAATTAACACCTGGATAGTGATATTTCAGTTCATTAACACCAGACAAAAGGCATAAATTCTTCCAGTCAGTTTTTCATCACAATCCAGTCTGTAGAGTATTTATCCAAACCTCCTGTAAAGAGATGAAAGCTGTCAGTCATTCTCCTCTCATATTTGCCGAAAACTCCAATGCTCAAATTGATCAGCCCTCAGTCTGTGGACAGTTTACTCTCACTCATTGACACAGTGACAGGATGCACCTACAGCTATTTTAACCAGTTAACTGTAATTTTCAAAAATACCAAAGTTATCAGATTTTGATGCATTTTGCGGCCATTTACCACTGCACAGTGTTTATATCATATTGGGATAATGTCTGAGTTTGGACAAAACAAAACATTTGAAGATGTCTCTTTGTGTTCTGGTACAAAATACAATGGGCATAATTCAGTTTACAGTTTATTCATTGAAAAATGCTCTCAGTGAAATAGTTTCAGCCCTGGTACTTAGTCTTGAAAAGTTATAAAATTAATTCAGCACTGGCTAATTAGCAGCATGGACATAATGATTTTGTGCATCACGTAAATTTCTGAATTATGTAATTCTCTGGGTCCCATGTTAATAATTCTAATAGTTTTTATTAAAATTAATACGGCCAGCTATTTTGTCAGCATTTAATTAAGAAATGCTGTTGTTGGCAGCGTAGAAGGATGGGACAACAGAAGATAATCTAAACTAAAACTGTAAAACAATAAAAGTTAATCATTAGCTCAACCAAATAAGTGTGACCATACACTATGTAGTTTCATCTGTCCCTCCAGATACATGCTGGAGACTGGAACACTTGATATTTGAGGATTTATAGACGTTTTAGAAGATTTAGATGTTGGATCCTTTATTTGATTCTATATATGACAACTATATAGTGTTAACTTTCATGTTGTCTGTGTGGAATATTTTGTGGTACTCTTTAAAACCTTCAGTTCACTGAGGTTGTCATCAGCCCAGATCCTGATCGGTTCCGTCCTGAGATCTGTTTAATAAATAGTTGGTAGCTTTAACAATATTACACACAGTTTGTGTTTGCTATGTTAAAAGCCCCTCTCCTCGCTTTCTTTCACACCAGGGAGGATGAGTGATTACTGCACCATATTCTACAGTGGGTTCTTAATTTGAGTAATGAGATATATTCATAGGTCCCGTAAGTGTGTCGACCCCACAACTGCTAATTTGAGCTTAGTGTATATTTTAATTATGTTTTTCATCAGCTATATTCAACACTGACAACACGAGTGTATCTGATACTAGTAGTCAGAAGTAATACAACATGCTGTCTGGAAATTAAAGCAGTGGCCTGTTTTTTTAAGAGGATGCCGTTTTCATTTCTCCAGCCTGCAGCTGCCCTCTGCCTTCTGAGGCTGAAATCTAATTTAAACATTAAAACGTCATGTTGGTCTATCGGAAGCCCTCTGGCCTCCAATAGCAGACATATGACTTCTGTCTTCTTTCCCAAGGCAATCAGAAACACCACAAGAATCATATCTCTAACACCTCGGAGGATATGTCCATTGTGTTCTGTGTATGTGTTTGTGTGTGTTGTTGCGATTGCTTTTAGTAAAGTCAGATGCCTCATTAGATGGCATAGAAGCTGAAATGGCTTTCTGAGTGCTTTGTGTTTGCACGGGAGACCCAGCCTTTGAGTTTGAAAGCACCTTCATCCATTATTCAGAGGTATTGGTAAATGGACCTGTCCTGTTCAAGAGTTCATATTGCAGCTTTTCTACAGGTGCAGTACATGTGACACACATAGTAAAACAATCAATACGGCACATATTCTTAATTCCTTCGTAATAAATGTCTAAATGCTTTTTTATTTTCTGGTATTGATTAGTCTGCATGAGTACGTGTGGTTTCATGTTGGCAGATAGGAGGACAACGTGTCTCTAAAATGTCTACATTGAACCACTGGGTGTGAGCAGTGTGAGCAGTGCTGTTGGTCATTTAACAAAGAGTTTTGAGCCAAATGCTGATGTTTGCATGCAAACATGGTTGCGGAGACAGTGCTTACAAGGTAACATGTGCTAATTAGCACTGAACACAAAGTACAGACAGAATTAATGGTAATGTCATTAAAGAGTCATTAGCAGGCTTTTAGTCATCAACCAAATAGAAATGTTCATGTTACGGAGGCGCCAGAGGAAAAGTGTGGCAAAGTGTTTAGCAAAGTTATTCGCCAGGACTCACGTACTAATTTTTATGTATGTTAAACTTCTTTTGTGGTGCTACGCTTTGCTCTGTCAACCAATGTCTACGGCATCCAGCAGTGTTTATTTTATTAGTCTAATGTAGCCACCAGGGAGGGAGGACCTCCGTTATTAGAACTACCTTAACTAGCAGTCATTGCCGAGCTGTCGCACTGAGGATAAATTCACTATGTTTGAGACACTGTGAGGTTGAAAATGAGAGAACAGAGAACTGACAGCAGAGATTCAGTTTCTGTTGCCCATCCCAGGTAATGACAATGTGACGATATACACATACACTACATGACAGCCACTTGCTACAAAATTATTCATTGTTTGATACTCACTGTCATGAGCCAACTCATCATAGGGTTAGGTAAAAACTTGTGGTGGAGAAAGAGGTCAGGGATCATCAAGGTCATTAGAATTCATCCTCTGGGTAACATTAACGTCCCGGCCAAATTTTGTGGTAATCCATCAAGTAGCTGTGAAAAAAATTCAGTCTGGAACAAAGTGTTAAAGAACCAAACGGACTAACGTTGCCATCCCTAGAGCCGTACCACTAGCTTGGCTAAAGTGGCAGCTCAGGTCAGCTATAGACATTTGTGTTAAAATTATAATTGGATAACTTGGGACTTCTCTGTTGCAGTGAATGCTTAAAATATAATGCCTCTGGCACGTCACCAGGGCAGAAAATGCCCCTACCATAACACAGAGTGAAGATAATGGGTCGGTACACAGGTGAGAAAGAGTTATCAGTCATTTACCAGCAACAGTTATCAGCCAATAAACTGGTTTAATTATACTGGTTCATCCGTGTTCTGGCCAGCTGCTGTGCTTGGCTGCTGTCTTTATATGCTATTCAACTTGAAGTAGACTCTTTTAACAAACATAAAAACCCAGCTTGAACAGGCCCTTTCACTAATCCTCTGAGCCTGATGTGACTGGGGTCAACACTGATCAGTCAGTTATAATACCAGGAATACTAAAGTGAGATCTTTTGCAGTTGAAACAAGCGTCTTTTGTAGCCAGATTTAATATAATAAAGGCAGCTACTGTATAGCTTGTTTTAAACTCACGTACAAAATGGCTGATTTACTCTCATTGTGAGTGGCTGCTATCAGGATTTTTACATGCTTAAACATAAATGTACATTAATGTCGATGTTACTTAGACATGTAGCACCCACCTAGACCAGACCAGGCACTCCCACCTCATAACACTTGATGACAGCAGCCATTCCCAGCAGGATGCAGCCTGACACAGGCACACACAAAACAACTCTTTAGGAACCACTGAAACAACATGAAGCACAGAATTAGGTGTTGACCTGGCCTCCAAATTCACTATATCCTAAACTGATCAAGTGTCTGTGGGATGCACAGAAGGCCCTGGTCATAGTGTTGTGCCTGATCGGTGTATGCACATTGTGTAACTCGGCTGCATACCCTGTACTGACTATTTAACGTATACTAATAGTAGACAAGCTAATTCTAATCCAGATAAGAGTGAAATATCACAATGTGACAAAAGCTGGATAGGATACAAATTTAACAAACGTATTCTGACCAGGTGTGTGTTTACTCCAGGCGTAAATCCAGGTGTGTAACGATAAAGCGGTGTCCCACAGTTTGCCTGAGGTGCCTTCACTTCTAATGGCTTGAATCCAGAGATCTCATCATGGCTTGGTTTTGTGATTTACCAGCATGAAAAATGCAAGATGTTGAGTTTCACTTTGATTGGTAGTTCATCCTGGGACATAACCATGTTAATGGCTTCAGGTGATGTGAACGACGAAGTGATGCTGATGAAAAATGCATGTGACCTTCAAAAAGAGTTTCTTCTAAGGCAGTATTTTCTGAAATGTGATAATATCAGTTCGCTGTCAGTTAGATTCTAAGTTATATTTAATATCTTAGGTAGCTCTAAAACGGGAACATTTCAGTGCAGAAATATTTTTCATTGCTCAGAGTTGTGGCAGCTCCTTTTGATTTGGTAATGTGTGTGTAATTTGTTAACTTAGACCGAAGGAAATTCATTTGGAGGCCATCTGCTCTTTGGCATTCTCCTGTTGGCTTCTCAATGCCAGCTGCTGTGACTATGCACAAACAAGTCCACAGATACAAAAGTCAAAAGTATCTCTCCACTGGTCTGGATCTACTCCAGGTCTTTGCACTTTTGTTATATAGCAAGACTGTCATAAAAACAACACTTATTTTTATCTGTTCCTTATTTCATTAATAAATATTAGATATGTGCTTATCTCCAGTGAGCCCAGTCCTCATAGCAATGTCGTGCGAAGAATGACACGCACTGTTTTATTTTTATCCACCTCCTTGTGAGTGGGAGCTGGGCCCAAGCTGAAAGGACTGCCATGCTCTGATTGGCTGCCAAGTCCTCAAGGGTATTCCATGACGCCTGCCGATAAATGCCCAGCAGTCGTTGTACCTGGCTACTTGGCATACAGCCTCAGAGCTGAATGGACAACTTATTAGTTGTAGTATTATTCAGCTCTGTAGAGCTCCACTAAAAGTTTGTGTTGTGTTTGTGCGCTGGCTAGAGCAAGGACGATCACATGTAACTTGTGAATTTTAAGGCATATTAGCTTTTTAAAACTGCAAATTAATAATGTTTTATTTGGAAAGAATCCCTCTCAAAGTTTCCTTGGAAAAGGTCAACCTATTTTAAGGAGTTTAATTTAGTCTGCTCTGGATTGAACATTTACATACTTATACACAGTTCTGCTGATATAGAAAAAATCTCAGCCTTCATTTAGTCATTTAAATTGTGCTATTGCGCAATTTTGTTGGGTTAGGTTTGGATATTTATTGCTCATTTGCCTATTCATTGCGTAGGTGTATAGATGAGAGTCCTTAACTAACTGGGTTTATGGTTGCGTTGTTCATTAATGGAACGAGGAGGCAGAACCTAATGTGAGCCCAACACGTTTTGGCCTTTAACATGCTATAAAATTGTATTTTGAGCTCTTAAGAGATGGCTTGATGAGGTGTCTACTGACTGTGCTCAGCAGAGTCCTGATGGTGAAAGTGCAGGTTGTGCCGCAGCATGCGCCCAGTTCTCTCCGTTAATTGGCCCTCATGTTGCTAACTCACTTTGCCAACTCTTTGAAGCATCACTCCAAGTAGAGACTTCATTAAAACCAAGGCTGTAATTGGAACTACACAGGAATCCCCATATCTGTGTTACTATTTATTATGTCTGTAAGTGGCTGCGCAGTTGTTCGATTACGCAGTGTGGTTGTATATCATCAGCAGGGACAGTGTTTTCTAGGCTTTATAGAGGTGTGCAGCAGGGATCTTAATGAGGACCAGTTTAGTTTTAGAACATTATAAAGTAACTCAATCCATTTAATGCAGTAACAATCTTAGGGCAACATAAAATATAACATAAAATACAAAATCTTTAGCCATTAATTTAGTTTTTTGACCACTATAGTATAATCATAAATGTGATTTCAACAGGCCCGTTCTTCAACTCACACATTAAGTCTGATAATGCTGTATCTTTTAATTATACAGGTGCTGGCCAGTAAATTAGAATATCATCAAAAAGTTGAATTATTTCAGTAATTCCATTCAAAACGTGAAACTTGTATACTGTATACTTTCCTTCCACACATAGTGATATATTTCAAGTGTTTATTAATTTTCATTTTATTATTACAACTGACAGCTAATGAAAACACCAAATTCAGTATCTCAGAAAATTAGAATATTCTGAAAAGGCTCAATATAGAAGACACCTGGTGCCACACTAATCAGCTGATTAACTCAAAACAACTGCAAAGGCCTTTAAAAGGTCCCTCAGTCTTGTTCTGAAGGCTCCACAATCATGAGGAAGGCTTCTGACTTAACAGTTGTCCAAAAGACGACCATTGACACCTTGTACAAGGAGGGCAAGACACAAAAGGTGATTGCTAAAGAAGCTGGCTGTTCGCAGAGCTCTGTGTCCAAGCACATTAACAGACAGGCGAAGGGATGGAAAAAATGTGGTAGAAAAAAGTGTACAAGCTCTAGGGATAACTGCACCCTGCAGAGAATTGTGACGACAAACCCATTCAAAAATGTGGGGGAGATCCACAAAGAGTGGACTGCAGCTGGAGTCAGCGCTTCAAGAACCACCACGAAGAGACGCATGAAAGACATGGGATTCAGCTGTCGCATTCCGTGTGTCAAGCCACTCTTGAACAAGAAACAGCGTAAGAAGCGTCTTGCCTGGGCCAAGGACAAAAAGGACTGGACTGCTGCTGAGTGGTCCAAAGTTATGTTTTCTGATGAAAGCAAATTTTGCATTTCCTTTGGAAATCAAGGACCCAGAGTCTGGAGGAAGAGCGGAGAAGCACAGAATCCACGTTGCATGAGGTCCAGTGTAAAGTTTCCACTGTCAGTGATGGTTTGGGGTGCCATGTCATCTGCCGGTGTTGGCCCACTCTGTTTCCTGAGGTCCAAGGTCAATGCAGCCGTCTACCAGGAAGTTTTAGAGCACTTCATGCTTCCTGCTGCTGACCAACTTTATGGAGATGCAGATTTCACTTTTCAACAGGACTTGGCACCTTCACACAGTGCCAAAACCACCAGTACCTGGTTCAAGGACCATGGTATCCCTGTCCTTGATTGGCCAGCAAACTCGCCTGACCTTAACCCCATAGAAAATCTATGGGGTATTGTGAAGCGGAAGTTGCAATACGCTAGACCCAACAATGCAGAGGAGCTGAAGACGACTATCAGAGTAACCTGGGCTCTCATAACACCTGAGCAGTGCCACAGACTGATCGAGTCCATGCCACGCCGCATTAATGCAGTGATTGAGGCAAAAGGAGCCCCGACTAAGTATTGAGTGCTATACATGCGCATTCTTTTCATGTTCATTCTTTTCAGTTGGCCAACATTTAAAAAAAAACAAAAAAAAAATTTTCATTGGCCTTTTCAATATTCTAATTTTTTGAGATACTAAATTTGGAGTTTTCATTAGTTGTCACTTATAAATATCAAAATTAAAAGAAATAAACATTGGAAATACATCGGTCTGTGTGCATTGCATGAATATAATGTACAAGTTTCACTTTTTGAATGGAATTACTGAGATAAATCAAGTTTTTGATGGTATTCTAATTTACTGGCCAGCACCTGTATATACTACCAATCTGTTCTTGGTTATTTAAACGCTGAGATGTTCATACTGAAATACCTGTAATAAGTTTATATTGACTGAATATATTGGAGCATCGTTTTATTGAGTTACAGTTTCCAGTTGTTTAATGCTTTTTAGCATTCTTGGCTAATTGGCTCCATCTGCTCCACAGCGGTGAGGAAGATGTGATTTATTTTTAGTTTCATGGTTTAATGTTTAAAATGAAACCCTGAGTCGATAAAGATTTTGCTCTAAATAAGGTGAGTTAATAAAACTCTGATGCCAGTTTCACATGCAGTGTATCATTACAGTCATCTGAGCAGAAGTGATATTGTCATACACAGTCACGAAAAAATACACACTTAACATAACTTTACAGACTGTATATTATCTTTTATTGCTTGAAGCAGATGGTGGAGTTTTCCTCAGTGTTAGTTTTCCCTTACCATCAACACGTAAGCGCTTGCTCTGTGTGTCTCAGTTCCATTTAGTTTTAATTGAAAAAAATAAAATAAAATAAAATAAACTGATGTCTTCAAGTTAAAAACGTGTTAAAACATGAAGGCATTGACAAGCAGGGTCTATTTAAAGCTGCCACTTATTAACACTTTGGAAATTGTAGAAATAGTTGTATAACTTATACTCGTACCCGATTAAACATTTATGCTGAACCAATTTTGAGCATTCTTTTAAACAAGTCACCCAGTTTTGTGGAAGTACAGTTTGATTTGCTCAGGATATTTGGGCCATTATCCTTTTTTTTCCCCAGCATGTGGCTTTCATCTGACTGCAGCCTCAAATGGAAGACGATGTCGTCAAGTTCGTGTACAGTGCTTCGCAACAACGTTAAAGATTTAAATGACTTATGTAACCTCATGAATTCATCCTCTCTGACCCCTGCTGCAGCTACTGTATGTACCAGAAGAATAACTCCTCTAAAATTACCCCAGCCATTTGAGTACAGCCACATGGAATCACAAAGAAATTAAAATCACAATAGAGCATTGGTTCCAAACTATGTAACAAAGGTGAAAGCAAATAAAAATAAAAACTTCTGTTGCATCTTTAATCAGGACATTATTAAGAAATCTGAACAAACAATGAAGTGTCCCGTCCCTCCAGACTGGCACCAATTAAGGTAACACAAGAGGAGGATTTTAGATACTTATTTTGAGGTCTGTCTTTGAGCCCAGTAGTTGATCAGAACTTGAATGAGCTCTTCTTAAAGAAAGCCCACTGGGTCTTTATTAATAGATGCATGTTAGCTGCTGCGTGCCACATTCGGGTGAGCAGGGCTGCTGCTGTCAGGGGACATGTTGTGGACAGTTTTCTCCTGTATGAAAGTAGCCATTTGTGCAAGAGAACTTGTCCATTTATTCCACTTCAATCAGAGTGGTAATCAATTGGTGGCAGACGGTGAAGCAAAAGCTACACTGAATAGTCTAAATGTCAAGATGAGGCATTTGCACAGACGGCCTGGAATCTGTGGGAGATTTCCTCAAACAAACAAACAGCATGCTAACAAAAAATGTTACGTCACTACTTTCACAGAAGCGAATATCTTGCATGCTGTGTAGTCATATAACCATTTCAGTTGACCTTTTCTACTGTAATTTTTCCTACTTGTGATAAGTCCTCGCTATTTTTATGTCATATCTAAACTGTACATAAACAGTCTTATTAAATGTCAATTTAAACACTGTTTTGTCACTACACGAATAGTTCTACAGTACTTGAGGTTTGTTACTGGCATGTAGCCAGTCAGTTTAAGTTGTAGCTGAACTCCTTGACGTCCCTTGTTGTCCTTCCTTTTGAAATTTAATAAGCTACAGTGATTCCTGTGAGCGCACAGCGCCCTGACAAAACACCTCTGTTATGACCTGAATGAGAAGAGGTTATTCGTGTGTTATCTGTACCGCCGCTTTGGAATTTACTTTTATGTGGGACTAAAGCTACTAATCATCTGAATCCCATCATAATCTCAAAAATAGTGTTCGGTGTTAATGGCAAAGAGGATGAAAAGCTTATGAGGAGGAAACGCAACGCACGAAACGAAATGCAGAGCTAATTCTGAAATGTAATCAGAAATCTGCCTTGTTAATCATTTCTTTTCAGCCTAGCAGAAAAGTTTCTAAATGATTGCAGCCATGAGTGTAGCTAAGCTTCCTGGTTCCACTCCAGTAATTAAATTCACACAAACAGACCTGGAGTTACATCTGAAGATATCGCTCAGTGCAGCCTTTCTAGATTAGGAGGCTACTGTGGGCTGGTTTGCTTTGGACAGACGTCTAATTCAGTGTTTCATCAATCATCATTATAATATATACTTCCAGGATAAACCTTCACTCTGTGTGGAAGGAATTTTAGTGTCTGTTCAGGTTTTAGTCATGATGCTGTCTCCCAGATATTACTTGAGTTAGAAGAAGAAATATGTACGTGCGGTCTGTCCCCGAATTCTGAAGCTTTCAGCAGTGACTGTGCAGTTTCATGTTGCGTAGTGGTCAAGGAGGGTGACTCAGCAGTGAGGATGATGAATCGGACTCTTTGTCCTGGTCTCCTACACCGTCATAGACGGAAGTGAAGTCATATTATTCTGTATAAAGAAAATTGTGTTTGTTTGTCGTAATATCTGTCAGAAGAAATTGCACTTAGGAATTGTTGCCAAATTGTCCAGATTAATGCAGTATGTGAAAAAGTGTTTGACCCCCTCTGCCAGTTTTATCAACTTCAGCAGCAACTGCAGCCAAGTGTTTCTGATAACAGACAACAGTTCTTACATAGTTACGTAGTCAGTTCATTTTTATTACTATAGAGTCAAAAACAATAAAAGCTGTCTCAAGATGTTCACAATAGACCAATTGCAAGTAATCTTATGTAAACACAGGCAGACTTCTCATTTTTATATTGGTGTCTGACAATTTTGGGAGCTGAAAGAAATAATTTGTGAAGCATGTACCCGACTGTGTCAGAAATCTAAATAATTTACAGCGTGTGTCCATCATAGAGACGGGATAATGCAGTGTTTTTATTTATTTATTTTAAGTCATGGTGAAGTTTTAATTCCCTACAGACCATGAGTGGACTATCAGAACGTCTTAAATTAGCTGCTATCTGACTAAAAGTAGGACATCTCTGGAGTGGGTTAGATGATGTATTGATAAATTAGCTTGAATCCTTTATCAGTGGCTGCACATCAGATCCTGCCTTGCAGATATGGCACAGATGTATGTAATTAGTCTGCCTGATTAAAGCTTGTTCTGTAAACAATTAGAACATTTTTTATGTTTTCTCGGTAAGTGCCTGTACATTTGGGGTATTTAATTTAGAGTATATGTCTGTCACACAAATAATAAATGACTATATGTTTACTGTATGTAGAGTAGTACATTTAGGTCTATCAGTCGAGAGTGAATACGGTGAAATGTGGTAGTCAGCAACATACAGTCTGTTCAGTGGCTCGATGAACTTTACTGTAGCACTTTGGATCTGTTCCACTGGAGTTAAGGAGACATAAGATACCAGCTCTCAGCAGCCAAGCATCCCCACTGCTGCTAAATGGATATAAGAAGGGGCAGATTGATTCCTGCTGGCATTCGCATTTGAAAAAAATCATTTGAGTATCATCTATGCCATCTATCAATAAGTCAACCTTGTCTGACCAGACTTCTTTTTTATAAATTGTTTTATTCTGGCATGACGTATCTTGTGCTTGTGAAATGACGAATGACTTATTGAATTGCAATGCAAGGCGCTGCTTGTTTTCCAGTTTTTTGTCAGCCACCTAACAGTTAGGATGTGTTATTGTACATAAAAAAGACATTATGCTTTAATCTAACCGTATATAAAGACAATTGTGCGAGTCCATAAATCTACAGCTACATAAGCATTTATGTTAAAGTTTGGAGAGAAATAGGTGGGATTTCATTAAATATGCCTCAAGTTTAATTCCCCTATTGCAGTTCCTGTTCAATTGTTCATTTTATTAAATGAGAGCAAAGGGCTGATAGTTTGTTTTCATGGCATTAAAGGCAACCATATATGATTTTAGTGAACCCACTGATGCCCAAGATGATGGTGATTTACTTTAACACCAGGTGTCCTATCGCTCTATAAAAAAAGAACTTGATATGTCTGCTTCTCATCTCGCTCTTTCATGGATTCATACACTAAATCGTAACTGTACATATATTGTGAAAACACAATGCTGGTAGCAGCAGCAGCAGCGGCACTATAATTATATGTGGACCTGATGCCACAGCTGACCTCCTGGTCACCCACACACTGTAATGAGCTCCCTGGACAGCAGTGACAGCCATGTCTGATGATACAACCACCATCCTCTGTTAAATTTATTGTGTGTCTGAATTGAGGAAGACAGAGCCTCTTGTCTGACTGAATGTGTTCTGTCTCTGTCTTCTCTTGCAGTTGGAAAGACATCTCTGATCACACGGTTCATGTACGACAGCTTTGACAACACATATCAGGTAGGTGCTCCTGCAGGCACGGAGAAGGAATATTTTATCTTTCCTGATCAGCTTCATCTACATTGACCAGCTATTCTGGGCTGTAGGCATTTCCTTTGATACTGAAACACACAGCTGTACATGAATCATTGAATCAAAGACATAAACACCACTTAGACAAAATAATGTTCAGGTCAAATTAGTGTATAGCGTAATAGTCAAAGAAATTCATTCACAAGTCAGAGTTTTTATCTGTGTGTAAAACGAGGAAGTTAAAGCCAACATGGATGTTAAACCAGACTCCTTTGAACATCAGCACAAAGAGCTCTCAGGGCCCAGAGGCAATGGGTATATCTAACCCTGTTTTCCAAAGCAGCCTAATCTCACTTGCCATCCTAAAAACAGAATATTGCTTATGCAGCTACAGCACTTCTAGAGGTCTTTGCAAGCATCTGCAGACACAAAGGAGCTTTAAATAAAACCTGCAGCTTTATTGCTTTAGAAGCAAAAAATATCTACTTACATAGTAATAAAAAAGGAATTAAAAATAAATCTGACAAAGCTATTCCACCCACCCTCTCACATAATGTAGAGTGTGCATGTGTGTGTGTCTCACTCTTTATTTGTAGGAGTGTACAGTATTATAAGCCTGTGTAATAGGGTAAAAATGGTAAGTAGATTAGCTTAAGAAATACTGGAATAAGATGAGTATGAGAGAACACTGAAAGTGAAGAAAACTTGGGAGGTAACTTATGTTTGGTTGTAAAGAAATACAGCTTAATTTCTCACTGAATATTATCAGCAGGTGATAATACCAACAATAAATGTATGATTTACCTTATGTGTTGAGACATAGCTCTGGATACTTCTCTTCAATACACAGTGATCTTAAAAACACTACCAGCATAGTGTGGTGCAAAGTTAATTAATAGCATTTAATCTGAGCTTCGGTCAATGATGTTCTACCTATTTATCCTAAAACTATAGACCTTTGGGCTTGTGGGATCAAAGCTGCACACCCAATTGTTAACCTGGCCCTGCCTCTGTCACCAGAAATGTAAATGTATTAAAGGAACAGAATAGTCATTTTGTGAAAAACTCTCCTGGGCTTTGAAGGATCGATTAGTACCTAATACCAGTATTTGTCCATGGAATATAAGACTACTGTCAACAGATAGGGACTATAAGTCACAAACTCTCCTGATCAGGAGCTCCTAAGTTAGCAAATTAACAAATTATATCTTGTTTATTTTATTCAAGTGGAAACTTCTGGTCCTGAAAAAAGAAGTAACAAAACTACAGTTCCTAAAATGGCCACTTGGGGCTGGCTCCACTGACCCCCAAGTTAAAATGTCCAACATGTTTACAGTCAAAAATCAGACTTGGTCTCTACACCTCTATTCCCAAAATCATGGAAACTTTATAGCAAGTCAGTCTTTTTTGTGAATCTCCCATTTAAATTGTATTAAAATTTAAAGATATGCATAATTAAGACCCTTGCCACTTGACAGCTGGTGTTAGCCGTCGTGCTAGGGTTCACTCACCTGCCTCAGCTTCACTGAAACCTCTTTATCCATTTTTGTGTGGAGTTAGGTGGAGTCAGGCTATCCCAAAGAATGGCTGGAGCCACCACTCGTAACTTCCAACCTGCTCTTTAGGAAACATAACAGTAATGTCATGTCTTTTGTTTATAGATTTATGTATAGTTTATATTATTTACATACATACGTCTTTTATACAGCCTGTTGACTTCATTCATTCGCTCAGTTTGAATTCATGAGTTTTGTTAGGTAGTCAGATTTTTGACTATTATTTGTTTTTTATCAGTACCTCTCCACAGGTTTCCAAACAGTCTGACGCATGACGACCTCAATAAACAAGATGTTAATTGCAGTTAGTGGTGGGCAAATTACATTCCTCTTGGACATGCGAGCTGTTTCCCCAATGCCAGCGTTGTCCTAAGCAAAGCTAACTTGCTGTTGGTTTCATACTAAATAGATACTGACAAAAATTAGACTGGTATCAATGTTCTCATTCAGTGCCTCACGAGAAAGCAAATAAACATTTTCCCACATGTTGAACTATGGCTTTAACAGGGTTGCCATCATAGAGAGCACGATGTCTGTTAAACAGAAATGTTCAACATATAAAAAATATTGTTCAACTTGGATTACCTTGGGTTTTGTTTTATTATCACTGTTGGAAACTTTTCCTTTGACTTTACTGCATCCTGCTAAGCCTCCCAAAAAGAGAAAGACAAGTCTTTATTCTTCGATAGTTCACAGAAGCTCTGTGCTGAACCATAATGAGATTTGGATGGCTCATTGAGTGTGGATTAAATTGTCTGTGTTAGCTCTGTGCTGCTGCACTTTCACAGTTGCTTCTGTATCCTCTCATACTTCTACATTCATAAGTCATGACAGGCGACAGAGCCAGACATTTTACCCTGACTGTGAGGGCTCATGCCTTTTATGTTTTTAAGCTGCTGAATCTCTATGTTGCATAGATGTTTCTTTAAAGTCATTTTTTTTTTTTCCAAATTGCTTTGGAATTGGCTTAGGTTTGGGCAAAGCTGCATGTGGGAAGCAGACTTATTGTGACAGCTGTTTAACCAACATTTTACCTTTTCAATATCTCAGGTTTAGGGAAAGGATATCCATCAGCTTATTAGTTTATATTAAATGGGATTTCTGCTGCACTCTTATGTTAAGAAATGCAAATATCTTTGTTAAACTTTCATTTTTATTTTCACATCATGTAAAAAAAAATTGGCACTGCGGCCACAGGTGTACATGTTGCAGATGCTGTTTTGATGGTGTTGATGTGTTGATTTTGTCTGCCCATAGCTTCAAACTTTAAAAGGACCTCCTGTGTTTCCACCCGACATTATACTGTATCTTCCAGACTGCAGCGAGATTAATATCCTCTTAAATGAGGCCTATCCGCCATAGCTGGTAAATGTGACACAGTCATTTCCTGCATCATTTTCAGAATGCACTCTTTTAGGTACCATTACCTGGGGTGAGCGTGTGCATCTGTTGTTACCTCCTGCAGTCTGTATTGCTCCAAGGCCACGGCTGCAACTTCCAACCTGGATGCAGCTGAATAAATTACGGCTTTGAAATCTAACAGGCGTCAAAGTACAGTCATTCTGAGGAGCATGGGGAACATGGTTTTCTAGACAAATGGCCGTCTGCACTGACCTCGTGGAGATCAGGCCTAAAGGGACAAAGAGCTCCCTTCGGCATCGCTTTCCTCCAGTTTTAAGGGGCAGGTTGCATTACAGGCAGACAGATGCTGGAGAGATAGCATCTGCTTATTTAATAAAATCCCCATATGCTGTCTAATGTAAGTCTGTACCCCGCAGTACTATAATGGCAGCAGCCAGGAATATGACGTGTGTGTAAAATAATGTCTTCCCTTCTTACATGATACGTATAGTTTTTTAGGGGATTAGTAATTTATAACCCTTGCTTTATAACCATTGATCAAAGCCAAAGCTCGGTATCTCCCAACTATGTGTGTTTTCTCTGCTGTGAGTGCGTATGCATGCTGCCCCTGTCTGCCCCGTGTCTTAATGCCACCTCTTTTTCTCCCTGGCTCAATGACAGGTAGGGCTGTAAATTATTTTGCAGTCTTTTTCTAGCTCAACTCCCGAGACCTTTGAGTATTAATTAAAATGCAGCATGCATAAGATCAGAGTGGGTGTTTATGCTGCTGCTCAGCGGGGAGGCTAGATTTGCCCAGTGAGAATGGGAAAAATGATCCGAATGCAGCCTGCAGGAGACATCTGTCCTGGAGAGAAGACTTATGAAGTCATGACTTCCAGGCTTACACACAGGATCACCTCTTGTTTTTGTTTTCATGTACATCTGGGTTGTAGATTTGAGCAGATCCAGTTCAATCCTCTGAAGGAAGAGCAGCAGTATATTTAGAGACCAAGAGCCATCAGAAAGATGAAACCGAGCGTGGCGGTGGCTTTAGTCAGCAGTAGGATGTGAGCGAGGCGAGCCGCATTTGCTACCTCTAAAGCAGCAGTCTCCCATCAAGCAGCCATCCAGCCGAGAGAGACAGAGGCAGGCGTCCTCACTGCCTGGCAGCACATGCTAAAGGGCTGAGAGGCCTCTAGAGGCAGAACGCTTTTGTCAGCTGTGGTGGAGCTGTCAGTCAGGCCTGGGCACCAGGCTGTGATTGCATCTGTCTGCTCTGCCCAAATATTCTGCTGCTTAGTGTGGCAAGAGCAGAATCTGATTTATTGGACAATTCATTTAAAATGTCACAGGGGACAAGAATAATGTGGTTCATTTTCTGCCTTTCAGCTGAGTTGGTCATTACTCTAAATTTGAAAATGGTTTACTTTGCAAACATTTTTCACACAATATGTACTGTAACCTGTTTGTGTTTAGAAAGCTGTGGCGCTGCATTTACAAAATGAATTGGTAGTTACTGAATGCTACATGTCTTTTTTCACAAAATGAAAATTTAGTTATAGTTGATTTGTACAAGGGAATGTATAATATAATTTTCATACATTATACACACAGTTCATGTAATGATAAAGAAAATATTTTTTTTCCACAACAGTTTATGGTGAAGCTTGTTAGATAAACCTGAAAACTCTGAAATAATTATTCCATTAAATAGTAGGTTTTGTTTTAACTGAAGAATCTTTAAAGCACACCATTTAATGTGTCACTTTAAACTTCCTGTGATCTGCTTTCTGTTGCTTTTAAGACTTAATGATGAATTATATAAATAACTGAATTCAATTTCCTGCAGCAGTAGCCCGGTCTCCTCAAAGGCTGGAACATAGTTTACATTTTAAATTAATTTTAAATTAATGTCGTAAACAGGTATAAATGTAATGTACTAAAACCAAAATAGAACAATTATTAGTCTGTACTGGCAGTACTTATTAGTGTGGTTTTAAATTCAATTAAATTCAGCTGCTTTGTTCTACAGTTTTTATGAACACAGCCTGCTGTGTTTATAATAAGCAGACTTGATCATACAGAGATTCAGTTCCTGCTCATGCTGGCAGTAAACCGTCAAACACGGCGCCGTGAACAAATGCCAGTGTGTTCACTGTGACTCAAGGTCTGTTTGTTTAACAGGGTCCCTGCCAGATAGAGGACCTTGAAAGTCCTGATGGGAGCAACAGTGGTGGAAGAAATATTCAGATCTTCTACTTACATACAACAAGCAATAGCATACGGAGAAAAAACTGTCAAGGAATATTTCAGGATAAAACCTTGTATTTATTTAATAAGTTACATGCAGCCAAGTGCAGCATTTCTATCTTGTTAACAATTAATTCTACTGCTTTATTTGATTATTCCTCTCCAAGGCTGAAAGTTCTTTACTGATGTATTTTCAATTTGACTATAAATGTGTAAAGTGTAGTGAAATGAACATGCCAGAGCTCAAAGTGACATTTTTCATGTTATATTTTCACTGTTTCATACTTGAGATAATGAAAAGCGTCAGCTCAAAAGCTGCTACTAGCAAAGATCTGTTATGCTTTAAAAATGTCTCAATCGATTATATAACTTCAATCCACTTTTATGTTTATACACTAAAACCCCCGGAGTGAGGCAAGAAGGAAAAACTCCCATTTAACACGAAAAAAACAAGCAAGGTTGGACTGATAATGGATGAAATGGAGGAGCCAGCATTCATTATTGTATTAGTATTGTAAGAGCTAAATAGGTATACAGCTCATAATGTTACTGTTATGAGGATAAGCAACATCACTGTTGTGGAAAACTATGTAAGAAGACAGGTTTTTAAATGACAGGTGAGCCGGCTGGCATTAATACCATATAATTGAGAGTACAAAAGCTTGTAGGGGTTGGCTTACAGTATACACACATATTGCATGTTCACCAGCAAATCAAATTTTTGTTCATTTTCTGTAACTGCTTGTCCTCTGGAGCGCACACTGGACAGGTTGTCAGTCTATCGCAGGCCTAACACAGAGAGAAAGACAACCATTCACACTCACACCTACGGCCAATTTAGAATCACCAATTAACCTGCCAACAGTGGGAGGAAGCCCGAGTACCCTGAAAGAACTGACACAGACACAGGGAGAACATGCAAACTCCACACAGAAAGTTAAAATTACGTGAATTGTGAATTTTCAGTTAAATGTCACAGATGTATTTATAATGCCACTGAACCCACTCAGATCTATTAAAAGCCTTTTTAGCCTTAGTTGCTGGCAGAATGGATCGAAGAGGCATGATCTGTCTTCTGATAATGTGCACTAGTTAAAAATTGAAAAGACATATTAATAATTTCCGTTGATTTAATATGTTCATGTACAGTTGTGTGTGCGCTTATGTGTGTGTGTGTAAGTCTATATTTGAAACTGGGGCAAGGGTGAACCAACACTACCTCTGCTATTCCCCGAAAATAACACATTTATGTTTTTTATTTTATTAGCTATTAAAATTCTTAGTCAAGTTCAACAAAATGTCTCCTGCTTTCATCCGTTTAGTCAGTCTTCCAGTGACATAGTGACATAGTTATTAAAAATGCTGTAAACAGCCAGAATAAATAGGGACTTACGCTGTATTTTGGAAGTTTGTGTAATCCACCTGTCTGTTTTGACGATGGCCAAAAGGCGTTTTATTGCACTTACCATCATCTTAACTTGAATTCTTAGAGGCAGTTTAGTTTCACCCTAGCAGTGCTTAATCTGACTGAGCCTAAAGAGTAAGAGTATAAATGACGCCCTGTCCTCATGCCAGACTCTCTGAGTTAATCCACTGTGGTAACTAGGATTGCCAAGGAAACGAGTGCGTGAGCAAGCTGCTGATGCCCAGTTCTGTCAAAGTGGGCAGTGGGCACCCTGCTGGACTGCCTTACATAGACCAACAGAACACCTGCGTAATCAGAACTGGGTACAAATGTGTCGCTATGTATCGTGGTGCATTATAAGGCCTCAAATGTATCAGAATAGTTGGAGCCAGTACCATAAATGTCTGACAGACGTCAGACCACTCATCTGTAGTCTTGGCTCCAGCTGTCAGTGCTGTCTGGGGTCACATGGGCTGTAAACATGCACCTGAGGACTGCAGTGTCATCATGGGTCAGCCCTACACCCGCTACCACTTTATACCCTCATCCCTTCTCATGTTCACAGAGACCGCAAACATCTGGATGCTGAATATGAAAGGGCCTCATTGCATTCATATACCATAACTAGCTGTCACTTAGCATTTCTCTTCTTTATCCCACGATACAGCATGCTGTCCAATATATTAGAGATGATCCATAACTGCAAATAGAATAGGCACTGCTGTGACTGCATTTCATTATAATGCATACGTCAAAATGTAAAAAAACGTTTGCCATTTTTGATAATAAGTCAGCTTTTAATTGTTAGATGTTAAAGTTTGTTTTCGTTCCTCCTAAACTCAACAGTTCTAGCGATAAACAAACTTGGTAACCCAAACCCAAATCTACAATTTAACATGTATTTACAGGTTTTGATTTGTCTGAGCCAGAGCACCTGATGATATCATGGCAGGCAGCAAAGCAGAGAGCCGTGGGCTTGGCTGTGGAAAGTAAACATCCCTTGAAGAGAGAACACACTGCCATCTGCTTCGTGACACAATAAGAGAATGATTAGATTTCTATGACTGTATAAATGGATAATGTGGATGATATGATTCATGATTATAAGGGGCCCATTTGAAAACCACACAAAATATACAAACTGCATATTGAAATGATATAGTTGTTCTGATTATTCAAGTAGAATATTAACAGAGTAATGATGACATACTGTGACCTGTCTAACAACAGTTAGAGTTGAATCAGTCTGCTAAAATGGACCATTATAAGATGCCGACTGCACTGACAATAGGCCGTTCCTCATCTTCAACTTTTGCAGCTTTAATGTGCATTTTTATTGTCTCAGTGTTTACATTTCATGCCATCTACAGTGGTCTTGATTCATGAATATCTTTCTCTAAACTAGGCCACAATTGGAATCGACTTCTTGTCGAAAACCATGTACTTGGAAGATCGAACGGTAAGAACTTAAGTTACAGCTCTATGTTGGCATGGCATAAAATGTCTGTCTTAGCTGTGCAGCAGCTCTCAGAGAAACACATATTATTACTGTGTTCATGTCTTCGATGATGTCTTGTATGCCTTTGAATTGTACATGTTGGTGATAATGAACAGCATGCCGTCTTTCTAGCTTGTGAAATCAAATGTTTTTTATCATTGAGAATCTATCGTACAGCAGAATGACCTTGGAAATAAAAGGTCTGCTTGTATGAATGACGTCTCTTTGTGAATCGTGTGCTGTGTGTATGTGTGTGTGTGTCTAGAGGAAGCCTACTTTTTCCAGGCTTTCTGACTATCTGAATAATCTCAGCCTCCTCAGCTTTCTCTTTCTGAACCCCAGGTGAGGTTGCAGCTCTGGGACACAGCTGGACAAGAGCGCTTCAGGAGCCTCATCCCCAGTTATATACGGGACTCCACTGTGGCTGTGGTGGTCTACGACATTACCAGTCAGTACCTTATTTTGCTTGTCAGTCATTTACAATACCTGCCTAAAAACTTCTGGATGTAGCTAAAACAAATGTTATATGTCCATCACGGTTTCCACATCATTTTCTAGTTTGAAAAGTTTTTTTTTAATCAGAATCACAGTCAGCTTCATTTAGCATGTATGCACACACATACAAGGAATTGACTCTTGACCATGTCTTTACATTGCTCTAAGTGTACTTAATAAAGATAGACATGTTAAAACGGTTGGATGGTTATAGTTGTATCAACCAGCAAGTATTTGTAAATCATAATAGATTATTGAACCAATTACATTATGGACATCTGGCAACAAAATTAAATATGCAATTAAATGGACAATATCAGTTGTTAATTTACACTCATTACACTCAATTTTCACTAATTTTGTTCTCATTTGCTATTTTAAACTTTATGAAATATTGTTCCTGAGCCTCAGATGTTCTGTCCTTTGTGTTGCTAGGCAACATCTAGCTAAACAGGACGAGGAGCTTGAGGCTCAGCCAGGAGCGATATGATCTGTCTTTCCCAATTTTAAGGCCAGGAAAGGCAAATCACTGACTGATCACTGTCAATCACAAAAATTGGAAAGTGCAATGTTATTAAAGACTGTCCAGTTGAAATAACACTTCCATTTACACATATACACAGCCTCCCTTTCCCACCCCAGTCACAGATCCATGTCCCTCTCCCACCCTTATTGTAAACTTTTCCATGTCTCTTTATTTTCTGAGCAGTTTTGGCCACATTTATTTTCCCCCTGTAGCTGTACCCCAGGCTCAGGCCACCTGATCGAGCTAGCATGATTTAACTCTTCCTTTTTAGTCCACTTGTCTCTTCCTACTAGTAGCTGATATAGACAGTTCACACAGTGAGGAGTTCTTCTCACTGAGAGGTTTATTTTTTTTACTGAGAGTCTCAAAGCATTAATTTAGAATAAAAAGAGCTTAATTTGTATTTGGGACAAACTTTCCACTTTGTTCAACCAATCCATTTCCAGATTTTTCACTGGCCTTGGTTTTCTTTATGGATGATGAGGACAGTGAAGCAGGAATATTCTACACTAGTACAAGGTTGTCCTTTCTCAACCAAAGAACTACAGATATGAAAAAAATTGTGCTCCAGTTGGTTCTGTGTTGAATATTTATCATTTGCCATGACAAACAGTGGCATTGTCCTCACTCCAACCTGCCAACGAGTAAAGACCAACACGTGCAACAGTGAATTCCTAATATTCCTAATTTTATGGATAAGCCTGGGGTACCCTACCCAACTCCACACCACGTTTCATGTTCACCTTGAAAAAGACGTGCCACCTTGTCTCATCAAAAGTCCGAGGATGTGATACAAGCCGTCGTCGGCACGGCAGCATCCTGCATATGCAATGAACATGTCAAGGTCAAAGGGATTAGAAAGAACTTTAACATGCTACAGAGCTGGAAATGTACGGTGTTGTGCATGAATTTATTGTGTAATTCCAGTATTGTATCATCAGTGTCATACATGAGCTATTATGTTTACACTATAATGTAATTTGTGTTAATCCCAATTAATACAATTTATGGCAAGGTAATTCACAATGTTTGGACACCATTAAAAATCCATATTAAATGTTTTGGATGGTGTTTGTGTTTTGGACATATTTTACAGTAGGTTTTGCTTCTTCGTTTTCCCAACAGATGTCAATTCATTCCAGCAGACGTCAAAATGGATCGATGACGTGAGAACAGAGAGAGGAAGTGATGTCATCATTATGCTCGTTGGCAATAAAACAGACTTGGCAGACAAGAGGTATGTTGTACCAACTGAATCTGAGCCTGCCTCCTCCACTTCAGCACTTGGATCACATTTTGTCTTTGAGTGAGCATCTCTTTTTATGTCTTGACACCATGGCAACGGATGTCAGTGTGTCTGTCAGCCTGTAGCCAGCTGAACACAATACCTCAAGAACAAAGCATGATACATTAGGCTGACTCCACAGACTGTCCCCGCAGAGCAGATGATTTGATTAGATGTTGGAGCGTCTCGTTGAATAAATCTGTATATTAATGAGATAGAACTGATTATCTCGACACTAATGTAACTCCGGATGAATTTAATATTAATACCACTTCCATGATAAGGAAGACAGGTATGCAAAATTAATTTCTACGTAATATGTCAAAAATTCTAATGAATACACTCATTAACATAAATGGTTATTTAGTGATATTGTTGTGATTATGTTGGGACATTTGGGAACTCAACTTCCTCTTATTGGAACACTTCTTGACAGACTGCTTGCTTTGAAATGAGAAAATTATTGCTTGGCAATCATTCAGTGATTTAGTCTCTGGTGGCACGTCAGCATCATGAGCTGTGTGCCCAAGGGAATATAAATACATACTGTATAAATAGCTAGCTATATAATATCTAGAAAACGCTGATCAGACAGGATGTTTAATGAAGCTGAGATGGGAAAAGAAATTGATTTGCAAGGGGAATGCTTAGAGAAATAATAAAAAAGAAACAGCACAAAGAGCAGTGGAAGAACAAATGAAAGGGAGAAAAACATCGCTGCTAATCTTTTCTTAAGTTGCTTATTTTTTTATGTTCATACAGCACAAAAAATTAAGCTAATTTGAACTCAATTTATCTTGGTTCACATTAATTATTAGCAGCCTGCTATAACCTCCCAACACCAATGACATGGCTTTAGACTCTCTGTCTTGTTTCCTCCAATTTCTGCAGAAATGTTCACTTGGTTTGAATCTGTTGATCAAAGATCACTGTGACCTCACAAAACATGTTTATGGCCAAAACCTAAGAATTCGTGGTAAAACCAGGAGAGATTGCTTTGTTCCTCAGGTACTTCATCTCAGTCTCATAGGTTTTTGCTGATATTGGTGATTGCCGTTGTATCGTGTGATAAATCTCTTTATCAGCCCTTTCTAAAACTCTGTAAAAATCTCTAAGTTAAAACATCCAAAAAAGGTTCAAAGTGGCTCTCCAGAAATGAATAACCACCTGTTTTCAGGTCCCCTCTTGCGTAACGCCTCCTGGTGTTCTCTGTTGATCCACACGCACACCACATACGATGTAAAAGAAAATGTGATTCATCAGAATGGGACACTGCCTTCTATTGCTCCGTAGTCAACTTCTGATGGTCCAGTGCCTATTGTAGGCAGTGTGGGCACACTGACTTTTATGCAGCTCTGCAGCCCCATATGCAACAAACTGTGATGGTCTGTGTGATCTGACACCTTTCTGTCAGATCCAGCAGTAACCTTTTCAGCGGTCTCAGCTACAGCAGTTTGTCTGTAAGATTGGACCACACAAGCCAGCCTTTGCTGTCCATGTGTATCAGTGAGTCTGACCCCTGTCCAGGTTCAGCTCTTTTTCTTCCTTTAACCACTACTGATACGTACTGAGCACTGCAGTCCAGGAACACTCCACAAGAGCTGCTGTTTTAAAGAGACTCTGACCTGTTCATCTAGCCTTCACAGTCTGGCCCTTGTCAAAGTCACTCAAATCCTTCCAGTTGTCGGTTTTTCCTGCATCTAACACATCAACTTTGAGGACATATTTTTCACTTGCTGTCTAATGTATCCCACAGACTGACAGGTCTATAATAGTGAGATAATCAGTGATATTCACTTCAATGTTGTGGCTGATCACTGTATATGTCAGTGTACTGACTGCTATTATAAAATGAATACCTTTTAGACACTTCACTATGTGTTATCTGGACAATCATGAGACATAAAGTCCATTTTTCTTGTATAACATATATTTTCTGCTTTTTATGTCTTTTCTTTAAAATACACTCAGCTGCAGTAATTGAACTTGAAGGTATGATATCAGAAAAAAGTAGTTTATATATGCAGTGGTTTTCTAATCACAAATTATGTCATTGTGTGATTGCTTTATTTCTCCATATTCTGTGTTCAGACAAAACTCTTATTTTCTCTTTGGGAGTATATTTCTGAGGTGAAATGACTGTACTTTTCATCAGTGTTATTACCTGTCTGCTGTTTTAAATAAGGACAGTCACCTAGGTCATGCTTTATTTTAGTTTGGCCCGAGGTTGTTTTTATTCCTGGACTATATATTTGCTCAGTCTGTACTTCCTTAAGCAACTGAGCATCGACGTCTTGGCAAATACAACCATACAACCATACTGAATGTCAGGTTTGCCCCAAATAATGTTTCTTTGTGTGTTGAATGATTTTATTGTTACATTCAGCATCCGCATTATTTTTTATTATCGAGGTATTTTATTGAGCTGCAGAAAGATATTCCCTCCCGCCGTTCCTCTGTTGTTACTTGAGGTCAT
This sequence comes from Planiliza haematocheilus, assembly GCA_005024645.1. Lineage (NCBI taxonomy): Eukaryota > Metazoa > Chordata > Actinopteri > Mugiliformes > Mugilidae > Planiliza > Planiliza haematocheilus. The sequence goes on from SRSE01000306.1 coordinate 5,479,186, forward strand.
TGCATGTCAGCAACTGAAGGGAAAGCAGAAAAAGTGCTTGTGGTGGCAGTTTCCAGGACATATCTCACTGGATCTATCAATAAAAGTTCTACTCTAACAATAGACAGAGATGCAAAACATGTTTTCAGGCGGCTTGAAATAGCAAAGATAGAGTCCAACTTCAGAAGTGTATATGCATACATTTGAATTATCCCTCACAATGTACATATTTCAGACCTTTACAATTTGGGACATAAACATGTATTTTTAGCTGTGAATGAACTGTGGGTCGTCTGAATTTTTACTTTTGTCTAAAGGGCTGTAGCAACATATTTTTTTTATAATATGGGCCCTCTGCAAAAGAATGCTTCAAATTATTTGACCTTTTTGTTTTATTTCTGCATAGTTTACCTTCACAGCAGTTTATTTAGTGCTTTAATATGGATAAACCCACATTAAATGTTTGTTGTATAGAAGAATGTGCTATTTACATCCCCTCAGAATTCTCTCCTAATTTGCATGTACACAAGGCAGTAAGGCTGATTTACCTTTAGGAAGGACTGAATGAAATCAGCCTTATTGCCATGTGTATGAGCATGAAAGGTTTTAGGGTATATTAGCCTGTAAGGCTAACTCTTAAACATATTGTTCCTCTTTTTATTTAGAAAATCCAGGTTAATCACAGTAATGTCCCTTGTGCAAAATTTATGAATTTGGATTCACTACATAAAATTATAAAAATATACATTAAGTGATGTGAAAAATGTGGCACATACAGTATGCATTTTATGTGTGATGAAATTACGTGATCATGACATCTGGAAAACTGGAAGATGAGTTGAGCGTAGCGTTTATAGTGTCATCATTAAAGATTAAAGTACGACAGTGATTCAGTTGCATTTTTCCATAGTTTTTCTGTATCTTTAATGACCATGATCAATTCAATAGCACAGTTTTGACATTCAGATTCATAGAACTTTATTTATCCCACCAGGGCGATCCATTTGTAGCTTTTACACATGCATTCCATACACAGTCAATCAATCAAATAAACAAGCAAGCCAAGGAAACAAAAAGTGCATGGACACATAATAATCGATCACAAACTCAGTGCTCATTAAGAGCCACAAAATTAGAAGTAGAAATTCAATAAATAAATAAATCCTGTGGATATATAAGTCCAATAAATAAATAGATAAAACCTTTAAAAAAGTTCATCTGAAATGAGTGGAGTCTGTGTTTAAATGCTTAATAGCATAAGGAATAAAACACTTTACATAACAGTTTGTACTATTGATGGGCACATTATAGCAAAGACAATAAAAACTTGGTCCACAAAATGTGATCTGGTTGGCTGATTTTCATTCATTTATTCATTCACCTTTTGTAACCGATTGTCCTGTGAAGGGTCGGGGGGGCTTTCAATAAAAGAATGATAAAAGTTATATAGACTAGTGTCGCAGACATTACAAGAACGTAATTTGCTCATTAGATGAATTATTTGTTGACCCCTTTTGACAATAAGCTCAGTGTTTTCTTTAAGTTTGAACTGTGAGTCAAACATAGTGCAAAGATATTTGTAGGAGTCAACAATTTGGACCTAGTGGTTGTGAATGATGCTGGCTTTCAGTGTGTCCTGATGTTGCCTACAGTCAATAATCAGTTCTTTTTTCTCGTTTTTGAGACATGTAAATCCAAGAACTGATGGGCAGGACCGTGACCTGAATTACGGCCCTGAAGGATGGTCAGAAGGGCAGTGTCATCTAAAAATTTAACAATGTGGCTGCCCTCTTGTGACGTTCTGCATCTGTCTGTGCACATAATAAATAGTAGCAATGAGATTATGCAACCCTGGGGCGAGCCTGTGTTAGAAAGTCCGATGCTGGATATGCGTCCATTCATTAAAACCTGCTGATTTCTGTTTGTCTAAAAAAAAAAGTCTAAAACCAATGGATTAATATGCCTTGAGAAGAAGCAAAGATTTATGTGTATTGCCTCTCTGTGGGATAGTTTGATTATCAGCTGCTCTGAAAAAGTGCTTCTAAGGGCTGGATTCTGTCTGTGTTTGTTGGTTTGTTCAGTCGTGCGTGGTGGAGCCTTTCACAATGCTCAGTGCTTAGGGGACTTAAAGTATGCACAGTTAAAGGTGCTCCACAGCCCCTGGATCTCAGCACGAGGGAAATCTAGTTTGAAACAGCCAGCATCATTCAAACAGAGTCTGTTGTGCTGTACTCTGACAGGAAGTAGCAATGGGATATATTTTGCTTTTATTTTGTGCTGCTATATGAGACTTTGGTGTCTTTGTTTTAAAGCTAGTTTACTTTCACTTAATGCATGTGCTTAAGGTGATTCATCTTTAAATGACTAATGAATCACAATGACCATGTAATAAATGCTGCTCTATTGAGGGTTACGTTAAACTTGTGTATATTTATCTTTGTCCACTTGGGGGCAGCACAACAGACTGAAACATGTTGTTATACCCAGCGTGTTAGCGATAGTGGTGTATTCACGTCCTGCAGCTATTGGCCATTGTTAGCATTCAGTTGTGAGTAAGGGGTAAGCAAACCCTTCTGATGTTATCTAATCTTGAAGCTCTGTTGTTGTCATTACCATCTTTAGTGAAAATATCTGGCTATTTAAGTGCTAAAGGTACCAGTATGTTTGTCTGGTGTTGTGTGTTACAGTTTCCATAAACAGTGCTAAAACAGGAACGTTGCAGCTCATAAAAACAAAACAATGAGGTCATCATGCACGGGTACTGGGAACATCCACATTAATGCCAGGTCCAAATGTTTACCAGCAGCATATTGTATTGTCAAAACATGGTCAATGCTATTTACTTATCCAGGCTGTCTGTGGTCATAATGTTATGCCTGATCAGTGTATATCTCTTGGAAGGCCCATTAACAAGAGGTTGAGTACTACCTGAGTTAGATCAGTATTATATATATTAAATATATTTTAGAACTGAGCCCGTAGTAATAATGGTACGTCTCCTTTATATTCTCACATTTGAGTTGATGTGGCGTGAGTGACACTGATGTGACATTCTGTATTGCTATTATATTTACATTGATTCATGAATGTTGTTAGGATGCCACATATTGCACATCCATTATGCAATTGTCTTGCCAACCGGCAGTCGGATGATGAATAAGCCAGGGTGTTGTTTAAATCGGAGCTCAGACGCATGCATCCAGAAATAGTCTCAGAGGCACTGGTGCAACTCTGTCAGGTGTTGTCGTTATGTAAATACGTCTCCCGTGCAGTGCTTCCTGTTCTTGCTGCAGAAACTTCTTTTCCTATCTCACACAGAATTAATTTCTCTTTCTTCTGTGCCGTGATGCAGAGGAGAGGAGCACCAGTTCAATATACTATTATTGTGTTTGAATTAAAGTGTCAATGTGAGTGTGTTTAGTTAGTTGTTATAAAGTAAAGTAAGAAGTGGTGTTTTGGAGAGAATAAACACAAATGATTTCTGTCTTGAAAATGCTAGATGACACACTGGTTGCGTTATGATTTCCCAGAAGACCAGTGGCATGCCCCCGTGACCCCTAACAGGACTAAACGGGTTTAGAAAATGACTGACTGACCAGTGGCATGTAGATTTAGCCAGTAGTCTCAAACCTGCTGGCTGCACGGGCTGTGGAGTCAGCAGGACTGCACTGATCTCTATTTGTGTTAATGGACACCTGACACAGTCTCCGTTTCACGGCCAGAACCAAACAATCACTGCCAGGTTCATTAAAATGTCATGCAAATTGGCTGTTAATAATTTCTCACAGGACAATGTAATTAATCATTCTCAGCCAGTTAGCCAATTAGGCATGGTGTTTCCTCGCTAGCCTAAAATAACAAGAGGCTCCATCTGCAAATAGAAAGCTTCACTGTGAGGCTTTGTCTTTGATGAATGTCGATGTGAGAAAATTAGCCTTTGTTTTGTGTCCAGATTCTGTAAACAGTGCCTTATTACCATCTCTAATGCATCAACCTGCTGTGTTTTGATGAACACTATCCGTTCGCAGGCAAATAACAATTGAGGAAGGCGAACAGAGAGCTAAAGAACTGAGTGTGATGTTCATAGAGACCAGCGCCAAGACGGGTTACAACGTCAAACAGGTGAGCGAGTTCAATGGAAGTTTGGTGCTTCAGATATAATAAGTCTTACATTTCCATTCAGTGTCCTCACCAAAATTCACACCAGTCCAATGTTGTGACTTGCTGTGTGTTGCGTCCTACAATTTCTGTAACTTCCAGAAACCAACAACCCAACAATTGTTTCAAATACTTTGCATCTGGACAGAACCACAAGTCTGTACTAACCCTTCTTCTTCACTGCCTGTCCTGGCACTATTTTGCATTTTTGTGCATTACTCCCACTAACTGATTAGTGGCATCAATGTGACAGCAGTAATAGGTGAAGGCACATGTGCACAGGTATTGTTGTACAGAGAACTGCTCATCAAATAATTGCTGTTCAAATACACCACAGGGTACCTCTTGTCACACCAATTACCCCAAACAGAAGACTTACTTTGCTGCCATTACCTCCATCTTACCAAAATTAACCTATTTACATGCACTGATTCTTTAAATGTCATGTTCCACTCTAATATCAAGAAATATTTGAAGGTTGCAGCTATACAGAGAAGCATAGCCTGGTTCAACCAGTGGGATCTGTCTCTAAGCAGATGTTTGTTGTTCAAAACAAAGACTGTCTGTGAAGTTAATAAGCAGTGAGACGAAGGCAAGCTGTACTGTGTCTGTCAGTGAATGGTGTTGCTGGCAGCCGCGTCCCTCCCGCCACAGCAATACAGACAGAGGAAGCTATTCTTCACCTTGCCTCAGGACTGTGGACACTAACAGCAAAATGCCAGAGCTGAACATAGTGCTGTGAAACCTGCTAAACAAAGGTCACAGTCCAGCCTCCAAAGGCTGCAGTGTTTGCATTGTTAGGCTGTGTCATCATTACCCAGTGAAATATTGTGCCTGCAAATTCAGTATCTTAGACAATAATTTCAACTAATTATCATAATAGGAGTACAATTATTTACAGTCTGGTCTAAAATATGCTAAATAAAATGCAACATCCATATAAAATGGCCTGATATCCTGATACACCACAAAATGAAATCTTAATTTTGAAAAAAGATTTAATGGTCTCTACTTACGTATCTAAAATAGGTCTGTCAATAAAAAGTAAATGGCTGTGTAGAAACCAGGAAATAGCTCATAGAATACAAAATACATCATAAATTGATTCATCTTACCTGAATCGGTCAACATCTAATGAAGCAGCTGTTAATCTAAGTGTTCATGGTGGAATAAGCCAAGTGTCCTTTGTTTCTTTTTTCCAGCTGTTTCGACGTGTGGCGGCTGCTCTTCCTGGGATGGAAAGTATGCAAGAAACAAGCAAAGAAGGGAGTATCCTTTGAAAATAGACACAGTTATCGTAACATGAAAATCCCCATTTCATATTATGAAAATCCTATTTTGATATTAATGTTTGAACAAACTGAGCTCAATGGTAAGATGTTAATCCTGTTGTGATGGCATCATTCACCACTCGCTATTTAAATGAAAGGGGTTCATAGAGTGAATTCTGCATACTGGCGTGTATTTAAATAGGTGTCAGCTACCTGTCTAATTAAATGTGTTTTCAGCACGACACTCCTGCGAGCTGTTTTATAGCACTGGTGCCTGACAGGTGCACAGGGGGATGCCGGTCAGTCACACAGTCGGCACCTGCAGCTTCGTCTACAGTGGGTAGGCAGTTTTGCTCATTTAAACCAGTGACAAGATTCTCAGCAACCAGCCATCAGTCAGACTGAGGTGCTGCTGCACACAACTCGCTTAACTGGCGCTTCATATCTGCTGCCGCCAGCTGAGCATGTCACTGCTTCACCTGTGGAACATTTGTCAGAGGTGTCAGCGCCACAGCAACTAACTTCTAGTGACGTATTCTTTTTGTTCAGGAAGTGGCGTTAACACTACAAAATAACAGAACTATCATTGTTTTTATAGCATACTGTAGTTTTCCAGTCGTTTAGTATTGTTTACTGACCAATGCCTAGAGTAGTATTTATTTGTGGATTTCTTCAATATGCCCTGTATGAAATAATTCACTCCAGAGATGCACAGGCTTCTACATATTTGATGGTAACGTAGATAAATACAAGAGCTGGAACGGATCAGGCTATAGTTTTCATAAGTAACTAAACAGAGCCCTCATGAGCTTTTCTGCATCGATTATTATACCCGTTTGTCGCATTGAGGAAGACTATTCTTGAAGATTTCAGATTTTCTGCACCCAACAAATAAATCCAACAAGGTAGGGTCACAGAATAACCAGTAAATCAATGCAAAGAAAATAAACATAACTCTGTATGTCAGTGACTACATCATACGCCTTCTGTTGTCTGCTAACAGAAACAGAAAAATATGTAAATGAGAACAGCTTAATTGCAAATTCAGCTGTATTAAAATGCAGAATGTGCAAGTCAGTCTGACAGTGTTACACAAGTGCAATGCTAAGTAGTCCTTTAATAGTATGTATATAGGGATAAAATACAATAAACAACACTGTGCTGATGCATAGTATAATGTGTATAATAGGCCACGTACCTTTTTGTTTAATGGTGAGTATAATTTATTTTGCTGCATATAATGTATTTAGCTTATTCACTATATTTGTTTTGTTGCATTAGTCCACTTTTTTAAACTTTACTTTTTCACACATGCATGTTGTGTAGATTTAGTTTTAATCAGATGCAAAAAGTAAACAAGAAATGTTTGCTTATTTATTAAAAATGTAGCTTTTCACAGCAGTGGCCACATCTCTGACTATGGTACTCCAACCTTGGCTCTAATTATCCTTGAGATGCGAACTGTTTGGAGCGCAGCTGTGGCCAACTGAAGTGATTGGACAGAGTCTATAAAGACACACACCTGAGACTGTGAGATCCCACAATTCACACTGCGTTTCTGAGCAAACCAAGTCATGAAATCCAAGAACTCTCTGTAGACGTCCGTGACGAAACTATGGCAAGATTTAGATGAGGGCAGGGGTATAAAACCATTTCTAAAGCTTTGAGTGTTCCCAGAAGCACAGTGGCTTCAGTAGCTGTGAAATGTACCACATCGAATATCTGTGGATGGCAGTTAAGACACTTTCTATCCAATCTGACAGAGCTTGAGTGGATCTGCCTGGAATAGAGGTGTACAGAGCTTATAGACTTACCCACAAAGACTGTAACTGCTGCAAAAAAAGGCTTCCACAAAGTAGTGTCAATGAGAAATTTCGATTTGATTTTAATACAGAAAACCTTTCACTTTGTCACATCCACTGACTGCATTCATTTATGATAAAATGTTCAACACAGGAAAAGAGAAGGAAGCTGAACACTCTTCACACAAACAATTACCTGTTATATTATACAGATAATAAGCTGGATACTGTACAATGCAGAAAAATGAACGGTAATCACCACAAACACTAAGGATTTATTGCCTATTAAACTGAAATGAGACAGATTATACCATGCAATCAGTACAATGCTGTTTATCTGTTTTTTCCTTATATACTGGTCTTTAAAAGAGTCCCTAGCCTTGCACTTGAATAACACTCTTGCATATTCTGTATAATACAGCCGAGTTCACAATAAAGCTGTGCTCATTTACATGTTTCTGTCCTGTTTCTGTTGTCAGACGATGGAACAAGTAGTGAAGTGGCCACTGAAATACAGACCACATGCTAATAAGTAGTCACCTCTAGGCCATTTCCAAGCTGCTGCTCTGCACTGCTAATAACCAGACTTTATAACCAAGACATCATCTGACAAGGTCTTCATAAGCATAAATTCAATAAAACGACTGTGTTGCGGTTTCTGATATATTTACATGTAAAATGGTAACTATAGAACGTTACAACCGAAAGACGGTTAGAATGATTGCTCGTACAGAAATTTACATGTGGCAGACGGCTGCTCTTATTTCTGCTCTCAGACAGACTCTGAAGCAGCTTGTTTGGAAGCTTGTTTGTAGCAGCATGTAGGCATGTATCCGTCTGTGCTATATTTTAATTAGAAATCTGAAATACACATTCTGGGGGCATGTTAGTCTTAGTTTAATTTTTGAGACAGGCTTCAAAGGTGGGAACCAACCATGTAACCGACTCTTTATACATTAAGCTTGACTTGTTGAAATTTTGATGAAATAAATCAAGAAACCCCCAGGTTAATATGTCATATAATGGACAGATTGAGGCATGCATTTTTTTAATTAGACCATCTTGTCTTTTTTGCATTACACTGATAACATACACGCCATCTGAGCACTGCAGAGCTGACTATGTTTACAACTAAATGTCTCTGATTGGTTGGAGAACTCTCCAATTGCATCCAGAGATATTTTTTTGTTGAATTGTGTCCCATAATGAAAACCAAATGTCGCTTTACCAGACTCATTTTCTGATAAGGAGTCTGCCTACTCCTGTCCATTATTCTTTTGCTACGGTCTACTAAAATTCCTCTCCTGGTAATGATGATCTTAACCACAAATCAATGTTGTAAATCAACGCTCTGTGGACATTTTTTTCATATCAACATCCTTCTGTCACTGCTTCTCCCCTGGCACCGCCAGTCCTTCATATTCCCCTCAGCACACAACACAGTTAGCCATCTCTATGGTAACTGGATGAATTATGAAACTACTTTTGGTTTTAACATGTGCATATAGTACTGTCATTACTCCTTCAGTGCGAAGCTGTCTAGAAGGGAGTTCTGAATAACGCTGCAGTATTCATGTGCTGTCACTTAAGCTTAAATCAAATGCTGGCTTGAATGTAGCAAAGGTATGCCTGCATGTGATCGCTGTAATTACAGTCCACTCATCCTTTACAGGAAGTTGTTCATCCTTTGCGAACTGCATGGCCTCAGTAATAATGTCAGTCGCCTAGCAGCAGTCTTAGTTGTCGAGATCATCATTTAGTTTTTTTCACAGCAGTCAGTCATATTTCCTGGATGTATCGCATTGCTCCCATTCAGCCAATTACATTTATCTCTTGTCCTGTTTTTCATCTATGTCTTAATGAGGCGTAATGGATGTGGGAGCAAGCTGTGTGTGGTGGAGTGATGGATGGCAGGTGATGACGGTCCGCTCAGCAGCTTTGTGCCTCTGACACTGTCTCTTAATGGAGCAGCTCCTCTGTTATTACATAGTATTGATCTCGCTGGAAGACGAAGGACATAAAGAGGCTCAGTCCAGGACATATTCATGCATGTTACACAGCCTGAAAGCACCTGTGTTATCATCAGCAGTTAACATGTGGATCATAGGATATATTTATTTTTATTAAGTAGCAATCTTTGCACTGAAAAGCATTTGAAGGCAGAAAATGTGAAGATAAGATATCACGATAAGTGAACAGAATGAGTCTTGGGTTCATGAATTATGTCAGGTATTTCTCCAGTATTCACAGTATGTTCTTTGTTCCCTTTAATTGCTGATTTTAAATTGAGGACAGCCAGGTCACACTGATTTATGGTGGATGTCAAGGCCTGTGTGGCACAGGCTTCTGCTTGCTTTCTGAGAACAATTTCCCACCTAATCATTGTGTGTCATTACCGCTGCAGGGCTGCAGATAGGGAGAGTAATGGTGCTTGACCCAGATCAAGTGCTGGGGTCATCCGTGTTAATAAGAGACCATCAGAAAGCAAAATAAATCACCCCGGATTCACGTGGTCTGAAAGGGGTTGTCAAATAAAAGTGCTGCTCCGTGTTTATGTTATAAATTGTTTAAATTCAGTAACTTAAGTTCTTTTGGGGGGAGGGTTGTGTAAATCAATGCTTAAGACACCACTGAATGACCCAGGTACGCTCCAAGCAAGAAACCTGGGCCCACCTGTGGTACACATATGGCGAGCGTCTCATCAAGCGTCTTGTTAGATAATATTTTTGAAGCTGCTGTAATTATTAAATATTTAGTAGACCAAATGACATCTGATGGGAGTTTGCTTATAGTGATGGCCCCACAGATTATTATCACATTATTATGCAGTTACCCTTCAGCTCTATGCAACCTGGTGTTTCTTGTCACATCATGCAGATGTCTTCTACACCGGTTTCGCACCAAACAGCAAAGTTTGCAATTAGCAGCTGACAAGCATTTAGCAGCTAACATGGTGTTTGCCTCCAAAATGGACGTAGAAAAGGGCAGAGCCAACAAAGACTCAGTATTGGAGACTGGTCGTGTGTTTAAAACTCATTAACTTTAAAGGCGATGATATGCCAATACTGCATTAATAGCTTTTTGTGTTGCCACTGGAAATAGGTAAAATGAAATATAGCAGCAAAATACTGCTTTGGAAGGGTGGTATTTATTTTATGGACCTCATACAATGCTAAAACAAATATTCCTCAGGCTATCTGTAATTCCTGATGCACAGGAGTATGTAATGCTAGTTTATTTTGTTGTTTGTTTGTTTGTTTGCAGTAGAGCCTCTCTGCTTCAGACCACAGCAGACTAAAAGACATACTCTGCCATTCTAAAATTCTTTAAAATATTCTGCCCGTCACTCATGGTGCTTTCAGGAAGGAGGCATTTGTCATTGTTGCGGCTGGCCGACATCATGGATGTTGTGTATTTTGAACTGACAGCGCCAGCGTTCACCTCTGCCCCTGCAGGTCCCTGCTGCCTTCAGTCATACCAGCATGATCACATCAGACTACCTAGCATGACCTCACACCTAAATAGAGCCAGTTGTAGCTTAAAATAGAGGTCAGAAACATGACTCCACAACAATAAAGGTACCCTCACCTTGTAGTGGTTTGTTGATGTAGTATACTCTACTAAATATACCAGTGGTACATCACTTCAGACACAGAGGTTTGTTTTTAAAGTTCTCCACTCAGCTGGACATCCACACAGAGCTGTGTCACAGTATTGTCCAAATACTTTAGGGAGCTGAGAAAATACGTTTTCAGGGCCTTTAAGCCCTCCTTCTATTATTAGGCTGCCTCATGAACTACTTTGGCAAACCCATACAAAATATGTTTACTAGGGGTTCGTAATCACTGCAGAGAAAATGAGGTAGACTAACTACATGGCATGCACGCACACACATGCAGTTGTCAGACTAAAATATTCAAGACTGATGGGGCTCATTTGATTTGGTGATGTTGGCAGCTGAGATAAGCCTTCAGATTCCTAATGGAAACCGATCCAAATGGAAACACTCAAGGGTGTTTCTTTTAAACACTGCCCTGGAAATGACAACACATCACGATGACATGCCACCATAACATTTCAAAAAACACACACATGAACTGCTGCCTGGAACACGTGGCAGCAGCCACAGTGCAGCACCCCTCTATAGGATGGCCACTTGACAGACACAGTGGGACTGTTTCCACGCTCACTTGCATACAATATGTAGGCCACATTTTTTTGTAGGCCTCCTCCTTATACTTGCATAATGTTCTGCAGTAAAGGGGATAGTAAGTAGTCTGTTGCGGCACTGGCACATTTACCAGCAGGTAGTGCATGGAAGCAGTCATGATGCACCAGTTCCTTGAGAAAGAGGAGCTCACTCTCAGACGATAAGAAAAACACCCTGGAGGATCCGTCAGGAATAACGCCTCATCTACGGAGTGAAAAAAAGCTGCAAAATGCTTCTGACTTACAGCAGCAACTCATTAACACACCATTGTTCCACAGCTTTAACTGTTGCACAGCAGCATCAGTGACTTAAGCCAGCATTCATTCTCCTTTTATTACCTCATTGACAATGGAGATGAGGATTTTTAGAATGTACAGCCACTACTCTCTGCTGTAAGAAATTTATTAGGATTGAATGTACTTGAATAATCATTCATTTGTATTTCGGTTATGTGACTTATTATTTTTTAACACTTTCAGTTGTTTATGGAGGCAGAATTGTCTATGGGGAAAAAAATAGAGTAATCTAAATAGCACCATCTAGTGGTAGTACATCGATACTGCAGTTTGTTCAAAAACGCTCGTCTTGCAGTTAGTGCCTCTTGCAAAATACAATATGTGTACTGACTAATCTGTTTAGGCGATTATAACTGGACACGGCCTCTGGTATTACACTGCCTGTTTCCAAAACTTCCTTAATGTTCTTCTCCAGTGATCGACATCAAGTTGGACAAACCGCAGGAGCCCCAGACTACTGAAGGCGGCTGTTCCTGTTAATACCCCGCACTCGTCCTGGAGAACAAAACAAAACATCATTTACACCACACGCTTGTTATGTTGCTTCCCATTGGTTAACCTGCAGTTGACTTTGCACGTTGAGAATCTGGCCTCCTCACCTGACTATCCATCGTTGGTTGGAACTAGCAATATGTGGATTTGGTTCTAAAGTAGTGTGGCCCACATTGTTAACGAAACTGCCAAAAATAAAAGTCTAAATCTTGCTAAAAAGACAAATATGAGAAAAATAAATCCCCAAGTTGAATATGTGTACATTCTTTTAGGAAGAGCCCCCCCCCTTTTGTTTTGTAATTTTGTATATTCAGGGAATTTTCTCTGGAAAGGTTGATTAGATTGAACAAACAGGCAAGCTCTGTATTTGAGAGCAGATGATTTTTTAAATGCATTCTTGTGGATGCCACTGTTGTTATGGGAAAATACAGAAATCATGGCCCAATTCTTGCCCATCACTTAACCACAACAAGCTCTCACATAGCCTTTTCAACTTTACCCATGTATTAACCATCTCTAGGCCGTCTAACCAATCACAACCAATCACAGCCCATAACTCAGCTGGGATCAATAGTTTGATGTTCCAGATGTTACAGGACAAACTGAACAGAAACAGTCTTGAGTATCTAATGCATGCCTCGTTTTTGAGCATAGGTACTGTCTTACCCGTGTACACAAGTTTGACTATGTAAATGGTAACATTACACCAATGACTCGATGCACTCTGATGGCGACTAGTCCAAGTCTTTTTGTTCATGAACCTGATTTGTATACTTCTTTTCGTCGTGCGTGTGTGTAAATGTGTGCTTTCTGTATAGGCAGCGTTAGAGTGAAGTTACATAGAGGGCCACTGCCAAAACATTCTCGCCACATTACGGCACCTTTTAGGTCAGCGCTCGTTCGCAGTGTGTCATGGACCCCCCTCCCCCCAGCCCCACCCACACACTCGCATCAACGTGACAGCCGCTGTTGCATTGCGTGACATCTCTGTATTTGTGATTATGATAGTCTGCACATTACAGTGTACTGTAAGTGGAGAATCAAAGCGCTCGTCCTTGTGTCTCAGAGGACAGTGAACACAAAGCTCTGTGTGGTGATTTGTAGACCGTAACGCAGGTTCTGTGATCCAAGCAGACCTTTAACATTGTAAATCTAATTTGCACATGTAGACCTTTCAGGTGAATATGAAGTTACTGAGAAGCTTCATTGTAAATGTACAGTCACTGAAATTGATGACATGTCTGATTGTCATAGAAACTGTCGCATAACGTATTCCCACTGAGATGAGGTTTTCTTTGCTGCTTGTGTTTATACTAACTACTGACGTTGGCGTTATGCAATGTTGCAATGGTGTTTCAAACCTTTTTTTTCTATTATTTTTTTTATTTTTTTTATGTTTTTGTTTCAGAGCCAGGTATCATAACGTACTTACTGGTGGTGAACTCAGCCAGTGTTTAAGAACACTACTTTGATTTGACTTGTCTATGAAGTGAAATCATTTCTGCACTTTTTAAGAACATGTTTTAGATTTAGAGTGACAACGTGAGTCTTAGAAACATGGTTAAATCATAATCTTTATCTCCACGTCATTTGGAGTACTGTGTCTTAGAGTAGAGAGTCCAACATTTAGGAATAGTTCACCCATGTTGTCCAAACAGGGGAGCACTCTTGTGAAAACTAGTGAACGTTTCTAACCCACATAATGAGCCAAATATGAATAACAATAATAACAAGAATAATAATCATAATAAGAGACCGGGTTGGATCAAATATCACAGGAGATCTTGACTGGAACACACTTTTTTGGCGGGGTTTGAGAATGACAGACATAGTTGCATTTCAAGTTTGAATCTCTAGAATAAAAAAGAAAGTAGTTGTAATGTATGAGCCCTCTGTATTGCTGCCTATTTATCTCACAACAGGAATGTTCTGCTCTCATTACTGAGCACACGGCCTTGTAAGGAGAGCGCCTTCTGAAAAAAATGACTCATGTGTTTTTTAAACAAGGACAAAATGATTGAGTAGCTAGAGACACTCCTTTGTATTTATTCCCTATTAAATTTGAAAGTAGAGCCCCACCTATGTTTTCCTGAAGGCCCATTTTAACATTAACATTCCCTGGAAATGGACCAAGTGATGCAGCAAAAGTCTTCGTCGGAGGAGAAAGGGGGTGGGGTATGCATTTACAGATTGTTGAGGGGCTACTGTCATTCCCTGAGGGTGTGTATGTTCTGTCATAGCTCTGTGCAGCAGACCTTATCAGTCCAGAGCTGGCTCTCCATTCACACTGTACAGAGATCTAGCATGTCTCTCCAACCGATTAATAAAGATGTCTTATTACCAAAGTCACGCATGCTGCTTTTGTTCATTTTAAAAACACACAGTGTGTCTGTGAATCACACATGCACCTGTCCCTTTACTGCCCACTGGTCACTTTGGCTAGTTTTGTTTTCTAATGTTTTGATTGATGAGTGTCAGGTGGCACAAGCATTAGCCTGTGCTCATCTCACAATGAAGCCCTGAAAAGGTTCAACATTAGTTATATTACTGCTGTGTCATGTCTTGAAACTTGATTATGTAGGTCACCAATAATGACACCATGGTTGTGCCAAACAAGTACTCACTTTTGACATGTCGTGGCATGCGTGGTTTCTGCTTTGACTCATCGTCATAAAGCTCCGGTTTCTACTGATAACTGGATAGTCCAGACAACTGTTCAGCTTCTCTGTTGGTCAAGCCTGGATTAACCCGAAAAGCAGGGTAGAGGAGGGCTGCTGATTCAGAACCTCCACCCTGAGTTATTTTCCTTAAATGACATATTAAAATTATGTGAAAGCTTTTATTTTAGAGAATCATAATGTATAATGCATGTTTAACCATATTTGGATTCACAACAGAAGCTGCACATAGTGAATCTGACCAGGTACATATTTAAGTTGTAAAAATCTAAATAATAATTTAATATATGATTTATTAAGAAAATAAGACGTGTGTTACTGTCTTTGCACTACCAAGTAAGCCCGTTTAGCACCAAGACTGCATCTGGTATATTTTTTCCACAGCATGACCAGATTCAGCTGCTGTATTATTTGTGAGATTTTGCTCACATGACATAGCAGCAGATTAGATTTTATAAATACAAGAAAGAATCTGGATTTTTTCCTGCTTTCTTCGACCTTAAAAAAAAAGAAGAAAAAAAAAGACGTTTTTGTGTTATTAAATGTTTTCACATATCTAAAGGCCTTTAAATAATGTCCTCCGCTACAACAAGTCCTCTCCCACATTCACTGTACAGTTCACATTCATGCAGAGTATTTGTATGGAGTACACATACTCAGACAGGAATGTACTATTGTTTGGTGTAAGGACAATTACTGATGAAACTGCGTTGCACCATGTTTTTGCGGCACAGATTCCTCACCAGATTCCTGCCATCAAATATTTTTTGTGGCTTCTGGTCTTATAGCTGCCTCATTAATCCGTCTGACCAAACTAACCTGCAGTACTTTTCCTCAAGTAGTGCTGCTACAATTGTCAATTTGAGAGACTATTTGAATTTCACCACATTTCAGAGGGAAGGGTTGAACCTTTAGTTCCACTGCATTTATTATCTGACAGCTTTAGTGACTCTGGAGATTAATATTTTATATATATGGCTGTTAAAGGGCTGAGGTATTTATAATACATACGCACTTTTATTCTGAGAAGCCTTTGAAAGCAGGTTAGGGTTAGGTGACTTTTATTTGTAGTGTTTTTGATTTATTGTTCTACTGCTTGCATAAGTGAACGAGCCACACGCACTGGGAGTTGTTTCCTGCTCCGTTGCATCTTAATCCCAGTGATCAACAGTGCCAGGGCCGCTCTGGGAGCCAGTGAATACATTGCGAAACTGAAACTGGTCCTTTGCCGCTTTCACAACCCTGTTTTTGTTTGTAGCAGCCAGCCTTGCTGATGCCAGTTCATTAGGAACTTGGATGCAGCTCCCAGTTTGGCATTTCAGAATAACTATGATAACTGTGCTAACTGTGGGAACATGATATCTAAAGACTAAAATCACACACTAAAATATGACGTGTGTGTGTGTGTTTCCCAGGCTGACAGTTGAGGCAGTCGGTTACTCACAAAACCAGCGTGTCAACTCGTCTCCTAAGACATTGACCTTAATATGACTGAGACGCCAAACACTTTCAGCCTTGGATTGAGATTAAATTCCCTCTTTCCGTCTCAGCATATTTTTTTACAATAGTATATTTTTGGCAAATAAGGCAACAGAGAAAGAACACTTCTATTTCCATTGTGATGGTCCAGTTTTCTGACACTTTCAAACATGGAAAACTTGCCAGATGCTTGATGAATGGGGTTTATAATCTACTTTCATGGTTGAACGAGTCCTTTGTGTCCTCTCTGTGTTGTATGTCCTCCACACAAAAGTAATATTCACATTATCCTCTTCAGAAATCTCCCCCTGGCTCCTCACTTTTTTTTAGTCACTTAAATACTTAATGCACCATAAATGATGCACACACAGCAAAGTAGGAGAGTGTCGTGTCTTTGCTTTGAGCTCATGATTCTTTCAGGTAACAGTCGTCCCCTGAAGTAAAGTAAATAAAAAAAGAACATGGAAACGAAGAATTGCTTTAAAAAATAGTTTTATTAAATACTTTGTCGGCTATCTATCATACATAAAGAATACAATAAGTTATGTTGAGTGTCCAGCAGTTTGAACGGAGAGGAGACCATCTGTTGTGAGGGGCTCTTGGGGTGTTTGCCCCACTGGGACAGCTGAACTAAATCCCAGCACCAGCTGGGAGAATTAAGCCCAGAATAAATAATAGGGAAACAGGGCACCTTTGCCTGAGGACAAAGCAATGTCTTGACAGGAACACAAATGGATTCTTGGTCCTCAACGGCCTCAGCTCGACTGACAAAGCTGAGTCGGGTCTTCTAATGGCGTCGACCAACAGCAGATGACATCTTGAGAGCAGTGGCTTGTCACATCATTCCTCTGTCGTTTCAAAAAGTCTCTTCGACTGAAAGCCTGCGCCACGATTTAATTTCCCTTTAAAATAAGACAAACAGAAAAAAAAACATTAATCCACTATTTTCATTCCTGTCATTGTTTCATTTTATCACCAAATCTGAGCTTACACGTTGCTGCCTGGGACGATCCTCTCTTGCTGTTGCTTGGTCAGACTGAACTTTCTGAAGAACGTTGGCAGTTTGAGCTTCGTTCTGCCGGACCCCGAGGAAATGCTGAAAAGCAAGAAGATCCTGCGTCAGACAGTGTTTCACCCCTGCAACAAAATGTGGCGCTGTAGAACTGAGGTGCTAATGAGAAGCTTTGTGGACAAACGGTCTGCTTAACACTGACCTGTAAATGCCTCGGTATGGCTGGAATTTCAAATTCAACACTGGCTCTAAAGAGTTTCTAATCTGTTCTGTCTACATTTTCCACTTTATAGCAGTATGTTGCATTATCTCAGTGTTTTGGAAAAACTCCCCTATTTATGCTTGTTTATGTCACCTACTCAGGCAGAATGAGTAATGACAACAGTGTTAGATACTCAGAATGCCTGTAGACAAAACGGAAACTAGTTTTTCCTTGTATGCATGTGCACGTGTGTGTATTTATTGTGGTGACCTCACCATCCAGCCTGTAATGAGGGCTCCTGTTTAGCCTCTGTCCTCTCCTCCTCGGCTTTTTGTTTCCATCCATCCCCCTCCTCCTCCTCCGCTGCATCTTCATCCACGTCCTCTGGTATCTGCTCCCACAGCTTGCTGTCGACCCACAGAGCTTCTTGCAAGCTGAGGCCTCGCCCTATGCAGGTCACCCGTCGACACAACGGGCAGGCCATGGTGAGCAGCCCAGCCCCGACCTGCGAGATGGTCTCCAGGCACTGGTCGCAGAAGGTGTGCCTACAGTGGAGCACCCGGGGGATCCTGTCTGTCCGGGAGTAGGGCTGCAGGCAGACGCTGCACTCGCCGTCCTCACACAGAACCATGGTTAAGCTGGACTGGTGGACCACAGAATGTGACGGGTTTCTTCACAAAAATCACTCCGTCTGGATGATCTGGAACGTCTGGTCTGGAAATCCCAGAGAAAAGTTTACCTGGAGTCTTCAGCTGTTTAGAAACAGGCAATGATGTCCAGAGCTTGATAAAGCTGATGGCAGCTGTAGTTCCCAAATCTCCAGGTTGTGTCTTCCTATAAAATTAAAAGTTTTAAATATAAGTTAAAATTAGTAAAATTATTACCTTTTATAGTTCTGTTGAATCAAACTGACACAGTATTAATTTTGTAGTTTCTAGATTTAGGTTTAGCATATAGCAACAGTGATGAGTATAATTTAAATTACACTTCCAAATGTAAAATATAAACAAACAAAATAACTGTAGATTAACTGTGAACAGCATGTTAAAAAAAGGTTTTAAATAATCAATCAGTGTACTTACAGCAACTCTTTGCATTAAAAACGGAGAATATTGCCAGAACAGACCGGGTGCTCTTCAGATGGGTGGTAAAGTGTCTCTGTGTGCTGCTCAGCCTCACTGCAGTCAATAGTGTCAGAGAGCCTGCTCGTCTGCCGCCTGTTAGGACTGTCTGTCGAGTTTGTGGGGGTGGAATAGAAACGTCTCTCTCTCTCTCTCTCTCTCTCTCTCTCTCTCTCTCTCTCTCTCTCTCTCTCTCTCTCTCTCTCTTCCTTCTCACGGCACAAACCCTCCCCACACAACAGCTGGGGAAGCAGAGCAGTGGAGACGTTCTTTGTTCAATGTTTGGCGGAAGGCAGGTGGAGAAACCGAGAAACGGGTGTGGGAGGTTGAGGAGAAATAGGGGTTGGGAGGGAGGGAATGAGCAAATAGTGATAACGAACATAGCCAGCTGCAGACCTTTTCAGAGTGCTGAAGGACACCGGGACACATGAAAAAAGATAAAATAATTTCAAAAAGTGGGCTCGTCCGGGATTTGAACCCGGGACCTCTCGCACCCAAAGCGAGAATCATACCCCTAGACCAACGAGCCACATGCGATAATGCGTTGTGTTGTGGTTTTAAAGCAGACACGGCGTAGAATATGTTTCTTAGTCTTCAGGCATATAAACATACACATAATCACAGACATACACATAATCCCCTTCAGGTGAAGCATTTATCGAATCGCGCATCTGTTCAAAGGTGCTACCAGTACTTGCTAGCTAGCTAATGTCTGGGCTGATCTAGAAGGAAGCTAAAACAACAAGATAAAGTCTACTGACACACACAGATGGGCGAAAACAAACGTCCTTGTGTTTACCGCTGAAAGTGATTTGAACCTTAACGGTTTATGAACCAGTAGAAAAATATGGGCTCGTCCGGGATTTGAACCCGGGACCTCTCGCACCCGAAGCGAGAATCATACCCCTAGACCAACGAGCCACGTGCTCAAACGGGCCGTCACAACTCAATTTAATCAAAGCGGTTGAGACATGCTAACATGTTTCTTGATTATTAATGTGAAAGAGTTCTGAACCGACTACAGTATGTTCCTGCATGTAAGGGCGATAGTTATAGATCATTACGCTAAAAATTGCAATGTTTGTCCCGGTTTGCCACAAGGCTACCTACTAAGTACAGACGGAGAAAACAAACTTAAAGCCGTGTGCGAAATAAAATATGTAGATGCCACTATTTCGGCATTCGTCTTGAAACGTAACGCTATAGGTAACTAGTTATATTAGATTATTTGTAATTTTTGACAGAATTACCTGAATGCTAAGCTCCAGAACTGTGTAGTGGCCTTTGTATAGTAACGTAAGGCGTGCTGAGGTCACAGTTTAGGGGTGGAGTTACCGCCTTACATCAGGAAATTTCTACCGAAGTTGTGTAGGCTGTTATTCAGCTAAAGATGTAAACAAATATAGTTGGGCTCACTGGCACTAGCTAACGCTGGCTGTTGACGTGCGCTAACTTAAATCCTCTATGAATGAGGTCTAAGTGTTAGTTGTAGTCCAAACTAAGTTTTTGTCATTGTTTAATTGTAGCTTGCGCAACGTAGCAGGCTGGTTTCATCTAAGTTTAATTATGTTAGCTAGTAACGTCCATGCCGTCAGGTTGCTAGGTAAGTCAATTTAGCGCGTAAGGTGAAGCGGCTTTAATGTGTTCTCGGAGCCGTTGTGCCATAAGTTATTAAGAAGACGTTGCTGACACGGACAGCTAACTTTGAGCAACATGGAGGCTTCTTTGGGGTCAATGCTGAGCCCTGATCTAAGGTAATGTGGACTGTAAGTAAAGCCGGTGACGGGCTGAATAACTTGATGTTACTTCTAATCACAGCCTCTTGGTTAACGTCATCATTTTCCTTTCGTGTCCACTAGCGCTGTCCTGTCATCCTGTGAGCCAGAGCTTCAGGAGCTGATGAGGCAGATTGACATTATGATCAATCACCAGAGGAAGGAGTGGGAGGCTGAGGTCCGGGCCTTGGAGCTCAGGCTGAAAACTGGAGAAGAGGATCTTTTAACCTCAAGGAACATCATTGAGCGGAGGGACCTGGAGGTGAAGTAGAGGACCCAAACTAAAAGTCCTACTGTATTGTTTCTTGATGCAGCCATACCAGCAAGGTGTCTCTGTTACAGTTAATATAAGGATTTGTTTTATTAGCTCTTATTATGAACAGCTATCTGTAGCATTTTAAGAAGCAGAAACGTCCATTTTACTAAAAGGTGATGTTCAACTCACATTTTTGCAATTTCATCATCACTCCTGACACTCCTGAAGATCGGATTGCTCCACAACCAGCTAGAAGAGGTTCAGACTGGTCGAAAGGAGTTAATTGCAAAGTACGAGCAACAGCTACAGAAGGTCAGAGAAGAGGTGAGACAACTGGTTGTTCACATATTTGCAGACTCGATCTCTCAGATACATTAGATACATTATTTACTGTAAAAAGCTGTGATGGAAAAACATTTTGAACATTTCTGGCAGCTGGATAAATTAAAGAGAAGTTACCACAAGATTCAGCGCAAACAGCTCAAGGAGACTAGTGGAGCGAAAGAGACAGACCTTTCAAAGGTAACATGAGGTCCACGTCGCTTTGCTTTATATCCAGACATTACCTCTGTCTTATACAAATTGCCCATTCCTACCACCTGCTCATATGGTGAATATTTATCCTTACATCTTCCTGCACGAATATGATCAGCGCTCTGTGGAATGGGAACAACAGTGTGCCCAGCACCAAAAAAAACTTACAGTACTGGAGTCCCAGAACAAGAGTCTGACAGAGGAGCTCTCACGCATGAAAGTAAAAACAAATTTTTAACTTTAACCTCATAATGTCAAGTCAGACTTAAGTGCTGAAGCAAAGAGAAGCTATAGGTCATTTTTTACATGTGTAATCTGTCCCTTGATTTCCAGTTGCAGTTTGAATCAAGGCAGGAGGAAAGGGAGCACAGGGAGTGCTGTTTAGAGGTGCAGCGTTTGCGTACTCAGCTTGAGAAGGCTCAGGGCAGCCTGCACTCACAGGAGCTGGAACTGGAGCGCCTGCGAGCGCTTCAGATGTGGCAAGGAGAGTACCAGACAGAGCAGCAGGTTAGCAGCTTTTGTTTTCATCCTTCCAGTGTATATCATTGATATTACTACCCCAGGTTTGTCCTGCTTACTGCTTTGGGGAGGAGGGGCACATCCCAAGGTTGAGAATCTCTCCCACTTAACTTTCTGACTGTAAAGCAGTCGAACCTTCACCAGTAATATTTTACATAGTTGTTTACTGATACATACATATTGACTATATTGGTCTTGGGGGCCATTCTTCTGTAAAAGGAGTACTTTCAGCTTATTATGCAGAGAATACTAAAGAACTTTATTTGTAATTTTGTAATATTTACATTAGCCTTGTGGCACTTAAGTAAAATATGTGAGTACTTGTTTTGTTACTGTCATTCAACAAATATAAATAATTTCAACAAAATGTAGCCAATCTGGATCATCTGGACTACTCAGCAACAGCAAGGAGAAAGTCTTTGTCAGTAGGTTCAAATATGATTTATTCACTGATCCACAGCTGCTCTCGGAGGAGCGAGAGGAGCTCCACGCCACATTAAACTCCCAGGATGCATTTGTACGAAGAACCAGTCTTGAGCACCAAAGGTTTCGTAAAGAAGCTGCCAGACTCAACCAAATACTGCAAGCTAAAGATCAAGTAATTCGGTGGGTGCATCTTTTCTATGTGTCATTTTATGCAAAGTATACACAAGGGGGCACTGTGTACCAACGCTGTACTGTTAAGTTTGTAGGGGTCCAAAGAAAGCTTGTAAACTAATGTAATCCTGTGAGTGTTTATTGGATATTCTTGTGCATGCAGCTCTCTGGAGGACTGCCTGGCATCTCAGGGCTGTGTGGGTGTGGAAACCCTCAGAAAAGATCTGGAGAAGACTGCAGCCAAGCTTCAGTGTGCCCAAGCATGTGAGGTCCAGCTCAAGGCTGAGCTGGCCTGTCTCAAAGAGAGGTGAATGCTGGCTAGTTTAAAAATAGATTAACAGGATTCATGCAGTCTGTTTTTAGGATTCAAAATCACTTGTTTTTTAAGACCCTGAAATGTCTTTGTTGTTGACAATACTGATCCCTAGAGATAGTTCCAGGTATATGTCCAGAAATAGCTGAAGGCAGTGTCCAACAAAAACATCTTCAGGAGGTTTCCACTGTTGACATAAAATCTTCCTCGCAGCCATCATCTCAGCCTACATGGTTTTGTTGTTTTTTCCCTGTAAATGAGAGATGAAGGTCATCATCCCTCAGAAGAAAGCCAAGCCTGGTTTTCCACAGGCGTTCCACTAATTTTGAAACAAAACAGAAACACTTCATGGGGGTAAACAGTAAACAGTGCAGTATGGATCTGGTGGCATTCTCATCCTATATTTATTTTTAGTAAGTTGTGGTGTTGAAATATATAAATGGCAATTCAGTTTTGTGGACATAACACAGTTTGTCTCAGAGATTCTTGTACAGATATTAGAAAAGGGTAGCTCTCTAAATGTTGGTTTTACAGGCTGAGCTCACCCTGAGGTAAAGTAAAAGAAGAGAGCTGTGTATATACGCAACAATGAGACACAGAGTCTTCAAAACAGAGCACTGAATTGATTCCTTTTGTATCTTTTATTTGGTGTTTTAAATTTTCTAAATCATTGGTTTCCATATATGGGCTCAGACTAGAGAAGGTGAGCAGACAGAGAGGTGACCAATCAAAGACGGAGCAAGAACTGATGAAACTTAAAGTGGAATGTGACTCTTCTGTTGCTGAAATGAGAAAGGTCAGAGAACTCCCCTAAATCACGGACATTTTATAATTTCTTTGCCCTTTGACGTCAGCTCTGTGTCACGTTGCCACTTTGTCTCCAGCTCAGAGAGGAGCTTCAAAGGGCCAAGCAGACGCACAGTGGTGAAGTTGAGGGAATGAGGCAGGAGGTGTCAAAGCTGACCAGCGAGCTGCACCAGCGTGACCTCACCATCGCCTCCCTGAGTGGCTCCTCGTCCAGCATCAAGCAGCCGCAGCAGCAGCTTCGTGACAACATGGAGCGATCAGAACAGAGGGCAGCAGAGCTTGAAGTGAGTTAATACTGCTCTGAAGTGATTTAATGTAATAAAAACAAACAAACAAAAATGTTGTTCAAGTCTAATGAGATTGTAGCTACTAAGTCGTGACAGATTCTTAACTCAGGGTGCAGTTTGGAGGTAAACTGTGCTAATGCTAATTCTGTTTATATAATTAGATCCCTCAGTTTCTTCTTATGATGGAAGATGTGCTTTGAACTATTCTCCAGTATGTTTATCAACAAACTGTTGGATTAATGCCAAATTTCCAATGTTTTCCTGTCACAAATTCCTGGAAGAAAGTTAGTGTCTGTTTTTACTGCCCACTCTCTTCTTCCAGTTTGCTCAGAAGTTTCCACAGCAGGGCTAAAGAGATAGGGCAGTTAATCTAATTCATTCACTGATGAAGCGTGACAGTCTCAACTTCTGTCTCAGTGTCATCCTCTGAAAACATTGGGCACTTCTTGCGCTGCTCCATCCTGCATCAAATCCTACAGGCTACAAGTGAAGCAACATGTTTGCTGTCATGTCAGTTATGTGCACTTTGAAAGTCGCTGAACATTCAGAAACCACTTTTGTTCTCCTTACTTCCAAGTACTCAATTCAGATCCTGATTCATCCAATGGGGAACTGTGGTGGGGAGTTTTGCCAGTTTTAACCTGTTTTACGCCTGCTTTAATACATTAGTTTTTGGCCTTTATTCATGACAACCTGTAACATGCCAAAGCTTCCAGTCTCTTCGGGGGTTCAGTAAAACAAGTCACATTTGTCTTATTTTATGACTCTGTCAGATGAGTCAGGCACAGCTGGAGACTCTACAAACTGAGAACCAGCATCTGATAGGTCTGCTGCAGAGACTGCACTCTCAGTCACCCACGGTTCGTCTGCTGTGGCATATTTATATAGTCATCACACAGCTTTACAGCTGGCAGCAGCCAGGAATTGTTATCACTTCAGTGTTGTTTATGAATGTGACTCATCTCGCTTTGGTTCTTCCTTCCTAAAATCTCTTCTCTCCACAGAGTGGTGGCTCTGAGCGACCTTCACTGAGGGAGAACTCCTCTCTGAGCAGACTGGAACAGGAGAATTGTCAGTTAAAACAGGCACTTTCAAAGATGCAGCCACAGCTTGAGGTGTCCACTGAGACCTGTCAGGACAAATATGAAAGAGCTCTGCTCAGCCGCGCCATAACAGACCAACCAGCTCATGACAGGTACATAGAATGGACACAGAGATACACGTGCACAAAACTTTCAAGACTTAACTATTCTGGCACTCTTGTTGTTGCAGGGCACAGGAGGACACGGGGGGCACAAAAGCTAAGTCTCAGGAGAACACCGCTCACTATGAAGGGGAGATCCAGAGGCTATTTAAAGAGCTCCATACCCTGTCTCCCACTGAGAAGTCCCGCAGCCAGACCCACCACAGCAAGCCTTGTTCATCCTCATCCTCCAGCAGCAGCAACAGCAACACAAGACTGTCCAGGAGAAACTTGGTACCAGACTTGAGCTCCAATCACTCTGCTTCTGAGGGACAGAGCTCAAGCTCAGAAGACTCTCTGACAAGAGACAAAAACATTCCTTCTCCTTTTTCAGAGGTGAGAATGATCATCAATTATGATTTCTTTCTTTCTTTCTTTTTGTCACGACACCAACACTTGTCGTGTGGTGCTTATTCTCTTTCAGGAGTTTTTGTCAGTGTCACCTGCCAACAGCATGGTCACTCGTTTCCTGGAGGAAGAGAACTTTTGGTCCAAGGAGATGATGCAGAAACTGGACAGCCACATCCACAGCATGAAGGAGGACAACGTCAGAACAGTGCTCAAGTATCTCCCTGGTGGACCGGGACTCAAGCCTGCACATGCCTCTGTGCAGAACTCTCAGTGATTGAGTCACAGCAGCGACAGTGATTGTGTTGTTGTGCTTAATTATGTTGTCCAGACTGACAGCAGATGGGAAGGTTTGTTCCACACTCGACTGAACATCTGTTTCTATTTTTTACACATTTTGCATATTAAAGATCATTATGGCAGCTCAGAGCTTTGAGTTCATCCAAGAGCTCTCAGAATTACATTTTATACCGTTACATTTTCACTGCAGAATTTTTGTTTTGTTTTTATCTTTGTACCAGCAGAAGCTGAAATGATGTGTTTCAGCTTTTGTGTGTCTTAGTAGACGTCACATCAAGGCAATCTGGAAGAACAGGTGCTGACAAAGGCCCTTTAAATAAATACTTTTCCGCTAACTGACATCCAGTGTTAGAAGCTGAACTGCAGAGGTTACAGCTGACTGCTGACAAGCGCTCTGTACATGTTCTGTGCCTCCATGAGAGATAGTAAACGTCTCACTAGACTGTTACCTAAAACACACTGCAGGCAAATTGGCCCCTGTGCCGCTCTTAAAGGGCTCATTAGCCAACCGAAAGCTACAACTGTAAAATTATGCTTTACAGTCCACTCATTTTTGGCTTTAGTGCTGCGACTAATTATTATTTTATTGAGATGAGGAGATGCAGCAAATCATCTAAATTTGCTGCTATTGATTAATCTTAAAGCTTCCTAATGATCTGCTGATGCTCCAGTCAGTTATTGCAATAATCATGCCTTAATTCACATGCACGCACTGATTGAAGGAAAGAGGCCTCGAGTATCAAGCTCCTCCTTCTACTTCTCTTGTTTTTATTATTTGCGGCACTATTCCTGTGACCAGCCCAATGCTGCTCTTGTGTCTCCCTGGAGGGATTGCCTGAAAATCTGTCTTCCAGTGCGGTTGCTTGGAATGACCATTAACACATTTGATTTCCAACACGGTCTTTAGAAGTGGCTGTGAGACACCATACCCCGTTCTCCACCGCCCTTTCAACATTACAGACATGGCTCATAAACTCAACAACGACCCAGTGGGGAAATGCTTAAGGCGTATGTAAGAGTTTTAAACTTGGGTGTTGTGCTGTGCTCAGTTCAGGCTTGGATTGACAGAGGAGCTATCTGTCTAAGACGATATTATACTTTTGCGAGTACACTCAGAATTGTAGAGGCGCAGAGGTCACTAACATGTGCCAGTGTATTTGTTTTTAACCGTGTTTCATACCTGTGAACTGACAGGAATCGGATCAATCTGTGCAAAGAGTCGTAGAGATTAGTAAGACAAGCGTGTTTGCTCTTCTGCCAGCCTCAGTTAGACATTTCTCTTGTCTCTTGAAACGTTTGCCTCCATGTGTGGAGAGAAGTATAATTCCAGTGTGAGCCATATTGCTAGGAAGTTTCATTAGGAGATAGAAATTCATCTTAGTTGTGCTTTTAATTGATTGAAAAGGCCTCAAGAAGTTGTCGACCATGCATGTTGTTGTCAGCCATGCTTAACAGATCTTTGCTTGATTGATTTCATCTAAGCAGCTTATCTGACTTCTCATATAAAGTGGCACTTTTGCATTTTTTTCTTGGAGGAAGCCTCAGATTCCACTTGTGAAGTTGCCTGGAATGCAGCATTGATACAAGCTTCGCATGTCCACCCAGAGAAAAAAATATATATGCCAGAAGGAGTGTCCAGCCTCCCCACACGTCCGTCATAACTGAGAAAATACTTCATACAGTATGTACCGTACATAGTGTCTTCAAATAAGGGAGAGCTTACATTGTGGATCACCACCTACACCACCCACCCTGCAGAGGCCCTCTAGCTAGTCTAGCGCAGGAATGTGTGCACCATGCCAATGCTGTCATGAACCTTCCCCTGCGGCCTGCTTTGTCCTCATCATTAGAAAGCTGGAGGAATGTTAATATCAACCATGTGGAACACTGAAAGGCTGAGCCGGGGATGGTTGTATTTTTACTGCTTTCCTAATGAAGGACACCCTGGACTGATAAAATGGAAATAAAGTGCATAAACAACCAGGAAATATGTGTTTTTCATTTTTGCCCGGCATACTATTACAATAATAAAACAGAAGTAATGATCTGCAGCCTCTGGGTCCCTTGACTTCTCACTTTGGTATTTGCTAGCCTGTGTTGCTAGCACTGTAAGCCCCAACAAACAGCACAGAGGAATTTGGCCAAGCAGGCATTCCTCTGGCTCTCTCTGGAGGGAGGTGAAAAGGTTTTTATATGTAGAGATTCCTTGAAGGGGCCTAGTAACAGGGAGGAGGAGTGGGGCTGATTCAAGTCCAGGGACAGTTTAAAGTGCTTAATTTACGTAATGATTCGTGGGGAAAAATTCTTCAGGCTTTAAGATGATTAACTGTTAAATTGATTAGTTGAACTAAAGGCTCTTAACCCCATTCCTGCAACTTAGCCTCACAGAACTATAACACTGGTTGATGATAATACTGAAAATGGAATAGCCATAGCTCAGGCCTAAAGATAAAACAAAAGTAAAATGCAAAACATGAAAACACTACATCCTACTTTCTCTATAATGCTACTCATTTCTGCTAAATAATGCACGGCGTCATCAGTCTCCCTCCAGAGTCGCAGACGTCCTGGTTTAGCCGCTTTCACAGGCTGAATAATACTCATGAATACTCATGAACACTGAAAACTGCACTCAGTGTGCAAGATTAGTGCAACAAAATAGGCATATTGTAATTGCTGAGATGTTTTTATTTCAGTTATTCAGTTAAATTAAGTGTTACGGGATTAAATTCTATGAAATACCTTAGTGTAAAATGTTTTCAAAAATGCATTTGCTCAAATTCAAAAAAACAAAATGAATAATATTTATAATTC
Organism: Planiliza haematocheilus; assembly: GCA_005024645.1. NCBI lineage: Eukaryota > Metazoa > Chordata > Actinopteri > Mugiliformes > Mugilidae > Planiliza > Planiliza haematocheilus. Next base: position 5,507,679 of record SRSE01000306.1, read on the forward strand.
TAAATACATATCTCCTATATACACTTATTTGAAACCTGTAACTTAGATATTTCCACATTACAAGTTATGAAATTTGACCTGGACTGGCTCCCAAACACGTCTGAATCAAATTTACTCTTCACATTCTTCTTTAAGCACGACAAAGGTTAAACTCCCGAGTGAAATATTAAGAAGCAAAACATTTGTTTAACCGAAGGAATGCTATAAATTAAGACGATGGTATGGCGTGCAAGTGTATTTCATGTCAGTGAAAGACCAAAAGTGACTGTAAAGAATTTCATTTGGTTTGGAGGGATTTGTGAAACATTTATCTGTGGAAAATAATAAATCCCATCTTCTGTTGGGACCCCATGATCCCTGCATATCTGTCCAGCTTTAACATATTTTATGTATGTATAGTTTGTGTAGTTACTTCTGCAAGAACCAGCTGAGATGATGGGTCAGAAATGTTCACAGCTCGCCAGGCTGTACTTCAAACAAGCAGCAGAGGGAGCAATGAAATGCTCTGCTGTCACACTTAAGTCAACAGCAATGAAGCCGCAAAATCCCATACTCTACAATGATCCTGTAATACACAGTAATTCAGAGGCTTGCTTCTGGCTTTCAGGTCCGCTGCTCTCATAAAACAGGAACGCCTCACTGGAAGGCTTGTCACAAACCAGACAACTTAATGGATATTAAGCTCTGACCTCTCAAATGAACAAATACACAAGTCAGTTGCTAAATACACAGTGGGAATATTGGTTCACCTTATCAAGACATCTTGATGGATTGAGATATCTGAGGTATTTGTTTGAGGAATTTCCCTTATCTGTAAGATCACAACTTGTCATGGGAATAAAGACTGAAGCTAGATTGTTTGTGTAGAAGGCTGACTTATCTCGCAGGTTGGCGGGGCTTTCTTAAACCAGAAAGGGTGGATGTTCCAGGAGAGGAGGGGAGGACTATCTCTGATTTGAGTAAAACCGTTTACCGCTATCAAAAAGCTATCAACACATTTAGGATCAGTACCTTTTGGGGCCCAGAGATTGCTTTAGTGTTGGACGATCGGGTTGTTTCATGTTGTACCTTGATGGACGGCATGCATGACATGTCTTTCTGTTGAAATTCCCTCACAAGATAAGTTGACTTTTCCCAGAATTGTTGCTGCCTGCATACATTCTTTGTCGCACATTCCATGGCGGAGCCTCAGAGAACATGCCTGTCATGCCTCGCGTGTGTCCATGTCCCACTTTTCGTTCCAGCTGCGTCCCTTATAAGATGGGAACGCCTCATTGTTCTTGAGTCTGAGCACGCTCTTGGACGGCTGGGTTGAAGGGAGGGAGTGGGTGCAGGTTGTGACTGAGCTCCTCTGGTGCGATGGGACTCGCTGCAGGATGCTCGGAATGCAACAGACAGAGGGGCGCGTTCTTATCGGACCGCTCTGTGCCATGGGAACTGTGCCAGGGAGGCCAAAAGGAAAGGCCTCCTTTAACACACAATGATTGTGTTTACATGTGCACTAGTGTCCCAGTTATAGTATGTGTTTATTACTGTAGCATGCAATATTAGTATCCTAGCAGCAAGGTGACTTCTCAATAACAAGCTCTGCTTACTTTGAGTTTCCAAAGCTTTCAAGCACATCTCATGTCTTTGTAATGTTGGCCCTGAATGCACCTTGGTCATGCTGCACCTGCATCTGTCTGTTTCTCTACTCACGGCCATCACCTCTTGCATCCGGCAACTCTGCATCCCGCACCAAACTGTGACAGTGTAGTTAAAAAGAGAGCGACAATTACTTTTTGTTAAAATGACAATGTTGCAGTGCCAAAGTTATAAACTTGCAAAGAATTATTACCAGAATCATTTGCAGTTCTCTCAGGATTATACAGCGCTTTATAGAGGGCTTTTAGTCTTACTGTCCTGATTCACTCCCTCTGCTGTGACAGTGTTGTTGACCACAGCAAAACCTCTAAAAACCTGTTCTTCCACATGACAGACAGACAATGTCAGCAACTGCAGCAGCATTCAAGCCAACAAAAGAGCCAAATATCTCTCTCCGCACTTGGTTGAGATAAAATAGAGAGGGAAAATTTACTTGTATGTCAGGCATCCAACTGCCAGATGTCTAAATATAATCAACACTGCAGGAGGTCCGTGTTATGTTCACAGCCTTGCAGGTTTAATTATTATTAATCATTTTTATGCTGTTGTGTCTATCTTGAACAATACCTATAATGTTAATGTAAGGAACTGTTTTATGGATCCAAAATAACATCATCAGAGCGGTAGGTACAAGAGTCTGAATAAAGGAGCATTTAAGCACAACACTGAGATAACCACTAAATTCTAGTTAATCGTCCACTGCTACTTTCAGCTAGATGCATCGATTCAAGCTGAACTTGAATTACATGAAATACAATAAAAATACAAATATATGTGTTTATACTAGATAAATGCAAGTTGACATAGACATAAGACAAAAGACGTTTATTTAATCCCATGTGTGGGAAATTTCCTTGTTCCAGTAGCACAGAATTTGGCAAAAATATATATACAGAAGACAGCAATGACTTTGACAGGGGAAAAAAAAGTTATCAAAAAAGCACAAAAAACACAAATACAAAAAAATATATCTCAAATATACAAAAGAATAACCATACTTGTTTAAACTTTGAGAAAAACATTTTGAGTTGGTGAGGTAGTGGTTTGTGCAAAAACAGGCAGTGCACAGAAGCTTAGTTTGTGCAAAAGAAAAATACAGTTTTTATTGACTCAGGCTGGTGTTGTACAGCCTGATGGCAGCTGGGATGAATGACCTGCGGTAGCGTTCCTTCCTGCATCGCGGAGTTAAACTCTCTCATTGCAATATTGGCCTCTTCTGTCTTTGACTTATAGATCAGAGGAAGAGGACAAAGGTCAAGTAAAATCAGAGGCAGTTGTTAGGTGGCTACTGTGGCCGCAGATGTTTATTAAAGCTTTGAGACATTGCTGGCTGATATAGGCTGTAGGTGGAGACTGTGGCTTCAGGTGGAGGAGGCTGTGGATGATGGCAGAGGCTGAAGGAACCAGGTGGACACTGGAGACAGAGGAAGACGTTACGGATGGTCGTTGAAGCTGGAGAACAGATCTGGGAGTGGCTTTTGCTGGAGGCTGCTGTTACAGCTAGAGGCAGCAGGTGGACATTTCAGACTGAATGTGGAGAATGCACGTTGAAAATGATGTTAGAGACTGGTAGGAGCAGGTGGATGTTAGCTGCAGGTGGAGGCCGTGGGTGTAGGCTGGTGCTGCAGCTGGTCTTAGATAGCAGCATGTCTGAGCAGATGCTGATGGCTTGAGGTACAAGTTGAGGCAGATGCTGGAGCAGAGACTGGTTGGTAGCGTAAGCTTTGGATGGACGAGGAAGAAGAGAGTATTGCTGGCTGGAGGTAGGTGGAGACATCAGACTTGTTTGTTTGAAGATTCAAGCCGAGGTGTTTTTTTTTTTTAAATCTCCCAGCTGCAGGTGCAGCTTAAGGCTCGTGCTGGTTTCATTCATGAGACGGCTCAGGCTGCAGCTGTCTGAACAAAGCTGCAGGATGACAATGACTGGCTTTGTACGTGGTTTTCTGGAGCAGCGGATGCTGGATGGTGCTGTAGATGATTTGTGAAGGCTGAAGGTGGATGCTGATGGCTGTCAGAGGCTGTATTATAGAGGCTGGAGGAACTGTTGATTTCTGTTGTTGATGCTGCAGTTTTTATGAGGACTTGAGGTAGAAGAAGTGATGTAAACTAAAAGTCAGCACAAGCTGTGGTCTGTATTTACAATGATTGGACTCTTTACTAGTACAATATCGTATATTTCCAAAGATTATTTGTCCTTGTACTAGTATTTTCACTTTGTCTTCAAAGTTTTGCTTTCTTCCTAAATAGTCCCCGAGGTTTGGGGTTATTAGAGATGTCCACCTCTATCAGCGGTGGGTAGACTTCTTTACTCTGAGACTCTTCCATCTCCAAGACCCTATCAGGCATTTCAGTTATGGTTATCTTTGGACGTCCCAGTGTTTCCCACAGACGCTGTTTAATCACTCTACCGAGCTGCAGGCTGTATGGGCGAAGTCTGCCAGTTTTATATCTGTGAGGACACAAGGACACAAAAATAAAATTTTAAAGTTAAATGTGATTACAAACTAAATTATAACTGACATGATATATATCAGCATCTGTATGTGTGCTTACAGTCTCAACGCCATGCTTTAAAATCCAGTTGTAATTTACAAACTTACTTGATCATGTCGTCCACCACAGAATGGTAAATCTTCTGGTACTCTTCAACAGAGTAACCATGGATCTTCAGTGGTGCGTGACTTTGTGTGACTGTCTCCTGCTGGACACCGTCAGGGGTGGGAGACGCAGGCTGGGGGAACGAAGTGAGAGCCTGGAGAGAAGCTGATGAAAGCTGGAGACTTGAACCCTGGAGCTGCAGCTCTGGGGCAGGAGAGGAAGGTTGAGAGCTGGGCTGCAAATCTGAGACCTGGAGAAGGTCAGGAGGAGGTGTGGAAGGCTGGGACCTGAGATCGACCTTCTGGACCTGTGGAGGGTCAGCAGCACGTGGCTTCTGTTGAGGATCCATAACATGAGTTTAATTAATTATTCCACAGTACAATATGAAGAACACATAAAGGTCGCTATCCTGGTATAAATTACCATCATACAATACTCAGTGCCTGAATAGTTCGGGCTCATTCAGTTTGTTTTTTGACTGATAGCAGTCAGTACATAATGAATGACTAACTAGATTTGGTCTCATTTACTTGGTGTCTATATACTTTGGCTGTCTCCAGACTGTTGCTGGTCCTCTTTCTCTTCCTAGTGTTGTGAGCTGGTACTCTCTCACACTGCAGTAGTAAAAACACATATTTCAGGGTTAGAAGAGAGAGAACTATATAAAAAAAGAATAATGAGAAGAAAAATCTTTCCTTGTATTATATTGAGCCTTCACACCACTGCGTAGTATTCATATTTCCTAATTTTCATTTTCCCACCAATAAAAAGGTTGGGGTGCTGTGTAAAATGTAAATACAAGTCAAATGCAAATCATTTAAACCTTCACAAAATGTGAAACATTTAAACGTGTCACATGTTCGAGTTTGGGCACAGAGCCTTCATCAGAGCATTAGACAGTCAAGTGCTTGGGAACTGAGGACAACAATTCTTATCATTTTTAAAATGATTTCCATTCTTGACATATTCTTGATGTCATCTGAAGAATGCATTGCTCTGAAAACATCTTCATATCATTCAGCATTAAATAGCAGCCATGTTGTCATGCAGATTGTTTTTGACACGTCACATGTTCAGCTTAGTTATTCTTTGTTCAGTTGTTTCCTGTGAATTTCTTAGAGTGTCACCTCCTTTGTGTGTCTCTTTGCTTGCCGTCCTGTTGTTGTGTCTTGTGCCTTCAGTAGTTTCACCTGTGTCTTATAATTCAGTCCGTTCTCTGTGTATTTCTAGTCCAGGTTTTCCTTTACTAGTCAGTGTCGGTCAGTGTTCTTCTCTTCTTGTGCTTTGTCTGCGTTTCAACCCCTGTTCAGTCAGGAGAACCATCCTCACTTATTTACAACTCTCTGTCTCTTCCTGCTTCTACTCTTCAGCTGACCGTTTCCATCTTAACCTCTCAGATTTAGTCACAGTCTCAACCGGGCAGTAATCTAAGTGTTGTCAGACTTTAAATATGTTCTCCTGATGCCGTCAGCTGTGATGTCAGTTTAAAACAGCTGTGACCCTCCTCCACCTTGTTCACGTCCAGGCTTCACATCCAGGGTCCAGGGTCGAGCTCATCAGAGTCGTCTCCTTGTTACATCTAGATCTCCAGCTATCCCTATCTCTTCTTGTCATTATCACCACCAGTGTTCACACCCAGGGGGATCCCCGTGCTAAACATGAATTTACTCTCTCCCCCTCAAATATGGTGCCATCACAATATGGTCTCAAAGCCAGATTATTTGTCTTATAGTGTACTTAATTACATAAAATTGTTACTGTTCAATCACAAGGAAGTGCAGTACCTCCTGAAGAAGAACAAATACTCTGATAACACTGATAAACTTTGGTGTTCGCTGAGTTTGTCAAGACTATAAGCAGGTACATTTTAATGAATGACTGCAGCTCAGATTTATCTTTGTCAACTGACCTGGAGCTAGGTAATGGCTGGTAATATCAATAATTTATCATTACTCAGTTCTTATTAATGGACAAAATATTAATCAACCCATGATTTAAACTTAGAGACTGAACAGTTTCTGGGGAAATATTGAAACTGCATCTACAGTGGAGACATAAAAGCTTCTCTTTAAACTAGTTTAATCAAACTATGAACTTCCCATTAAGAATGATCAAACCACACAAAACAGGAGTGAGTATTTCTTATATATTTGTGATTATTATGTTAGCACATGATATCATCAACCTTAATGCTTAATGTACATTTACAGTCACAAACATGAGAACACAGACCAAAGAATTGTGGGTTGGACCAATCTTATAAAAATAAATCAATGTACAACTTACAGACACATGATGGACTGCTAATGTATTGAAACTATAAATCTGGACTGTTTTGTTGATGTTGATCTTGTAAACTTTATTTAATTAGTAATATTGTTTTATAAAATACTATCATGCAGGGCTACATGTTCATACAGAAAGTGTTATTAAGGTGGAAACTAGTCATGGTCTCATGCTGTACCTGAACTGTTCCTCCTTAAATGAATTCATGCTGATTTCACCTTAAATACTGCCCATGAGAGTCACCTAAGGTAGGTTATCATGTGGGAATAAGTGTTTTATCAGCTCAGTGTAATGATACTAATGACCGTTTCCCTTCAAACCTGTAAAAATGTTCAAACAGAGTCATATTTGATTCACTCCAACATAAAATAAAACTATTCAAAAATAATTAGATTTACAGTAAATCAAGACATTTCAGCTCCTCTGATTATCTCAGAGTTCAAATACTGCCCAAACCTGTGTTGTTTAATAATGATAAAAATAAAAATAAAAAATCTCACGTTCATGATGAATGGATTTTGTCAGTCTGTTGTTGGTCAGTTGTCGCTTTGAGAATGTCGTCACTGGAAATCTTTGTTTTTCGGAAACGGTGGAGCAAATGTTGGAACCTGTGTTTTCTTGTCTATTGAAGAGTTTGTGTATTTTTGAATTTGTTGTGATGCATCTGGAGACAGAACGTGGCAACGGTGGAACCTCTGAGCTGAGAGTTCTACTGAGGAACATCTCCAACAAGGTCAAAAGGTCAGAGAATAATAATATAAGGATTCATGGTAGAAAATGGTTATTAAGTTATTTACTGTCTATACTATGTATGTGTACAATGTATTGAAAGCCAGATATTTTAATAATTTTAATAAAGTTTTATAGACCTGCTCTTGTTGGCCAGTGGGTGTAAAACAGTAGATGCACAGTGACAGAGTACTCTACAGCAGTAGCAGCAGCAGCAGCAGCTGCACAGCTTCCTCCTCGATGTCCCTTCATCTCTGTTTGGGATGGTTGAAATGTAGACATCACTGGAGCAGAGACGGCCAAGCTGCTACATTGTTGCCGTAGTTACTTGGCATCATAATCCTAAGGAGTCAGAAGTGAAGTCCATATCTCTTTGTAGCTCCTAGACAGATGAAATAATAAATAAGTCAAAAAACAATTCACAAAAACATAAAAAAATAAAAATAAAAAACAGCAAACGGTGTTGACCTGGCCTCCAAATTTAATAGATCCCAAACTGATCAACTATCTATGGGATGATCCACAGAGGCCCCTCCCCTCAACCCATAGGACTCAAAGGTCCCTACTAACAAAAATTATGTTGCCAGACACCACAGGACACCCTCAGAAGGCCCATGTCCATTTTCTGATGAGTCACATATGTTTTGGAGGCATAACATGTACACAGTGTTAGGAAGGTGGTCATAATGTTATGCCTGATCAGTGTACATGCAGCAGCATGCTGATCTGTTATATGCATGCAGATTATCAAGCAAATGTGATATATTGTTTTCTTTCTGTCTTTCCTGGCAACTCTCACACATGGGGCAAATCTGATGTAAATGGATTTACATCAGTGTTATGATTGTGAGTAATATGTATTGTCTGCCTGTGTACTGCTGTGCTCCCTCCCTACCTGCAGGGATTGCTGTGTTTTCCTTGTTTTTTCAGCTTCCTGTGTGTAGAGCAGTGATTGGAGGGCACTGACCAGCGCAGTTTAAAAAAGCCTTTATGGAGAAGCAGGTTCCTCTAGAATCTGAGTGACACCAACAGCTGAACCAAGTTTTATGTTTAGTGTTGCCAAGCAGAGGTAAGAAGCCTGTTTCATTTTTCTTGTTAACATCACAGTGGGTAGGAAGGGAACAAAATGAATCTTGTATTGGTTAAAGGGGCTGCAGTTACCAGAGTTTAGAAAGGAGGGGATATGGATCCAGTGTTGCCTGAGAGTAAGAAGGCCAGTGAAAAGGACCTGGGAAGTAGGTTTTATAATTGGACAGAAGGGCTATTAATTAAACTATGCCAGATGGGAGTTAGGGGGCGGATGTATCGGTGGATCAGAGATTTCTTAACTGAAAGAACATTGAGAGTAAGAATTGATGGGGAGCTAAGTAGGAGTTTTAGAGCAGAAAACGGCACCCCTCAAGGAAGCATTGTGAGTCCTTTATTATTTTCAATTATGATAGACCAGATATTTAAAGACATACAAGGTCTAGATGGGGTGGCATTATTTGCGGATGACGGTGCAATGTGGAAAAAGGGGAGGAACATTGAGTTTGTTGTGAGTAAGATGCAAGAGGCTGTAAATGAAGTTCAGCAATGGTCAGTGCAATGGGGATTTAGGATCTCAATAGAGAAAACAAAGGTGATGTTCTTTTCAAGGAGGAAAATTAATCAAGAATTAAAAATAATGGTGTCAGGTAAAGAGCTGGAGAGGGTTGAGATCTTTAAATATCTGGGAGTATGGTTTGATAGGAGGTTGACTTGGGCACATCACATTCAAAAGGTGGTAGACAAATGCAAAAGAATATTAAATGTCATGAGGTGTCTGTGTGGGGTAGATTGGGGAGCTACAAGGTCAGCGTTAAAAACCATCTACACAGGTCTGATGAGATCAGTGTTAGACTATGGCTGTATAGCATATGGGTCGGCATCCAAGACAGGTTTAAAGAAACTTGATGGTATGCACAGTCAAGCGTTGAGGGTGATAAGTGGAGCAATAAAAACATCACCAGTGGCTGCAATGCAGGTGGAAGTGGGGGAGATGCCCCTGCATTTGAGGCGGGATCAACTAGCACTGGTATACTGGGCAAATATCAGGGGACATAAAGTGAACCACATGTCTCAGACAGTGTTAAGGGAGTGTCAGGAAAAAGGAAATATGAAAGTTAAAAGCTATGGATGGACTATAAAAGATAAGGTGGGAAATATGGGAATTGGTTCTCTGAACATCAGTCCAACTGTAGCGTATCCGATAGTGCCTCCTTGGATGATAGAGGAGGTGAAAGTTGATTTAGGACTGTTGGAGGAAAGGAAGGAAAATAAAAAGGATAAGTGTGGGATAAACAAATATGTATCAGAAAAATACAAACAGTGTGTAAAGATCTTTACAGATGCATCAAAAAATACTGATAAAAGAGTAGGGGTAGCCTATGTAATCCCTGAGGTGGGCCTAGCAGATGCCAAAAGAATAAATGATGATCTAGCAGTGTATACTGCCGAACTGGTAGCCATATGGTTAGCACTTTTGTGGGTAGAGACTAACAACTGTATGCGGGCAGTGATTGCCTCTGATTCTAGTTCAGCACTGATCAGTATTCAGAATTTTCAGTCCAAATCAAGAGAAGATATTTTGATTGAAATTTTACAGCTAACTAGTAGAATGCAAGCATCAGGGAGGAGAGTGACATTCTTGTGGGTTCCGGCGCATATAGGAGTGGAGGGGAACGAACTGGCTGATGAGCATGCAAAGAGAGCAGCAGGGAAAAACAATGTAGATATAGATGTGAAATACAGTAAAGCAGAGATAAAAAGTATAGTCAAGGCTAAAACCATTCAAAGGTGGCAGCACATCTGGGACAATGGGTGCACAGGAAGACATCTATATAGGATACAAGAGAAAGTGGGAAAGGACTCACACATAACCAGGTCTAGACATGAAGAAATATTGCTGACAAGGATGAGGTTGGGGCATACAAAACTGAATAGTACACTGTTCTTAATGAGAAGGCATGGAGATGGAAGTTGTGAATATTGCCAAAACCATACACCTGAAACAATAGAGCATGTAATTCTGCACTGTCGTAAATACCATCAGGCAAGGCAAAGGCTTGTTACGCAACTGGAATCAAAGAAAGTGTCTCTAGACATCAAGACCTTATTGGGAAATAGATCTGGGGAATTTTTTGTTTTTTTACTTTCTTTTTTGAAAAGTACAGGCCTCTTTAAAAGATTATAAATTTTAGTTTATCTGTTTGTTTTATTTGTGTATTTGTTTGTGAGCAGGTTCCTCTCCTTCTTTTCCTGTGACCAACCAACAGCTGAACCAAGTTTTATGTTTAGTGTTGCCAAGCAGAGGTAAGAAGCCTGTTTCATTTTTCTTGTTTTCTCCTGTTTTTGGTTAGGGATCCAGAGAAGAACTCTTGTATTTTATTTTGGCTTTGTTTTGGTTGTTTTGTTTGTTGTGTTGGCCATGTCCACCTTGAAGATATTTTACAATGGCAAATAAAGAGTTTTTTGGGAGCTGCAAGTTTGTTGAGCGCTGGGTTGTTTGGGTACAGGGAAAAGGGGGGAGTCATCTTCTACGGGTTTCCCCCAGAGTGATCGTAACGTCAGCCACAGAGAAATTATCAAATCAAGTGTTCACATAGTTATTAGTGGCTAATATTTTCTGATGACTGTATTATTAGAGATGAAAGCCATCCTTCTCCATCTGATATCCAGTGTTTTTTTTATCTGAAGTCCTTCAACTTTGTTGTTGACACTGATATTCCTAATCCAGTCAAAGGACAGTTATTACATTAACAGTCTTTTGGGTTTACCAAGAGAGACTTTGAGATGTTTTGAGTTGTAAATGACTTCAGATCTTCCATCTGTAAAGCAGATGATATGCTAATCTGGCAGTGTTTATTCATTGTGTATTGTGAGCTCAAAAATACTCCTCATTCGTTTCTTTATGAAGGTTCTAACCGTCCTCAGTACTGATCTCTAATGTTGTAGTATTGCTTTGTGTTAAAATATACTGTTTAGTCAGTGTCAATGCCACGCTCAGTCTTCATTCTCGCCTGACTTCATGTGATCATCCTCTTCCTAGTTTACAGGTGAACCTTAACCTGATGTGTTGATGGTATGTTGATGGCAGTGTTTATAGTGGTGCAGTGTAGTTTGTTCACAGTGTCTGAACCAGATGCCAAGTGCCTCAGGGCAACCCGATACATACATATTCAGTACAGTAAGCTACAGTGGAGACTGCTTCTGCAATTAGCTTTTAGCAAAAATAAATTCTGGGTCTGTAAAGACTGGGACAATGGAACAACAATGAAGCTACGCTGCTGTGAGAAGACAACACTGTTCCCATGTATGATTTGGTTCATTAGCATTGTATTGGAAATAACCGTTATTTAATGTACATCCTCTCAAATCGCTCACATATAAGTAATCAAATCTAACTGAGAATACATATGGTATCGTTTGATAGTCATTCATTCATTTTCATTTCCAGTAAATAAAATTTGTTCCAGTAAAAGCATCTTTAGATTTAGATCATAAAGATTATTTTGTTCCTACACAAAGACTCCATTCAGTATATATTTTATTATTTAGATATTAAGTACTCTTGAGCATATACGGCATAATTTAATAAGATGACTTGGTTGTCAAAGACTTTGGTTCTGTGTTTCCTGAGCATTTTCTGAGCAGCAGAAAAACCTCAAAGTCATACCAAAACAATTCTTGGAAACGTAGGCCTGTTTTTGTTGACATTAAGTCCAGTCAGAACAGAATTAGTTTGATGTCATTTCTCTGCATCCACTTTGAGGTTCTCTTGTATAAAAACTACTTCACATTCTTCAGTCATCACAACTAATGAGGGCATTTGTCTGCATCAACCCTTGTAATTAGTTTGCACATTTTCCCCCTGCAAACACAAACATCCATGACTAGTTTCATTCTTGTCTCTGGGTCTTATGCAATGACATGCACAGCTTTGACCGATGGTGACCCTTTATGCAGTTTTTTTATTCTTTTCATTTCAGGATTTTGATGTGAGCAACTGTGTCAACCATTTGCAAACTGTTGTAGATCATCACATACACCTAAAATAGACCTGTCAGGTTTTCATACTACTCTCACATCCAGAATGAAAAGATAGCTTGAGATTAAATTTAGGGTGCCAGTCAGTCTAAGGTAGTTGTGATATGCTTGATATGGCTGTGCCTAAAAAAACAGAACGCACGAGGGGAAGAAAGGGTGGGAAAAAATAAATAAATAAATAAAAAACAATGGATGGCAAGTGATCATAATCTATGGCTCACAAGCATTCTGGGACACACTGATGAATTGGCGAGGGGGAAGAGGTAGTTTACATTCTTTCAGCCGTAGTGATATAAACAGCTGAACATGTTTTGATTTGTACGCCTTTTCTACAGAAATGCCTGAAGCCGTGACGCTTTTCCTCATTTCTAGTTTAAAAAAAATCTTTCCATGACTCTGTGGAAAAGTAATAGGTAAAATATCCCAACAGCTAAAAAACACTACTTTGTGATGAAGTTTTTAACGTTCAGTTATCTCTTAACTCTGAATTTTGCACAAGTTGCAGATTGGTTATGTCTTGGTTTTCTTTAAAAGGTGGCAGAAAAATCTCAGGAATATAAAATATGACAGACTTTTCTCAAATATTTGCTTTTTTTTAGCCATGGCAGTGGACCAGCTCACTGGAATATCTTAATCATAGATCTTATACAGACATTCATTGTGAGGGTGAAGCCTGCGCACTTTAGAGATATGTATTGCTACGATGAGGTTTCTGTGAAGGTTGGAAACAAAAATTAACCCGACTTGCAAAACAGACACAGCACTAACTAGTGTCTTACAGAGCGAACCAGACTATGTGTGTAGGTTACGCCAACTATGTTCTGCAGAGGTATAAATCACACTTTAACCTCAGGTGAACTGATTATCAACATGGCAAGCATGTTGATATTGCTATCGTGAGCATGTTAGCAGTCAGCTAGCCTCAAAAATAACCACATAGAGCTGCTGGTATGGACGTAACAACTGTGGTGCAAATTTCCAGCTAATGTCCAGTGCACTGTCAAGATGTGTTTCTAATTATGGCTATGAGTAGGTTCATTATTACCAAACAAACTGGAACAGTTTCTCTCAGCATGTTAGACAGGCATTGATGCTGGCAGTTGGAGTTTGTGTTTTAATTCAGCATTTATAAATTTGTGATAATTTCTTCCTTTTCCATGCTTTTGTGCAGACTTTATGTTTTGGACCCTTTTTTTTTTGTATCCTTTGGCAGCCCCGTTATACGGCACTTTGGTCAACATTGGCTGTGTTTAAATGTGCTCTACAAACTGACATTGACATGTTAACATGTTTTGTGTAGTTATTGAAGGTTGCAGCCTTTACGCAGTTCTCTTAACCCTCGTGCTACCTTTGGGGTCTCTGGGACCCCAAGTGAATGGACAGACAGACAGAGAGCATGCAAGAGGGTAGCACAAGGGTTAAGATCCCATGCTGGCAATTTGGTTGCAGCTGGACTAACGGACACAATGCAAATCTTAGATTTGAAGTAAGTAGATGAATGAATCTATGCAACAGATGGGTTAAAACTAACTATTAAATACTATTATCTAATTACATCTGTAAAAAAAAAAAAAAAAAGCGTTTTTTTTTGTTTGTTTTTTTGACGTTCAGATATACTGTAAATGATGCCATTTCTTTCAAACCAGACAGACAGACAGACTTTTTAGTTTGTTTCTAATGATTTTAACAGTGCTGTTGAGTGCATTGTTATATTTTACATCGAGGTTACTAAACCATCAGATTATCAAGAAAGACAACATCTACTCCGAATAGGACAGAGAGAGGAGAAAGTGAGCTTTGTTGTAAAACCAACATGCAGATCTGGTCTTTTCATCTCCGCAGTGATTTGGAGGCTTGAGTGACAAGTGTTTAGAAAGTCACTTTTACTGTTCAGCTGTTGCAGCATCTCACTGACAGACGAGGGAGCAGGAATCACTTCACTGCATATGTAGGATCATAGGCCATCAACAAACAAAAAAAACAGTGGTTTAAGTCTCGATCAGAGTTTCAACTACTATTACAGTTACTTCTATGGCTGCTTCTATTAAATCTCAGTGTATTCTACCAAAAATCATTTATTTTTTCTTTATATCCAAATCACTCGTGTTAGCTACTATCATATAACGCATGGCCATTTAAAGCTGTCGCTAAAGACTGAGAAAGTTTTGCAAAAGTGTATGCAAACACATGTTTGAGAGTTTTATCTGTCCATCTCACTGGTCTCACATACCATCAAGAATTATGAATGTTTTCATAATAACAAAGCTGACAAGAAATCAGATACTGTAGTGGATTGTGCAAGTTTGTGTGCACTCTTGGTCCTCAGGACGGAAGAGTTTTCACACTCCATTGCTTTAAGGCAGCTGTTGTTATTTGACAAGGAGGTGAGGGTAGATAACAACATTGTTATCAAGATCATTTTCTCTCAGAAATGGACCCCCCAACCCCCACTCAAGTAGGAAGCTGAAGTAAATGCACCATGCCCAACCGTTTACCACTAAACCAACTACTCCTCTCCATCACTTAGTTTGAAAATTCTCTGCTCTTAACAAAATAGTAGGTTTAAATCATTGCACAGCAGCTTGAAAACTGCATTTTTCTACCTTATCTGGAATCTCAAAAAGCCAATTCACATACCTCCTCAGTCAGCCTAAAACATTATTGACCCTAAGTAGTCAACTCTCCTTTCATGCCTGAGTCAACTTTGGTGCTTCTCGTACTTAAGTCTTTAATTACGCAAGCCATAAAATTGTCAGTGCTGTAGGAGATCACAGAGAAATTTGTCGTCACCTGTGGTGATCACTCTGCGGGGCCACTGCCTCATAAATCAGCACGTTCTCGTGGCTGCTCCCCCTGTGTTGATTCAGCAAATCTGAACGACACTAGTGGATTTTAGAAAGGCGTTCAGACCTATTATATGGATACAATTTGTTTAAAAAATGTGACAAAGCCTTTAAACATGCAAAGACTGGCCAAGAATGTGTGGCATCTATTTATTACGCAAACATGGTGTGAGTTATGATGCACAATTGTTGGACGTGTTTAAAGTCATGTACTCCAGGCCATTCATTTCTATGATTTATTTGATGATGGTGTATACATAGCTGTCAGGATAATGTGCAGATGTTTTTGATGGATGAGCCCTTATTTATACAAGATTTTAGGAGGGCCTGCAGAAGTCTCCAGGAAAAACAAAAGTTTTCTTTAATGTATGTGCGCTAAATTGCTCTGTGTTATATTAAATTTCCATTTCATGTTGAGTGGGAATTTTGGGCTTAAAATCCTTTGTCTTTGTCCCAGTATCCATAGTCATAGCCTGTGGTTGTCATCAGGCGCGTAATAACCACTTGACAATGCGCTATCAGTGGTCTGCAGGTCTCCTCCCACGCTTTTAACACACTCACCCCGAGCTGCACATGTTGCACCACTGAGGGTGAATTTGTATGCAAATGGTTCTGCTTCCTGTTCTCTATCTGCTGGGGCAGGGGTGGGATTTCCTCATTCTTGACGTCTGACCCCTCTACTCCTCTGTCTCCCCGTTCCTCTCAGCTCCAGTCTACCATCTGGACAGAGGTTATCACTGCAAGCCTGTGGCCTCTTTATGTTTGCTTAGTTGGACCTGTATTTACCAAAGCTTTCTGCTGACACTGAGCTTACAGAGAAATATTAACAGGTTCAAGTTTTATTCAGAAATCTACACATACTTGTGTGGTTGCTCCTAGTACAAGCAATAGGACCTTTATCTGAGAGTTGTAGGTTTCTTTCTAAGAATCAGTGTAATATATTTATTTGTAATCATTTATGTATTCCCAGTATTTTATTGTGTGCTCACTGGGCAGAATGTGAAGCAAGAGGCACTATTGCATACCATGGATCAATAAACTACTTTTACAGGTTGATAAACTATGCATGCAGAATAATAAACCTTTGGAACAGTTAAATAAACTGTAAGTGCCGACTGGCAAACTGAGTATTCCTTCCTGTGACCTCTCTGAATTCAGACTCTAAACGGGGCCGTTATCTCTGAGGGCTCCACAGCATTCAGTGAGGTTCAATGCAAAGGACCAAATAATACACCGTCTCTCTAGAGTGGCTCAATTTAAGGCAAACAAACCCAGGATTAAAAATATTTCAACTTAATGTTCTGACAGTGGACCTCATAAATACAACTAAAGAGGGTTGCTTGCAGCAATGAATCTCCTGAAATGTTGCATTTTACTTGCATTTACATTGAGCATGTCAGCAATGTGCAGTCCATTATCAACAATACAATGTAATTTGTATGTTATTTGTTTATGAATGGTAGATCAGTTTTCCTGTTGTGAAACGTGCACAAAGACAGAACAATAACAATATGCATGGGTGTGTTGCCAGTGAAAATAAATGCTTTGTTGGCGTCCAGCTGTCTGTTGCATTCAATTGTGGCTAAAGTTTAGGATACACGTTCTAGTGTTCACTTGCACGTCAGTCCGGAAACACTTTCTCCAGACACCGCGGGGTAAAATGGCAGAAATCTGGCACAGAAATCCAAAGAAACATCCGTAATTTTAGAAAGGAATGTCACATTCCTTTGCAGTTGACTGAGCCCAGTCTTCCAGAGTGCCTCCTATCAGGAAGTGCAGCACAATGGGAGCAAATTGCCAGAAACACAAAGTCAGACATTTGGGCCAGAGGTGGGGGCAGACATAGGAAACTGTGTCAGCTCTCATACAATAACCTTTGCTACAATACTTAGTTTCAATAACTAATGTGTCCAAGGATGAAACGAGGGCAAATACTCTGGGGATGGACCCTAATTCAGATCGACCTCAGAAGCTTTATCTTTATAGCTATTAGTTGACATGCTGAACAACTCCACTTCTGTTGAAAGGTCAATGTTAATCCAAAAGTAAACAAAGCATCTCTGCACCAATTCTTATTAAAACAGGAAATGACACGACATACATTATTATTACATTTACTAGGCAAAAATACACTATCGACCTTTTTGAATATGCTTATTAACCTTTAGATGTGCGAATTATTTCCACTCTATTTGCCTTCATAGTGTAATTGTGATCATTAGCTCCTCCCCTCTCAGTTTTAAAGTGGAAATCCTGGTGTTTATCCCTTGTCTACGATTGGGGCTGTGAGGTATTTGGCCTCTCTTGCCACCACCTGCTCTCTGTCTGACATGGGGTCCTTTCTAGGCTTCAACCACAGAGGGATCCATCTCCCGTCATTGGCTGATGGGCAGATTGAGGACTCTCCACTCAACATGGCCCTAGGTGACATCTTTATCTGTGCAGGAAGCCACGGCTTTACCCAACCATCTGCCTCCAAAGGCAGTGCACTGGGCCCGCATGGATGGGGAGGGGTGGACCAGCTTATATATGTGCAAGCACATACAAGCATGTGTGTAATATGAGCGTCATTGTTCAGGCTTGTTGTGGCTATCATTATGGACTGGTGTGAATTAAAATGACATGTTTTTGATAGGAGCAGCAACGGCTTGTAGTCAGCTGTAAGTGAACCGCAGCTGACGTGACGTTAAATGGCCACCTGCTCGCGGCATAATAGCTGGACCAGAGAAAGGGAAGATTACACTTGAAAAGATCCTCTTTGAGGAAAACAGGTGCTTGATTTATTTTGGATATATCCAAAGTCTTTCTCTTAGGGATTTTGAGTTACTGACTGTACACGCATGTCTTCTTTCTGTTTTGTATACACTGCATTCTTGTTGCCGGACTCCATATGGCGGGGGGCTGACAGGTGCATCTGTCTCTAAGCTGGAGGGCAGGAGATATGCAGTGCTTTGTTTTCCCCAAACATCTGCCACTGCCTCGAGGCCCATGATATCCCACTCAATTCTATCTATTGAATGAATCTTTAAAATTTGCCTCAAAACTCCTCTATTATATTTTGTAGTTCACCCTTAGCCGTGTAAAATGTGTTGAAAATATATTTGAACGTTTGAAAAGAGCTCTGACTTGTCTGTGTTACATCTTGTTTCCATTCAAGTGTTATTTTTTTCAGTAAACATTAGGATGCATTCAAATAGACAACTCAAGCATTCAAAAGAATGCTTATGTTGTCTGTTGACACAAGACCTGTGTTGTGAGCCAAACACTCGTTTTCCTAAGACGGCTAAGTTGAGCTTGACGTCTTCCAAAGGTTTCTGCAACAGTGAAGACGAGGAATGTTTGGACAGCAGCTGTTCTGGGTGTTTACACAGCTCAAATTTCTTGCGGTACCTTTTTATTATTAATGCTACAGTATAAACTTAGAAAAAGTCTTTGTCTGTTTGATACTCCTAAAAAGTACAAAACTTAGCCATAACATAAAGGATTTGGCTCGCACACATCATTCATTGTGTGACTGCGACACAGCAGTTGACTTGAAAGCGTCCACTTTGTTTAATCCAGCAGAGAAACGGACACCATCCTTAACCTGCATTTGAAGGTAGCTGTCGAGAATCAAAGAGTACTCCAGACAAGGAGACATGCAAAAAAATGACGGCCATAGTGTTTTTTTTTTGGTTTTTTTGTTTTTTTAAATAGCTGTTGACCAGTGGCTGTTCTGAGACGAGACCTGTACTTCCTTGTATGACAGTTTGGCCATCAGGAGAATATCTTAATCACATTGGACTGGCTAAAACGGATTTATTTAGGCAAATGAGACAGCAGGATGTTGGTGCAGAGATGACTATCACTCAGCAGTTGCTCTATGACCCCTGGCTAAAGCAGATGGCCAGAAGCCTCTGGTCGACACCAGACATGTCACACCGGTCACATAGAGTAGATCAATATACTTTATCTTAACACATACCTGGAATTTAAAGCCTCAATAAACGCCTTTGACAACTTATAGTGTATGGTTTCAAACAAATAGAATATCTGGACACTTTTTTTATTCTAAACACGCACATGAGCAAGATTTCTATTAGGTGTAAAGCTGTTATACACATAAACAAATCAGCAGTAGTTCTGCCATCCACCCATTTCTCTTGCACACTTTAAAATGTCAAAGCTTACTGAGTTTTTTTTTGTTTTTTGTTTTTTTACGATTGGTCGAAGTGAAAAGAATAGAAGTGAAATGTGCAAATATAATTATGTAGTAGTAACTATGTATGTATGTATGCAAAAGAGGTGAGATGGTGGTTAAACTACAACATCTGAGGTTAGGAGGTTGGGGTTGATGGGTGGGTTAAAAAACTGGAGATGGGTTCACAACCATAACCATGTTCATTATTGAAATTATTTAAGTGCTTATTTTTATCCAAATCACGTTTTTGCTCTTAATCGGCCCCACTGTTTTTGTGCCTAAACCTTTTTTTTTATTTTTTTATTTTTTTAAAAGATAAATAAAACTATGTAAGAGTTTTAATACTCTCTGTAGCCAGTTCCATGTCTGTGGGTTAGAAATCGAAACCAGGTACCAAAACCTGGTACATAGTACTTTGGGATGGAGGGTGTGTCTGATCTGCTTACAGCAATATTATAGTGTTTTTTTTTTGTTGTTTTTTAAAAACATATATTGACTTATAAAGACTTATTTGGGGGTAACCAGTGGATGCACACAAATAGTTTGAATCCTGTCTTTGATGTGCGTATTATCTTAGCCCTCTCTGATGTCCATGCTTTGATCACTTTTAACCACAAAAAACACAAAAATGTTCTCACAGCAGATAGAAGTAGATGCAGTCATACATGGGTACACTCCAGTGTTAAAAATCCAGCACTTGAATTCCCAGTTGTTATGTCATGTTACTGTTACTGTTACTGTTGTGTGCACAGGTATTTACACTTGTCAGCTTGAATCTCAAGTACAGGTTACATTCTATAAAATGAGAATTTGAATTTGAGTGGAGTAAAAGCCATTGCAGCAATGAGCCCACGTTGCAATCATGAAAATATGTGCCTTGCCTTATCTGTAAACAGTATCACCCACAGGCGTAGTCCTGTTTAGAATTCCTCACTGGTTTTGTGTCATTTATTTACTTTTATGGAATAGTATGGAAATTCTTGTGTCACCGGGTTCTTGCTAATCCGGCGACAAGTCAGAATTTGCAAACGTTTTTCATCTACAGTTGTTTCATAATGAGAGGAAGCAAATGTCAGTCGTAACATTCCTGTTATCGTCTCTATTATTTTTATCTCTGTATTTAGTTTAGGGTGCCAAAAGTGACACACATTCAAATTTCAGTTGTAAGTTGGCATGCTTTTGAATGTTCAGCTCACTTTATTTACAAAGCCATAAGTCCTTCATAGCTATGTGTGATAAGAAATGGCCTGAGCTTATGAATTAGGATGGCCATGCAGCATTCGTTAGAGAAACCCCCATTAAAAGAAAATGTCAGTGACCGGTGGTCGTCCTCCTGTCCTCCCCACTTTAACACCAGGCTTGGAGGCTCAGTCAGACCCCATGCACATGGTAATGTGAAGAATGTGGCCATTTCCTCCTTTGCAGGAAAACAAAAGGAGTTGCTGAAGCTCCTAGCTTGTCCCACCTCACATAACAAGGCTGGCGCTCCCAGATCACAGTCTGCATTGTGTTAACCCAGCCAGCCCAGGTCAGGCCATTACCAGGCTGGATTGGCTGATCTTAAATGTCACTCCTAATGGTGATGTGTTTGAAACTGGGATGTCTGACAAAGCTCGCATGTGCCACTGTGATGACAAACGTGGTTTAAAATCTGACGCTTGCGTCTTCTGTTATGTCAGTTATGTACAAAAAGAGATCTAGCTTTTCCACATAACGTCAAACTACAGCATATCTGTGTATCTGATTGATTCCTTGTGTGTGGGTTAATTCAGTGTGTCTATTCAAGTCTTAGTATACCCAATTCCCATCTCATGTGAAATGTTCTGATAGAGCAGCAGGAAATTATTTTGTGTTAATAGTCTGGAATGAGATATAGTACAACTGTGTAATTTCCAGGAAATGGAACAACAGTCACTCATCCAGCAAATGTTTTTTTTAATCTCTAAACCTGTTCACACTGAATGTATTCATAAAAATAAAAACATGTCCCAGCAGGTTTAGCCCCGATTCACTCTGCTGAGACACAGTAACAGTGCTGCTATAGTTTCAGAAACTGACCAGCTCTGTATTATAATGTACTTGTCTATCAGACCTTTTTTGTAGATCACTCAGATCATAGATCATATTTTTCCAGCTGCTATATATGTCCTCGTCTGCATAGCTGCTCTCTTTGGCTGGAGATAAGTTAGTTCCACAGGAAGTCTTCTGGACTGAATGGCATAATAATGTTTGATGAATGCGGCCCATTTTGTTGCTCTTTATATTCATAGTGGAATGTGAAAGAATTATTATTAATCGCAGTTTTATCGGAGTTCTAAAGGAAATGCAACACTTGGATCTGTTTGCCTGTGTTAATTAGGATTAATGAAAGCACCAGGCTGAAATCAAAGAAATATTCATGGAAGGAATAAATACGGACTGTGGCGTTGCTTTATGTCACCTATGTCTAGGCAGAGTACTCGCATTTGAGCATATCACTGAGGCTACAGCTAAAGGCCAACTAGCAAATCCGATCTACACCTCTATGATGGGAAATAGTTTACCATGCCAGCAGGTGGCAGTAGCCAATATTTGTTGTTCAACATATGCCAGCGTGAAGAGCCAGGATTTGTTGGCGAGCTGCTAACATCGTGGGCCTCTCTTGAATCATGATCAGTTGGCCTACATTGTATTCACTGTCATGTAACTGATAATATTTTTAGGCTACAATGGAACATTCAGATAAGATGAAAATGAAAATGAGAAGCTTGTGTGCCATCTTGACGTCACCAATCATCATATGCCTACTTTTTGTACTTTTGTCAAAGGTTCTGCCACCAATTCAACATGCGCGATCGTCAGAAACGGGGGCTGATTAGTGCCAAAAAAGAATCGCCAAAACTAGGGTCAGATGCTCACCTGCATGCTGAAACTGGCCAACAGCTGACTGTTGACTTGCTGTGTCATGGCCCATGGATATACCACAACATTCGTCTACTTTAATTTGTACAAAATGGTTAAAACAACAGCTGTGACTTCAGATGGTAACGAGACCACTGGACACGACTGCTAAGAAATATCCATACAACAAAATGTATAATGTTGCACAGATTCAAGTAATATTACACATTAGAGGTGCTGGTAGGTCTATCTTTATTTTAATTTAATTTTTCTACCTTCGTACAGAGCTAGGTGATATCTGGTTCCTCCTATTTCCAGTCTTGCTGGATCCAGCCTGCTAATCCAGGTGACCAGATCCCAGCTGTAACTAAATTTTGAATGCCCAGATATGAGACACACAGGCATTCACACAGGTATCAGTCATTCACATAAAATATCAATCTGCATGGAGCAACACAATGATGTGTAAAGCCAGGCTTCTCTATATGACCCAGATGAATCATGAAATGGTTAAACCCGCTGATTGTTATCAGTTGCGCAGCATTCTTTAGCAACTGTTGGACGTTAACTGCCATGCAAATCGGCACGTTTGCCTCTGAGTGTTTGAGGTGAACTAACCAGCAGCTTTGTCTACTGACTCCGCCACGTTAACAGGAGGGGGCTTGTTCTCCCCCAACCATCTCAAACCAACACATTAGGATGATGCTTTTCATGCAAAAAAGGCTGCACTCAATAACATTACCATGACCCAACCCCCACTGCCAGCTGATCCCTGTGTCTGCATCCACATGCATGCATGTGTGAATGAAGCATATAGCTAGTGCTAGTGGTGCAGGGGAGGACGGCAGATGGCACGGCTGCCCCCTTCATGTCTGCTTTTTTTTGGGAAGAACAATGCATCTCTCAGAGCTCTTATTAAAGGAGGGGAAGGGGATTTCGGTCCACGGACAGCTGGCAGGCAGCATGCCTCGCACCCACCCCTCTCCCTATGTGTCCACACACACAGACACACACTCTGCAATTAAGCGGCACGGGCCGCAGCTTAAATATTTACCAGGCACATGCAAACAAAAGGTTGCTCAAGAAATAATGATTAATCCACGTCTGTTATATGACAGCACCTTGCATCCCTGCCTCAGTGCGGACAATGGTGACAGTAATATCAAGTTTGTTTATAGCTTTTATTATGAAACATGTAAAACCCACCACCTTGGAATACTATCCAGAATGATTTACCACAAATCAAAATGAGATTTATGTTGACTATGATGTGTGTCTTGTTTGTGGTACCGTGTTGGTCTTGGTAATACAATCACCCATCAGTTAACCATGTAAGACATCTGATAAGCAAAAAAAAATAAAAAATCTCAAAATGTAAAGTTTACAAAATGTAAATATTTGGTGCAGTACTCTGTCTTAAAGGATATCCAGGATGTTGTTTTCTTATTGTGTGAAAAGTATTTCAATACACCACCTGATTTTTTCGCCCCGTTTTCCTGACATTTAATGAACATCAAACCCAAACGGTTAAAAGAAAAGTGGTATTTACCCCAATTTGTGGTGAAAAAAATAACATTAGGTGTGTGGATCCTGTGAAAAAAACAGTGCATCTTTCTATCTTTTGGAAAGATTATAATTTGTACAGTCCTAACTCTTGACTTTCATCAACTTTCAATATTTTTATACCACATTTTCTTTTTTTCTTTTTTCAAAACCCATAACAATATCCTAATATTCTTTTAAGACTGTATGGCAGTGATGTAATATGTTATCTCCTGCAGTCTCACAATAACGTCCCTGTGTTGCGCCTATATACAACATGAAGGACTTAAATCTTCTATAACTATAGGAGCTGAAGGGACTTAAAATTCCTAAAACCGCACAAAAACAAAACAACAACGGACTCTTTTACATGACAGAAGAAGCCAGCTGAGGTTGCGCTGCTGCTCTGAATCCAAATTTTACCCCCCCTCTCCCTCTTCTACCTACCACCACCCTCCTCCTCCTCCTTTTCCTCTCGGCTCCTCCTCCACCCCCTCCCCTGTGCTCTGCTTTTGATCCCACAGGGACTCGGAGCCTTTACATTCCAGTCATTCCAGCCGCAGCGAACAATCGGCTCTCAGTTATTTATTAGTGCGCTTCGCAGCTCCAGTGCGCTCAGTCTGCTTCTGCCCGTCGGCGCGAACACACGCACACTTGTACATGGAGGAAACCAGCTCTGGAAACTTGTGGACATTTTTAAAACAAGCGCAGAGTATTGAACTGAGATACTACACGTCCGTTTTCCGTGTGATGAAACTATAATTTTGGTAAGTTTTTTTTAAATTTTCTATTTAACAAGTTATTCTAAGCCGCTGAGGGCCGGGGTATGCGTGGATGTCGGATGACTGGTGAAGCCCCGTTGGCTCTCGGGATGGCGCTGTATTTACTGCTGGATTATATTTTAGTTTTCCGAGTTTGTTTAAATCGCGCCTCTGGTGGATCACATATTTATTTAGTTAGGATTAGATTTACTGAACTGGATCCTCATTGCGCAGATAAATACATTCAAATTAGAGTTTGATGCAGCTTGATGTAGTTTGATGTAGCACCATTCATAGGTGTTACATTAGATTAATACGTTAACAACCTATGTAGGGCTTTTAAACATAAGGATTTTAGTATTCTTCCAGCACATTTTGGGTAAAGTCTCTGTGGTTCATGTCAAATATGAGGAATGAGTCTCATTGTTGTTGTGTTATTCTATGCAACTGCCTGTATTCTGCTTGAATGGAGAAAGTTACACTTTCACAATGTGTGGGCATTAAAACTGGATCTGCTGTGACATCACTGTTATGGGTATTTCCAGTAACGGCTCATGCACTTACAGCAGAGGACATTGTGCAATAGAAGAGGTGCTAATCCTGGTAGATAAGAATGCCAGTGCTCACACTTGAAATACAAGCCAAGAGATGTTGTGCCATCCTGAGTCCAACCTTGATTATTGTTCTTCCTTCAGATCTCGGAGTTGTAAAGTCTACACACTACCACATCGAGTTTTGTTATTTCCCACTGACTGAAATGAGAACTGCTGAAGGCTCATCTGGAACGGTGCTGCACCGTCTCATTCAAGAGCAGTTGCGCTACGGAAACCTGACGGACACTCGCACACTTCTGGCAATCCAGCAGCAGGCCCTGCGTGGAGGCAGCAGCGGCGGGGGCACGGGCAGTCCCCGCTCCTCACTGGAGAGCCTGACTCAGGAGGAAACCCACTACATCCAGATGTCAACGCGGCAGGAGCCTCAAGGCCAGGAGCACCAGGGAGAGTGCCTGCACTCTGAGAGTCCCGCGTGCCAACTGTACCAGCTCCACGGAGAGGAGCTGCCAACCTACGAGGAGGCAAAAGCCCACTCCCAGTACCTGATCACTCAGAAGGGTCAGGCAGAACAGGACTTCCCCAGCATGGACATAATGGGAAGTCAAAATGAGGGACAGTGGGATCTGAAGAGAGAACATGCTCGCTCTCTGAGTGAGAGGCTCATGCAGCTTTCTCTGGAGAGAAATGGACACAGAGACACTCTAGCTATGAGCTCTTCATATAGCTATCCACAGCTGTATAATAATCCTTATGTCACAAGTGCAGTGGCATTTGAAGGACACGGGGCCCAAAGGTGTGTAGACCAGCGTGGACCACCTCCAGACTACCCTTTCTGTGCCAGACTTCCTGAATACATGCTCAGCCACTCGCAGGAGCATGTGCAGTACCACAGAGAGCCTCCTCCCCCCTTCTTTTCACAGAATCATAGGTAAACCTTGCACTCAAAAGCTATTGTGCATTTAGGATTTATTTTGAGCATGAAATATTTCCAAAAATAACAGCTCAAGGAAGTGCTTGCTTTCGGCACTTCTTGTGGTTTTCAACAGTGTTGTAATGAACTACTCATATATCCCCTCAACAGGTATGTGTCTGCTCAGTCCCAGGTGGCTCACGACGCCATCACCACAGCCTCCGGCAATAACTCAGCACAGAGTAATTTGTTGATTCGGGAGAACGAGCGACTGAGGAAGGAGCTGGAGGTGTACACAGAGAAGGCTGCTAGGCTGCAGAAGGTGAGAGAGGGAGGTGGATGCAATGAATGGAGCAGTTGGCTCATAGAGGGTGCGGAA
The DNA here is from genome assembly GCA_005024645.1 of Planiliza haematocheilus. Taxonomy (NCBI): domain Eukaryota; kingdom Metazoa; phylum Chordata; class Actinopteri; order Mugiliformes; family Mugilidae; genus Planiliza; species Planiliza haematocheilus. The sequence continues at coordinate 5,534,052 of SRSE01000306.1, forward strand.
AACAATACTTTCCTGCTTGCACATGTCAGGGTGATAAGCTGTCTGGTTGCTAATAACTCATATACACTGGAGAGATCCATGTGGTTGGTTCATTTGAGGGAGGAAGTGTTTCTAACTATTTCTGGAATGCCAGTGGCTCATCCCAACCCCTTTGTCTTTCCAAACATCTTGGCATATTGCCATGTTAAGACATAAATGTTTTGACACCTGGGACCACAAGGATTCACTAAAGCATGTTCATTCCCTTATGCAGTGAATAGTGTTAAAAAGCCATTTGCCTGTAGGTGACCGTTGCAAAAAAGAGCAGTTAGTGTCACTGATATTAACATTTGCAACATAAACCACAGTCAGTGAATGTGGGCACATCTCCCTGAGATTGATCTTCTTCTCACGTTTTCCTCCCAGTTGGAGATTGAGATTCAAAGGATATCTGAGGCTTATGAGACCCTGATGAAAGGTTCTGCCAAACGGGAAACCCTGGAGAAAACCATGAGGAACAAGCTAGAGTCAGAGATTAAGCGGCTGCACGACTTTAACAGGGACCTGAGAGGTATGTATCCACTGATCTGTCTAAAAAGCAAGACGGCCTCCTTTTAATTATTACTGTGTGTAACCATTATATTATGCTTATTATTCTCTGTCCAGAACAACTCGACACAGCCACCAAACACAGAGCAGCCAAGGAAGCTGAGTGTACAGACCAGAAGCAGCGTGTCTTTCTGAAGCTCCTGGAGCAAAGTGAGTAAATCTCTGCATCTGTCTTTCTATACGCTCTCACACCGTGGTTCATGACAGATTTAAGATGATCTGTTTCTTTGTGAAGCACTTAACAATGGCCGGAACATAGTTGAGCAGGGATCGGTTTCCTCCTTTCGTGATGTTGGGCTATATCTCAGGACACTATGTTAAGAGTTGCGCTTGGCCCTTAGACGGCAGCCATTTTTTCATAGCTGCACTAAATGTGGCCTGGATTCCTTGAATATCTTTTTGGTGTTTCAGGCTGTTCCGCTATTAGGAATGCTACTCGGCCAAATCTTTTGCTAAGTTTTGCATCACTGCAGACTTCCCTCCTCAAGGGGAACTAATAAGTCTGGGGCTACTGGCCATCCTGACCCAACTCAGAATGACCTCTGGCTAGCTCCCTCTCCTTGTTTGGGCATTTTTTTTACTCAGAGGCTTAATGGTGATCGCTCAGTTGTGAATATTTCTATTGTCCTTTTTAGTTCTATACAGAAATTTTCACTTTCTCTTTCATTCAGCAGTAAGGACTAGCTGGAATGACAGTGATCATATATTAATTGCGTAATTAGCATAGGCATGTGGTTGAAATGTTATCTTAGCACAGCAGAAGAAAACCCACCAGTGAAAAATCAATAGTGGGATGTGGACTGTAGTTTATATATTTTTTGCTACAAGAACCTCTTGAGATATATTTTGAGCTGCTTGTTTACTTCACGTCCTTAGAAGCATTCCAGAGCTTTTGCCAGTACAAAGCTATGCCTGTGTGCGTAAGTGGATAAGAGGAAGTCTGCATTCCCCCCACAGGCATGCACTCATGTTGTGTAATCAGCCCCCTTTTTAAAGTGGCACACCAGATAGACTGGCTCTCCTTTCTAGAGGGGCTCATTAAAACAAGGGCAAGTTTTTAATTAGTAAATGAGAAATATTTAGTGTTATTTTAATATCGATTGGGAGTTACAAGATCCTCAAATGCTTTGCAGTTGGATCACATGCCTTGCTGGTTGCAAGGCATGAATGAACCTCTCTTGTTGGGTCACATTCCATTTAAAATGCAACTTCTTGACTAGTTGCTTGTGAAGTCACTTGACTGACCCAAGGAACGGCCACTGCAGAGTCTTTGTAGCTTTCCTTTGACCTCTTAGAAGAAGGCTGTTATTCCAAGGATGGATGCTAACTTGCAAAAACATTCCTTTCATTAACCTGTTGCCTTTGTCCATTCTGTATCTCAGATGAAGAGCAGCAGCGGGAGCGGGAATGTCTTGAGAGGCAGATTCAACATCTGCAAGCGTCTGGGGAGGAATGCCAGCGCAGAAGGGAGCTGCTGGAGCAGGCTTTAGGTTCGGCTCAAACCCGCAACCGGCAGCTGGAAGAAGAATTGCAGAGGAAGAGGGCCTATGTGAAGAAAGTGGAGAGGCTGCAGAGTGCATTGGCACAGCTACAGGCGGCCTGCGAAAAGAGGGAAACGCTGGAGCTGCGGCTGCGCATTCGACTGGAGCAGGAACTAAAAAGCCTCAGGGCGCAACAGGTGAGGAGGTCATTATGTAGATTTATGTTATTGTTGCATTTTTGATGAAATAAATGAGAGGTTCAGTATGATCATCATATGTAAATGATGTCTGCAGAAGTGCATGTGGTGCAGATTTAATGTATGTCTGAGGGTTCTCAAAAAAACTGAGTTTAACAAAAGGCAACTTGACTTGTCTAGTGTATCTCGCAGATTGTTAACCACTCTTCTCTTATCTCAGACCCAGAACCAGACAACTGATCCCACAGCTTCAGAACTGAGCTCGCCTGTGTTGCTGCAGCAGCAGCAGCTGAGGGAGAAAGAGGAGCGCATTCTGGCCCTGGAGGCAGACATCACTAAGTGGGAGCAAAAGTACCTGGAGGAAAGCACCATGAGGCAGTTTGCAATGGATGCAGCTGCCACTGCTGCAGCACAGAGGTATGATGAAACATGTACCAACAAAAGGTTAACAATAAATGAAGTTAAAGGCTCAAGTATGTTAATAGTTCTTTGTTTTATTTTCAGAGATACAACCATCATCAATCATTCACCCCAGCATTCACCGAACAGCAGTTTTAATGAGGACCTGCCTTTGTCGAATCAAAGACATCAGGAGATGGAGAACAGGTACTGATATTTCTGTGTCTTTGTTGTGTCTCTCTGCTTCAGTGTCTATTCATACTGTATCAGGGGATTCTGAATTCACGATTTATATTTATATTTGTTGTGTTTAGGATCCGAGCCCTTCACGCTCAGCTCCTGGAGAAGGATGCTGTGATTAAAGTACTCCAGCAACGCTCCAGATGGGAGCAGGGCAAGTTGGAGAAACAGGGGCTTCGTCCGGCCAGATCCGTCCCGTCCATCAACACAGTGACCACCAGCATGGAGAGTAAAGGTGAGTTTTTGCCCCCCTAGCATACAGAGGAACGTTGAATCCTTAATGTCACATATAACAACTGCCAGACTGTTCAGTGACGCCAGGCAGAATGTACACATCTTAAAAAAAAAAAGAGAGCCCTTTGGTGTTACTCAAATAGACATCATGTTTTTAAACTGGAATGCATATCATCTCTCACTCAAGAATAGCCCCATCCAGAATAGTCATGGGAAAAATTCAGCAGGGCAGATGTTCATGAGTGTAAGTGGATAATTAAACAATGTCCTCTCTTTGTCTGCATTTGTAGCAAAGAGCCTCTCAGATGACCAGACAGCTGCTGCTGTTCTGCAGTCCCAGGTCTTCATTGTGGCCAAGACCCCGAGACAAGACTCCCGAAGTCATGAGGCCTCGCAGCAGTCTGAGGTCACAGCAGAGCCTGGCAAGCTAAGGACGCCTGAGGTCATCTCAGCTGCTATTGCTGGTGGGTTTATTGTTTTGTGAAGTATTGGATACCCACACAACCTACTGTTGCTGTACAAAGATTGAGTCTTTGGGTCACTATTTAAAGACTAGCCTGAGGATCACATAAAAATTTTCTGTTACACTAAGAGTCAATTTTTTTCTTAAAATGAATCAAGGTTGTGTGCAGCTTTAGCATTCCAACATGATTTTTCTAATCTACTCATTTTATCTTGTCTGCAGACGCCACTGAGGAGCCAAAGGCACTACTCAAGAGCATCGACAGCTCTGATGCGGACGCGGTTGAAATCCTCATCTGAGCTCTCTATACTGCTCATATAATGGCAACAGCCAGCGATGACAGAAACTTGTAGCTGATGTGTTAAAGGCCTTCCTTCGACATGCAGACTCCAGTGTGTGGCACAGTTTGTTGAGGAGAGCTGAGCTTTCCCTCTACTGTTTCTGCACAATTCACAGATGGACAGAGTGAGTTCTTCGTGGTACCTGGACAGTATTCTGCATCATGATGTGAACTGGGCTGCTGACTGTGCATATAAATCTTATTTTTTAGTTATGTCTTGTATTTATATTTGTAAATGCTGCTCATATTGTGATGTGATTTTTCTGTGTGAGGGGTGAAGAACATTCATCTTGGCGTGTTCCACTTTTTAAGTTATATACAAGTCACTCACTTTCCTGCATTATCTATGCGACTAGTCTTTGTGTATCTTGAATTTCTAGTAACATCCCCTCTATTAAAGTAATGAGACTATTTATAATTTTACAGTTTTCACATGCCATGTTTGAAGATTATTCTGTTAAACATGATTGCTCCCAAGTAAATCAACAGTTGCCCCTCTCTTTACATTCGGGGGCTGTGCTCACAGCTCAGCAGAGGATTTGGAAACTTCCCTTGAATGCAAAGGCTACAGACTGCCTGCTCATTTCTCTCTTTTAAAAAAGCCTGCGAGGATTGACAGCATTTCACTGGGGTCTAATTTTCCAGATCCCAGGTTAATGTTTGGGGCCTCATATGGCGGCCGCCCAGCATTTCGCTCCGCTCCGATGACACGCTGGAGCTAATCTTCTCACATTCCTCACTGGGGGAATGCTCCCGTTAAAGAAAAAGGCTATCTAAAGTCTGACCCCTCGCCCTTGTTAAAATGGCGTGCATTCTCTACATGATTCCTTTCTGGGGCTGGTTATTTCTTCCGAGCAGTGGCGGCTGGTTCCGTCATGAGCATGGAAATGGTCAACTATTATTGGCCAGCTTTGGTCCCCAACACTGTGTTATATTCAGCCGTTCTCTCCATTGCCCAAATATCTCACGTTTCTGAGCTGACTATATGCTTAACATAGAATTTTCTGTTCATTACTCCCTGCACAATGTAGGATCACTGAACACCACTGAATGTAGACTCCCGTTTTCATGGAATGTGTTTTGTATTTAACTGGAATGTCCAACAATTCTGATTGGTTCTGCTTTTTAAGCAGAAAATCAGTCTATTTCTGACAAAGCTAACATGCTATCCTCCAGTTTTGAAATATTAGCACTGTTGACAACACTATCAACGGTAGTATTCTTTAGAAATGGCGTGTGACACCTTACATTTAAGTGATATTACCCCTCATGCTTGTTCATCAAATGTATCATCACAGTGCATTTGCTGGTCAGTGCAGTGTGTTAGTTTGAGTTGCTCATTTTGGAATGTGTTTACATGAATGGCTATTTGAAGTGAGAGAAGTTAATAAATATATATATATATATTTCATTTCATTTCTGTATATGTAATTGTTTTGTTTCCTGATGCCAAAGATGTACTCTAAGTTATAAGTCATGACAAATACAAAAGGTTCTGTTATGGTTCCTTGCTTGAGCTGGTTGACCCAATTTGATGTTGCTGTGAACTTTTGTAAAGGAAACATTTGTATGTATGCCTTAACATTTCACATAATAGATTAAAATTCTTAATATATATGATAAAATGACTTCTGTTTTTTTTTTTCAGTACTTCTCTTATAGAGTAAAACTGCGAGTCAGTGCAGCTTGTCAAATGAAAGCTACCCACCAAACTTTCACTTTTCATTTATTTAATACCTCTGCCTCTAAGCTATGGTCCAATTAATCTGAGAAGAGACATAATGTAATTTGCCATCATCATCAATAATCTAGCGGCGACGATGGTCAGCCATGGTGCCACCTATCCTTGCCAACTTGCACATGTGTTCTTTGCCCATGTGAGAGGGAATAACTTTCCATATCAGCACTTTGTTCTAAGCTACATTCATTGTTCAGAAAGAAAAAATGGAGGATATATGTATGAAATATATAAAATAAGATGTGTAGTGGTCCATCTACATAAATGTTATCGGGCACATTTCACCTTCTCTTAATCCATGTGGGTCAAATAGAGCCTATGCTGTCCTATAGATGTGACCTTATTCTAACCTCTGAAGCCTGTTCAGACCAGATATTAACATGCTTCCTGAGCAATGAGGTCTAGCTTTAAGGTGACAAGCACTAAAACATGTTTCGAAATGCATCTACGGCCAGCAGCTGAATGTTATAACAGGCTCCGTCTCTAATGGGACAGAAGCTGTTATAACAGAACCACAAACTGCGCCATTTGATGTGTGTGAATCCTGACATCATACAAATGGTGGAACATAGTGAACAGTTAAGAGCACATGTTAAGTAATTTTCTAGGCTACTGATTTATTCCACACAAAATTCAAATTACAACTTTAACCCCAGAATCGTCTGTACACAGAGTAATCTAAATAATAATCTCTTGTAATAAAGGTGAATAAAAACCCCTGACTTCACATGGCTTTGGCCCCCACTGCTTCTCCAACCACCAGGCCACAGAACATGACCTGTGCATGTTTTGCTTTAAGGTTACGTGATGTTACAGTGACACAAAATTCAAATTACAAAAGCAAATATTGGATGCCCTTTCATCGCATCATCAGAAACACAGCTATGAATAAATGACAATGCTGCTTTATGTCTGCTGGAGGAATAAAGAAGCACTGTGCACTCAAGAGGAATTGAAACATAGCCACAGTGAAAATGAATGGGAAACAAAGTGATTTATAACAATAATAATAATCATACATTGTATTCCTTTCAAACACCCAAGAAGACTGTACAAAGTAAGACAGGGTTTAAAATACATAACAGACATCAAAAGCATTACAGAAATACAAGTATAAGACACTGAAAAGATAAGATAAAAAGACAAAAAAAGGATAAAAAATCTGGAGTCACAGTCTTGTAGGAACAGGTGGGTTTTGAGATGGGATTTAAAAATAGTCAATGTGTCAGTGTTACCGATGTTGGGTGGAAGGGAATTCCAGAGGTGGGGGGCGGAATGACTGACGGCTGTGGACCCCATGGTGGACGCCCGGGTAAGAGGGATGGTGAGGCTGATTTGATTATATAAAGCCTAAGATGAGGCCATATTTACACCTGTTGGTCTGAAGGTCTATAGATATGCATTTGCAGTCCCTAGGCAGGCAACACAAAGACATGATAAGACATAGGACAGGACAGTAGATCACAATAAGAACACATCACAAGACACATTACTAAGAAGATGAAAGTCAATGGTTACTGGTTTGCTTTCAATCAACCACTGCTTGAGGTAAGTTTTGAAAGTCTGTCATGTGGGACACTCCCTTATGGAGAGTGGGAGACTGTTTCAGATCTTACTGGTCTTTACAGATTTTTGTATTTTGTATAAAGACTGTCTAGAGGTTCTATGGAACACCCTGGGTAAACGCTTGGAGTGTTTTCCCATGACTACAGTGTCACCGTTACGACGTTTATCCACAGCCATATGAATTACACTAACATCATGTGAGTCTGTTTTCCTTTATTCATCAGGCAAACATGTCTTGTATGACACACAAACAGTACTTTGTGCATCAATCAAGGATCATGTGTATGTTACTTTAAGCATATTTCCAAGATGTCTTTAGATGTGAAGATATCTCTGTAAACATTTTTGTCTTCCCTGTTCTCACTGGTGAGCTTGAAATGGCCTAGATGCCACACATTTTCCTCCTGCTGCCTTGTTATAGCCAAGTGCCATTTTTCTCAAGTGAGAAAAGCTCCAGTAATAAATTTCCATCTGTTACCATTTTCAGCTGGGACACATGTGGCACCATGGGGTCTGTGATTTAACATTATTTTGGTACTATCTGTGCTCCCACAGATCACATTTCAGATAGTTCATCCTGCCTCTAATATCTGGACCCCCCACTACCACCAGTCCAACTAACTGAGTGACTCTGTAGGGGAAAGGTTAGGATTATGTGAATCCAGACAGTATCAAGTTTGAACAGCTTCACAGGGGGAGATTCATTCTTGTGGGATGATGAAGAAAAATTTAAGAAAAAAAAAAACACCCCCACAGAATGCACATATGCATTCCACACACATCTGGACTGCAGAATGAATTACTGCGATTGTTGTCAGGTCTCATTGTATTTATCACCACAATTTCATCTACCTCTCAGACTCCCAGCAACTCGACTATGGTTCTTACATAAGAACGATGATCAGTTAATTGTTTTTCACAGTTTAACGTAATGCACTGCTCACAATAAACTCTGAGATACAATCAATACGTCTGGCAGAAGTGGAAGGGACAGTTGGTAACAAATCATCTGTCTCCTTCTCGAAGTCCTTGAGCACATTTTTTACTAAAAGCATGTGCGAAATACTTGGAAAAATAACTGTGGACCTCTGTGTTTTGCCTTAATTTCCATGGAGATTCCAAAACTTCCTGCCTGCAGCACTCATGGAATGTGCCCCCGCCCCCTTAACGTTTCCACATAAATCCAGCCTAAATTTAGGGCTGTTACTGAGACGATTCAGCAAATCTTTAGGTCCATGTCAATTGCAACTTTGTGTGGCTGTTTAACCAAAGGTATGAAGGTAGGACTGGACCGTGGTGTAACAGCAGGAAGAGCTCCACACCAGTTCTGCTGTATCTAACTACCAGCTATCCAGCACAATAATGTGTGTAGTAAATGTCATGAGGTCAGATTGGTGGCCTGTTAATGAGTATTTGTAAATAAAGGAATAGTTTGACATTTTGGGAAATCATTTGGCTGGCACACTTGGTCTCTGAAGGCCAGGTCATTATTTCCATGTGGGTCCATGTGATATAAATTTTGCGAACGTCTGTGCTTGGCCCAACATGTGACTGCATGGATTATACAGCAATTTTGACTGCACATGTGCAGGAAAAGTTAACTGGATCTTCATTTTGTGCACCATGTACAGTATGGTGCATTATGTACATTGTTCAAAAATGCACTGAAATGTACCTCAACAGTAAAGACACAAGATCTCAATATGTGGTTTTACAGCTATTGGTGTTTTTATATTTTAAACATTTTAATCTTCCCCTGGATATTTAGCTCTTAGTCTTAATATAAATGATATTGGATGATATTTCTTCTATCTTACCGCAAAATAAATAAATAAATAAAGCTTATTTAAGTTGGAAGATTCTAGTTGATGTTGCCTTTGAATAGTGTCAGACTTAATTTCCTAGACACTTCTCTTGAGCTCAAAGACAAAAGCAATATATTTATGTTACTTTTATTAGGCTCACAGGTTCTTTTGTGAGTTGATAATAGGTGTTTAGCACTTCATTTGTGGACTGTATAACCCTACCTACCCTGCCCTACCTTGTTGCCCTAATGTCTTTCTTTCTAAAGTAAATGCCACAAAGAACATCCCAAACAATGCAGTATTATTCTATCATAGGGGATCTGGGTGATTATGTTTTTTGTTTTGTTTTTGGTTCTCATTTGATCCATTAGTCTATAAAACTGAAAACTGGTGTCGTTTTAATAAAACTATGTAAATGAGACGGTAGGGTCACAATAGCCAGAGGCCATCTGTATGCCAGGGCTTGAAACTGTGTCTTTCATTAAACATGCATGAGACACTTGACCGTGGCTGTTTTACTGGTTACAGTCTAGGTCTGCCAGTGTTTCCCAAGTGAATCAGCTGGGCTGCACAATCCCAAAAACTGATTCACTGCTGTACAGGAATGAGTCAGTGAGTCAAAACGATGCATGTCTGGCATAACAGAGAAAAGTGGTGTGTAGGATGTTCTCTAGGCTAAATGAAGACAAAAGCACCTGAGTCAGTGGTAAAAATCAGACACTGTACACCCAGGTGCAGGCCACTTAGTCCTGAAACATTAGTGAATTTAAGTCGGCAGTGCCCATGAGTAATGAACAAAGTAGACAAATGAGTAAGAAAAATGGCAGAAATCATTGGGCTATAGACAGTTTGACTTGATAAAAGATTTATGATTTATATAAGTTAATGATGGAGAAATTGATGTCAGAGCAATAAGCATTGTCTTTCCCGTGCAATTCAACACAATTGACACATTCGATAATTTCTCAATATTTAATCTATATTTTTAAGGAAACAACAGAATCAACATTTCATGGTAACAATGTTAACTGTCAAAATACCCTAGGAAGCCTTGTCATGAGGCTTTCACAAGCTTCACATTCAAAGCAACATACCAACAGGTGTGTGCAAGTGAGTGAGGGACTGAGACAGCGAGCACAGCTGGGGAATTTAGTGGGCATGCCTCAGCATGAAGGAATGGTTTATATGACCCTTTATTTCCCAGGTGTATGTGAATGATGACGTGCTTAACTAGCCCTGAAGGATTGTGGCATTAATAGTGTCAGTGACATTAAGATTCTCTGGAATTTTCACATATTTTACCACAGGCAGAACTGAATATTGTTTTCTTTCCTTTTTATTGTCTAGTATTTTCCAATAATTTACCTCTGAAATGACACTGAGAATAAAAACTGTCTCTAAACAAATAAATTGATCTGATTCCTTTCTAGCCGGAAAGAAGAGCATTGGGATGCTATAATATAAAATCTGCTTAACTGTTTCTCTGTCTAAAAGCAAGACTCATAATTTGCAGTCATGGTAGAGGTTAGAGATTAGAAGAAGAATGAGAAGACTTAATTTGTCACATACACATAATAGCACAGTTCAACTGTCTTGTGCAGAACACAGGGTCAAGTCAGGTTTACATTTCTGCATAGGTTCTTGAAGATGGCGAAGGTACATTCTGAATCTTACCCCAATGCTGTAACCAGACCAGATTTTGATTGGTCTGAAATGCAATTCTCATCTATGTCTAAGTGTCAAGCACCTTCTGCTTCCACACCTACTCAGATATCTTCTCCCTGTAATACACAGCAATTCTTTCAGTAAAAGTAATTGTTTTGTCATCATTTATGAGCTCCAACTCCAACATGACCTGTTCTATCCCAAATATAATTTTTGAAGCACATTCAGCTGCATTCAACCCATCTACTGTGCCTTCCTAATTGTATAATAACTAACGTAGGCCACCCTCGTTTATGGTCCATCATAGATCAGTTGCAGGAGTATAAACCAATTTAATTCATGATAGGGTGCACCTGTAGCAGAAAGGTTTAATGTTTAGGTACCTACTGTGGTTTGAATCCCTGACCTGGCATACTAACATATGCTACTTAAAGATAAACACTGAGCCTAATGATAATATGCTTAGTTTTGCAATAATTGGATGTTGGACCAATTACATTTTGTTGGCCAGTGATAATGCAAACTGAGATCAGGGCATTGCCAACATGATGACATTTCATCCCGGGGATCATGAGTGCATGTACCTAATTTCAGTCATTTCATGATGTCAAACCACAAATGTGAACTTTGTTGTGGGTCTGGAGAATGGGCATAGCATCAGCAAAGTCAGAGGGATTTGTTCTTTTGGGCACCACAGATAACTGCTGTAAGTCATGGCACTTTTCGGTGCAGAGGCATTCCACTGTCAACTGAGTGTCAGGCAGACCAACATTTCCATCAACAGAGCCACCTGCTGGCTACAAATCATCTACATCCTACAGTCCACAAGTCAGTGATGTGATTCACATCCCCTAAAGATGGATAAAGTATAGCTGTTTTAAAAGCCTATAGGCTATTTTGGTTATTGGCTGTCACTCTGTGTTTCCCACAAGAAAACAGAGTTGAACCCATTGTTTACATGTCCCCTGTGAACAAAAAGTCTATAGTTTGCAATGGTGAATAGCTTCAGGGAATGTACTCATCTTCTGTAAAATCAGGAGTTGAAATATTACACAAGATTGAATGTGTGGACTATACTATAAGACTATACAATTTTCACTGTTTCATGGTTTCAAGAAGATTTCTTGAAACTTTCTTTTTTCTTTTCTTTTCTTTTCTTTTTTTTTTTTTTTTTTGAATGAGGAAATCCAACTTGATCAAAAAGTCTACCCTTCTACACTTAGGGGACCTGGAAGTCCTACTGTAAAGTCCAGATGTATTTCGCTGATTGGCTGCTGCTCTCTAGTGTTTCAGGACACTTATTGCAGCAGCAACGATGCCCCAGGAGGCTCCACCTCTAATTCAGTTGCAGCAGACAGCTCTTGATTCAGTTTGTAGAGCGGGAAACTCTCGACTGACTGCCACAACCTGCAAGGCAATAAGCATGTGACTCTCAAAGACAGACTACTCTGTTAGCTGAGAAATGTATATAATAGGATGAAGTGAATGAAGTATGAAGTAGTCTGATAAAGTAACAGGCAGTATTGTACTCGTTTAAGTTAACTGCAGTGTACAGTGTTCTAACTTTTTCAAAAATATGACCGGTAGTGTTTTTATTGAAGTTACAAATACTAATAAACCTAAGCCTGTCTTAGACTGATCGACCATGTAACACATATTATCATACCCATATGCTCCATATCAGTGATGACATGGTGTTTATCTGATAGGTAATCTTTACCCATAGCTATAGTACATGTACACCAAGAAGAAGTCACTATTTGTCTCATTAGAGCAACACTGAATTACTTAATAAGTGTATAAGCTTGTGGGAAAAGCTTGACATATTGTATAGACTTCCTTAAATGTGTGTATGTAAACACTGATTATTTTGATACTGTTGATTTTGTACAGCCATGTTAATAAATCTTTTCAAGCAATAACTATATTTATAAAGAAAATATGTTAATATAAATCTAATTTAGAGGAAACAATAATTTTGCATGTAAATATATTGTACAGCATTAAAATATGCTGTGTAAATTCAACACAATATTTTAGTAAAATGATAAACAGTTTAACAACTATTTAACCCTGATATCTGTTCATTGTCATATAAACGCTAGTGACATGTTATGCATTAACTAATATTAACCTAATGTTATTATCATCTTCTGAAGAGAGAGAGAGTATGTCTTTATTATCTGTACATTATCTTTATTTTTGCTACCTTTTGAAAATATATTTTTAGTTTGGTTAGTTATTTTTACTTATGTGAAGGATGTGAAATTCATTAATTTCCTAATTAATAAATACTTCATTATAAACATTATCAGTCTGTTGACTGACACCGTCATAGTCTGTATTTATTGATTTTACATGCAGTCAATGATATACAGAAGACATTACGCATGCACAAGCTAGCTAGTTAGCTCGAATGCTCAAATCTTAAACGCTAGCTTGGTTTGGGCTGCATCCGTCGACCACGTGACAGTGGTGTTGGGGTCGTAGCGGTCCCTCGAGCGTTTCCCCTCCCTGGTGTAAGTGTAGGTTGGTTAGAACATTTCCTGTGCTCCGATTGGTCGACTATCAGGCAGTCCCTTCTCTGATTGGTGGAATGCAGCACAGAGGCCCGGTTCTTCCTGAGCGTTCTTCCGGCTTACATGTTGGAAAAAAGAAAAGACGAATGGAAAAAATTGTAATCCACAAAGCAACTATTGCCTAATAACTCAGCGACACGGTAACGTCTGCACACAAAAAGAAATGTGTTTACTTATTACGCGGCATGAAGTTTGCACCGTTGTGCCGCTCAGAAAGTTGAGGATTTAGAATGAAAAGAAGGCGGTTTCAGGGTTAACGATTGTAACGTTAGCCCGCTGCTAGCTAAGATAGCTGGCTAACAAGATAGCCTTTAGTTCTAAGGCTACCCAACTAGAACCATTGTCCACAGTGAACATTATCTGACTCGACTGATACCGCGTTTGGTCATTTTAACGCAGGCAGTTAAAAAGCGGCTTCTGTACGTGGACGTTAACTTGTTATTGGGTTAGCAACGTTACAGTTGTTGTCGAGCACTTTTGTCATATGTTAATACCACCCAAGACGTCAAACAAAGGTCCGTAACATCTTAGTGTGTCTTTTTCACACTTGGATGTAACTTATCTATATGCAATTTTATCTAAACGATTTTCCTATTGTTGTTTGTTTGGTCCGGGCTCCCGTGGTAGCTAGTTACGGCTGTGTTTCTCTCCATTAGCCTGTTTATGTCCCCGCGCTGCCTGTAAAGGGTTAAACTGGTGTGCTTTTGTTGTTGTGGTTCTCATATATGATCAGTGTAAGAACCAAAGATCTTAACTTACTTTAACAATGCGTGGTATCTTCAGTATGTCTGTTACTTGAATTAATGTAGACTCACTCTTTTAGGTCATAAATAGATAAAATGAGCTCCCAGCAATTCCCCCGACACGGGCTGCCTGCTTCCAGCGGAGGAGCACCTCAGGTCCCTGCTGCTGGAAACGTGGTGCCTGTCAATCAGCCGTCAAATGCTCCAGGTAACGTATTATTACTGCAGTCACCCACATTATACTTCACAAAAGCGGGAGAAGATACCTGTTAATTCACTGTTAATCAAACTGTTGTGTCTTAGGAGGTGGAGATGCTGACAGCAGTCGGGAGGCTGATCATGGTCAGCAAACTCACCCACCTGCCGGGGGCGGGGGAAACTTGGCTTTCAGAGATGACAAACAGGAGACTATGGTGGTCAGACCTTACCCGCAACCACAGACCCACAGCCAGCCACAAGCTGCTCCACAGACCGTGCCCATCCAGCCTAGCACACCTGTGACTGTACCTGCCCCTACAGTCCACCTCCCACAGGGCCAACCTGCAGTCCTCACTGAGGGACAGATGAAGGTGAAATTACATGTCTAACTTTGCCATATTTTTGAGCAGGCATGAGTAGACTAACAAGGAGGGGTGACTATGATTGAAAAGGAAAATTGGAAACCTTAATGGCAAATCCAAGGGTCTTGATTTCTTCTTCAGCACTTTGGTTTAGAAGGATACACCTTACAACTGAAAATAATTGCTGGAGCAGATGGATTTTTTCAGTTGTGTAGGTGAAATAGTTTTTAACAATTCGACTGAAGAGTAGATTAACAATTTTTGGAGATACTTTGACAGATACTTATTTTCCTTTGTAACAATTAAATTAGCGATATTGGCAGCTCGATAGAGCTCGATAAAGATATTTTCTTTTATTAAATATGGAAAGTCGGCAGCTACAACAACTTTGATACAGAAATAAAATACTGTTGTTTTTGGGTTTTACAACATTCTAACACCCTCTAACACCCCCTTTTAAGGCTGTCCTGAAGTCACCTATGCCAAGTCGTCTTATTGCACCAGCACCAGCTTCCAACCAGGCTCATATCCCTATACCCTCCAAGGTGCCCGGTCACATCACTGTCACCATAGAGAGTAGTATAGCTCCAACCCCGTCTATTCCTGTGGCAACCATTAGTGGTCAGCAGGTGAGAGCACTGAACGTTGACTGTTGGTGACTATTATGTTTCTTTTTCCTGTTGATTACTAAAGTCCTGAACTGTATTCATGCTGTTTCAGGGTCATTCCAGCAACTTGCACCTGATGTCAGCTAATTTTCAGATCATTAGGGGCAATGCTCCTGCGCTGCAGATCGGGACACCTACAGTTCCCCCCCAGACCTTCACATCCCATTTACCCCGAGGTATGTCTGATGTAGTAAGCACTGTATGTCCTTGAAATGCTAGTCCATTTCCCGCTCACTTGTTGCATTCACTAGATCAGCGTATTCTTTGTCCTGCAGGGGCTGCTGCCGCAGCTGTTATGTCCAGTACTAAAACCGTCTTGCGGCCAGCCACCGGACCAAGTGCGGGCCCTGGCCAGCCCACAGTTCAGCACATTATCCACCAGACTATTCAGGTTTTTTAATGCACCTTAATGTAAAGACGTGGGGCTATTATGTGTATTTAGAAATAGTGTGTAATAGTGTTGCATTTGTCTATCCACAGTCCCGCCCTGCGGTAACAACTTCTACAGCTGTGCTTCCAACTGTGGTGGCCCCTATCTCAGCAACTAGAACTCAGTCTCCAGTTATTAATCCGACAGTCACACACTCTGCAGAGGTGGCACATGGGTAAGTACAGTAGAAACATAAGCAGCGAGTATTTTGATTCTCGGATTGTTCGATTTGTCTGTTTGGAAAGAAAACATTAGAGAGAAGTCAGAAAAAATGATGTACGTGTGCGTTGTGATGAGGATGCCCTCTTGATATTTATCAAACCTGTTCATGTGTTGATGGACTGCTGAGATCAGTAATTAGTCTTTCTGCCTATTTCAGTCGTCCAGCACTGACCATTCACACCCCTGCACCCACGGTTAGTATTCAAAGGCCCCAGACATCCCGTGACACTGCCACACGGATCACTCTGCCCTCCCATCCTCCTGCAATTGGAACTCAGAAGCCACAGCCTCCTCACACCATGGCACAGGTTACTGCTTCTCACTGACTCCCTGCAAAAATACTGAATAATAAATTCATACATGGCTTAAATTACTATTTGTTTGTCCAACACAGAAGCCCATCTTCAGTACTGTGACACCAGTAGCTGCAGCAACTGTGGCACCAATTGTTGCCACTAACACTGTGCCATCAACAACCACAATAGGTATTGGCTTTTTGTATATTAATACTGTGTTAGCCAGTTATCATGTTAGCACCCAGAACTCTATCTCTACTCCTGTTTCCCTAATTTTCAGGCACTGTGCCACATACTCAAATGACTAATAGCACTATTGTCACCATGACAGTGGCCTCACACTCCTCTCATCCTACAGCAGTCACCACCTCTGCCATCCCTGTTGGTAAGTTGGCCCTTTTGTCTCACTCGTTTTAACATGTGCGCTGCCACAGTGTTTCTCCTAACCATCCTGTGGTGTTCACAGCTAAAGTGGTTCCTCAGCCCATCACCCACTCTTCATCCCGTGTGCAGCCCGACTACCACAGGTCATCTCCCAACCCCGTCACCATGGAAACTAGAAGTGACAACAGGTGAGCACACAGTATTGGAGAATTAAGTGTGACTCACTGATGCGGTTGTAGAGTCTTCTGTAAATGTTTGGATGTGTTACATAACATATTCGGTTTAGTCATTACTGGGCGGCCAAAATGTTCCACCTGTAACTATCTCCAAAAAGGAGTCAAAGCTTACCAACCACCATGTAAAAATGCCAAACTTTACAGCAGTTTATAGCCTGGTAAAGATAAATGTGCTGGTTCCCATAACACAGCTGTGTAAATTGTATAAAGGCATAAATTTATGTGTAATTGAGGGTGTGGTTGCTATCAGTGTCAGGTGTGTGCTGTCACAAGTCACTAGCTAGATGTGGAGGTGTCAGTAGCCCATCTTGGCTCCAAACATGCTCCAGCTCTTAAACCTTTTTTGAAAAAGCTGGAAGTGAGTCGAAGTCATTCAGTGCTGGAGCAAACACACTGAGCTTCAGAACTGCACTTATGGGTGAAGTCGAGAATGGGTTGACCAGCCTGCTAGTGTGTCTAAACATGGATGCACTGATTTAAAATGTGTAGAACCCATAATAGAATCCATAATAGTAAATTAATGTAATAATGACCAGTGGTCAGATTATGTTTATGTAAGTAGATCTTATTCACTGCCGGAAAAGGTGGTTGTTAAATGCATGGCTGTGGAATAATTCATCTGATAATGATAAACCAATTAAATTTGCAAATAAGGTTTAATCTTGCATTAATCTTCTTTTGTTATTGTTTTTAAGGCCCTCTGTGCCAGTGCAGTTCCAGTATTTCCTGCCGGCTTACTCCTCTTCATACCCCCCTCTGACACACACCTACACACCAATCAGCAGCTCTGTATCCACTATCCGCCAGTACCCTGGTAAGCACTGCTAACCAGTGTTGTTTTGTCATTGCTAATTATTGTAGTAATTTTTCCCTGCGGGAACCTCCCAAAGGGATCAATAAAGTTGTCTGTCTATCTATCTATCTAGTGTTATATCTGTAATTATGCCATGGTTGAATTGTGACAAACTGGCACTGTGTCTTAAGTGCTCATTTAAGTATTTTGAACATGGCATTGAGATCTCATTGTAACTTTATTTTGCTCACTAAGTTACTCCTCAAGCTCCGAGTTCTGCACTGCCCACTCAAGCTGGAGTAGGCGTGGCTACCACTGTCCATCTCAACCACATGCAGCTGATGGCAGTGGACCGGATTGGCCTCCCATCGGCACAAATCAGCACCCAGGGGATCCAGCCGGCACCTATAGCTGCTCAGGGCATTCAGCCGGCACCAATAGGAGTTTCGGGCCTGCACCCATCTGCACCAATCACCACACAAGGAATGCAACAGGCGCCGATAGTCACTCAGCAGCAGCAGCAACCACAGTCTGAAGCCAAACCTGGTAGTTACTGCATTAATATGGTCTTGGTCAAACCAGTATATTGGTGATGAGTAATTAGTTGAGATGTTGGCTGTTTTGTAACGCATGTTTTATTCAATTCAGGGGTTGTTTTGGCTGATGCCTTTGTAGCAAGCCCCATCAGCAGCACATTCAGCACCACCCAGCCAGTACCCACTATGGTGCAGGCACACACCCAGGGAGGAGTAGGGGGAGCTCCCACACTCGTCTCCTCCCCTAGACCTAGCATTCTCCGCAAGAAGCCCGCTAATGAAGGGTGAGTAGACACTGACACATAAAGCACAGCCTCATGTCACCACCTCAGTCAAAATCTTACCAAGTGTATTTGTCTCATTTCTAGTAAAAGCATCTCATTACACTTAATATAAGACACAACTGCCTTAAGAGTACCATTTCAGCCAGACATAGGGACTTGTTTTAAGACAATACATCTTAATACAGAGCCAGTTTTCACTAGTTCCATTCGCAGATTTTTTTTTGCGTAATTCAAGCAAAAACGTCTTCATTTTTTTTTTTTTTTTTGCTTATTTTTGGAGGGGCTTTTTTTTATTCAGTGAACATGATGAATACCATGTGCAGGTGAATTATCTGCATAAACTGCAATTTGCTTCTTAATTGTTTTGAACTGTAGAATTTACTTGTATGTTGTGGTCCAAAAGCAGGGGAAATGGGAAGTAGAAGAGGTAGCAATGTTGACATCAACTGCATGATATAGCATGCTAACAGTAGCAGCCCACAAGTTTGTCGATTATACTGCATTCTGTTAATGTCTTACCGTCATTAACCTCTGTCACAGTTGATGCAGCTAACCGCAACCCATCTATCAAATCTACTAGACATTTTTAAATATGTGTTTAAATGTTAAATTAGAATGAACTGTTGCGCAAAATGAAGGAAGTCACTCTGCAGGAAGTCAGTATGGCCCTTCCTGTTTCATGTAGGAATGCCTCTTTTGTTGTCAGGGTTTCCCATACTGTTTTATCAAGGAGTAAAACTAGATAACACTATGTTGCTGTTGACAACACAGCTGCTAACAGTGTGTCCCCTGAGCAGAGATACTGAAACACATCTCTTCCTGTGGATTTTGTGAATCATTAAATACAGTGATGACCGTAATTGTGGCCTTATTTGTCAAAGTAAACGACCCTAGAATTAGTCCTAAAACTGTGTGCACAATAATGTCACTCACTTTTGAAACTAGGCTTTTCACTGATGCATAATCACCCTGGAGCCGGGATCTTTTAGCACAAGATAATCTAAATAAAATCTGATAGAAACATCTAGAAAGAATTAAATTAAAAGAATTAAAAATTAAACGTTGTCTTCGACTAAACAGCATCTCTCTGTGATGGTGTTTCAGGTGTGTTCGCAAAAACCTGATCCCCGTCCAGCCCAGTGAACCTGGTAGTGGCAGAATGGAGAGTGGTGTGAGAGGAGCAGGATCTCCACGACCAGCAGGGTGAGCTTGTGTCACATCAGCCGCATCCGCGTTCACATCTCATTCTGAAATGACACTATGGCGTGACACTTTTGATTCCTCTCACAGTGTGAAACCCAAAGCTGAGGTGCACATGGCCCCTCCTGTCATGGCCACAGTCGAAGCACTGCCTTCTCAGGGAGGGGAGCAGCAGGCGGTGTCGTCCAGTGCTCAGCACCTCGCCCAAGCCATCCCCACCATGCTTGCAACACCAGGACCTGTGCCTCCCTCCCAGTCTTCCACTGTCCTCTCATCCCTGCCAGCAGCCATGGCTGTGACTCCACCTGTTCCTGCTTCAATGGCCAACACTGTGGCCTCCCCCACTCAGCCTGCAGCAAGTAGTACTGCAGCTTGTGCAGCCAGCTCCACTTGTCCAGATGTGAAAATCAAACAAGAGGTGGAGACAATGGACACCTCTCAGCCAGGTGAGATCATGTTTCTTTTCCACATCTTTCTCATGAGATCTGTGAAGCTCATGAACGTATGAAAATAAAAATAAAAACACAAATTTATGCATCCCCTCAGATCCTAATGTGAACATGTCGTCAGCACCAACCCTCACCACCCAGGCCTCCACCCTGAACACTCCTGCCACAGGAGATTTGATTCCCGGGGCCTCGCCGAGGAAGAAACCCCGCAAGCAGCAGCATGTTATTTCTACTGAGGAGAGTGAGATGGTTGAGACCAACAGCACAGATGAGGAGAAGGCCCCAGGCAGGCCCATTACTGGCAGGGCAGAGAGGCGTGAATCTCCACCTAGGGAATATGTTGGTATGTAGTGTCAACTGTTGTTTCAATAAGAAATAATTAACTGTGACTTGTTTAACGCTTGTTTTTTGTCTTAAAGATGAAGAAGGAGTGCGTTATGTGCCAGTCAGGCCTCGTCCACCTGTTACCCTTTTGCGCCACTATCGCAACCCCTGGAAGGCTGCGTACCACCACTTCCAGAGATACAGCGACATCCGCGTCAAAGGTCGGTATTTTACTGTGTAGTGTCAAATGTGCATATATCTTATAGAGCTACTGACCTTTCATTTCTAACAAGAATCCTGCTTTTCTTTCCCAGAAGAGAAAAAGGGAAGTTTGCAGGATATGGCCAATCAGAGAGGAGTGGCATGCAGAGCACAAGGCTGGAAAATTCACCTGTGTGCTGCACAGCTCAGACAGTTGGTGAGTGCTGAGGCCAGCGCTACACACAGATAAAATTATTGTAGTTACTCAAAATCATTTATTTGTCTTTAAACTAGAGAGACATGTATCATTTATCACTGCTATGAACACAAGAGCAGAGGGTACAATATATTAGCATCCAGCAAGAAATGAGAACTATTTTAGTAAAAGTTTCATTTTACTTCCAAAACAATTGTGAGTTATAGGGTTAAGGTCAGACACGTGTCTCCCAGTGATGCAGCGCAAAAACAAAATCATCCTTGTGCCCTTTTTCTTAATCTAAACACATTTTTTTTTGTCTGTTGCTTTCACTCAAGTCGAGTTTGGAGCATGATGTGTACAGCCGCCTCTCCACCCTCCAAGAAGGCCTGATTCCAAAGAAGAGGGCAGGCTCTGATGATGACCTTCATCGAATCAATGAACTAATACAGGTAACTTGACCACAGGAAGCTTGTATTTACATACACAAAATGGAAGTTTACCATATATTTTTAAAAGGCAAGTATGACAGGTACTGTAATTATATGTTCTAAGTTGCTGTGTCCATGGGCTGCCCTCTCATGTTTAAACTGTTGTTTAAATAGGTTCTTAATAGGTTAATATCTGAATGCTTATGCAACTAATATGAATGTTGTGTAGCTGCTCGAGCAACACTCTGAAGCTAAAAATTTATTTTGGACTATGGAAGAACCAATATCACGTCTCGGGTTTTGTCAGACCAAGAACAAGTAGTTGTATTAACTTGCTAATGCTGAAAACTGATACTGGAAAAAAAACATGTCTAAAAACAAACATCTCTACACACATGTGCAGTGTATAGAGAGACAGGTACATAGACAGAGACAGGTACACAGACAGAGACAGGTACACAGACAGAGACAGGTACACAGACAGAGACAGGTACACAGACAGAGACAGGTACACAGACAGAGACAGGTACACAGACAGAGACAGGTACACAGACGGACGCAGTGCTTTAGATGTGTCAGTTAAGCTTCATCTAAGGCTGCCTTCAGTGGAGCCTTCATCTCAAGCTCGATCACAACAGGAATCACATCTGGTTCAAAAAGTTCATCACAGGTTAACTCCTCAAACTGAGCAGGAATAGACAACCTGTTTTACAGAGCACTGGTCTGCAGAGGATGAATATTTGAAATGTCCAAACTAACACATGGCCAACCCCATGATCTGAGTATAAGCACAGGACGTTTGCATGAAGTGATTTCTGGTGCAGAGCAACTACTAAATCATTTTTATCAAATGTTTATTTAACAGTTATATCAGACAACAGGTGAGGGTCTGCTGAAGATCATAATTCTGTGAATCTAGATATTAAAACCACTTCTCTTCCCAACTATTTTCCTATTTATTTATTTTGCCTTTTGCTTTGGTATGTTTCTCTGTAAAGGTTTACAAAGTTACAGCAGGTTCCTCTGCTGCTGCTTTTGATTTGATTGATCACTACATTTACAACTAGTTGCTGCATCTTAGTTACGTGTGTTTTGTTTTGTTTTTTAAACATTTGCTCCCCAGTGAGGTAGTGCATTCAGTGCTCCATGATCTGGCATGCTTATCTGTAGTAATATAATGTGCTGTGTGTGTTTGAGTTTAAATAGAAGAATATCTGTGAAGTTTGGTGCTGGTTTGTCCCAGTAGAAGAACTTTATTCCCAAATAATTTTACTTTATCAACAAGTTTGCTGTATTAATTTGTCCATTTGTCCTCAGGGTAACATGCAACGCTGTAAGCTGGTGATGGACCAGGTGACAGAGGCCAGAGACACCATGATGAAAGTGCTTGACCACAAGGAGAAAGTGCTGAAGCTCCTCAACAAGAACGGCGCCGTCAAGAAGTCCTCCAAACTGAAGCGCAAAGAACGTGCATAAGCAGGACCTTACCATCTGTCGACAACCACCTCTGCCCCCTCTCTGAAGGGGTGAAGGAATTGCTCAGAGTTTTGGTGCTATGATTTGCAGCATACAATCACATGCACCCTCCCTGTCTGCCTGAGAGCGGACAGAGAGAAGAAACTGGAGGTCGGAGGGCTTCACGTATCAGAAATGCCCATCAGGAACATGTTCTCTTTCAAGACACAACGCACGTAAAGCGTGGAGCAATGTAGGTTACATTAGCGTGGCCAAGAGGACAGCCACAGCCACCCCCCTATCCCTTTTTTGTTTTTTTTTGTTTTTTTTTAATTTTCAAAGACCATTTTTACTAACCTAGCTTCTGCCTCTTCTTTTACAACAATTTGAAGCAGGCGCATAGTGTACCTGTTTTATTTGGCACTAAATGCAGGTGCTGTGAATCTGACACCCAGCATGTCCCATAAAAAGAATTTGAGTTAAGGTGAATGACCCCAGAGTTACTGAATCATTTAAAACGAGTCCTTTGTCAAACTGCGTGTATACAGGCTAATCTCAGTCGTGCTGTTTTCATCAGTCTGTGCCTTCATTTTATTAGAGTACATGAACTGGACAGGGACATTTGAAAGCTGCTCCACATGCTCTAAAATGCCATTTAAAGAAAAGTGTCAGGTCAGTTTCACAGCTTCCCCTTTTTTCATCCTGCACCTGCATTTTTTTCAGTTGATTAGTTAATCTGATAAATAACAGAGTACTTCAGTGGTTTGGACTAAACAAGAGTAAATGTGTCAAATTTAATATGGGGGGAAAAAAAGCTCTTAAAGGACAAACAATGTGCTTGGATCGAAAGTGAGAACGTCGAGTCAATTTAGTATTCACAACCGCAGCGTCAGTTTTATCCACTTCAAAAATAAACGTGACAGCAGCGACCGTAACGCTTTCATTCAGAGTGCTTGAAAAGGAAGAGGGTGACCATCCCTGTGATCACAACGGCTTAGTGAATTCCTGTAAAAAAACGCTGTAAATGTACTTTTGATTTTTCATTGACCTGGTTCTTTTCAAGTTTTGTACTCAATGAAACATTTTGTGCTGTGAGACGCGGCCGCTTCGTGTTGCCAAGTGTAACGGTGTGAGACGAAGTGAGCCAGAAGCATCCAGCCATTGTACATTGTTTTTGTCTGTGTAATTATAGTAAAGATACTTAAACAATATGAGATACGCTGTTATTTTCACTTTTATTTTTCGTTGTGTGTGTCTTGTTTTTAATATTTGACTTCATATTGTTTGCAAGTAACCAGTCTACTAATGATGGCTGTGTTCCAGGTCTTTTGTGTGTGCTGCTTAATGTGGGCATTTAATGGACGGGGGCCACCATTAATACACGTTTCCTTTCTGTCTGTGACGAGTCAAAATGTCCGCTGTCAGACAGGTCTGTTCGGTGTCTGTGTGCAGTTAAACCAACTGAAACCACTTTCTGCTGTCAAGCTAGCTCCATAAACAGACCACACCCGTGAGCCGATAGATTGCAAAATGACTGCCTGGCAGTATAACCAGTGTCACATTATGTGACTATATTTCATTGTTATTACATATGAGGAAGCTGTCGTACAACCCAACAAAGTATTCACTATTTACAGTCCTGTATTTTATCTTTCTCTCATGTATTTCTCATTTCTTTCATATGGGTGGTGTGTGTAATTCACACAGATTGATCCCAGTTGCTCCTCTTTATCGTCTTCTGTTTACAACATAATTGTCAGTCATCGCAACACATGGGTTGTACTTGAACTATGAAGGCTCTGATCATGGATCAGGAAAAGGGAGATAATGTCATTTGGGTTATTGGCTTTCCACTTTTATTGCAATCTGTTATACCATATTATTTAAGAGGGTGTTTTGCCAACAAATCTATTTTTTTTCTGCAGTAGATATATTTAACCATTTAAATAGCTACACATTTGACTCTTGGTATTGTTTGCAGTATGTTTTTATGGACATTTGTGTAATAATTGTTCAAACTAGATTTTGTAGCAGTGGTATTGCTTTAACATGTCAACTAATGTAAAGCTGACGTTTAAGACAACAGATTTAATTTTATCATAGATGGTTAACATCATGTTTCATACCGGGTTAAATCACAACTGAAACTGATGCTCTGTGAGGATTTGAGTAAATACCTGGATTCTAGTGGTTGGTGACACTGGGTGGCTCTACCTTCACAGGAGCAAAGTCAAAGGGCCATAAAGTAAGTGCTGGAAAAACGTCGTGCTCTGTACTCATTAAAGGAAAAGTGCCTTCCTGCAGCAGAAGGCGCTTTCAACGAAGACACGGCTTTTCTCAGGTAAGAACTGACAAATATAGATATGTGTTTGTGATGACAAGCATCGAAAAATCCCAGGAAAGGATGTTTAGTATATTTTTATATATATTCTCTACTTCATTTTTATTTACAGTCATATTCAGTACAAAGCCATTTTAGGAAGTGTCTTGAAAGCAGAGCATGTGCTTACAATATAATGCATATGTGAATAAATGCTAACATGATGTCAAAATTAAAGGTGACATAATGGACGAATAAAAATCTGCTTTGTCGCATAACATGTTTTTATTCTATCTGTTGATTTTACTAAATCTAAGCAATGTATCTATGATATGTGTATTTTAGGGCTACTTTAACTTAGTCCACTGCAAGATGAAGATGAGTCATGACTGATCTAATTAAACTTGTATTGGTTTGCTAACAGATGTGTGTTAAGCTGCTACTGAGTCTGAATTAGAATAAACATCTTTTTCTTTGTCTGCAGACTGGATCCACATTTCTACTATGGCACATTTAACAAAGGTATGAATGAGTATCTGCCTAATTCACGCAACTTCAAAATTCATGATCACGAGGTAATTTTGGCTCGTGTTTATTTTTTAAATTCCTACTTCTGGTTTCCTCTACCAGGGGGAATTTGTCTGGCTGGACACTGGTAATGGGGTGCCGATCGGAGCAGAGGTTAAGGTGACAGACACCGGGCAGCTTCAGCTGATCGATGATGAAGGAAAGGTACAACGCCCACAACTGTATTATCAGATCAGTAAAAATAAAATGGTAGACTTTTGCATAATGTGTTTTCTTTCATAACACACAGGTGCACAAGGTGAACAGGAAGAAAGAGGCTAGCATCCGGCCCATGCACCCCACCGCTGTGAAGGGTGTGGATGACATGATAAGGCTCGGTGACCTCAGTGAAGCTGGCCTCCTTAGGAACCTGCTTGTTCGACACAAGGAGGGCGTCATCTACGTAGGTTTCTATTTCATGGAATCATTGCAGATCCACCTAGTTTTATGAGGTCCATAACCTGCTGTGGAAATGCTTACTTGTCTGTGTCTTCCCTTGCCCGCGAACAGCTCTCAGTCTTAGACTTTGCCCTGCAGTTTATCGCAGTGCCGTTTGTCTCCATAGAGACGAATGAGCCTCTGTTGACAAAGAATGTCCCTGTGTTTCTGCATCACTGCATCAAAGCTCTGCAGTGTGTTCATTATAAATCAAGACATTTTGTTATATACAAAACCTATTGCTAAATGCTGGAGGCAAATCTTATTAGGAATGATAATGTCTCTCTCTTACATTTGGCAATAATTGTATTAAACTCAGTATGTCATGGCTTCTCATGACTATGACTAATCCATCAAATGTTTAAATTCATTGAATTATGTGTCTCGTGCTCTGCCTCTTTGTCTAAACACATGATCATTTGAGTCACTGCCTCAAAGCCCCTATTCTACTATAGCCACTTGTTTACTTTCCTGTACACACACGCTCATCAGTTGATAGTTAACGCCCCTCTCTGTTTTAAGACATACACAGGCTCCATTCTGGTTGCAATGAACCCTTACCAGGTGCTGCCCATCTACACCAACGAGTATGTGCACATGTACACGGATCAACGGCTGGGTGAACTGCCCCCCCATGTCTTCGCCATCGCAGACAGCTGCTTTTTCAACATGCACCGCAACAAAAAGGACCAGTGCTGTGTCATCAGGTCTGTTTGTGACTAATAACAGGAGGCTGAGGCTGATTTAGACTGTGATGCAAAGGATCAAGTGATTGATCATTGAGTTTCCCATGTTACGACTAATAATTACATTATAAAAACTGTAAGTTAAACACAAAAAGAGAAGTCACAGAAAATATTTTAGTTAGCCATTTAGTTTAGTCTGACAACCATAAAAGGGTAAAAATGCTCTCCTTCCTCTTTCCAAAGGTTAATAAAAATAAGTAAATTCTAGCATTAATATGCAAACCCAGTATGTTCATTTTGTTACAACACATTAAAGACAGCCAGACTAGATTTTCCTTACTTGTAACAAGAAGGGCAATATTTTTTGCAATGTTAAGTTGTCCCTTTAAGGACAATAAAAGTACAGTTTGAAAAGAAGTGAGCAATGGAAACAATTATGTAATTGAGATAATGATCGAAAGCAGTGATAATGGCAAGGCTACAGTACTGAAACTAGTGGTTCTGTGAAATCACCAGGAGAAATGAGGACATGGCCTATTGTTTGTTCTAGAGAAGCAAATCGTATTTCTACAAAAAAAGTAACCAAAGTTTGAATTTAAAAACCAGAGAAACAACAACAAAAAAGATGCCAGTATACATACTTTGAGGTGAAAAGTTTTAGTGGGTAGATTTAAAGGTATTGCTCCTTCACTTCAAACCAGTTGTGAGGCTGAGGACTCTCCGTTAAGAATCAGAACTGCACTGCAGTGTATGAAGTTTCAGCTGACATGTGAAGAGAACGAGACCTAAAGTTGATCCCTATGTAATCCCTTCGTTAACATTGCTAACACCACAGATTGCGATTCATTTTGTAGGTAATTTCTCAACCATGCAAGAATAGAAATGAACAAGATAATAAAGAAAGCATTTTTATTCATAGAACACAGGGGATGTTATTAAATACATCTTAGCCACACATGCTCACCTCTCTGTTTTCCCTCATCAGTGGAGAGTCAGGAGCTGGGAAAACGGAGAGCGCCAAGTTGATGCTGCAATTCCTGGCTGCAGTGAGCGGGCAGCACACCTGGATAGAGCAGCAGGTCCTCGAAGCAACCCCAATCCTAGAGGGTATGTGTGAAACGGCCAGATAAAGTTATCAGGCAGCTCTCATGCGCCTTTTTCGCTTGATGTGCTTTGATGAAATATACATTTCCCGCCTCAGCTTTTGGCAATGCTAAAACCGTCTGCAACGATAACTCCAGTCGATTTGGGAAGTACATCAACATCAGCTTCACCGAGGGTGGGGCCATTGAAGGGGCCCGAATTGAGCAGTACCTGCTGGAGAAGTCTAGAGTTTGTCACCAGGTGAGGAAATTGGTCAGACGAATATTTCCTGTTATAGCAATGCGGCGTGAGTTTAGTGGGATAACGAACATGTGCTTTCATGCGCAGGCGCCTGAGGAAAGAAACTACCATGTCTTTTACTACATGCTGGTGGGGATGTCAGCAGAGCAGAAAAAGACCCTTTCCCTTGGAAACGCTTCTGAGTACAAGTATCTGACCATGGTAATGTGAAGATTTGAATTAAAAGAACTCTTTAATGACGGTTTTAAAATATACACGTGGGGTCCTAATCACAGATGAATGGATAATGGTTTATATTTAAAACATATCACCAGGGCAACTGCACCACTTGCGAAGGACGTGATGACACGAAGGAGTACGCTCACTTCCGTTCAGCTATGAAGATCCTCACGTTCACAGAGAACGATATCTGGGAAATCTCCAGACTGCTTGCTGCAATCCTACACCTGGGCAATGTGGACTTTGAGAGTAATCGCAATAATATAAAATAAGATTTATGTACAGTATGTTCTAATCTTATTCTGGATTGCGTTAAATAATAGCAACTGACCTTCATGTTCTCCATAATTTCAGGCTGCATAGTAAACAACCTGGAGGGCTGTAACGTCTGCACATCATCCCATTTCGACATGGCTAGCCAGCTTTTGGAGGCATGTTTGATTTTTCTTTGCAAATCCAGAAAGTGAGCAGAGCTGACCTTCTCTGACTGAATTATCTCGTTACCCCAGGTTGACCCCAAACAGCTGGCCAAGTGTCTGACTCAGCGCTCCTTCATGACCGCCAGGGAGAGTGTGGTCAAACGTCTGACCTGTGCTCAGGCTAAGGATGGCAGGGACGCCTTTGTCAAAGTAAAATGACTGACACAGTTGGAATGATCCAATGAATGCAGTTTAGCAGATAATGAACACCTCAGCAAGATATTTAGTGAGGGCCCAAAAATGAGAAAAGATAGATATTTCTTTTTGTTTTACCACACTACACAGTTGCTTACTCAGTTATTTCTGTTTTCTGTGTCATTTGTCCAGGGTATTTATGGAAGACTTTTCATTTGGGTGGTGGACAAAATCAACAGTGTCGTTTACAAACCACCTGAGGAGGATGAAGAGGCCCGTCAGTCAATAGGCCTTCTGGACATCTTCGGCTTTGAGAACTTCAAGAACAACAGGTCAGTGTTTCAAACAGTTCTCCTAACATCGGAGATCTCCATATTCCATTCATATATTTTTGATCCTTGAATTATTATTAATTTAGTTCTTGTCAAGAGAACCGTCTGACTAGACTTTAAAGCAAAAATTATGTGATAAAAGGCCAGTTTATGTATCCAATTTTTTCTGCTTACTTTCTTCTTCTTCAGTTTTTGTGCTAAAGGTCACATTACTGCCCTCTGGAAGATCACTTTCTATGACCGCTTTCAGATTCTGCTTGCTTTCTATAACCTCTGTGCTGCACCAAGCGCTTCCTTATATACATCCATCCATCCTTCTTTCCCCCCTGCAGCTTTGAGCAGCTCTGCATTAACTTCGCCAACGAGCAGTTGCAGCAGTTCTTTGTGCAACACATTTTCAAGCTTGAGCAGGAGGAGTATACTCTGGAAAACATTGTTTGGGACCACATTGACTACAGAGACAATCAGAACACCCTGGATGTATTGGCCAGCAAACCTCTTAACATACTAGCCCTTATTGATGAGGAGAGCAACTTCCCCCAGGTCTCTATCATCCATGTACCTTTTGATTATCTGTTGTAAAAACGCAAAGCAGGCTTTAACTGTAATTTGACAAATTTTTAGGGCACAGACACCACCATGCTCCAAAAGATGAATCAAGTTCATGGGAAAGGGGGTGTCTACCTTCCCCCAAAGCAGTCCTACGAGACACAGTTTGGAATCCAACATTTTGCTGGAGTGGTTTACTATGACTCAAAAGGTACAGTTTTTTTTTGTTTTTTTTTTAAACTGCAGCGTCAAAGTCTTTTTAAAACAACATATTATTCTTCTCATGATCTCTGTGATTTTTTCACTGTTCATTTTTGGTTTTAGGTTTCCTTGAAAAAAACCGTGACACCCTCAGCTCAGACGCAATTTATCTGGTGCAGAACTCCACCAACAAACTCCTGAAGCAGGCGTTTCATTCTGAGCTGTCCTCCAGCTCTGGTCCAGTCAAGAGCAGTGTCAACCCCAGGCTGACCATAAATACACCCAATAGCAGCCTCCGGGTCAGTGCAATCTTTCAAGACTTAGAGCCTCAACATCTTTTCACCGCTATAATCATTTGATAAGTGAAAATACCATTGCTGTAAATAATATTATATATAAATAATATTAAAGTAAATAATTACTTGTAGTAAGTGACCTTCGTTTGTGTCTGACACCAGGTATCTGACAGCAAAAAGAATGTGCCAACCCTGAGCGGTCAGTTCCGTCAGTCCCTGGAGTCCCTGATGAAAATACTGACTGCGTGCCAGCCTTATTTCATACGCTGTATCAAACCCAATGACCACAAGAAACCCTTGGTGAGGAGAGAAGTTCAGTTCACTCCACCAGAATCTGTTTCAAAACTGAAACACTTTTTAGTTGAAATAAATCACATATCATTCTTTGTTTCAGGTGTTTGACAGAGAACTGTGCATGCGCCAGCTCCGTTACTCCGGTATGATGGAGACCATCAGGATCCGGAAAGCTGGGTATCCTGTACGCTACACTTTCAGGGAGTTTCTGGACCGCTACCGGGTCCTCCTGAAGACCTCCATCTGTGACCCCAAAAAAGTGAGCTGAACGTTAGAAAGTGATAATTTTCACTTTTTCTCAACCTCTTTCCCCATATTTATTTGTATGATGATGGTTTGCTTTCACAGGAAAGCAAAAAGAAATGCTGTAAAAGCATTTGTAAAACCGTGCTTGTGAAAGGAGGTGACTGGAAGACTGGCAAGACAAAGATATTCCTCAAGGTGATGTCTTGCCTTTGTTTGTTTTTCCGTCTGTTGATATGATATGTGTGGAAGTATTTGTGATATGATATGTGTGGAAGTATTTAGCCAAATGTACAAATGAGTGGCAGTGAACACATACCTGCATTTATATGTGTAGCAATAGTAAAAGATCAAAATAATAATAATTGGTACTGTTTTTATTTTCCTTAGGACTTCCATGATACAACACTGGAACTGGAGCGAATGAAAGAACTAAACAAGAAAGCACTTTTGATCCAAAAAGTTATGCGAGGCCACAAATACAGGTATTGGACAAAAAGCTGCCAAATCAGCAGGCGCCTGCAGTTTTATTTTTACTGCAGCTTCATGTCTGTATGATTTTTGTCCTCTAACTTTAGGAGAGACTTCCTGAGGAAAAAATCAGCCGCGCTTGTCATCCAGAAATACTGGAGAGGACACAAAGGCAGGAAGCTGTACAAAATAGTGAGTCACTGTTAAATATATCAGTTTTTACTGAAGTGAAAATAAAGGCCTGGGTTGCGTTAATCCATCTCTTCATTCAACTTCTAGGTGCAGCTGGGCTTTGCAAGGTTACAGGCACAGGTTCGCTCTCGCCAACTCCACTTCCACTATAAGAAGAAGCGTGAGGCGGCGCTTGTGCTGCAGACCCATGTCCGAGGATACCTGGCCAGGAATGAACTGAAGCGCAAGAGAGACGCTGTGATCCTGCTACAGGCACACACCAGGGGTGCGCTGGCAAGAAAGGCCCTCAGAGAGATGAAAAGAGATGTAAGTTCAACTTGAACAACAATGAGGGACTTTTCTTGCCGACAGTCGTAATAAAATGTTATAGTCATTATAATTGTTCAGATCGAAAAACAGAATAATAATAAACTGACTAGACATTTACCAAATCTCAGTATCACACCACACTCTCTGGATGGTTATGCTGCACCGTTATTTATTAATTATTTATGTTAAAAATATTATTTTGTCCCTCGCACATAACTCTGTTGGGAATTGCTGTGGTTTAGTGCAGTATATAACCCTCTACAAAGAAGTATATGAGCTCAATGTAGACTCAAATGCTAACACTGTGTATTCAGCATTTTACATTCTACATCACGTACTTTTTTTGTTGTTTGTTTTTTAAGTAGTGTTCAGGACACCTTATTTTCTCTGATTGCCTTGTGTGGTGTACTTTCAGATGCACCTCTCTGCTAAAGAGAAAGAAGCTGAGAGGCGGGCCATTTTGAAAAGACAGAAACACTTGGAGGAAGTGTTGAGGCAAAAGAGAGAGAAGGAAGCCAAAGCACAGTCTGAAGCCATTACAGATCAGGAGATGGTGGACACCATCTTTGGATTCCTGCCTGAAATTGTTGGAGGGCAGGAGGGGCAAGCACCTGTGGGATTTGAGGTCAGGGAACCACACAGTTCAGCACATGTTAAAATATTGACAGTTGAGAGTAGATGAGACAAATCACATATGTCTGTCTGTGTTTTCAGAAATTTGAGGGGAAAGGGAAGATTACTGAGGAGATAGACATCGATGAGCTCCCCATGGAGGAAGAGCTTCCCAAAGAAGACTACGATGACCTGGATGAATACTCCTTCTCCAAGTTTGCCTCCATGTATTTCCAGGGTGCAGCCTCTCACACCCACATCCGTCAGCGACTTCGACAGCCCCTCCTCTACCACGAGGATGAGGGAGACGTTCTGGTGCTTCTCTTAGACCACTTCTGTTCCTAGTTTCAGCAGTTTCTGTCTTATTGTTTCATGAAATTATATTTGCAATTCCGCTGTGTTTTCTAAAGGCTTCAGTGACAGTGTGGTGGATTATCTTGAGGTTCATGGGAGACCTGCCTGAGCCAAAGAGACAGGTCAAGGTTCAGGGAGACTACACACAGGACCGGTTTCTGCCGCAGGACCTGATCTCCAGAAATGACAGGCGTCTCAGTCCCACGATGGGCCTGGATCGGGTAAATGTTCTTAAAGGAAGGCAACACTTTTGAAACACTTATTTTGTAGATTAACATGAATTAATTTGTTTTTAGAAAATGCAGAGGAATAACAAAGGAACAAACCCTAACATATATGAGGAGCCGCCACAAAACAGAAATCGTCTGTCAAGAAACAAGAAGGCACCTCAAAATTCGAAGGTATACACTGTACCGAAAGTAGCAGTCGACCACGAAGGGGATCCACATTCTCTGACCTGCTACCTGTACCGGAGGAGGTGAGGTGGAAGCCAAAAAATATTTTTCCTAACGCCCCGTTTTTTCTTTTAGTCAGATAATCTGACCGAAGTGTCCAAGCCTCCCACCTCGCAGACTGTGAGTGAGGACATGACTGGAGAAGGACTCTCCCTGGACAGGCCGCTGACATCTCTTGAAAAACTCCACATCATTGTGGGATATGGCATTGTCAGACGAGACCTCAGGTTAAAGAAGTTTGATTCGCTCTGCTGTAGGTATCTGTTCCTGATCTTCCTCTAATACCATGTTGTCTTCCCAGGGATGAGATTTACTGTCAAATCTGCAAGCAGCTTCATGATAACACCAATCGCAACAGCTCCCTCCGTGGTTGGATCCTGCTGTCCCTCTGTTTGGGCATTTTTCCTCCAAGTGAGCGCTTCATAAGGGTAAGTACGACAGTGGCATTGGCTGCTTAAGTTTTGTGTTAACTTGCAACATGCTGAAGTACTAATCCTCTTAATTTCCTCTTGCCTTGGCAGTACCTTCAAAGTTTCATCCGTTTTGGTCCAGGAGGCTATGCTGCCTACTGTCATGAAAGACTACGGCGTACTGTGATGAACGGAGTGCGAGGAGAGCCTCCAGCATGGCTGGAACTGCAGGTACTGTACCTGAAAAAGATTCTCATACAAACACAGTGGATTCAGAATTAAACCTGAATGACAAATTTGAGAAATCCAAGAACATACGTGTAGATGCACATTTGGCAGCAATTACAGCTTTAAGCCTGAAGATGAACTACCACCCACTTGCAGATTACTTGCATTCAGAAACAGGTTTTCTTCAAGGATCTCCATATTTGGCTGCAATTATATTTCCTTCTTTTGTCTTAATTCTTGCCAATCTGTGCTCGGAAAAAGCATGATACCATGCTGGACTGTAGGCCAGGGGTGTCAAACTGATTCGTGAAAGGGCCATGTGGCTGCAGGTTTTCATTCCAACCATGCAGCACCCATGCAGTGGGTGTGGCTGGCAAGTTTTTGTTCCAATCAAGTAAGAGGATACTTGAAATGACTGCGTGAAGGCAGTTCAGTTGATTGATTGAGCCAAGTCAAGTGTGCTGCTACGTAGCTGGAATGAAAACCTGCAGCCATGTGGCCATTTCATGGATCAGTTTGACACCTGTGCAATGAGTTTTGGTTTAGTGTGATTAGACCACCGATCCTCAGTTTGGTTAGATGACTTACTTGGTTTCCTGGGAACACACAAAGCTTTGGAAATGCCCTAGGCAAGGCAAGGCAAGGCAAGGCAAGTTTATTTATATAGCACAATTCATACACAAGGCAATTCAAAGTGCTTCACAGTTACATAAGATCACATAAAAAGAGGGGCAGATAAAATCAACACATAAAACATAAATGTAATCATCAATAAATTACTTAAAAGCAACAGATCAGTTAAAATACTTTCAGTTTTCATATGCACAGGTAAAAAGGAATGTTTTCAGCCTGGATTTGAGCATTGTCAGAGTTGGGGCCTGTCTCACACTGTCTGGAAGCCTGTTCCAGATTTTGGCTGCTGAGAACTGAAAGGCAGCCTCACCGTGTTTAGTCCTGACTCTGGTCTGGATCAGGAGACCAGTTCCTGAGGTTCTCAGAACTCGAGCTGGTTCATATGTCTCTATCATGTCAGAGATGTACTTTGGTGCTAGTCCATGAAGAGACTTGTAGACTAGCAGAGCGGTTTTGAAGTCTATTCTCTGAGTGACAGGAAGCCAGTGCAGAGACCTAAGAACTGGACTAATGTGGTCGTATTTCCTGGTTCTGGTCAGGACTCGAGCAGCAGCGTTCTGGATGTACTGCAGCTGTTTGACAGCTCGTTTAGAGAGGCCAGTGAGCAGGCCGTTGCAGTAGTCTAATCTGCTGGAGACAAATGCATGGATGAGCCTCTCTAAGTCTGGTTTAGACACCATACCTCTGATCTTTGCAATGTTTTTCAGATGGTAAAAAGCTGTTGATGTTATTGTTTTGATGTGGCTGTTAAAGTTCAGGTCCGAGTCCATTATTACCCCCAGATTTCTAACCTGATTTTTAGGTTTTAGAGTGAGCGACTCAAGGTGACTGATAACACTTTCTCTTTGTTTCTTTGGGCCAAAGACAATGATTTCAGTTTTGTCAGAGTTTAACTGGAGAAAGTTGTTTTGCATCCACGCACTGATCTGTTCGATGCAGCGACAGAGAGAATCTACAGGCCCATGTTCACCTGCTGTCAGTGACACATAGATCTGAGTGTCATCTGCATAGTTATGATAAGACACATTGTTTCTACGTATTATCTGACCCAATGGAAGCATGTATAGGTTGAATAGGAGGGGTCCTAAGATTGACCCTTGGGGAACTCCACAAGTCATGATCACTTTGTCAGAGACACAGTTACCAATTTCAACAAAGTATGTCCTGTCCTCAAGATAGGACTTAAACCAGTTTAGTGCAGCACCAGAGATTCCCACCCAGTTTTCTAACCTCTGTAATAATATCACATGGTCCACTGTGTCAAAGGCAGCACTTAGGTCCAGCAGAACCAGGACTGAGACTTTTCCTGCGTCAGTGTTCAGGCGGATATCGTTTGTTACCTTGACCAGTGCTGTTTCAGTGCTGTGATGAGGCCTGAAACCCGACTGAAAGGTGTCAAAGGTATTATTAGACTGGAGGAAGTCAGTAAGTTGTTGGTATACAACTTTCTCCAGGACTTTACCTAAGAATGGGAGGTTTGATATTGGTCGGTAGTTGTTCAGTACTGTAGCATCAGGACTGCTCTTCTTTAGAAGAGGCTTAATGACAGCAGTTTTCAAGGCTTTTGGAAAAGTTCCAGTCTGAAGTGAGATGTTGACTAATTGAGTAAGTTGTGATAACAAGCTGCTCAGCACAGACTTCAGAAATCTAGTGGGTAATTCGTCAAGACAGCATGTACATGAATTCAGACCAGAGATAACATCCTCGATTGTTTTGTCAGTAGCAGGTGCAAAATGTGTCATCTTTAGGTGACTGACTGGCTGCAGGTTTGGTATTTGTGTTGTAGAAATTATTGCATTTTTAATACCTTGGACTTTATCATTAAAGAATGTTGCAAATTCATTGCATTTTGAAGTAGAAATTAGTTCTAGGGGCAATGAAACTGGAGGGTTTGTTAATCTGTTGATTGTGCTGAACAGGACACGAGAGTTGTTGCTGTTTTTGATGATTTCAGAAAAATATCTCTCCCTTGCACCGCGTAAGGTTTGATTGAAAACAGTTAACTTTTCTTTGTATACTTCATAATGAATCTGGAGCTTTGACTTGCGCCATTTCCGTTCAGCTTTACGGCACTCCCTTTTCTGTGCCTTGACTGAGTCTTCGTTTCTCCAAGGCGCCTTTTGCCTATTTTTAACCATTCTAACCTTAACAGGAGCAATGGTGTCCAAGACATTTGAAACTCTTGATGTATAACAGTTCAACAGATCATCAACATTAAAACATGGAGTGTTTTCAAACCGGATCATTTCTACAAACTGTGTCTTTGTTGTGTCATTTATGTTCCTTCTTTGAATAACTGCAGGCCCAACGACTGGTTTGGGTGCAACAGAAAGTTCAAAGAGGACACAGAAATGATCAGATACAGCAACATCAATAACATTTAAGTTTGAGACAGCAACACCTTTTGTAATGACTAAGTCTAGAGTGTGGCCTTTGTCATGAGTAGGCTCTCTTACATGTTGAGTTAGACCAAACATTTCAAGGACAGCACCAAGTTCTTTTGCGTGCTTGTCATTGTCTACATCCACATGCACATTAAAGTCACCTGTGATCACCAAGCAATCAAATTCTGTGCACAAAACTGAAAGGAACTCAGTAAAATCATCAATAAAACATTTCAGTGGTGGCTTGTAAATAACTACAGTATATAAAGTATAGGGGATTGTTTCATCTCCATTTTTCAATGACACATACTCAAATGATGAAAAAACCCCAAAAGACAATGACTGTGTGACTATGTTCTCCTTGAAAATTGCACAAACACCCCCACCCCTCTGGTTTTGGCGTGAGGCACACACAAAATTGAAGTTGGGTGGACTACTCTCAATCAGAACTGCATTGCCAGTGATTTTGTCAAGCCACGTCTCTGTTAAAAACATAAAATCAAGATTATAAGAGGAAATAAGATTATTGATTAAAAATGATTTGTTATTTAAAGATCTAACATTGAGTACAGCATGTTTAAGGTGTATCTGTGTGTGACTGGATGTGATGTTCTTGCAAGGAATATGGATAAGATTTCTCTGAGAGGACGGTCTGACTGTCCTTCTCCTATCTAATCTATGTGGTTTGACAGTAGTGATTGTTCTAGGAGGGAACGTTCCCTCCCTGGACCCCTGGTTGAAATGGGCTTTGGTTTGGGGGGTAGCAACGCAGAGGCCTTTAGCATCCTAGATAGCAGCAGTGACGCTGTTGGAGATAACCGCTGCAGGCGCCGGTGGTGGAGGCCGAGCTGGGGAGGCCTTGGTTGTTGAACCAAGCTGGGGAGTAGTAGTATTAACAGCCTCAGGCACTGGTGGTAGAGGCCTAGCTGGGGGGGGCGTGGTTGGTGAAACCCACTGAGGAGGGAGAGGGGCGCGTTTCTTTTGAGATAGCATCCTCGATCTTGCCATGTCCGGAGTCAGGGGAACCATTTTAATCCCAGATTGTACTAAACTCTCCAGATGTTTCGGAAATCCCATGGGTGACGGTGGAGATGCAAAAGATAGTGAAGAGTCCTTGGAGGGTGTAGATGTAGCCGGGGGCTACAGACTGACTCACCACAGTTTTATGGCAGCCATCTACAAAGAGTTCTTGGGCTGGCTGACTTATTTTTTGCCCTGACATATAGTACCTTACGTAGACAGGGTTGTGTTGAAAAAGGGATGCATTACTCAATATTTTAAGCTGAATCTAACCCCCATTTGCATTTTGTGTGAATTGTAATGCAATACATTTGCAGAACATGTGATTTCCACTGAATAAACATGGCCATTTCTCTGTTCTGTCATAGGCAACCAAGACAAAGAAGTCCATGATAGTATCTGTGACGCTGATGGACGGGCGTGCCATTAACATTCCTGTTGACTCAGCATCTACAGCCAAAGAGATCTGCCAGCTCCTCTCCAAAAAAGTCAAACTCAAAGATTCCTTCGGCTTTTCTCTATATGTCGCTTTGTATGAAAAGGTGAGCAGATGCAACACTAAAACACTACTGTGCTTCTATGAAGGATGATAAGTAGGCCTGTCAACACAAATTCATCATACTGATTCTTCTGTTAATTTCCTTTGAACAGTCAGATACAAATTCTTCAAAATCAGTTTTGTCAAATTACATTGCTGGTTGCGAGAATATATTAAAATATTTAGATGTACACTACCGGTCAAAAGTTTTAGAACACCCTAATTTTTCCAGTTATTTATTGCTATTCAAGTTGTGCAAGTCCAATGAATAGCTTAAAATGGTACAAAGTACTGAACAGCCATAGGTTAAAGAAAAAGGTTTGGTTACCCAAAACTGAAAAATAATGTACGTTTTAGAATTACAGTTAACAATTTAAAGATGTTCTGCAGCAATGAAGGTTGAATCAGCCTTGAAAGCTGGTGCTACTAATTCCTACAGGTGTTCCAATTTTTCTTGGTTACTTACAACCCACGACCCCCTCTGTTTGCATAAAAGCAGCATTAGAGCACACTGTGGTACCAGGCCCACATAAGCATCAGATGAACAGTATTGTACTGTAGAAAGTAGTGTGTTGCTACAAAAATGTTGAGAAAGAGGCAGTTAACAATGGAAGAGAGACAGACCATCATAACAAATAAAAATGTGGGTCTTTCCTATGGTGAAATTGCAAAGAAAGTCAAGGTGCCAGTGAGTATAGTTTTCTTCACCATCAAAAGGCGTTTAGAAACTGGGGGAAACTCTGACAGGAAGAGATCTGGCAGACCCAAAGCCTCAACTGAATCAG
The DNA here is from genome assembly GCA_005024645.1 of Planiliza haematocheilus. Classification (NCBI taxonomy): domain Eukaryota; kingdom Metazoa; phylum Chordata; class Actinopteri; order Mugiliformes; family Mugilidae; genus Planiliza; species Planiliza haematocheilus. The sequence continues at coordinate 5,573,249 of SRSE01000306.1, forward strand.
AGGAAAAGTTTCTGAGAGTTAACAGCTTGAGTGATAGGCGGCTCACAGGACAACAGCTTCAAGCACAGCTTAATAGTGGTCGTGGTAGGCAAGTTTCAGTTTCAGCTGTGAAGAGAAGACTTTGAACTGCAGGTTTCACAGGACGAGTTCCCGCAAGAAAGCCATTGCTAAGATGTCAGAATAAGACAAAGAGGCTTGTGTGGGCCATGAAACACTGCCATTGGACTACTGAAGACTGGAAGAAGGTATCATGGACTGATGAATCAAAATTTTCAAATCTTCAGTTCATCACGCACAATCTTTGTACACTGTCAAATAGGCGAGAGGATGGTTCCATAGTGTGTGACATCAACTGTCAGACATGGAGGAGGAAATGTGATGGTCTGGGACAGTTTTTCCTGATCCAGGGTCGGTGACTTGTACAGAGTGAAAGGCCTCCTGAACCAAAATGGCTACCACAGCATTCTGCAGTGCCATGCAGTACCCTCTGGTATGTGTTTAGTTGGTCAGAGGTTCGTCCGACAGCAAGATAATGACCCGAAATACAAGTCCAAGCTATGCCACAACTACCTCAGGACAAAAGAACAAGATGGTAAGGATTGAATGGAGTGGCCAGCACAGTCTCCAGACTTAAACCCCATCGAGCTGGTTTGGGATGAACTGGACCGAAGAGTTAAAGCCAAGCAACCTACAAGTGCATTTATGGGAACTTCTGCAACAGACTTGGGAAGAACTTTCTGAAGACTTGGGAAGAACTTCCCATTTCTGTTGTAGATAGCATGCCACAAGTGTGTTCAGCTGTTAACCGGTAATGTATGTATGAAGATTAAATGGAAACTAATAACCTCATGTATTGATGTGTCCTGAAGGTGTGGGCTCTGGGCAGTGGCCGAGAACATGTGATGGATGCCATTTCCCAGTGTGAGCAGGTTGAGAGGAGAAGGGGAGGCCAGGAGCAGCACGCACCATGGCGCCTCTTCTTCCGCAAGGAGGTCTTCACCCCCTGGCACGACTGCAAGGAGGACAAGATAAGCACAGACCTCATCTACAAACAGATCATCCACGGTCTGAAGTTTGGGGAGTATCAGGTCAATAAGGTGGGTTCATACTGACCTCTGACAAAAATCTTTATGCACTTCGCACAGGAAAAAAAGAAAAGACAACTTTACTTTCTTCACAGGACGATGCTATTGTTGAGCTAGCTGCAAAGCATTTGTACATCCAGCACGGCTCAGACAACAGTCTAGAGAATGTAAAGGAAGCTGTACAGGACTGCATCAACAATGCTAAGCTGGAGGCCAAGTCAGAGGCCAAGTGGATACAGATGATCAGCACTGCTTACGCTCAGGTCAGTTGTTCATGGTGCACCATGGAAAACATAAAGAAAAAAAATATAACAACAGTCGCATAAGTGATTTACACTACCAGTCTCTTTTGTAAATATTCAAGGGTCCATATCTGAGTTCAGGACAAAAGCCAGATTCACTGAAGGCAGAGATGGTCGACTACGCCCGAGAGAAGTGGCCCATGTTCTTTTCCAGGTTCTTTGAGGTCACCAAGCTGTCAGGTAGCCATCTGGCCACAGAACACCTTCATTTTGTGATGTGTTTGTAGTACGACTAGCTGTAAGGGTTAACCAACTTCCAGAAACAATGATTACAGCTTTTTTATTGCACCACAACTTTATCAAATCTTTTGTCAGGTTTGATGGCCAGGTGGAAACATTTATACGATTACAGAATTGAGTAACAGACTTATATCTAGATTAGACTTCCAAAGTCCCATCTGTCAGATTTTTTTGTAAAGAAATTATTTACAAAACATTTCACTGACCACATTAATAATGCATTGGAACATAAGGTCAAATTTTCTTAAGTTCTGTCTTCACGTAACATTCAAGTCCATTTGTCTGACTCATCAGAGGCTTGTTCAAGTAAATCAACATGCAGCCATACTTCATCAGCTATAGATATGACTATTCAAATCAAAACAGATCTTTCTCAACGTCAGATCACGGGTGAACTCAAGGTGGCAGTGAACTACTTGGATGAATTACATTTGTCCAAGAAGTTCCATAAATGTGGTAGAAATGCCAGTATATAAATGCTCTTTAACTAATTGTATCTCCTGCAGACTTTCAGTTATGTCTTTCATACATTGGCTGTTACAAACCAGGTATAAGATACAACTCAGTGAACAGAAAAAACACGAAAGGATGCGCAGAGGAAGTAACTTGGGTCTCCTGGACCTGAACATACACTATATAGCCAAAAGTATTCACTCACTCACCCAAATAATTGAAGTCAGGTGTTCCAACCACTTCCAGGGCCACAGATGTATAACATCAAGTACCTAGGCATGCAGACTGCTTCTACAACCATGTGTGAAAGAATGGGTCGCTCTCAGGAGCTCAGTGAATTCCAGCATGGTACTGTGATAGGATGCCACCTGTGCAACAAGTCCAATCGTAAAATGTCCTCGCTACTAAATACTTCACAGTCAACAGTTAGTGGGATTATAACAAAGTGGAAGTGACCGGCAACGACAGCAACTCAACCATGAAGTGGCAGGCCACATAAAAGGAGAAGCATAAGGTCGGCCGGCAACTTTCTGCGGAGTCGGTCTCTACGGACCTCCAAACTTCTAGTGGCCTTCAGGTTAGCTCAAGAACAAGAGCTTCATGGAACGGGTTTCCATGGCCAAGCAGTGGTGGAGGGGGGATTATGGTGCTCAAGTAAATCAACATATCGGACTGGCTGACGTCATATTAAACCTATGGATTAAGAATGGGATGTCATTTAAGTTCATACGTGTGTAAAGGCAGATGACTGAATACTTTTGGCAATAGTGTATTTCATAATTGCCATCAAGTTTGTTTCGGTCATGATTTATTGATTTACTGTTTCCTCCATGGATGTTTCTAGGTCCTTCGGTGTCAAGGAGCCGGTTCATTGTGGCTGTTAACTGGACCGGTATCACGTTCCTGGATGAGAGAGAGAAGAGGCTGCTGGAACTCTCCTTCCCAGAAGTCACTGCAGTCAACAGCGTAAGGTAGAGGTGCTTCTTTGTGGTTCAGGAGAAACAGAGAGAGTTCACTGGAATACGCCATTAGCTTTAAAATGTGTTTCTTAGGCAAAGTCAAGTGTCGGGCAAGGCTGTGAGTCTGCTCACACTGAAAGGAGATTTTACCCTGAGCGGATCCACGACTGATGACATGGAAGAGCTGATCACCATGTTCCTCAGTGGACTGATAGAGCGTTCCCAGTATGCTGTGGCCCTGAAGGAAGTCAGCAGGCGTGGTCAGAGACACGATTTCTATTTTCTCACATTGTCCTCGCAGAATTATCCATTTTAGAGTCATTTCTATGTTAATGTTTTGACTTCCACTCCTTTCCAGATGACCCTACATTCCTCAGCTTCAAGAAAGGAGAGCTGATTATAATTGTGAAAGACGACGAGTTCTCTCAGCAGCGTGGCTGGATAAAGGGCAAAAACGAGAGAACGGGACAAACAGGAGCCGTCCCCATGGAGGCCATCTTAGTAGTGCCGACTCTCAGCAGACCCACCAATGAGGTCATGGTACGGATTCTCAGTTGCTTGCTTTAATCAGATGAGCTATTTTTGCTCCTATTCTATGTTTGTATTAAAGAGCATTAAATGTAGCGGGTGTTTCTTTTATTTTTCAGAGCCTTCTCAACCTGCCTCCAAACCAGAGGAAGAACATCATAGAGGCAAACCAGAAAGACACAGGCACGGTGGAGAGACTGGCTCCGGCCACATTGAAAGAATTCTCTCTTGAGTATTTCAGGTAAGAATATGCATGTTTTTTTGTTTTTTTTTAAACCAGCTGGCCAAAGGGAAAGTGGTGAGTGGAGTAACACAGACAGCATCTTGTTGTCTTGATCCTGCAGGCAGCCCACTAAGGATGTGAGCCGTCAGGTGATTTCCAGGAACGCTGCTCCAGAGAGGCTGTGGGTCAACTCCAGAGAGCCAATCAGACAGCCCCTCCTCAAGAAGTTGGTGGGCAACTCAGAGCTCAGCAACAGAGCCTGTCTGGCTTTCACTGATATCCTCTGTTTTTAACATAAGCACCTTTGGGTTTTTACTGGGTGAAACTAATTTGTCTTACCGGATAATAGTTCCAGCGGAGTGGAGATTCTTGTGGAAGCAATATAACAATTGTTACAAGATGGTTTTCCACAATCAGGCCCAGCAGTGGGTACCAGGCTATGTCATCATAAATTGTCTGTGCCATATAACAGACAATGCATGTTCTACTCCTAATCTGATGTATTTATTTAAGAGTCCTGCCGTTCCCCAAGCAAAGAGCGGGCGTCATGCAACACGATTTTAATGTGTTGTAGGACTAGAACTCGGCTGGATCATAGCTTGAGCAGATACAATGTTCATTCTCTGCAGGCAGCAGCAAAGTGAAAGCTACTGACAGACTAAACGGGAAACGTGCACATATGAAACTAACCACATGGTCTCACACCACACCTATATACAATGTATTCCCCACACGCCTCCAAATGACCTCAGAACAGCAGGGGCAGCTGTCACTGTAGTTAGCAGGTGAATCTCTTTAGTCTGTCTTGTCAACTGTATCCATACAGATATTTTTTAATTCAATGCTACAACAGAAATGGTGTGCATGACCTCATTCTCACATAGAGCACTAGACCTATGTGATTCCTAGAATCAAACTCTGGTAGTTAAAAGTTGGCTTGTACAGAGGGTGATCAAGTGCGTCATTAAATAGCCTTCATCTTCAGATAAGAGTGGTGTTGCAAACTCCTGAGCCAGCCTGCTCTTATGCCCTCACCCACACAATCAACACAATCATCTGCAGCCACCCAGCACCACTTAGCTGACATGAGTCTATTGAGGCACATGCTACTGTACCTGTGCTAGAAAAAGCCATTACCAATGTTGCTAATGTCACCAATCACTTGTTAGTGACTGCCAACTATCAAGCTACAATCTAAAATGCGTTGCATTCAGTGGCATTATACCTCCTTGACCGTTGCATACCGATCCTGAAGTATATGGGAGATTACCCCACCAAGCAGATGCAGACTCCTTTGGAGCTCACTGACCAGATCTTCGGCCCCGCCACTCAAAACGAGATGCTCAGGGATGAGATCTACTGTCAGATCATGAAGCAGATGACCAACAACAACAACAGGTACACACCTTATTTCTCCTCCTGCTTCATCTTTGTACCTCACACACCTCAACACCTACAATTTTCTCCTGTGTATAAGTGCTTTTATAACATTTCTGTTTATCCCATATCCGATTTCACTGAAACTTTAAAAAGGCAGTTTCTTAAAGTTATAAGCGGTTTGTAATGAAAGCTTTTAGATCTTGATTAAAATCAGGAAAATAACAAACAGAAGCTAAATGCAACCATCCTATATTTCTGTGCCAGAGTGAATAGAATACAGCTGAAGAGTCACAGATGGTTTTATCATAGGGACTTGAATATAATTGTTGTTTTTTTTTTTTTTGCCTTGTCCATGTCTCAGGTTCAGCATAGAGCAGGGCTGGCAGCTGCTGTGGCTCTGCTGCGGCCTGTTTCCTCCCAGCCAGGCTCTTCTGAAGCACGCTCAGCGATTTCTGGAGTCACGGCGCAGAGAGACCCTGGCTTTAGACTGTCTGCAGCGAATGCAGAGCTCTCTGAGGTTTGCATGATGTGCTGTGCTCTGTTTACCCCAATAACACACAGAAGACATGTATGACATGAACATAGAGTGTTGATCTGTTGGCTAGGCAAATCACAATCATCCAGAAAGCATTTTACGCTGTGTATGGAAAAAGCAAAACGCAAAGCATCACCAACAAATTATTTGTGAACAGTGATTTTGTCTCACATGTGATCTGGGCACCATGTAATTTAACCGGTTTACACGATTATTTAGTTGCTATCAAATAAAAATCTAAATAACATGTTAGCAGACTCATATTCTGATAAGAATATATTACGGCTACACCAGGCTACATTAAAAGCAGAGCTCCTTATACAACTGTCACAGTGAAGTGAACACACAGCATTTGCATGGCCTTCCATATAAATACACATCATTTCCATTCAGTGTTCATTTACATAGTGACGGCGGACTCTATAAGACACAGTTTCTTATCAGAATGTTCCATAAATAAATGAATAAATATCACAGAAAGCAAAAATAATTTAGCATATTAAAATCTGTATTCAAAATAAACACACCTGCCCATCCCTCAGCCCACACAAATAAGCAAATAGCAGTGGACACACTGGTTATACAGTAAGAGAATGCTCCATGGTAAAAGGAAATATAAGCAAAACAAACAAAAAAAACAGTGCGGAAGTTAATTTTGGAGGAGGAACCCCAATTATTGCATTATGCCATAATGGAAGAAATTATTAGTAATTTTAGGGGTTTCAAAACACCACATTTTAAAGGCTGGATCATTTTGAACATGCCCAGAACATATGAACAGAGGTAATAAAGCAAAGGCCCATTTAGTTTGACCGAATTGAAGGCGGAGACCTCTGTTAATCTGACTTCAAAATGAATAAGAACGAGCTGAAGACGGAATGATGTGATTAGATTCTGTGTTTGTTAAATCGACTGAATGTGCTGTATATTTGTTTTCTGATGTGTCCAAGGATGTAGTTAGTACTGAAAAGCTCATTCAAAAACATGCAATGAGGGCTTAAGCGCTAAATTTATTAAAGATCAGACGGGGAAGGAGTCAGAATGGAAAGACAAATACTCTACAGAAGTGTGTGTGTGTTAGGAACATTAGATCAGCTGTTCATAGTGAGCAAAATGGGAAAGAAGAGGAAAAAAATATGTGACTAATTATGCTGCTTTTGCTGTTCTGGTGCAGGATGGACCCCAGGAAGCTCCCACCTCATCAGGTGGAGGTGGACGCCATCCAGCAAAACAGGACCCAGATCTTCCACAAAATCATCTTCCCCAACGACTCAGGGGAGGTACGAAAAAGGGCTGTATTGTTGATTGTATTTGTAAAAGAACCCATGATCCTGTGCCACTAGTAACAGTGATTCCTATCTCCCTCCTCCAGGTATTTGAGGTGACAACCAGCACCAGGGTCAGGGACCTCATCCGGAACATTGCCAACAAGCTCAACATGGCTTCACCAGACGGCTTCAGCATTTTTGTCAAAATGCACGACAAGGTTCACTTGGCATATTTCCATATTGAACATTTTATTTTGATCTAGTATTTTTACGTCATATTCTCCACCCCTCATCAATAAACTAAGAACAGTCTTGTTTTATTTCAGGTCATCAGTTTGAATGAGACCGACTACTTCTTTGACGGTCTGAGACACATTACTGACTGGTCCAAGAGAGCCAAGGGAATCAAAGATGGTAACAACACATCACATGATCAGAGTGACAGGACTATTAATGGTTGTCTATATTTAACTGAAAATGCATCGGTGTGTGTGTCTGTGTGTGTTCTGCAGGTGGGCCAGTCAACGTATCCTACCTCGTGTTCTTCATGAGGAAGTTGTGGTTCAATGTGATCCCCGGCAGAGACACAGTGGCCGATCTTATCTTCCATTTCCCTCAGGTACATTTGAATGACTTCATTTTTTCTAGGCAGATTAGTTTTTTTTTTTTTTTACAGCTGATATGAAATCCAAATTTTTCCATGAAAATAATTCTGCTACACATCTACTGTACTGAGATGGTGTCCGTGTGGAAAGTATTACTATCCAGACAGGATGTAACCAGGTATCTCCGTGAAAACCCTACTATGTCAAATACCTGGATTAAAAAAAAAGTCCAACTTAAAACCATACTGGTAATTTGAATATTGACCAAAATACAGACTACAAAAAAACAGTAATAATAATCTTTGTGTCTTCCAGGAGCTACCTAAGTACTTGAGAGGCTACCATCTTTCCAACAAAGAGGAAATGGTCAGCATCGCTGCTCTCCTCTTCAGAATTAAGGTCAACAGTGATAAGACCCAGTTTGTCATGATTCCCAAAATGCTGAAGGAGCTGGTGCCCGCCGACCAACTGAAGATCATGTCTGAAAATGAGTGGAAGAAGGTACGAGGGCCTACAGCTATTTGTTTCTCTCAGTGTCAGCAAGTATCAGAGAAAAACTCTGCAACTGACAACACTTCCAGACGTCCCTACAGCCCGTCTTGCATCTCAGTGAGATTGTTAGGTAGCACTTTGACAGGGATGCTAATGTCAGCATGCTAACGCAGTGACGATATTAACCAAGTTCATCCTCCTTGTCTGGCGTGTTAATGTGCAAACATTTATTAATTACCTCTAAACACAAACAGCTGACAGAAATGTCACCTGTTTTGGAACAGACTGGGTAGTGAAAGTAAAAGTTCACAATGAAAGGTCCTGGAGAAGAATTCCCTTAGATATTATATTAATCCTAAAATCACAGTGTACATATAATTATATGTTATAAATATATGTTACAAAAATGTTACAATACACGTCAGGACATGAAAATATCAACCTAACGGGAGCATAAAGTCTGCACAATACTACAAGGTTCGGATCTATATAGAGCCTGTTCAGACCTTGCTCTAAGATCTGATCTGGGCAATCTGATCTCAAGTGACCAGCTTTACGTACGTGTGTTCAGATTTTACATTAACATGCATCTCCAGATCCGATCTCAGTTTCGTGCTCTGTATGTAAATAAACATCATCAGCTTTTGTTTCTGATGGCCCTCCACCGCTGCTCCAGAACCAAAAACAGCGTTGGTTTATGTTTGTACATCATGACTTCAGCACACCTGTATTTATTGATCTCCATTAATAAAAGTAAAAGACACCAGTGATTGAGGAAATACCTGGCTTAACCACACACAGCTCCTCATACATCAACATGACCGCATCAATAACTAACCTCACGTTGATATGTTATTTAATGACAGAATGATACACATGTATTCATATTTAATCAGTTGTAAATTGTTTTCTATACATAACCTAGATGCTTGACCAAACTGAACACAAAAACCACAGAACGGCAATAAATGCCAGCACTCAACCTTGCTGCTCAATGCCCCATTTTCTACAGAATATTTCCTGATCTCCTGAAATCCAAATTGTCCCACAAAGTTATGACCAAAAACTGCTTGCAAGAACGCAGTGTTGAGAACATGTCACAACTTTGTCTTGATGGCTTTGTCTCGATTGTCCAGTGAACATAAACCAAACCAAGGTTAAATGCAACATCGTAAAATGGTTTTGTCAGTTAAGGTCATGTAGGCAGGAAAAAGACAATTAAAACCACATAACGCATAACAAGAAAGCTAGATTTCTGGCCATATCACCCAGCCCTACACTAATAATAGTTGCAGAGATGCTAACTGCTGACAAACAGTTTCATGCTTTAAAACTGTTCTCTAATATCTCACTTCTGTTTTTTAAGTGTCTCTGTTTTTAGAAAACCAGAGGAAAATTGGTTCATTGGTTTGGGATTACATTTGGTTGCATTTTTTTTAAACTGCAAGTATTTAAAGCTTCAAGTCATTTCACGTGGGACCAAAATGTACAGTGTTCGTGGTAAAAAAAATAATAATCACCAAGTGATTATTCTGGTCACTATGTCTTCATAGTTTGGGACAACAATGGTTCTCTGTGGCACAGATGTTTAAGTTGTATCAAGCTTTGTATCCACACATTTGGTCCTTTCACTGGATTTCTTTATGATAAAAGTATAGGATATCATGAGACTTAGGCGTTGAATTGCTCAAATGAACAATATCCCTATTATAGCCTTCATGTGATCCCTATCTGAGCTCACTGAGAAGATACCCTGGAGGCTGAAGAGGCGTTAGAAAATCATTAACGTCATGAGAAGTTGTTCAGACTTTTTTTTTTTTTTTTTTTTGAAACAAGAGTGTATCGTAATGTTTTATTTTTTATTTTTTTCAATTTTCAGAGTATTGTTGCCTCTTATAACAAGCAAGGTGGTATAACTGCTGATGAAGCGAAGGTGGCGTTTCTGAAGGCGGTCTACCGGTGGCCGACGTTCGGTTCTGCTTTCTTTGAAGTGAAGGTAAGGCCAGCAGTGAGCACAAAATGGAGCTTTATCTTTTTATCTGATGATTCATTTGGTCGGGTGGGTGGGTTACTTATCTGATGCCCTCGCTCTTTTTCCTGTCCCTCGTTCACTGTGTTACCCGAGCTGCAGAAAGCTGAAAGCCACGACCACTGCACAGAACGGTTTCCTCATTTGACACTCTTCATTTCTTTTCAGCAAACATCAGAGCCGAATTTTCCAGATATCGTACGGATAGCCATCAGCAAGCAAGGGGTCTCGATCATCCACCCCAGAACCAAGGTTAAAGACAGTCAAAGGCAACATTTAACTAAACAGCCTGCTCTTATTTTACACTGTTTAATGTTTGTTGCTGTTTTTTTCTCATTTGAAGGAGGTGCTGGCAAATCACCCATTCAACCGCATCGCTAACTGGTGCAGTGGTAGCACCTATTTTCACATGACCGTTGGCAGTTTAGTTAGGGGAAACAAATTCCTGTGTGAAACTTCACTGGTAAGATGTGTGACAAGACACGTGATAAACTATAAGCTGCAGTTTAATATGTCTATTTCCTCGTCTTGACCTCCCTTTTTTATTTTATTTTTTTAAAGGGTTACAAGATGGATGATCTTATAACCTCCTATGTCAACTTATACCTCAGAGAGAGGAGGGCAGAACGAACCAGGAACCAGCGCTTCAACTACTGAAGTCAGTTTCACAGGAGCGGTGCTGCTTATGCTCGTAGCTGTAGAGAAGCAGGGCAGGAATAGTTCTGTCAAATTTGTGGTTGAAAAAAGAAATCATTGAGTGGGCTACGGTTGTAAATTCCTCACATTATTTAAAGTCATGTACACAACTAACATAATCAAAAGTGAAGAACTGTACTTTACTGAAACCTTTCTTTGAGCTATGGAGAGAAATTGGTCCCTTTGGACTTTTTGATGATCCACAAAATGGTGTCTTCCTATCCAGGAACTGAAACTTGATGAAATTTAAAACTGTATTAGAAATAAAAGACCAAATTGGAGATATGCAAGTATCTTCCATCCATCTTAAAGATCAGCATTAACATTGCCTTTTTAAACACTCATACACATACTGTGTAATTCAGCGTGCAGTTTATTTTTGTGTTTGTCTTATAAGAGTTAATTTTATGTCCTCTGATCCAGAAATGTATGTTGCAATGAAGTGCAATAAAACACTATGTCTGGCTTTTACCACAGTGTTTCATTTACGTTTCAGACATTAGCAGCATTGTTTTGGATATTTATTCGGGTTTGGTCGTATTTGCAGCTAAAGAGATATCACCTGTCAATGTAATTTATTTAGATTGTGACATGCATTGATAAATTTAGTTTTTACTTATCACAAGCAATAAATCTGTCACTACGAGATGAATGTTTCTCTCTATTAATCTGCCCGACTAACAAAACATTACAGGTGCCCTGTGGAATTTACTTGTAAACAAATGTTATTTTTACATGAAAACGGACTATATGCATCCTTGATGTCTAACGAAGAACTGAGAATACTATATTTTTTTTTAACATACCGTGTAATTGTTACTCTTGATAGCTGGAGTAGTGTGAAACCAGAGAGTCATCACCTCTCGTGCGGGAATGAGGGACCCTGTCATCAAAACATTGTTCTATACTGCAGTAATGTCTAATAACTACTCAGGATACCTTTAACTGAGCCTGTGTTCAGATAATTTCAAGAAACTAAGTGTTCAGCCAGATTTTGCTTCCACCAAATCTTTTTTTTTTTTTTTTGGTAAAGTCTGTTGGTGAGATTAACTGCTTCAAAGGTTGGGATCTATTTCAACTTGGTTTATTGTCTTCTATATTGTTAATATACATTGGTCAGAAAAAATGAGTAGTTTTCCAAAAAATGTGAATCACATGAAGTTTGAAAAAAAATAGACCGAGAAATTAGATGATTAGTTGGAATGGCCGTTTTTCTAACTGCCTGAACGATCTCAGTCTGTGCGTACATGCATTGTTAACATTACGCGTGAAGCTGACTTTTTGGCAACAACAGCTAAAGGCAATAGTGGGATTGTCCTTTAAAATGATTCATTTTCTATCACACTCTTTCAGCAGCTTGACAGAAGCACTTTCTTGCCTCCCGGCAGTAAGAAGAGTCATATATTTATGTTGGTAAACAGTAACGCAGCGAAATGCTTTCGCTTCAGGGTTACAAGACACACAACAGACAAAGTTGGGAAGCAGAACAAAAGTGCGGGGCCGTCCCAATTAGCTGTTGGCAGTAGATTAACGGGGTAGTGATGTCAAAGCGTCTCCACACTCCTGCACAGATAGTAGCCTCATTCAAGTCGACAGAATACCATTTGCATATCGATGATAAAGAGAAGAAAAAGGGCCGATGTGTCTGATACACAGCTGTGACATCCATGTATGAAAGAAATATTATCCCCCTTCAGCCAGTGGGTCTTCTCTCCACATCTGTCTCATGGCTATGTGACTGATTATTTTGGGCATTCCAATTCAAGATGCCCCCAGGAGGGAGGGGACCAACAAGGGCCTCTGTCTGCTCCAAGCATCGCCCCCACCCACCCTCACCCCTTGCTCTTGTTTTTATGTAGCTCTCCTATAGTGCATGGGGCCCTCTTTAGAACTCAACAGACCATCTACAAAGGATCATCTCTGAGACTTTAGTCATAAACTTCTCAATTAACAACAGAGTCCATCTTCTGTCTATCAGTGGGAGGGTGGGAGTTCGTGGTAAAGGCGCTCGGTGCTCCACTAGGCCTGGTTTCCATGGAACCATACCCGACAACTCGTTGTGACTGAGGCACGCCATTCTTCTTCCCGCTGCAAAAAAATGTGCCGCTCATTCTGACTCAGGCTATTGTGGAGCGCACAAGTGGCTCTCTGAGGAGAAGGGGATGGAGAGAGAAAGGGTGGGGTCAAGGTTCAAACGAAAGGCTCCCATTGGGACTCCCTTTCTGTTATCAAATTTGTTGAGACACAAAAAGAGCTACAGTCTCATTCGCAAGAACATCTTGAAGGAGAGAAAAGGGGGTTAAGAGGACAGCATTCTTTGTGTCAGAGCACCAGTCCCTCCACAGTGCGGAGGACTAACTGTCTTCACTTGGCTACACGTACAACTCCCTGCTCCTCCACTTTCTTTTTGAGCAGCCAAACTTTTCTTCTCAGCAGCACCGGTAAGTCTTTATCCTAATTGATTATTTGTTCGGTTGTAACTTTCCTAAAAAGACTGTTTCAAGAGGAGTGATGTATGTGTGAAAGGTCGCACAAGAAACAACAGCTAAAGGCTTTTAATTTAATGACTTTTAATGGAGAACTAAATAAATTACTGCCTTGGTATATTTGTCCACTTAGTTGCAAGTATTTATCAGAAATATCTCCTATTAAATGGTTGCGTAAACCCCTAAACAACTGTTTTTGAAGCGATCTTTCATTTTTATATATTCAGGTTGGATGGCTGAATATCAAATGCATTCATTTAATCCTGTTACCAGATTTCACATTTACTTTGTCCCACTTAAAGACATTACAGCTGTCACAGTTTTGTCACATAATGTCTGTAAAGGACCGACGCCAGGATCTTCTTCTCGCGTGAACGCTTGCACACACCTGCTTAACCAGATCACTGTGATGAAGGCACGTTTTTAGGATTGTCTCTCTCCAGGATTATCCCTCTGAGATCCGTGTTTATGAAAGCTTTCCATTCAGCTGCTCCACTCCTGGCGTCTTATCCCTGCCGGGACCGCAACCCTTTTCTTCTCAGGGACTGAAAGCTCAGAGTCTAAGCTTTGGCTGAAAAATGCCCCTCCATGTGGGTCTCACAATGTTGACTGAAAAGAGCCCCGTGGCTACATCTGGATGGTTCCTATATGGGCCAAATGTCTGGCTAGAGATTTAGTTAGAGATTTAATATGGACAATCCCTTTGCTTTTGTTTTGTTTTCTACAATTGTGCAGCATCATTCATTTGTTATTTATTAATTGCTGTAGAAACATCTGACCTGTGACTCGTGTTATATCCTATTATTGGTATTGGATCCCACACAAATACCAGAGTGAAAGTTAAAAAGAAGCCTTGCCTCAGATTAATTAAAGTCAGATTTCGCCGTTCATGCCCCAGTGATGCTAGTGTTTGGATGACATGCTAGAGCAACAAAAGGAAAGAGCAGATAAATACAGAATGAGGGGAGTGGACGGCTGAAGCTTGCCAGATTTGGTGGGTGTGAGTGGGTGGTCATTTTTGAGGTGTGTCTAAATAGTTGGGAGCAATGCATGATCCTAGGAGGAGTGTCTTTCAACCTTAAGTCTTTAGAGACAGATATTTTTCTAAATCTACTGGGCTGGGCAGTCTTCATGCCTAAAGTGTTGCATGTAGTGTTGTCACATGATTATTATTGCACTTGTACAATGCTTAGTTCCATTTGTACAACTCATACATAGCCCAGTATGAAAACACTTTTTTGCAAATGCAGCAGGGATAAAAGGATTTTGTCACTCCATTATTAGGAGAAACTAGTGTCTCAGCTTTAGTGTCTCAACATAATGTCTTTTTAATCATATTAAATATGTTTTTATACTGATTGTGCGTCACTTGAGAAAGTTTCTCTTTATTTTAGACTCAGTTTTGTCAGTCAGTTTGGCAGAAATATACCTCCATAGCCAACCTGTGCACCAAACATACTAACTAATAATAATCATTATACTACGTTTAGCTTAGCTCATCTTAGCTTAGCAGAAATATTGGAAACAGGTGAAAAGCTAGACTGGATTTGTCCAAAAACACATCCTGGTGTGTTAGGTTAAATACAACATGTGATCTAAAACCAACAGTTGTTAGTCAAAACTATTTTGTTACCAGGCTAGGCTAGCAAGTGGTTGGTTCTAGCTTTATATTTAGCATACAGACATCAGTTTGTTTGTTATTATCTATCAACTATCAATTATCAATCAGCAACAAAGCAAATGAAACAATTCCTCTAAATATCTAAACTGTTTCCACCATGCTATAATTATGAGTTCTGAGAATCCATTTTTACACTGTATATAAATTTCTTTTATAGCCCGCGAGAGGCTATTCTTGTTCAACAACTTGGCTGCACCGCCAGTTAGGCTGCAGACACAAGAGTGAATAATATCCGATGACGCGGTGGGTCTGACTTCCTGGATTGTGTAGAGGAAGTGTAAAGGAAACACTTGTAGTGGTCAGAATGAGGCAATCATATGTTCATTTGCAAATGAGCCGAAGACACTGACATCTATTATTACCCTATAACCTTGCAGGCCTGACACACTAACAGTCCCTCTTCCTGGCTGTTGTTAGTGTTGTGTGGACAGGGGTTGAGCTGGTTTCCTTTCACCGGGCTAGTTTGCTGTCTGAATACTAACAATGACCTTCTGTTTTAGTCAACAGTACTTGACTCAAATGCAGGTCAGAAATTAGACCTATTACTCTACAGCCAGCACTGTAAAGCTGTCTTTCAGGCATGCATAGAGATACCTCTAAATTGCTTTTAGGATCAATTCCTAACAATTTCTCTGTCTCACCAGCAACCAAAATGGAGTCTGCTACGATGGAGATGCCGTCCCTGCTGTCCAATCACTCATCAGAGAGCTGTGCAGTGGTGGAAACGTCCATTGAGGACAATCTGTTTGGATGGTTCTACATTGTGGTTTTCATCCTGGCGCTGAGTGGTAACAGTCTGGCTCTGTGGATCTTCTCTCATCAGCGTGGAACGTCCTCCCCAGCTAACGTCTTCCTGATTCATCTGGCTGTGGCAGACTTGTCGTATGTGATCATCCTCCCACTCAGGGCCATTTATCACTTTACTGGAGGCCACTGGCCCCTAGGCGAGGTGCCCTGTAGAGTGGTGGGCTTTTTGTTTTATGTCAACATGTATGCTAGCTTGTACTTCCTGGCCTGTGTGGCAGGGGATCGCTACCTGGCTGTAGTTCACGCTGTGAGGTCTCTGAAGATTCGTCGTAGTCGCTATGCTCACATCATCAGCTTCTCCCTGTGGGTCCTGGTCACTGTCTCCATGGCGCCACTGCTGGTCACCCATCAGACTGCACAAGTGGACAACATGACTGTGTGTTTGCAGCTGTACCGGGAAAAGGCATCACGCAAAGCATTGATCTCACTGGCGGTGGCTTTCACACCGCCTTTCCTCGCCACACTGTCCTGTTACCTGCTCATCATCTACAGCCTGCATAGGGGCTCCAGGTTAGAGCCCGCTCTTAAGCTGAGGGCCCTGCGCACCATCGGCCTGGTCATGCTCATCTACGTGGTCTGTTTCCTGCCTTATCACATGAGCAGGGCCACCTTCATCCTTGGCTACAGCCACCCTGGCGTCTCTTGCCAGACACGCAGAGGCCTGAGCCTGGCCAACCGCCTCACCTCCTCCCTTACCTGCCTGAACGGTGCCATGGACCCACTGGTCTACCTGTTCGGGGCAGAGAAATTCCGTGGCACGCTAAGGCGACTGTTTTGTAAAGATAAGTCAGTGGTGTCAGGAGCCACCAGTGGAGAGTTAAAGGGAACACATGAGAGCTCCGTGAGTGCCAAGTCTGAGTTCTGAGCAAAATCTCAGTCAAATAAATTCTTCTCCAACGCATCCAATTTGGGTCTGACTATCCTGTAACTGTTGCCTTTGTCTGACTGAAGAGTCAGATTCACAACACAAACCCAGTTCTTGAGTCCAACATACACCCTGCCCATCACCATGACTGCAGTTTCTGAGCAGATTAAGCATGCTGTGGCCAGTGCTGCTTGTTTAATTTACCTCATTTTGGACTGGGTTGGATAATCTTCAGACCTTTTGCAGTTGGTTCTGGATGCGCTATCATCCACTGTGTAACAATCAGGCTCAGGTGGGCTCAGTTTACCTCATTCCCACTAACTACAACTGCCAATTTGTCAATTTTCAGAAAGTTTGAATAAACATCTCAGAAAGTCCAACAGAAAATTTGTCTAAGAACTAAAACTTTCTTGTTCCAGATATGAAACAGGCAATTGCTAGTGCTTTGTTTGGTGCTAATATATATTGGTAACATTTTCCACATGCATGTAGGGCATCAGAAATTTGAAGTTTATATTAGAAAATAACTGATATCAACTTCATGCTAATGTTGGAAAACAACTTTGTATAAACCCCAAAAGACTGATCGCATATGTAAATAATCATTTTTTTACTGTATATTTCTACTCTATTTTATTGTATTGTAAACCAAATTCAATGAACATTCATTCATCCTAGCTTTTTTTAAAAAATCTTATGTGTATTTATCTATGCTAGCTGCATGACTTCGTAGTCCGTGTCTTTTGTCTATAAGCCTTTCTATCGCCCATGAAATTCCAGGTGTAGTGATCATTACAGGAACTGTAATAACTTCATAACCTCCTGCCTTATTCTGAAGCTTGACCAATTACTTTTTTCTATTCTAACAAAAATTAAAATGTGCATTAATCAGTAAATGTTAGAAAGTAGATAAGCATGCTAGCTTTAGCATTTAGCTCAAAGCAACACTGCCTCACGGAGCTGCTGGCTAAGCTGCAGACCCTTGGGCCCACAAAATCTGCCTAATTTACTATATAGTGCACTATATTTAACATTGGCCATATTTAGGTGTCTTAATTGTAAGTGTCTAAATGTAATCTCTACAGTGCCGTTAAAAATACCACAGTGGAACAAACCCAGCAGTGTCGATAAATATCTAAATATCTCACTGTATATCTCTACGGCTCCTATCAGTTTACAACTGTTACCCTAGGAGTCTTTATACTGTGTCTGTGAATACATGTAGCCTTGACTTTTTATAACTGCTACTAGACAGCAGTAATCCCTTTGCTTTATTACTTGTGCTTGACAAATCTCAACTGTAAATGTATTATTCGTTATCGAGCTTCTGAATCCTGTGCTATGCATCTCTGTTGTGCTGCTGCATGACACACTGTTTAAGTAAATGTAATTTGCAAAATATTAATTAAATGTGTGATGACTGCTTTTTGTGACTTCGACTTGAAAATCTTTAAACCATTTACTTTCTATAAGAATAACTGACTCGTGTTCCTCTTTTATACAATGTATATACACATGTGTAATAATAGTCTGCTTGTCAGTGCTGTTACATGCTGTCTCCTGAAAGCGATAATATGATTTCATTTATCTGTGTCTTTAGCTTGCTCTCTGTGAAAGTGGCAGACCTATTTCAAGTGCAGGGACAGAAACCTCCGAGGCTGCAGTGACTCATCACCATATAGTTCTCTTTTCATATCATGTGACCCGAGTTGCGGTTTGCGAGCTGCTTTTCCTCCTCTTATTTCTGCAAGACTTCCTGTCCATCGCATAAACAGGGCAAGCCATTCTAAACTCGCATTTCCTGAATGTAAAAATTTTAGAGCCCCCCTGCCTCTCCAACCTCTCCTGATTCGTAAGATATTATTAAATGCGTATAGCAGTTAAAGTCAGGGTTGGGGGCGGATGTGAGGGCTTTTTACTCTCTCAGCTAAAATGGCAAAAATGCATCAGAAAACTAAATGAAGACGATTGTTCTGTGAGTTTTACGTAAAAGTGAATCGATCAGAAAACCCCTTCGGTGTAGCAACTCAGAATCATCAATTTTTTTTTTTTTTTCCACTTCCCTTTTTCACTTCTTTTTGAGCCTGAACTTGAACATCGCTATTTTCTGAACAGTTTAACAAGCAAGCTTACGGAAACTGAATTGCTAAGCTTGCCTGTTAATCATTAGACTAATGTGATAAAGATTTCTACTGTGCAAGCTTAAGTCTGTATTTCCATTTTACAGCTCTGTGACACAGAACACACAGTCGAGGCACCAGGGCCCTCCTCCTCTACAAAACTTTTCAAATGAGGAAGTTGAAGAATCAAGCTAGCAGCAGCTTCCTTTTACAGCTTGCAGAGGCAGTGGATTAACAAGTGAAAGAAGGGACATAGAGGAGGGCACCATGAGAAGATGAAAATATTCAAAGAGAAAAACTGAGTCTACTTTGGGTGTTCTGGTATATTTTTTGAGAGCAGATGCAAAACTCTTGAGCGCAGGCTCTTGGATGAGAAACAGGATGCAAAGTCAACCTTGGTACCATGGCACTATATCTCGATCCAAAGCTGAGGATCTACTTTCCAAAGCAGCAAGAGATGGAAGCTTCCTTATCCGGGCCAGTGAGTCCATACAGGGAGCGTATGCCCTCTGTGTGTTGTAAGTTATTTGCCTTTAACTGTTTCACTGACGGTTGATTTTAATACACATTCGTACTGTGGATTTGTTTCTTGTTCATGAAAGCGTCATAAGATTCAATGTGAGTTGAGGATTCAGGCTAATGACAGAAAAATAACATGGTACGGCTTTTGAACTGCGTGTTTGTAAGCTTTTCTGTTTCCAAACGTCGTTATTTGTGCATTAATGCAACATGATTAAAAGTTAAAGTTACCCCTGCTGTGTTACACTGTTACACTGGATCATTTTCGCACATACACACTGCAACACAAGACTAGTTCCCCTTTATTTGCATACCGTGCCGCCACAAAACGCCATCCTTTGCCCTGCGCGTATCACTTTTTATGGGGTAACCTTTATTTCAATTACCTCAAAACACTCAATGTTTGTGACATTTGCATTTTATTGTTTCCCCCACAGATACCAGAACTGTGTGTATACGTACAGAATCCTTCCAAATGAGGATAAGAAGCTCTCTGTCCAGGTGGGTAGACAGTGTGACATGGGCTGACAATATTTTTGGTCCAAAGTCAGATGAGTTATTAGATTATTGTATAAGACTTTCAAATAATGCGGCTACATGGCTGTTTCTAGGACAGCTATGTCGAAACCTAATTTAAGTAGTGCAACATATTTAATGGTAAACCACACTGGCATGGACTTGTCTTCACATTTATAGTATTTTGTGTTTTTTTCATGAAGCACCACAATGAGGGTGACATTTTTTGGATGTGTATGAAATGTCTGAGCATCTACCGGATGAATCACCAATACATTCAGAGTGAAATACAGATGAGTTTACAATCATGCATTTATAAAATGATACAGGTGCCATCAGCCTAAGATGGATTCTGTGTTTGTAAATGCGAGTAGGCCGCCACGCTACATGTTCACTACAAACATATTCATTTCAGCATTTAGATTAAGGCATTGCTGTACACAGCGTCTCGGAGCTGAATAGAAGCTGCAGACTCTGTGAACAAGACTGTGATAAATTAAGTGAAATGTAACCCTGAATACATCAAGGTGTTTGTAGTGTTTTCTTATACTATGCAGCGAATACCACAAAACTGCTACTGATGTTGCCTGAAAGTGCAAAACGAATGCAGCAGGTTTCTCATTTATTGACCTTTATCATTTTATGAATGCAGTTTGCTTGTGTGTTTGTACAGTAGAAATGGTTTTGAATTTTGTAGAGAGTGAACATTTGGGGGGAGCTTTCGCAGCTAAAAGCGTTTCGTGGCAGCCTTTCGTTTATTTAGGTCATAGAAATATGTTAACAAAGTTTTTCAATAATAAAGTGTACCTCTTTTGTTTAAAAGTTTATTTTTTAACAGCTAACTAAATACACTAAAGAAGGGTTTGTGTGATTGTGGCAACACTCCATTTGGGCTTCATTATAGGATGTGTTTCAACAGAGTAAACAAATATACCTCTGCATGAAATTAGATAGTCTTACAACCAATCAGAGCCATTTCGTTGTAAACTAATTGAGCTCTGCAGTGCTCAGACAACGTAGATGACTACGTCACTGTCACCCTACACAGCAGAGCCGGCCTAAAAGATTCCAAGATTGACCCAGCAGATATCTTTGATGGAGCATGATCAGCTCCTAATGGAGCAACTCCAGACCAGGTTTTGGCCACAAAGATGTTGTTGGTGATACATTTTTCAATAATGTAATGTACGAAATAATATATAAAAAAAGGAAATTTACAAAAATATTTCCAAATGAAATGTTTATCCATTAATAAATAATTGGATTTACAAAACAACAACAAAAGTAGCAAAAATCAGTAAGATGAATAAATATATCATGGGATTCAAAAATCTGAACATGCTTAAAAAAATAATGACTGGATTTACAAATTAAATGATTAGGTTGCAGATTAGTTTTTTTTTTTTTAAATTTAAAGTTTTTTTTCCCACAAGTTCACAAGTTCCATTTTACATTAGCTGTCTGATTTGCTTTCATTTAGCCTCGGTGTTTAGCCTTTCTGTGACAATGTTCACAGGCAAAACAATGCAAATTAGAAATGGCACGCTCTCTGAGCGGTTACACAGCCACACCTGCCTCACAGTATCCGATCCAACTCTGAACTTTTACTAACATACAGTGTGTCGATGTGTTTGCATTTTGACTTGGCTTTAATTCTCCTAAAATCTCCGCTACTGATATACTGTATGGACCAATTTGTGAATCCAGTTATTTATTTCTCTTTTCTCAAACTGCATTTTTAAACATGTTTTTAATCCACCTATTTATGTATGTATTTTTAGATTCTGTTATTATGTTCAACAGTTGTATGTTGTTTTATTAATCCCATTTAAATTGAAACAGTTTAGAGATAGATTACTTCATTTGTAAGTTATTTTATGTATGAATATATTTTCAGATTAGATTCAGATTCAAAATGTCTATTTGTATTGCACAATTAGTTAATAACTAGTTAAAAATTTTCATTATTCTTCCCATGACACTTGAAGTCCATATAGGGTATATTAGGTGGAAAAAACAGCAGGTTTATATTTGTCCATTGTCGCCTTTGAAGTGTGGTAAAAGAAAACCAAAGACGGTTAGATTCATATGGAGGAAGTGAAATATTGGTTAAAATAAAGTGTAACAAAATACTCTGCATTTCTACGTATGTGTTTTTAATAAATGATTTAGGTTATGAACGTATTTCACATCCAATAACTGCATAAAGCTATGGCTCTAAACTGTAACTGGGCTCCGTCTTACTAGAGTAATGATTCTGGACATGAGGACTGCCTGATTTCTGATTGGTTTAAGTGCTCATTGGCAGAGGCGTAGCTTGTCTGCAGGCAAGGCAGGCAAATGCTCGGGGCCTCCCGTGGGCTGACACACTTTAAACTACAGTCATGGCAATGTGCTAAGTTTCCTAAATGAAAATAAGCTACACTCTCTGGGGGTGTAAAACGAAAGAAAAAGAAAGAGGAAGAAGAGAAAAGAAACAGAAGCAGATGTATGGTGATTAATACTGATACTAAATAGCTATCTGAATGCTGATAGTATAGCCTTAGGACGTTTGGGAGACATTTGAATAAAATAGCGTACACTAATGTCATATTATTTAAGAAAAACAAGCTAAAGAAAGGCATCCAGACAAAATGTTTTGCCAGTCATCCGAGTGCTTCTTCAGTTTTGGTGTGTCCAGCTCTGTTGTCCACGGCCAAGTCTTGTGTGTCTGCTGCCAGTTAACTTGTTAGTTTAGATAGAAGGCTGAAAACACGTGAAAAGGCTAGAAGTTAAAAGTATTAACCAGTCAGTATAGGTACTCTGACTGTTATACACACGGTTTCTGCTGTTTTCAGTTTTACCTGTGTTTATACAACACTAGATGGAGAAAATGTGCTAACTGGACAAAAACATTTTCTGTAATGTTGATTAACTGTTGACTGGAAATTGTTGCCTGAGGTCTCATTGTGCATGCGTCAGACAAAATGTACTCATTTCCTGCTCAAAACATACACACAGCACATCTGTGTGAGATACAGTAGCAGATATATGGTGCAGTTGAACCTAAAATCTAGTGGCTTGAAATTCACTCTCATTAGTTTTCAATGGTGAACAGTAACGAAGTAATTTACGTGAGTAATGTACATAAGTACAGTTTTTGAGTATCTGTACTTTACCTGAGTATTATTTTTGGGGGATACTTTTACTTTCACTCCAATACATTTGAAGGACAAATATTGTACTTTTTACTTGCTTTTGAGCTTACGCCAGCTGATTATTTTTATTATTTTTTTATTTTTTCAAAATTCTGATAAACTGAACTGATTCGTTTCAGTTTAAATATTTGTTGTGCTTACCGCGAACAAATTATATCACGGTCTACAAGAACTCGTCTTCCAACCTGAAAAAGCACGTCACGGTATAAAGTAGCTACTGACGTTAGCTAGCTTAATGTTTGTTAAATTGCTGATGAACATTTTAAACGTAATTGTATGAGCTTGTAGAGAGAGAGAGAGAGAGAGAGAGAGAGAAGCTGTCTGTAAGAGAAAGAGTGAGGCTGTGGATTGTAGAGTGGATTGTATAATGACAATAAAGCTACTTTCCTTTCATGTGTTTCCTGAGATACTTTTTAAATACTTACTTAAGTATTTTTTTAAGCAAATACTTTAGTAGTTTACTTAAGTAAATTTTTGACTAAGCTACTTTTACTTGTATTGGAGTAATATTTGACAGGAGTATCTGTACTTTTACTCAAGTAGTGAAGGTGTGTACTCTGTCCACCTCTGTTAGTTTTACAGAAAGGGGGACAAAAATAGAAGAGAAATAAAGATTTCTCGATACTTTTGCAAGGGCATGCTTCCTCTTTCCTCAGACATACACCAAGTTTTCTGCTGTTTTAATGCATCAACACCTGTGAAACTATCCAGCATACTGTTTAGAACATTATGCTTTTCAGCAAAGGTTTACAAGTTACACCTGGGTTTTTTTGTTTGTTTGTTTGTTTGTTTTAAGAAAATAATACTCTGCATTTCCTTTCCAGGGCTCCATGAAATATAATTACCACTAATAACCTCTAAAATGCTGTGCATATGTTACTGTGATGGCTTCTGGTTCAGAGCACTGCCATTTTAAGTGAAGTGAAAACGACGCGTAACAGAGAGTTTCAGAAGCTTAAAATAGGTCCAAAAGAGGATATTCAATGATAAGTAACATATTGAAAAGAAAACGTAAAATAAAGTAGAATATATATAAAAAAAATAAAATAAACATTTTAAAGGTGGAGCAGGTGGATTTTCAGTGCCTGAATATGGACAACAATATATTCTTTTGACTGACATGAACAGAGAAAGAACTTCTCCAAGCAGCCCTATGGCTAGAAAAAAAGCCACAGACGTAACAAGTACATATATGTGACTTCATACGGGAAGTAACACTTTGACGTTATGTCACCTGGTTAAGTAAAATGCCAAAAACTTTCTCCCTGAACAACACGATCACGTGACCTTTCAGATTTGTTTTTTAACTTTCTCCTGTGCCTATTGAGACATGAGTAAATTCGGTTTCTTCTGTGACCTGCAGGCATCTGAAGGAGTTCCAATTAGGTTCTTCACCATGCTACCCGAGCTGGTGGAGGCATACTACAATCCCAACATGGGTCTGGTCACACATCTGCAGTACCCGGTACAGAGGGAGGAGGAGGTAGACGATGAGTCGGGTCAAAAGCAATATATGGGTAATAATACATTATTTTGATATGAGCTGACAAGGAGCCTCTTACAACAACGCTAAATATCTGTTTAGGCAATTAGACTGATGATATCTGGAAAAGGCGTAAGACGTAGCAGTGGCTTTTTGTTTCATCTGTTTAGTTGATACAAGTCCTAAATAGCCGATATGCCTTTATGCCGCAGAGCCCAGTCATCCGCCGCAGCTTCCACCCAGGATCTTCCCCATTGATGTGAAAGACGGTGACTCCAAGACTTCTGAGCAAGCCTCCAAGTCCTTATCAGACACCTACCTGATGAGACTGCAGCACATGGATTTGTCCACGTAAGGTCACATTTGTTCAGCATGTGGATGGCGCAGTGGTGTGGTGGTTAGCACTGATGTCAGTAACACATCATCGGCTGACCGGGGCCTTTCTGTGTGGAGGTTGCATGTTGTCCGTGTGTCTGTGTGGGTTCTCTCCGGGTGCTCTGACTTCCTCCCATGTCTTTGGACAACATGCTCGTTAGGTTCAGTGGTGTGAGTGTGAATGGTTGTCTGTCTCTCTGTGTTAGCCCTGCAATAGCCTGAAGTCCTGTCTAGGGTGTACCCTGCCTCTCACCCAATGACAGCTGGGATAGACTCCAGTATAAATGTTCAGCATGTCATTACCAAGGTCACAATACTTTGGTAGTCAATCCACGTGTTGTTGTTATTGTCCAGTATCTCCATAAGCAATGCCATAAACAGTGCCCACAGAATTTTGCCATTGGCTCTGCACTGAAGGATTCTCTCTTGTGGCCACCTTAGCTACCTCTTGTAGCTTTCCACATCCACATAATTCCTACAGTTCTACATAGTGATTCAACGCACTGATGCACTTTGCCTGCAGTCGATGTGAGAAACAGAAAGTATGAGGGTAGTGATCTTGTGCTATATTTTCAGGATACCAGAAGAGCACCAAGCTGCCATCCAGGAATACTTCAGGACCTCAGTCCTCTTGGATGTTGAACAAGTACAGAACGGCAACCCTAACCTCCCTGGGTTAAAGAAGCTAACGATTGCAATCTGCAAAAATCTAAACAGGTAGAGTTACTGGTCATTAGCATACGCAATACTCTATTATCTATCTTGCATGGGGTTGACTTAATCAATGCAATGTGTTTTTTGTGAGACAGTGAAATTTCCCGTGTCCTACCGTCTCTGGAGGCCTTTCATAAAGTGCTGGACCAGCAGCTCTCCCCAGGGATCGGACAGTTGCCAAGACAAGTTGGTGGCACCCTTGACACTTTGCAGCCTTGTCAGCAGCGTACGCTAAAAGCCCTTCTCACGATGTGTTACTTCCTTTATTTTCAGATGTCTGCCGATTCAGGTCAGTCTGTGTCCTATAGACTTGAGCAACTGACAAAACTCCTCTACTCAATAGAAGATAAGGTAAAGCACTGAGCCTTGTTTCTCTGACAGCCTTTTGACATGCCAACAGATGTCATCAGTAACAGATGACACATCGCTTGTGTATTTCTTTTTTTAGGCTAAAAGTTCTGTCTTTGAGTCAGCTGGCTATGACGGAGGTCACAGGAAATCTCTCATTCCACTCGTAACCTTTGAGGTAATTCTTTAATTCACTTATACAGTATTTGCAGTGCAGGGGAAAAAAATACATGATTTAACTTCCCTGGATGTTAGTAGATCATTTCATCAGTTTCTTCTTTCCCTGCCAGGTCAAGCAAGAATTTCTTGGGATTTCCCCAAAGATGTTCCTGAAAGTGGATGTTGAAAGTGGGAAGCTCTACTTCAAGAAGTCAAAAGATGGGACTGAGGACAAATACTTTGTGCACAATAAAAGTAAGGAATCTAACCTACTAAAACCCAAATCATTTGTGTTTTATGCACACTAGCAATGTAGCTCTAGGAGTGCAGTCCACCACTGAATATCTCTAACAAGTGAACGGATGGATTTAGTGAAATGTCTTGTAGAATAATGACTGGACTGAAATGAAATTCGGTTCAGACATTCATGTCCCCCTTCAGGATAAAGCACTTTGTAGCACTTGTCCAGCTGTTTTCACATTACAGCAGAAATACAAAGAAGTTGTATTAAATGACACCCTTATCTTGAGTAATGATGTCCCAATGATGTCTGGTATACTGGGACATTTCATTGCATTTTTTGTAACAAACCTGGCTGCTGCGTGCACTGACAAGAGAATATGACTGTCTTTGCTTGTTTGGTCTATGCCAGTTATCTCGTTATTGGCTCTCTTGTCCTGCACCTGAACTAAAGTACAAGATGTGCACACAAGATCTCTTTGGGTAATATGTTAAACCTTTAAGGGGCAAGGAACCATATATGGTAACTATATGTATATATATATGTGGCACACATTTTAAATTGCGTCCCTGTGCCTCTCAGTGAGGCCGAGAAGCATGTGGTTTCCACCCAGCCAGTCAGAGAAGATCAAGGCTACATTCTCAGGTTAAATATGGCCTGCAAGGTCCACCTCTGCATGACTGCTGAACATGATTGCTTTATTAGGTACCATGAAGAAGTGGCCTAATGTTGTCTAAGGTGAAAACAGCAGTTATGTTCTAATGGTCTAAATACAAGAAAAATAAAACATTTTGAAAAAACTCACAAAAGTAAATAAGTCTTCTTACGCCCTACAATAACACTCTAGTGGTGAAATGATGTTTTCCATGTATTTCAATGAGTGCTCTATGAAGGGTTAAGCTCTGAAAATTTAGTGATGGAACCTGTCAAAGTCCAACTAAGCCAAGAAGTGAACATCCAACACAATACACACATTTTACACTGTCATTGCAAGCATGTTAGCATTTAACTCAAGACACAACCTTCATCAACACCACCCATTTTAATCACAATACTACGATCTCCAGTCCTGCAGTTGGTGAAATCCCAGAAAATGCACACCAAACTTGTCATCGTGGTGGAGACGGAGAAGGAGAAGATTGTGCGGAAGGAGTTTGTTTTTGATGACACAAAGGTAATCATCATATGACATGTGTCGCCAAGGCCCATCTTATTTTGTTCAAGTCTTCTGTCTTGCAAGGTTATTTAGGTTTGATGTTTTTTTTTTGTTTGGTCACCCCAGAAAAGAGAAGGTTTTTGTCAGCTGCTTCAACAAATGAAGAACCAACACTCTGAGAAGCCTGAACCGGACATGATCACCGTGTTCGTGGGAACCTGGAACATGGGTAACAATCATAACATATTCAATGCTTGAATTATTTCTGACTGCTGATAATATAAAATCTCATCCATAAATCCATAGGAAATGCTACTCCTCCCAACAACATCAAATCCTGGTTTCAGTGTAAGGGCCAAGGGAAGACGAGAGACGACACCGCAGATCACATTCCACATGATTTTTATGTCATTGGGACGCAGGAGGACCCCCTTGGGGAGAGGGAGTGGGCAGACACGGTGAAAGGTGCCCTGAGGAATATCACAAACATTAGCTTTAAACAAGTGAGTGACAATTTGACAAAGTTACTAATGGACTCATGTAACAGAGCAGGTACACATCAAATGTCACGTGTCCCATCCAGGTGGCGATTCACACTCTGTGGAACATTCGGATCATAGTGCTGGTCAAGCCTGAGCACGAAAACAGGATCTCCCATATTTTTTCAGACAGCGTGAAGACGGGGATTGCCAACACTTTGGGTAAGCAGTTCCACTTCTCCATAAGTCATTTCTGACCCGCTACGAGGAAAGTAAAAGTTCACCGAGCAGTTACCCACCAGCGCTCACCGACGTTTGATTTGTAGGAAATAAGGGAGCTGTGGGAGTGTCCTTCATGTTCAATGGTACGTCCTTTGGCTTCGTCAACAGTCACCTGACTTCTGGAAGTGAGAAGAAGCTGAGGTGAGCAGCAAATTACATTAAATAACAACACGTTTATCTTGATTTTATCAACTTACATGGGTCTCTATCAATGAGCTTAAGGAGCATCACAGAGGAGTGTCAACAGAAACAAATGTACATGCAGTATTTTTATTCATTCATTCCATTGACTGAAGGATGTTCAAGTGGACCATACAGTGCATAATAAAATATATAAAATGGCATCTATGTTCAGTGTATAGTAATCGGCTAAAGGTGGTGAAAAGGAGCAGAACAGGAACTCCACAGACAAAGCATGGTATTGTTAGCTCCAAACTACTGTTACTATCTTTGTTAGCATTAGTTTTTTATCTGAAATGCTTGATGCAGGAAGCAGTGTGTGTGCTGTAGATGATTAACTTTACACACAAACCTAGCTTCTCGCAGGTAGCTGGTCAAAAGGTTGTATGTGTTTCCCCACTGCTGCTGCTGCTCTGCCACACAAGACTCAGGACTAGATTAGAGGTTGAAATATAAAGATTTTTAATATTTAATTGTTTTTTAGTCAGTTATAATTATTTATCTCTCACTGCTATTTATTAGTATGTTCAGTTATCATAGTAACTTTTTTTGTCATTATTATTTATAGTTTTGCCAGATTTGTGAGATAATGGTGTCGTCACAACCTCCTTTTTTTTTTTTTTTCAATTTCCCTGTGTTCATAGCAGCATAGTCCAAGCATTTAGACCTAGTGCCCTAACAGTATGTGAGTAACAAAGGAAATGGACCACAGGAGTCATATGTACACAAAACTTATCAAAACGTCTCCACACTGTAAAACATTACAGCTCCATTAAGTTATGTGAAAGTTTTACTTCTCTTTAAGTCCAGTAGTGATGACAGGTTGTTGATATTCAACTGCATTTGTAAGTCTTCAAAAATGAAGTGTAATCCTTTGTGTTGACTAGATGTGAGCTTTGTCTGTGTGGTCAATGTTCATTTAGCTCATGCCTTTAAGTTTTCAAATGCAAAAAGGGGATGAGGAGGCATGATGGAAAAAATTCTTGGAAACTTACAGGCTGCCGACAGGTTCACATTTTTTAATTAGAACTACACCTAAAAAATGGAGATAACTTTCAAACAAGGCTCTACAAAAGAGGATTATACCACAGTATTACATTGTCAGCAAAGATATTGGGACCATGAGCGGGTGGATTTTAGAACCTGTTTCGCTACCAGTTATGCATTTCAAAGTGACTGTTTTAGAGGCATCAAATTTTAATGTCCTCCTCTCTAAGTGGTAGTAAGGGAGTTCATTGTTTCAAATGTCAACACCAACATTTGTACATCTTGTACATTATACTTTTAAACGAACAAGACTAGTAGGCTTAAAACTAGCCATTAATAGCCGGGATGTGAAACCTAAGTAGAAACAATTTAATAACTTCAGTGCTTTTTTTTTTAGCTGGTTAAAATGATCTTAACTTGAAAATGTGAGTTCAGTTGACAAGATACAACAAGTTTTCTTCAGTGAGTATTGTAATGTGTGTGTAGCTTCTTTATAAATAGAGTTGTGAATTGAAACAGAGGTTTTCTTCAAGTTGGGTTTACTCTCATGCTTAAGTCTATGTGTTACACGAGCAGAAATCAAAAACCTTTTCAGTTCCTAAAATCACATTCCTGGCTGCTCTGCAATTCACATTTTATTTGGTTATCTTTTTGCTGCGTTTACAGACGTAATCAAAATTACACCAACATCCTTCGTTTTCTCAATCTGGGAGATAAGAAGCTCAATCCGTTTGACATCACTCATCGGTTCACGCACCTCTTCTGGCTTGGAGATTTGAACTACCGTGTTGAATTCCCATCCACAGTAAGTCGTACGGAGTGTTTGCATTGTATGACAATTCTTCCTGACAGTGATACTGATAACAGGATCGGTCGATAACAGAGGAATTTGTCCTGACATGTAAGTCAGAAATGAGAGATCTAGCGGTGCTGGAGTTCAGTGACTGGTGCATAAAAGCATTTGCTGGTTGCTGGGTGTCTGAGCGCTCAGCTGCTCACGCGGCCAGGAAAAGTCACTTCTTTGCACTGTTTCCCTTCACAGGAAGCTGAGAACATTGTGACAAAGATCAAACAGCAGCAGTACCAGGAACTCCTCATCAAAGACCAGCTCAGTATGGAGAGGAATGATGGAAAGGTCTTCTTGCATTTTGGTGAGCTCTAGAGAATAATACAGATGTGCAGCAAATAGGTGTTAACTGAACTGGTCCTGTATGTGACCTCCTACATGATCTATGTTCTCCTCGTTGGCTGATATGTTCATTGATTGTCAACATACCTCCATACCTCTAAACTAAAACAAAAAATATATATATATTTCACATGTAGATGAAGAGGAAATCACTTTCGCACCCACATATCGCTTTGAAAGAGACACGCGAGAGAAGTATGCCTACACAAAGGCCAAAGCCACAGGGGTAAGCCCGTGTTTTGTCAGATGTTTTCTCACTGTGTGTCTCCTGTCACTCCTCATTGTGCAGCAACTGTGAAAGCAACTACACCAGTGAGCACAGCTCTCACGTGACACGCTTGCTCCGTCTCTGTGCGAATGCGATCGACGCGCTTTCGCTCATCACATAACCTCTCATCCATCTTCTCACACATCACAAACTATAGCTACAACTCGCATCACAGCGCTAATCTGCAGCTTTTTATTTTAAGTGCTTAAGTGCGTTAAAGCCTTCTGTATGAAAACATTTAAATTCATTATTTATGCATATGTGGCTTTTCTATATCTGCAGACAAAATACAATTTGCCCTCATGGTGCGATCGTGTCCTGCGGAAGTCATACCCTCTGGTTCATGTGGTCTGCCATGCATACGGTGAGTAATTCCCTGTTTACTGTTTACTGTGCTGGTTGTTTTTCTGTCAAACACTGATGCTCGGCCTCAATAATGAGTCGCTCATACTGTGAAGTTCAACAAACACTGACAATTTCCAGTAATTTAATATATATATTAACAGATACAGCACCAGTCAAAAGCTTGAGAGCATGTTTATTGTTTCCTACATTTATTTATTTTAACTCGAATCTCTAATCTGAGTTGGTGACAAAATTCTAGCTAAATTAGAGATGCAGGATGCGAAGAACCTTTTTATCAAGAAAGTACTGGCAGATACAACAATGAAAGCACTGTGGAGTCAGAGGCAGCAATGGACACAACAATTGTGGCACTGTCAGAAGGGCTTACAGACCATGCTGTGGGTCTCTACATATAGATATTGTTGGAAAAATTAGACTTGTGGACTAATCTAAACTGACAGATCAACTAAGAAGGGACTTGATCAAAGTCTTGGCAAGACTAGGACATTATGAACGTACCTATCCAACCTGGTGTTCCTGGTTCCAAGCCTCCTACCATCAGAGGTGCCACCTCAACAATATGCCAGCCCACATACAAGGACTGCAATGTCCCATGAGGGTGAACCCAGAATACCAGATTTTAAGGAAGGTGATGAGCTGGAGAGCTTTTTTGTGCAGTTTGATCCAGAGTGTGGTGATGACCACTAGATGAATAGGAAGGAAGATTCCTGAGGCCTACACTGGATTGGATGATGAGGCTATGAAAGCATGTTAGGAGAGACATTTCCAGAGCAATGATGTGGGGAAATGAAATTCAGGGAGGGAGCTGGTGCTTCTTTTCCTATGGAAGCCAGTGTCAGTTTTAAGGTTTTTGTGACTTCTGTTGAAGGCACTTCTTAAGTAGACTGATATTTAAGTCTTAAAGTAACGAAGGCCTGTCATTTATCTTTACTGGTCTGAGCAGAGCTCGCCATGGTATGGATTTCTACAGTAGTGGGATATTTGTTTGTTTCACTTTTACCTTGTCTGACATGTTCATTCAAAAGAAGAACAAGTGTAAACCACATGATGCTGGTTAATGTCATAACAATAATGTGTAAGCCTCGGATACTTTAGCATATCTAAAATACAAAACATTCTTTGGTTTATGTCCTTTGTTTTGTGTACTGCATAATGCCAAATGTGTTATAAAAGTTTCTGTTAAAATACAGAAACAAGTCTCAAATGTCCATATTTATGACTGGAGCTATACTTTCGTTGAAGTAAATATTTCTTTCAAGGAAACCATCCAGAAAATATATCACATTGATGTTTATGTTTTAACAACATTACATGAAACCTCCCATTTGATCAAACTGTTTAACTTGCAGGGTGCAGCAATGATATCATGACAAGTGACCACTCGCCGGTTTTTGCCTCATTTGAAGTCGGCGTTGCCTCTCAGTATGTTTCAAAGCAAGGTACGATCAACAGTCAGCCTCAACACAGATGAACTCTGCTCCAAAATTGTGATCTAATGTTTTCTTCTTCTTCTTCTTCTTCTTCTTTTTAATTGTTCAGATCCAAATAGTGCACCTCAGGGTGGAATACAAATCATGAACTGTGTGGCCACCTTGTTGACAAAGTCCAAGACCAAGTTCTTCATTGAATTCCATTCCAGCTGCTTAGAGAGTAAGTGTCTTCTTTTTGGCTGATCTTCTTGGATTCCGCTTCGCAAGAGCTGAGATTAATATAATAAATATATTTCTCAGAAACCGTGAAGACTTCAGAGGGAGAGAACACAGAGCACCACGACGGGTCCATAAAAGTCCGGTTTGGCAACCAAGTTGAGGTGAAATAAGACGCAGCTGTCAGTGTGGGAGGTGACCTTTTAATGGCCTCACTCAATCACCATTCATGATCTTTATGTTTTGTAGCTCAACCCCATCATCTCTGACCCTGAATACCTACTGGACCAGCACATCCTCATGTGTGTGAAGTCGACGGACTGCGATGAGTCGTATGGTAATCACTACACATGCAGGATGTAATGCAGACGCACTGAACTCAGTTGTGCTCACACTTTGCTGGTGTGTTATTCTCAAAGGAGAGGGCTGTGTTGCACTGCGTGCCGCCCAGTTCTGCTACACCGAGTTTCATATCACCCTGACGCACCATGGAGAGAAGACCGGCACTTTAACGGGTGGCATCCAGTTACACACCACCGAGGCCAAGACGACTGAGAAGTTATATGGTAAGTCTGGAAGTCAGCGCAGGAATCGTTTATTACAATTTTTTTCTACTTCACTTCTTGAAGCATCAGTTTCTTATTTTACTCCACTTTCAGATTTCATCAAAATTGAAAGAGATGACGCTGTCGCCTCAAAGGGCAAAGGTGGAGACATCAACAAGTGAGATATTTTTCGATTCACCTTTATTTAAAAAAAAAAACAGATCTCAAACACGACTCCAGTGTGTGATCTTTTTAATTCCTTTTGGTTAGCAGGTTTTCTACCTCACATCCACTTGATATTTCTAACCCCAACTACATGGGAGTTTCATACAAAGGTGGAAATGTGAGCGACAGGGGCTGGAGTTACAGCATGCCACCACGAAACAGTGCCACAGCCGGGCAAGGAGTTAAAGATGGCAAGAAGGGTGGTTATGATGTGGGCACACGCAGTCCCACAGGAAAAGGTTGTTCTGGGTAAGTGCCTATTCTGGCGTGAAGTGACTTAATTTCTATTTCAGATTCAGAAATCAAATCTCTAAACACACAAACACAACATCTTCAATAGGAAGTGAAACTGAATCTTTACTAACCAGTCCTTCGTTCACTAGGGGTGAGGATGGAAAGATGTCAGAGATGTTTGACAATCCGCTGTACGGTTCAATGGGGAAATCACACAACAGGAACAAAGACCAAGAACATCCCCAGAGGGACCACCTCATACCCCCAGATTCACTGTTTTCATCCTCCAAAGCGGCAGATGGAGACACTGATCGCCCCCCGGTGCCCACCCCACGCAACCGCTCCTTTACCTGCTCTGAGAACAAATCTCAGCCACCAACCCCAACCAACCTGCATCCTTCAGGACACAAGAAAGTGGTAATGCCCTCGCGCTCAGAAGGTGGGATGGTACAAAACCGGCCGCCTTTACCCGCTAAATCCCGACCAGGCATGCCGGAACCCCATGTCCCCAAACCAAGAGACTACAGAGACAGCTCTGAACTCCCCAGCAAACACAGAATGCCAGCAAGACCTGGTCAGTCACAGCCTCATTAAGATGATAAAGACCAGATGATAAAGTAAACAACATCAGGATTCAAACTCTTTGCTTTGTCTTCTTTTTGTGTATCCAGACGTTCCCAAGATGGGCCGTCCTGTCAAATGATATCAGGCTGCAGCAATCTTCTGCCAGGCTAGCAGTTTCCCTCTGTTTCCCGTGTTTATGCTAAGCTAACTAGCTGTATCTGACAGATCACCTTCTCATCTAAGGTCTGTGACGTCATCCCCGAACCATAGAACCATTTTTTAACGTAATGCAAACATTAGACACATTTGCAGACTTTATTTTAGCTAAGCGAGCTTTACAGCCTAGATTTGAAAGTGACGTCAGCTTTTCCGTAATTGTTAGAGTACAGTTTTACACTATACAGCTAATGAATGTTTACCGCACAGTATTATCTTGCACATGTTTGCCTTTAAGATGTATAATAAACGCTCAAATAAATTCTTAAATCAAAACTTAAGTTGACTGCGTATTACATTTATTTATTTTTTATTTTTATTTTTTTACATCCTCATGTTGTTGTCTGTGAAACTGGCCACTCTTCAGTCTGCTGTAGAGACTAGTGTAATGCTGCTATCTGCTGCTGCCTCAGAGAATTGCATGGTGGATCACTGTTATGTTTTGAGACCAACAGTTAGACTTAAGAACAACAGTAAAGGGGTTGATAACTAAAGAAGTCCCTTATCGTAATGGCAAAGACAGTAAAAGGTGTAGGACTTTCTACTTAGAAACACACTAAAGTCATCAACTACATTTTCTGTTCAATTGTATGAGACTAAAGCTGAAGATGATAATGAGAAATAAGCACATTTTTCCTTTGAACTGAAGGATATAACACTGGCTGGATATAACACTGACCTTTGTTACACACTTTTTCATTGTTATTATTCTTATAACTATTGGCAGCGGGTTGCAAGTAAACAACAGCAGATTTTACTGTGTGCATGTGACATTGTGTTACGAGTTTAACATCATAGTAGTTATGTCCTGCCGTCGTGTGACACCTCTCACAAATCTACAATAAACCATGCCAACTTATTAAAGCGTACTTCCGTGTGTGGTGTACGTTGAACGCGTCTCTGGTTCCCCCGCGTGGTGATGGGTCGTAACTACAACGCGGTGCGTCGCAGCAATAACACGCAGTCTGATACGTCATCGTCAGCAGACGCACGAGCACAAGAAGTAGCGGCAACAATGGTGAGGAATTAAATTGAATGCATGCGTTTTTGTTCAGTTTACATCAAACACATGCACATTCATTGAGCTGTGTACTTGCTCCTATCCCAGTGTATCTCTCTGTGTGGCCTGGATGGCTAGCTGTTTGCTAAACCTCTGTCGCGCTCGTGAATTAACACGCCGCTAACACGTTAGCATGTCGTTTTGTTTTTCAGCTTTTCTACTCGTTTTTCAAGTCGCTGGTGGGGAAGGACGTGGTGGTGGAGCTCAAAAACGACCTGAGGTAATTGGTTTTTTCAGTGTACCTACTTAAGTAGCTGATATAATTCCCCGAGGCGTCAGTTATTTAGTAAAATAAATGGTGCTAAATTTTTGGGAAGGATACAGATTATGGATGGTGGTAACTATCGGGATTGTTAACTACGCACGAATACAGTGAAGAAAGGCGTCACAGTGAACATAGCTCAGAACTGCAGAGTAATGTGATACGGTAGACCTCACTAATAATTGTGTTATATGATTATGTTACTATACATGGCCACCATCTGTAAATCAGTGCTGTCCCTTGTAACTTCTGTTCCCGCATCTCTCTTCAGCATCTGTGGAACACTTCACTCTGTTGACCAGGTTGGAAATAGTCTATTAATTTACAATTTATTGATTTTATTTAAAAAAAAATAAAGTAATGCAGCATTTACATTTTCTATATCATATTCCTCTGCTTTTGTGTTTCAGTACCTGAACATTAAGCTCACAGACATCAGCGTCACAGACCCAGAGAAATATCCACATATGGTAAGTTTGGCTGTCTGCTGTTTCTTCTTTTTCCACTATTCATTTTGAGAGTCAATTAGACTTAAGAACAACAGAAAAGTGTGTCTGATCTTGCACCGAGGACGCCTGCTGGTTAAAATGGGCTTTTCAAATAACAGAATCATGTGTCGGTATAACACAACACATTCCAACCTCCACACTGAAACTCTCTGTTATTTGAAAATAATGTTGAATACTGTAACCTTCATGAGGTAAAGATTTAGAGCATTACTGTTATATTAAAATGCATTCATGGACACTGATGTGCTTAATGAAGTGAGTGTTGAATATCATATAAAACACGCACAATTTCCACCAACCGGCCCAGTGCCAGCCCAGTGTGTGGCAGGAAGAAAGTTAAAAATGATTTTGTAACTGCTACTCTACACCAAATGGTATCAACAAAGTTAGCCTGAAATCTGTTCCCAATTTGAAAGTTGCATAAAATGGGGCACCAACTCATGACCCCCAGCTCTTTAAATGATTGTCTTCAAACTCCATCATGTCTTGTTTTAATGTCCTCCAGCTGTCTGTGAAAAACTGTTTCATCCGTGGATCTGTGGTCCGATATGTTCAGCTACCCGCAGATGAGGTGGACACTCAGCTGCTGCAAGACGCTGCACGAAAAGAAGCCATGCAGCAGAAGCAGTGATTCAGCTGCAGGAGGGGGTTTAGTCCGGGGTGGGATTTTTCTAACAGTGAATAATGAGTAGTTTAAGTTAAGTACATTTAATGATGATGCCAGCGGTTTGTGCAGCGCTTGACACAAAGCAGTATTGGTCATAAGCCTCTTCCTTCCATTAATGATGAATAATTTGTAATTGAGTGATTATTGGGAACCTTCTTTACCTCACACACTGTGAGGAGTCTTCACGTCTGTTCTTTTGTTTTTGTTGGAATGAAAACTAAAACCAATTTTGAGTCCAGTTTTGAGAGGTAAAGACCTTCTCTGATGTTTATGTTTCATGATAACCGGCACTGTTTGCTCTCATACAAATGATGACGTCTGGATTTTTTTATGCCACTTGGAAATAAAAGTTATTTTATTTATATTTTGATCAAGTTTTTTTTTTCCAAGTACAGTATTTTAAAGATTTGAGTAGAGGTCTTTTGGGAAATTGATAAAAGTTTATTGCTACGAGCTCGAACCACAGAGAAGTTATTCTGTAAATGGCTGCAGTTATGGTTAATATAGATAAAAATCTCATGACCTCATGCTGCTAGTTATCCAAATCAGAATACTGAGATGAATTATATAGATAAGACTGTAGCACCGAATACTGTTTTTGATACCTGTGAGACATGGAGCCAGTGGTTTATCAAAATGCATAGCAGAATGTTTTTAATCTTGACAGCTATTGTGCTGAATTTCACTTTTCTGCACTGTTGCACTGTGACCCAGATGATGATATACAGTGCTAAGACTCACTGTTCCTTGTACAGATGAAAGGTTGAATACACTGAGCGGCTACAGCCATACGTAGTCTGGTATGAACAGCAGCTCATGGGACCTAATGTTAGCATTAACTTCAGATAGCTTCTACTATACATCTGTGCGTAATATTCAGCGTTGTTAGGGTTACTATAAATGATTTCACTTCCAGATAACCGACGCTGTAGTGGATGGATTGTTAGAGAGAATCAGCTCTTTGTGGATTTTAGTAGTAACTGGAAAACTTGAAGTCACTAAATGTTTTTCCCTGTTACTTCAGTACTTAGTCCACTTTGTCAGAGTTAAGAGAAGTGTGTTTGGCAGATTTTGAAATGTGGGTGTGGTACTTTCTTGGACCCGCCGTCTTGGAAGGATGTCTACTGGTCTTGTAAAGGGCACGAAAAAGTCAAGTTACGGAACTGTTCAGAATGTTTGTCTGGCCTGCCGCAGGAAGTGACGTTAAATCAACCTGTGATCAAAGCTGACTCAAATGCAGCTTTTTTCAGACCTCAGACTGATAATATATAAAATATGAATCCATACATCAACTGTAAGTCAGTATTTTCTATATATATATATCTATATATATATATATATATATATTCATGCGCTTTCTGCTGCTTATCCAGTTTGCGTTTTTTAGTTAAGGAAATTCTCAACCATTTCCAGTGAATTACTTTGTTTATGAAATGACAAAAAATAGTGGACAAATTGCAATCACACCATTGACATAATCCAGTATCTTATTTAATTCACATTTCTGAGTCACAGTTAAAACATCTTTATATATTCGAGTAATAATACGAGACGTAATGCGCAAAGTAACATTTTAGAAGTGAGAAAAATGTTGAATAACTGAATATTAAAACGGTTCAGAGATGAATCTACTGATCGTTTCAAAAGTGACTTTATTTGATTATTTTTTATTATATTTTTTAATTTTAGTACTGATAATAACCATAAATATGGTAAATATATAGGCCGTATTGTTCCCTCTAGTTTTAATGAATGTCGCATTAGTTTTATATTTCACTTTATAGGTGCTTTATTTTCTTTAGTTTTTCTATTTTGTAGTTGCTATGTACAATACCTCTGGATGCTGTCGTTTATTGAATGTCTAAATTATGATCTTTTAATATGCCTGCAGAACAAACAGTCTTTACACCTAATGTAACTTTATTGAACTATCTAATCTCGGGAGATTGTGGGGCGGGGGGGATAATATAACTTGCTGAAAATGAAATGAGCTCACTCTAGTGTTAATACATAGAAATCCAATACCTTTATTTTACATTCATACATCTATAACATTGTACAATAATTTTAATGCAGTTAAAAAAGCCCAATTCAAAAACAAGTCCTGAAGATTTACAATGATGAATTTGTATGTTCATTATAAGGATGGTGACAAGCTTTTAAAAATATGTACACACACACACACACCCACCGACACGCACACACACACAGGGATCTAGGACAAGTGATGTCCTTGAGTTGTACCTTAACAGATCTGGGCTGAAGAGGAATTCAGTCACCATAGAGAAAGGCACATTGAATACACAGTGTATCTACAAACAAAAACGCTGACATTTACACAACTCTACTGTAGGAACAGGAACTAGAACAATGAGCAAAACTGTAAACCTTCACTTATGAAAAACAAAAGTCACGTCTATACAAATATATTTGAAGCAAAATGTTTTCTTGGTCATTACAAAGCAGTACCTTGAAATGCATTTCAACACTTAGATTGGCTCTGCCAGCAGAGAGCAATCCCACAGATATAATTACACAATATGTCACAATATTTATGCAGTTGCCCACTTCATTTATGCTAACAACTGGCAACGGTTAAGAGAGTACCTCATGCATATCCTCATCAGACAGCAGCAGTCATCTGATATGTTTTAGACTAAATTCAATTACAATGTGTTTTTTTCTTCCCTTTCACGTGAATATGGCAACTCGACATGGTGCAACATGTACGCACGTATACATAAAAATGTATAGACAATTCTATACAGCCGCAAATCCCATTATCTTAAAATATATGTACCACCCGTCAATCAAAATGTTCAATACTTTCAGAAAAGTAAGTTCTCTGATATAAAATACTGTATTTTCAAAAAGCAGATTGTTTACATTCCATCCTTCTCAACAAAATAAAGCTTTATATACGTACCTTCAAAGCTTAAAAACACTCCCAACAAACATATATATATATATTTCCATATATATTTCTATATAGAAACAATAAAGTGACTAAGATGCCATTTGTGGCTCTACGTTCACATGTAGTGGAAACCCGTTTAGAATGGCATACACAGCCAATTTGTCTAATAAACACAGTGTGGCACTACAATTTTGGATGATTGTACAAGTTGGGGGCCGATAAATGCCAAGGTCAAGATTGCCGCCATAAAAACAGATTCCTTCATTTAGATCAGCATGCCTTTGTCAAGTCAGTGGGCATGTCTGCAGTGGACATACGGTACTGGATCTTTGTGTTAGTGATGGCGCCGTGCTTCTGTCGAAGATGCAACCGTAGCTGACTCTTGTGGCGGAAGTGCAAGTTGCATTTTTCACACTGAAAATGAGAACAGAGCAATATTATTAACAATCACTTCACAGTCTCGCATTTGATTTGGAAATGTTTTGGACTTTTTAAGGCAACCTACATGGTAGGGCTTTTCTCCTGTGTGTATACGCAGGTGGCTCTTCAACGTCTGCAGGTGGCGGAAGCGCGTTCCACAGATTTCACATGGATATGGCTTCTCACCCGTGTGGATCAACACATGGGCGCGGAGATGAGCAACCTGAGACGTGAACAAAAAGCAAAACAAAAATTAGGCGGAATCAGAAAAGTCATGAAAGCAACATTCAGTGAAACTAGAACTAGGCAAACTGTTTTAAACAAACATACTCTTATGAAACTTTTGAGAGGGCACACGCATCCGCTGCATAAAAATACTAAAACACACTTGTAGGTACTTCAGTCAAGATGAAAATAACCACAGCTATCTATAATTACACTTGACAATCAAGTGTTACCACTATTGGCCCATACATACACAATAGAGAGGAAAAAAAACAGACTCAGGTTTTTATGTATGGTTGTCATTACCTGTACAAAACGAGCTCCACACGTCTCACACTTATATGGCTTCTCTCCTGAGTGGATGCGAGTGTGAGTCTTGAGGTTAGCTGGTCTGTTAAACTGAGCACCACAGATATTACAGCGATACGGCTTCTCTCCTGGAAGACAAGAATCACTTTAGAAATTAGCAACAAAGACACAGTACATGAATC
Organism: Planiliza haematocheilus; assembly: GCA_005024645.1. NCBI lineage: Eukaryota > Metazoa > Chordata > Actinopteri > Mugiliformes > Mugilidae > Planiliza > Planiliza haematocheilus. The sequence continues at coordinate 5,614,443 of SRSE01000306.1, forward strand.
TGTTAGATCAGTAAAATCCATTTAATTATTTCTGTACCTGTGTGGACAGTCTTATGGCTGGCAAGGTTGCCCTTGTAGCGGAAAGCAGCCTGACAGCGGTCACACTTGTATGGCTTATCGCTGTGCACTTGAAGCATATGTTGTTTCAGAGCTTCGTCCTCAGCAAATTTGGAGTCGCACTCATTACAGAAGAACGTACCGTTTTCTGTTCAGGACAAATCAAAGTCAAAGTTAACTTGCGGTTCCAAATAATACAGACTCATTTCTCCCAGAAATCACAAACTCACCACAGCTGGAGTCTGAATATTCTGAATGAAGCTCTGCCATGTCCTCTGATAGACGAGTCCTGGATGTGTTGGGACAGATTTCTGAGTGGTGAGGGGACTGGGAGCCACAGGATGAGCAGTTGAGGCGGTTCAGGTAGTGTGGAGGATGGCCATCACCATTCCTCAGTGACCCCTCTAGTGCACTGAAGACAAAATAAAAAAACAAAACCTTAACTTACAATTGTTAAATCAGACTAAAACGTTTAAATCTAAACAAAATTCCAAAATAAAGTTTCTAAAATGATCCTGGAAAACTATAAATTAGGATTAACCCTGGTTTGTTTTTGCAATAATAAAAAATGGGCATAAAATCCTCAAATATCTTAAAATTCACCCATCATGTCAAATGAGTTGATTCACATGTCATGCGTACATTTTCTTGTTGTATAGAAAACATTTTTAGAACTCACCTGTTAATGATGTTGTTGAGACGACTAGCCTGGGGTACAGGCAGGTCGTCACCACTCTTGCTCGTAGATTGTGGGTCAAGGTTCTCTGAGTCGCTGGGGTGGAGGTAGGGCTGCAGGCCGAGGCGCTGCGGTGAACGAAGCCCGGGATCCCTCAACCCCACCTCTTCCTCCTTTGCGCTCTGATTCAACACAATGAACTTGTACTTCTTCCAGTTGCGAGATTTGGGGTCCTGCGTACCTTGTGGGGCTTGTGCTCCGGCAGCTTGAGAGAGGCCAGCGTTCTTGCTGCTACTGGACTCTGTTGGGGAGTTAGGCTGGCAGTCTGATTTGAGGGGGCTCTGCGGGCTGCTCATGAGGCTCTTGCGTCCACTGGAGGAGATTCCCAAAGGATAGTGCTGATGGATCAGGTCTTCTTCTGCCTGAGGAGCATGCTCTTTGCCCGAGTCTTTGTGGTGCTCCAGAGTCAGCACGGGAAAAACACGCTTCCTTGCGCTGAGACCCATAGACTGGCCGACCCCCTCGTGGCTTTCTTTTCTCATCTCATCGTCTCTGCCTACCTCTCTGGAAGCGTAGGTGGCGGAGTGAATAATGCTGGAGGAGCCAGTGCCAACTGCTCTGGTGTATTCTGCCCTAATGGCATTGGTGCTGTCATGTGGAGAACAATGCTTGTGGTGGATACCACTCTTGGAGAGGTCAGCGAAAGCATTTTTGGTATCGGTCAGCTTGCACAGAGGGAAGGGAAATCCCGGCATGGGGAACTGCCCATAGAGATGGTAGTTGCTGGGCGTGCTCACTCCGCTGAATAAGTTTGAGCCATAGGGCCGGCTGTCCCTGAATGGAGCTACACGGCTGTGCAAACTGTCAACAACATCATGGGGCCGGTAAGCATGGACATCCTGAGGTAAAACCAAGGGACTGACCAAAAACTCATCTCGAGGCAGCTTTGCAGTCGGATCACTGTGAAGACAGTTACAACATTATAAACAGACGCCAGCAGTCATGGAATTATACTTATATTATTTTTTTTCTACCAACCTGGATTTAATGAATCTGTGGCAGGTGTCCACAACATGGTCCATCTGAAGGTAGATAGCTGTATTCATGATAGCCATGATCAGACTTTCCTTTAGTGTGAGACGGGAGGTGTACATAAACTCCAGCAGGATGGCAAAGCCCTCTGGGTCCACCTTTGGGTCCAGACTGATGGCATTAAGGTTGCACTTGTGGGAGTCAGTAAAGATAGAGTAAAACAGCCCACTGCAGCCACAGAAAAAGGAAAAAGAGACACAGACAAGAGCGTACAAAGATCAGACACTTCAACTTCAAACAGCGGCAGGAAAATTGGCTTAAGCCCGGGCTGAAATAACACGCACCTGCAAGCCATGAGAACGGTCTTGTGTGCACGAAACTGCTGTCTGTTAACCAAGATAGTGACATCTGTGAGGATATCTCTGCTACGCAGGCGATTCAGGTTGAGCAGGACATCACTTGCATGGCGTGTGAATTGTATGCAGCTGTCTGCTGCGCAAGCCATTTTGTCAAGTTCTGGAAACAGAAGAAGAAAATTAAAAATTTAAATTGTTTTCTACAAAACAGATTGTTTGTATTTAAGCTATGCCACAAAGCACAGACCGTGGAGTACAAGTAATGTTGAACTAAAAGAACTGAGCTGGATTTATCAAGGCGCCTCAAGAAGACCAAAGAACCCAGATGCGCAGCGCACCAGTAGGCGGCGCCATTTATTAAATAAACACAGTCTAGACATTTAAATTTCTACCTTTGGAATGGTTTTTCTCCCCCTCACTTTCTCTGTCTTTGAACCACTGGTTGACAGGTCGGCGTAACAAATTAAGTTCTTGTTATATTATTTAGTCCATTAAAAAAGAGCACATTTTCACGGAACCACAATAATTACGAACTAATCCTGTAATAAACACATATTTTTTAAAGTGATTTCATTTCAGAAGTACAAAAAAGACTCGGCTGATAAAAAAAATGCACATGTTAAAAAGATAAACATCAGATTTATTAATTATATTTCAAAAAGAGCATGAACCTTTCTCTGACTAAAATAAAGCGGAGGAAAGTTTTTTCGGCACAGCGGATTTTCTCACACTTCAGATTTGACAGATTGAGAAAATACGGGAAACCATTAATTCTCACTTATTACTGAAACTTTGCCCCCCCTTTGGCACACAATTAACATACAAAATTGAATCTCAACCGCAAGATGTCCTCGCCAGCAGAGAGGATCCTCCGGACAACCGGGTGCAGCTGGCAAGGTCACACAAGTCACACTTTTCCTTGTTTACTGTGATAAACAGCGGTGACAGCGGTGTTGTTGGGGAGCCCGGCAGCGCTGCTTGACAATATGCCGTGGCGTATTTCTGGGTCAATTACTTTATGGGAGCGAAAACTAATATTTAATGAACTCCAGGCAGAATTGGCTTTGTAACACGCAGACGGGGTTATGACAGTATCTTCAAGTCAATGTCAAGAGTCTGTAATTGGACACGTCCGAAAATAGAAGCAGGGCAGAATGCACCTTAAACAGACTGATGGTAAATAATGACCTCCTGTGTGAGGAAAACAAGCAGCAATATAAACTGAATTAAGTCAACAGAATTTATATGACTGCTTGAGCGAGTGTGAACACATTCAAATGAAAGGACGTGTTTTTTTCTTTTCTCACTATGCCCTTTATCTTTAATTTTATTTTCATTTCGCGGTTCTAATATTAAGCGTTGCCGCTCCTGAGAATAAAAACAGTCTAACCGAAACTCTCAGGCCGAGACTGAAATGAGACCACACTTCAGCAGAAAGCTGAAGCAACTCTGCGCGCATCTCGGTGAACGCTTTCAACTTAAGTTGTGTATGTTGTCACGCAGCACACTGACACAGTGGAAACACAAGAGACAAGTTTGGTGAGACGACGTGTCCTGTAGCGTCTACCGCGGAAAATACACACGCCCATCAATGCTAATATTTCCGCTGCGATGTTACGGTAACAGGAGGGCTTGATCGGGGCACACTTTAACGCTCCATTAGAGCAAATTACCGTCGCGAATTAAAAAATAAAAAATAAAAATAAAAACTAGATATGTATATACGTGAACCTGCGTACTGCCATGCTGCCAACAAAGTTCGTGTGACAGTGCCGCTCCGCCGTGTGTTGACACTTGACCGTACAAAGTAGGGCTAAATCAGAGCGCATCAACACAGACACGCGCACCCGAGTAGCCGTGCGCTACTACCCGAGCTCCGGACCGCGCGAGCGCCGCTCTCGAGACCTGCTCTCGAACAGCATTCTCTTCCGTGTAGTTATCAAACCGTAGCACTATTACAGCTTTTACGACATGACTTGGTGTCAAAACGGGAAGGGACGTTACAGCGGAGGTAAGACTGCTGTCTGCCCCGCTGTCTGAAGGCGCCCCAGCAGCAGCAGCAGCAGCAGCACAGTGAGGCAGACGAGCTGTCAAGAGAGCGGCGCTCTGGCTGTCACCACAGCAGCCCCTTCAGAGTTTCACTCCACACTGTTCACACTGACAGCCACACTCAGCCCCGGCCCCACAACACTTCAACAGCACAAATGGACAAATAAGCCATGTCTAAAACACCAACAATAAACAGTAGATAACAACTTCGCGCCAAATGAGAGGAAAAAAAGGAATTTAAAAAATCACCTGGTAGCGCTTTCCTAGAAACTTCTTGCATCACCACTTCTAAGAACCCCAGTTCTAAGAATCAGTCGAGCACAATTCTCGGAATTTGAGCCTGAGACCGTACCACTCTCTCCGGGCAGGGGAGAGACGTTTTTTTCCCCAGCGATAAAAACAACCGATTTCAAACGCGTTTAATCTGACGCATATTGCGTGTAACTATTTTAGCAGTAACGAAAGCAAACTCCTAGTGTTTAAATTAGTGTAAAAAGCTGCACAAATCTCTAAAATAACGCACTACGTTGTTTCGCCAGGATCCAAATACCCCTGCTTTTGGTTCAGTCCACAGTCACAGGACGTCGAGTCTGCGACGTCACCGGTTCCTTAAACCCAGCCCCCGAAATTCTCAGAACTAATTTATATTCCATGACTTCAGCAATGTATCGCTCCCTGCGTCTCGTCGCATTTAACACACAGTCTGTACATGTACAGCACACAGACCGACCTCTTAATTAGGCCCATGCGGACAGGTCGATGTGACAGGCTGCTGCTTCTTCTTAACCACAATTCATTTTTAGCCAGATTTTCCTGCAGGTATGCTGACTTCATAGACGGAGAATGCTGCGAACCACCACCGGGGGTTTGTTAAAAAAGGAAAGCTTAAATAGATTTATTATTCACAAGTCTGCAGGCAGTCAGTTGAGCTTTTTTAACGTGACTCTGGTTTTCACTTAACCTCAGCGCATGGTAGAATTGGCACTTGGTAGGTAGTATTTTTTAATGTGTATTCTAATCTGCGCGTATATGTAAGGGATTTGTGTGTTGGCTTTCCAGCTGTTCCTGCGATAAAAAAAAAGGGCTTTTGGTTGATTGTCGCTAAGATAAAGATGCAGGCTGCAGTTTAATAAGTTCGGGATTGTGCAGGAAACTTGTTGCATTAAAACGAGCGCATCAAGCATAACAGTCGCTGAGAGGCTTTATTCTGCAAAGAAGTGAATGCATTCAGGTCCTAATTCTGTTAATGTTTAAATGCTCCTGTTGTACTCATCGTGACCGTCATGTCTGGCTGCAATAATATAATATGCTTGTGTAACCCTGACCTCTGCCTCTTTGGCTTCTCGTGTTTCCTGAAAAACCTCCTTTTGGTTGGATAATTGTAAATAATTGGAAAAGGGAGGACGCATGAGATATTGTCCGTGTCGGACGATTTGTGCACGCCTGCAAATGCAAAGTGAAGAATTCCTGGAAAATTAATTGAATTCATTGCTAAGATTTTCCCCCCTCCACTCTACCATTTAATTTAAGGCATGTGTACTCCCTGTTGCATCATTTCTTAGTGTTGGGGAAGAATAAACTAAGTGGCTTTTCTTGACTCCTCAGCCTGGTAGTATTGCGTTTTTGGGGCTTGTCTTTTGCATGAAACGAAAGACATCGAAGGGAAGCTGAAGTGTGTAGTTTGTTGGGGGGGGTTAAGCATCGTCTTCACCAGTTAATAGCTGGCTTGTTATTCTTGGTTGTGGGATGACAACATCTGAAAAGTTGTTATTCATTTCATGAGGTCTAGGCACACATTTACTGTCAGTGACTCACCTTGGAAACTTTGTTTGTGGTGATTCCAAACCACGGATTCCCCTTCTTTTCTCATCCCGTTTACTCCCTGGCACAGAAGGAGCATTTGCTGGGCTGGAGAATGTAGAACAAAATCAAATTAATTATGGATTAGGCTGCATTAAACAGGCAAAGTGTCAGCTGAGTTATCTTGTAAAACCACCCCTTCAAAATAGATCATTGATCTTTCAGTTTTAATATAGTAAAATCTCCAACAAGTGAATAAATGAATATGAGATGAAAATGTTTTTTTCTTATATTGAATTGTAGGGTGATATCAGATAAATATTGGATCAGAAAATAATTATATTGTTACTGTAAAGATCAGTGACTGACAATGACTTAAGCATAACTGCTAGTTATCACCACATCTCATGGCGAGAATACACAGCCTTGATATCTGTCCTCCAGTTTTCTAAAGCTGTAATTTGCTCCTTTCCTACAAAATGGAATATCTTATCAATTTCTTATAATCTAATGCTTTCATGTAAAATTATGAAAAGGTCACACTTTTGAGAGTGAAACTTAATTTTAGATTTAAAAATATGTGTTTCACACAGTCATTAGAAAGTAATGACTAATTGGCATTTTGGGCATTTGAGCTGCCTGTTACCTTTGTCACTCAGTGAACAACAGACTCTGTTTCCTTTCTCTTTTTTTTTTAACCCATTGCACAGTGGCACGCGCTACGTTGTAACCGACATTTCCCTGTGGATTGCCCGAGCATCCGCCCATCTGGATCCGGCATCCCACTAAAAACACTCCAGGTGTTAACAAACCATTGGGGAGAGAGGGGGAGAAAAAAAGTCTCCAAAATAATTAAGACACACACTTTTACAGCAATCTCCGATTCAGCACTGCCAAATAAAGACTTTCTTGAGCTCCAAACAAAGAGCAGCGTCAACTTTATTTCAATCCACTTGGGGGATGTTTAAGGCGCTCCAGCTCAGTTATGCATAATGCACGGCCATAAACCATCCAGGAGTTAGGAGAGAGAGATGTGTAATTTACCAAGGCCCCACGCTGTGCCCAGCTATAGAAGGATGAGATAATTACGGCAAATCCTTGGCAAACTTTTACTTAACCACTTCGTAGCAAAAAATAAATGACCCACATACAGAGGGCAGGAAAAATGTGGCTGATCAATATGAACTGATGGAGTTATCAGGTTATGGACAATGTACATGGTTAATCTTTGTGTAATTAAACAACCGTTATGAGGCATCTCAGTCTCGGTTTACATTATGTAAATCGCACACTGTTCAGAAACAATCAGAGCAGATGTACGTTGTAGCTGCAATTCAAGTCCGGTCAGCCAGTAACAGCTGCATATTTAAAAAAAAAAAAAAAAAAAAAGAATCTAGTACACTTCTGACACAGTGTGAAACATCTCTAAGGCGTATCATTGCTTATACTTGGTGCATGATAGGTCATTGAATAGAAATGCCCACTGACAAAAGCCTGAGGCCCGGAGGTTGCCTCACTTTTTTTTTCCATAAACTGCACACTTTTGTCTCGTTTCACAGCAAATTTCTGCCAACTTCAGTGTTCATTGTCAGCAAAGATGTGAGTGTGGAGTTTTGTTCTGAGAGACATGATGCAACCGCGCTGTAACACCAAACAGATAATGCTGTTAGCTACAGAGGTCTTTTTAGTTCCTTTCTTTAAAAGAATTTCTTTTTATGTTGTTAAGTTTCACTTTTTTAACTCCATGCATCCCAGAAGCCTTTTTTTTTTTTCTTCTGGTTTTGTCCACAATTAAGTTTTGCTCTTTGTCAAACACCGTCGCTGCTGCAGGTTTGAATTGGCACGGCTGAAGCGTGTCATTAAAAAAGATGTGCTCTCCACATCATATCGTATGTATTTGTACATTTTCCTTGATCATCTATTTGAAGAGATCATTGAAAACATACAGCACGGCATGCATAATTCATGACATCTGTTAAAGAACACCAGGTGTAATAAATAAATGAAGGGTAAAAATTCACTTCAAAAGATTTTCTGTGCAGGTAATGATGAGCGCACTTTCCTTGGAAGTTTGCCTTGTGCTTTTTTAATTAACAGACAAACAGAAAAGTCAAAATCTGACATGAAATTCTGTCCGTTTGCAACAGCGCTGCCGTGTGTCTCTGTGCTCACACACCACAGGTAGAAAGTTGGCTTTAATCTCACTTGACGAGGTTAAACGCACACAGGAAGAGTTTAGCAGCTCCAGGACTAAAAAAGTGAGAAAGAAGAGTTTATTAAGATGCAGTTTATTCTGAAGATGTCCTGGTCTCTTCCTATATACATGTACCTTCATAAGTTATAGATGTATCGTTCTGAGTGTTCAGTCGTAGTGGTTTGTAAAAAGGCTCTCTGGATGTGTAAACGCTCCATTGAAGATTTTATTCTTCTGGATCAGACATTGCAAAAACAGAAGCACAACTTACAAAAAGACCTTTGGAGTAAGTTTCTGCACTGCGTCTGTGTGTATAACCTTGAATTCACCGGTTTGTCTGTGTGGACTACATGCTAAGCTTACAGTCAGAGCACAGCCGTGTTAGTGGGCTGGTATACCAATTTAACCAAATCAAAGCATGTAGATTCAGGTCTTTCTCAAGGCCAGCTGAGAGGAGCCAGGAATGCAGCCTGCAGAGCCCAACCTGATGGAATTTTCCAACATGCTACAAACAGTTTCTTGCCAGTGTGCCATCTGCTGGATGACGGGTCAGTTACTTCAACAAAACAAGGGGCTGTATAGTCAACGCTTGATGCAATCGCTGCCATCCCTACAAATCTGCACGATCTCAATTGTTTGCTTCGTCTTCCTTGTTTTGTTTTGTTTGTGTGTTTTTTCACACACGCAGGGCAGTAAAATGTTGAGTTAGGAGACAACTTCCGCAGAGATAAGTGTGAAAGCCTTAAAGTTGTGTGTCTCCATGTGGATTCAGTTTAGTATTTTAACAGAGGTATCTGCTCTCTGACAGGGAGCTTTAGTGGTAAACAAGTGGCTCTTATTTCTTTGCACCACCCTCAGTAATGATCCAATAAGAATCATCTGTCTGAATCAACCCCCTTTTCTGCTGTACTGTCACAACACCTATTAGTTAGCGTCGAGCTATGGATCCCGATATGGCAGTGTCCTGGAAATGCTGCAAGGCTCCTTCTTCATGTCATAGAATTTTAGTTTTGTTTTAACTTGCACATTATAGGCATATTTACACATGTACTGCACAGAAGTAACCCCCAGCTTGTACTTTGGCACACCTGGTTAGCAGGCCAGCAAAGATTATTTATTGATTATTAACTGATAGCTGCCAATAGAATCTAGGTACACTTATTGACCGAGCTAGCAAGGATTAATAACTGGACTTCTACAAGTCTAACTGCCTTTTTAGCCAACACTACTGGATAAATGGTTGAAATATTAAAATATAGTTGATAAATTTAACTACCTTATTACTTCAATAAAATAGAAGCTAAATTAAGTAATGTGTTGAAACCAATTGCTGCCAATAGTGTCTAGGTACACTTACTGACCAAGCTAGCAATTATTAATAACTGGTTAGCTTACAGTGGGCTAAAGGATACAAAAAGATGCAAGCTAAGAGACAATAAATAGTTGAAGTAAGCCAAAACTAATGGATGATTGGTTGAAATAGTTAAATATACTAGATAAATTGAAGAAATGCTAGCTTAAAGTAGCTACTTGATACAAGTTACTTTGGTTAGATAGTCTTTTCAGTACATAGCTAACCGAAGCAATGAGTCAGAACTGGTCGCATAAAATAATAAAGGGGTGAAATATTTAAAACAATGATTCAAAAGATCTAAAGTTATTGAATGTATTATTCAAAATAGATAGAAGCAGTAAATATATTACCGAAGTATGTTAAAGGATAAATAGGTGATATAGCTTGCAAAATAATATATATGTATATTGAATTACATAGATATAATGAATAGAAAATCATTGCTAAAATAATAAACAGGTTAAATAATGTTCTAAAAGTAATGAATTAAAACAGACTGATAGAAGTACTAAATATATTAATAAAATAGATACATGCAGCAAATATATTGTAGTTAAATTTAAAGGACGCATGCATAAAGAAGTTGGATAAAGGATGTAGAAATCAGCTAAAAATAATGAACTGATACTGACTGCTAAAAACTATAAGCAAGTGAAATAATTTGCTAAAAGCAGGTAGAATACACAGGTACAGTTGAAATAATTAGCCATAGGTATTAAAGGAATTAAGTTAAAAGATTTGAGCTGAAGCTGATGGCATTTTGTTGAAATCATTAGTTGAAAGTAATGCAGGAATAGTTTAAATAGCTAAAGGCTCAAAGTTGAAAAAATAAAAATATTAGCTATTTATTTTAATTAATTATCGAATAAAAGGTTTAGATAATCTGTTGCTAATAATGAATATATTATTGAAATAAATAGCTAAAGGGGACGACCGAAATGATCCACCTTCTAGTACGATGAATGCATGCAAAATGATACAACTTTAAAGGTACATGTTGGAAAAAGTGACTGGTGGTTGATGACGTGGTATTTAGATTATCTGGTGGGGATCAGGGTGATAATCAGGTCAAAAGGGATGAGAAGAGGCTGTATGGTACAAGTTGTATCTACGGCTGCTTAGACTCAAACTAGATATGCATTTCACACCGTGATTGGACATAATTGAAATGTTGTCCAGTTCTTAGTAATAGCAAGAAAACACAAACACACTGTCTAAAGAAATGGCACCTAGTGATTTCAGTGTCTCAGATTACCCCTGATGCGCAGTAACAAGAAAAGTAAACAGAGCTCCGTGCTGAAACAGATGGCGAATAAAAATGTTACCTCTGTTTAGGCAACAGAGGTAATATTTGGAGCCTATGTCCATTGTACCTGTGGAATATTCCACCGTAAACAAGTTCATGATGATAAGAATGGATAAGGCAAACCTGTTTGAACGCATTGTATCTGTGCTGAAAATCAGCCCTGCTATACAATGAGTCTGTAGTGTTTATCAGGTTGAAGTAAAGGTGAAAAGGGAAGACTCCGTGGAAGCACTGCTGCAAACATGCTCACACTGTCAGTTTGTAGAAATTCACTCGCAGCAGTGTTTTGTTACTGGAGACTCAGCTCTCATGTCATCCCCAGTGAACTGTTGCAGTTCTTTCCTGGCTGTTTTTTTCTTTCGCTTGCCCCTAGACTCTATCATGCTGTGGCCCAATTTGGATTTCAACCATATCAAATACTCCCATGTTACTCTGCTTCCACAGACAGGTCAAAGTAGCTGTCTGCATCTAATGCCAACTGCTGATACTGGTCTGCGGGGCTGGTTAAACAGGAACTAAACAGCTGCAGGCCAGTGTTCAACAAGAGCCACGCACAAAGCAGCAACAGTGCACTCAAGGCATCCTCCGCTTCAGCTCTCGGTCTCTGTTGATTCTGTGTTAGAGAAATGCCTAAATTTGACGTCAATCCTGGGTGCAGAGCACTGTAAAAAAAATGTATTAAACACACGCTCATTTTAAATTATTACCCATCCACTGCTGCAGAAATGTAAAACTAAAAATGCAGAAAGAGCAACACTAGATGCGATTTTCATGACAGAAATCTGGCTTTAGTCCTCATATTTCAGAGGAGATTGCAACTGCATCTCCGTGCCCAGCCTCCATTAGTATATAGGTGTAATTTCATGTCAGCTTTTTTTTGTGTTTTTCCTCCAGCCAAAGCAGTAAATAGATTTAAATCCAACATGGAAACATGGGATTGGTGAGGATGAAAGCAATCCCACCAAGCCCCAGAAGTCGGGAAAAAAAAAAAGAAAAAGAAAAAACACCTCAAACTCTGGGTGTTGACATGGATTCAAGAGGCTATGATTCCAGCATTTTTATTAAAAAAAAAAAAATCTCAAGGAAAATATATGCATAATGTATTAAGTGCACATGCACATTTAAATTGTTAATTTGCAGACAAAGAAAATATCATGTCTGTTTCATTTTCTTTCTTTTTCCCCCCACTGTCTGAATAATTTGTGCAAGTTTCACTTAAAATGCATCTCTTTTGATTTCATTTTCTCACGAAACTGACGACGTCTCAACAGCGCCTACACCCTTATTACAGTTAATACATAAACCAGACAGCTTTCTTCTTCTATATTTTGAAAAAAACTCCCACGGTTTATATTTGCTAGAAACAAATCAGCTCATATTACCATCAGGCCTCATTAACCCACATTTATGCAAGTTTAAGATGAAGAAATCTTTTGCTGTGAAATGTGTTTTTTATTGTAATTGAGCCTCACTAACAGTTACTGCATCCCTCTGTGTTTTCATTAAAAGCGTCTCTACAGCCCAGGAAATGCCAGGTGGAAGTTGAGATTGTGACATCTCCTGTGCTCGACACGTTCACAATTGTTATCTGTTCTACATCACCCAGGCAGCCACTTCTGATATCTGCTGCACTTTGAAATATGTTGCGCTTTGCATGCACAGGACCACAAGCAACTCTTTGTATCACATGTGAATTGGTAACAGAACGTCAACCGACTCAATTTTCCAGCCAGAGTGCGGATCGCATTGTGCATTAACGGTCTGTGAACTGTAAAATACAAACATTACAAATAAAGGGTCTGGCTTTTACAAAAACTTTTGATGGTAAGGAGTCTTTATTCAGACGAAACAGTTCCTATTTTTTCTTCTTTCGTGCACACGGGGGGAAGATTCTTTAAGTGTACGGCTGGCATGAAAATCAAAAGTCAATCAAAAACCTCTATCTGATTGCACGTATTGTATCGTAGCTCACGTTAAATGTCTATTTTACATGTTTTTACATAGTGCTGATAAAGCCTGTGAGGGCATTATTTATTGGATTTGACACTCTCATTTGCTTATCAGATGTCAGTTGTTTTATCATGACCCGAACCCGCTGTGTGTCCTTTACTGTTACTTTGCATGCTTGGTAATGGTGTGACTGAGCAAACCATTCATGTTGGGTTGATCTCAGAGATTAGTTCACAGACATAAAAGCTGTATGTAAATATACAGATTTATCTACGCAGGTGTTAGCAACACAGTGTTTCTAGCCTTTGTGTGGAATAGGTGTTTGGTTGTAAAACCCCTGTTGAGGTGTGACACTGCTAATATGGTTTTTGAATATCTGCAGTTTGAGGGGAAATTGATTTATTGAGGTTACTTTGTCTTACTGCAGAAGAAAAATGAGACACACATACACATTTATTTCCTTACCGTGTGCTGGACAAGTAAGAATCCCGCTCATAATAACGTAACCAAATATAATGCTTTGTTGGGTAGACTGAAATAATACATAAAAGAGACATTTGTGCAGCATTCTAAAGCATTTTATTACCCAGACTATGCTTTCGCTATCTGTGCTAATTTAGCATTCCAAAGTCACATGTTCAGATTTCAGAATTTTAAATTACATCCATCCTCTTTTGCAGCAAAGCTACATCCCGCGCTTATTCATGTCAGATATTGTCATTTGAACTTCTAGTGTCAAGAAACAGAAGAAAAAAAAGTCTCACCTTTTTTCTGCTGGAAGGAGTGAGGCATTCTGGGACCTGTAGTGGGAATCAGGAGTTGCCGCCGAATCTTGAATTGAAAGCCTGGTTCAAGGGACCTCTTCTGCAGCTCCAAAGAACCTTTTCAGTCAACTTTTGGTGGTAAGCTCCAGTGCAAAGCAGAAAGAAGACGTGTTTTTACCAGAGTTGTGTTTATCTGGTGAGTAGCTAGATGATCCGAGCTGCAGAAGCTGACTGGTGCTCGAGCCTCTACCCTGAGTGGCAGATGAAGCTTGGAGGGATGGAGCTGTTCCACAGTGCAAAAGGGCACCGGATCTGTCTCGCGGTGGCGGTGCAGCGCTGGTGAAGCCTCTTGTCTGTCGTCGTTGAGCAGGATGGGAATGCTTCTGGAAAGGCGGGCACGGCAGCCGGGCTGAAGTGAGTCAAATCGACTGAGCACGCTTCACGTTAGTGAAACGGTCCACAGGGCATCTCTCTGGCTCTCTGAGCTGATAGGCCGCCTGCACTCTAGCGTTCATTGATTGTAGCACTCACAGTCGCTCCACTTTTCCACGAATGCTAAAACCGTGGGGCAGGCTCAGTTTTGGGGAAAAAAAAGGAGATTAAACAGCCTGTAAAATAATCCCAGTTTTTTTTCGATATATAATTCATTTGAATGAAGATTCTTAAATCCCATTAAGCCACAGGACCGCAGACCATAGACTAGCAGTGCCTTTAACGTGGAGGAACTCCTGGAGCTCAGGCCATCTGTCAGATCAGAGTTTTTCATATACAGCAATGACACATTGTTTTATAAACAGAGCTTTTATACAACAAACATTTCAGTGTCCTGGAGCATTAATCTACCTAAGCTTATCTCAATCCATGGAACTAGATATTGCTCTTTATAACTTGTCTAGTGGAGGGGGTGTTATTACATCACACCAGCTGTCACTTCAACCTGGCACAGCCAATAGGAAGGTCAGTAATGTTGCTGCTGGAGGGAAAATTAGGGAGGAAAATCCTGACAACAGTAACGCAGAGTCTGAAAACAAAAAACTGATATCAGTCTTAAATCATATTTTGTTTTCGTCTTTTGGCAGTATCAACTAATTTGAGTGCAGCTGCATGTCATGCAAAAGCATCAGTTTTATTATTCCAGTTTTATTTGTAAAAGCAAAACACCACCAGATTTCTTATTATCTGTTATTATCTTTCTTATTATTGGAGAAGAAGAACTTGTGTGCTTGTGAATCCATAGTGCTAACGTAAAACCATTTTGCAGAATGCATGTGCATCAGTGTGTAATCGTACTTGACACCTGATGTTGGACTCAGATTAAATGAATACACATGCTGTCTGTGCAGATAAGCTCACCTCACCGGGTAAGAACTCCCAAAGCTCTTACTATTACCAGCATTACATGCTGCACAGCTTTACTGTGTCAGCACCAGGCACTGTGCTGCATAGAAGTGCTGTCACCAGTATAGAAAGATATAATGTGAATGTATGAGAACATACATTTATATGAGAAGGAAAATAATATATTTATATATATTTATTCATTACAGCTGGGTGTTTGACAGAAGATCTGTTCATGCGCAGTATGTTTATCGCAGCCATGGGATTATCCATTGGATGAGTGGCGCTGAGTGGACTAATATTCAGTCAATCCTGCTAAAGTCAAATTAGTCCAACACATTTCCATCATATTTCAGAATAAAGCAGTCCTGACAATCTGAGCTCTTGGGATACTGATGTTAAATGACCGGTGAGCCCCGCAGATCCCTGTGATCCAGGGATAAACTTCTCATGAAGAAGCTTAAACCTCTTAACTGACACATGAATGAAAGCCAACAACAGGTCACACTGCCTCAGAGGAAAACTTTGATTACTGCATTGTCCTCTTCCTGTCCCCGGGAGCCACAGGGAGGCAGAAAGAACCTGGGCAGCGCTGAAGAGCCATAATGATGAAGACATCGAGAGGGACTTGAGTCCAAGGGGTCAACCCACTCACCCACTCCCTCCCCTCCTGCTCGGTGGGGCTTATAGGAGGATGGCTTCTGTAGAGCAGTGTATGAGTGACCTTAATCATCAGAGGGATATTTGGGTTTTATTTGGCAGCGATGCAACACACGCGGTCATCAGTGTGTTCGACTGGCAGGCATAAAAAAAAAAAAAAATGAGAGGGGGGGCAAGGTCGGTTTGCAAGTGTAATCCATATCATCCCGTTAGAGAGGCTGCACTGCCGTCAGCCCCAGGCAAACAGCGTCAAACACATTTTGATGTTGATAATGATGTCGGATTATGCTGTCATCTGATGTAATTTCGGCCTGCCTCAAATTAACAAAAGCAGGATCAACCCAATTCTTTAAAAGGGACCTTTTTTCCCCTTTGCAACCTTCTAGATGCAAACATGATTCACTGATGCTTATATTGGAGCGGCACAGTGGTGTGGTGGTTAGCACTGATGCCTCACAGCAAGAAGGTTCCGGGTTCAAATCCAGGCTTCTTTGTGGAGTTTTAATGTCCTCCCTGTGTCTGCGTGGGTTCTCTCCAGGTACTCCATCTCCCAACGTCCAAAGACGTGCTCATTAGGTTAATTGGTGATTCTAATATCAGCCGTAGGTGAGCATGTGAGCGTGAATGGATGTCTGTCTCTCTGTGTTAGCCCTATGATAAAGTGGCGACCTGTCCAGAGTGTGCCCCGCCTCTCGCCCAGTGACAGCTGGGATTGTCTCCAGCCCCCCTTTACAGAACAATCTGAACAAACTAACATATAGTATTTCTAGCCTTTCCCTTAGAAATATCAGATCAATCAATCTATCTATCAAGTGTGTCACAGTCACATAAATTGTTTTCAACACTTATGGATTTGAAATGACAGTCCTCCCATAAACAACCAGATATACTGCGTTAGTGCAGTTTCCTGGAGCGTTTCCAGGTCGTCGGTGTGTAAGATAACCTTTCGAAGGCAGTCGACGGCAGGTAATTATAACATCAGTAAAGGATAATACTTGCTTGTCATTTTTACTTACCTGCTGTCACGCATATCTATAATCTAGCTCCACTACTAGCCTTTGTTGTGCCAACATTGAGCTCCCTGGTATTCATAGCTGCCGCTATCAAGTCTAATAAAGGTCACAATAGCCAAATCTGGTGCTTTGCATTAGCTGGCATTTATAGAGAAAATATACTTATGAGAAAGGAACAGACTACGAGATTATTTAAAGAGACCGCTGCTTCACCGTTTAAAAACACAGCGTAATCTTTAATGTCTGGAATGAAATATATCTTGTGGGCGTTCAGGTGCAATATTTTATTATGTCAGGATTTTAGTAGGCTGATGAATTATTGATAGTTTCTTTCTGCCAGAACAAATAGACAGATCAACCAACCTGAGCTTTTTATGTTCCTGGAGGGTTTCCAAATTCTGTTTAATAGGCTATCCACACAGTCACACAATACCGGATATCCATGCACAAAGCCATAAGCAGAGGTCAGTAAAGCACATTATAGTCACTCACCAAAAAAAAAAAAAAAAAAAAAATCCATCCATTGGCTCTAGACATATAGATTCTTTCTGGTATGTTATGTTCATATTTTATACTTTTTATATTTTTTATCAGAACGGCCTGTACATGTGTCTACTGTATGTGTTGAAAGTCAGGTTCAGTGGCCGCTCCTCAACTGTGACACGACACTGAGGCCCACTACAGTCCCTTAGCATCGTTAGCAGATTCCCCAAAGACATTAAAAAGCAGAAACTGGACTGCTTTGTCCATTAAGAATGGCTGCAAATCTGTCAGCTAAGGAGACCAGACATTTGCTGACCGTTCCAGGTTCTGTGATCTTCGGGTTCAGTACTGTCCACAGAGGGAGGACTCACCTGGCCATGCGACTTGTCTGTCTGGTTTGTGGTGATAATCCCTTTACATCTGTCACCGTCTATGCTAGCCATCAATAATAGTCCAATTACTGAACGTTATCAAAGCTAAAGCTCGGAAATGAACCCAAAGTTCAGACAGGCATTTATTGCAAATTATGCTCATACAGATCTTATAAATCCATGCAGTTTTATGATAACTGTGGCGTCTGTAGTTAAAATACTGCATAATTATAGGAAATGTACTCACTTGTAACCCACTTGACTTGATTTCAGTACTGGACATACCTTTTTTACGTGACACCTTTTTATACAAAAGGCATTAATTAAATGTAATCCCACTGCAAAAAAAAAAAAAAAAAAAAAAAAGAAAATCTGTTATCAGTTGTGTTTCTACCTTCAAGTTTTCACAAATGATATTTTACACTAACAGCCTTTTAAAACTTTGATAATGATTTTGCTGTCTTAACCATCTCAGCGGCTTTGCCGTTCTCTTAGTGTAGACAAACAGTGCATGCATAATTAAAGATGTTTGTTGCTTGGATGAAAGTATCAGATTGTGTAGGCTTTCTAACCAAACATGATAAAAACAAATGGTGGCATCCTGTTTTAAGGGGCAACAACTTCAGGTTTACTTTTGTTTTGTGGTAAGTAATGACAACCTTTTTGTAAGGCTGCCCTTTCACTTTACCTTTTTTTTGATTCACTGTTGTTGTTTCACAGGTGCAGTTTGACTACATGCCCTCAGATTTTAGGAATGCCCCCATAACATTCCTGCTTGTTTGGAATTTCACAGCACAGGAATGCCAGCATGAAGATGTTGGTCCACTGGTTGCCTTTACCTTTGAGGGAATAAGCCGTTTAGTATCCCTGCATCCTGACCAACAATAAACTTGCAGGAACCGAAGCACTGTATTGACTTCCTTGGTTAGAGACGGAGGAGATCAGTCTATTGGGAGTTGTGTGCTTCGAAAACATGGTTGTTTGAGAGTTGGACTGTCTGGATGTGGTTGTCAAGCCTGTACAACTCATCTCTTTCTTTGTGTACATAGGAATACAGTACTTTATTGTATGTACACATGAGACCTCAGCAAATGCCAGGGCTCAAAACACACCTATACTAGTATAATAACACAGTTTACAACATGCTTAAAGAAGCCTGGATAAGCAGGATTTTGAAAAATTCAAAAATTGTTGACTGAAAAAAAAATCATCAGTTTTCATAAACAGTAATATATACTCTAGCTCTACGCTGATGTTCCACCTACCACATAGTCTAAAATGTGGTAAACTTCTACTTAACTTGTAGCCTTCACCAGCTATTCAGCTATGCATACAATTTGCCTGATGTAAAATTCAGCGATGTACACAACGACATTAAAAGTTGAGTTTCATCGGACAACAGGGCCATGTAGTTTTGATGCCTGTTTGGATCTGACTGGGAACCAACATTATGAGCGCAGAACTACCATATTTCTATTCAAAATGCCCAGAACGTCATTCACAAATGGTTCCCATTCAAAGATGAAATATGTTTCAATGGTGCTGTAAGAACCAGGCAAGTTCTTGTATGTCTGTCCAGTTATTTATTTTTGTGAATTTTGGCTAACTGTAGACCATACTAGGCACCAAATCTTAACGGCGGAAGCTTAGTCTGGAGTCACTCCCTTGGGAATTAATTGTGCTCCAGCAAAGATTTTTCCAGCTATTGTTTGGTGGGGATTTATGCGGTGGACAGAAAACTAACAGTGAGATAGTTATACACGTCATCTGAGCATTGTGGAGTTGAATTAATTTACAAAAAAAGAGCTCTGATTGGTTGTAGGACTATCCAGTTACATGCAGAGTTTTGTTTTGTTTTGTAATTAAAACATGCCTCATTATAAAAAACACCTTGTGTGTTACCAGACAGATATTCTGATAAAAGCTGAGTCTGGTTCCACAAGGCTAGGTATACACAATACTTCTGTAATAAACAGAAGTCTATCTGCTGACTTTAATCTTTGCAGTTGCTGCTGCTGTTGTGTTCAAGCATTTGTCCTTCTGTTGTTGCAGTAGCTACTGTTAGGGAGAAATTTGTGGTGATGCCGATGAAGACGAAGAAGTACCAGAGTCCTGTATGTCTTATGCTGAAGGAGTTTATTTAGGCTCGATCGAGGAGAACAGAATATTCGTCATCACAACATATGTGCATGAGTCCACCTCAATTCTAAGGGACAAACAGTAAACTCAAAGTCTTATACTAAGAAGGTGGACCGAGGCAGGGGGAGATGTGTCAATATCCCATTGGTTATTGTACATAAACATGAAGATAAGGATTCACACCAACTAGGAAAAACAAATAGTCAGACAGTGATGGAGGACATTATCATCTAACTCTACAGCTATGTCTGTTGACAGCCAGACAGTGAGACTGAAGACGCCATAAGAGGGACCATGGCCTTGGCATGTTCCTCAGAGAGAAAATAGGGCAGATACCTGACCCCAGCAATAGGGAAAAGAAGTTATTCTCTAACAGCTACTACTTGCAGAACTTACAGTAAAAGGCTAGTTTTAAATCTCCAAATTCCCTCTCACTACAACTGTTATTGATTTTTATTTCAACTTACCCTCCTGACCACCCCCTACACTCCACAACTGGAAAGGAACACTGTGCTTGATCAGCCTGCACACCTCTGTCTCCAAAAGAAAAACGCTTCTTTTCAACAGCAAAACTCAAGCCTTTAAATCTAATCTACTTCATTGGTTCTATGGTTCAAAATGGATTCAGATGTGAATGTGTTTTAAACATGCTGTGTATAATAAGTCCTGGTTTTGATGGATAACATCCACCAGACAAAGTGTTTCACTCGTTGGTGGGAAACAGAGCCTGCTGAATGTATTTTTCTGAAAGGCAAGACAGTTCAATTGATAATGGTGACATTAAATCGAAAGTGACAAAAAAAATGATCAAGATATAACAACAAAATTCTGCCACTTTAAAAATGCTTCAAAGGTGCTGGATGAACCAGGCAAGCACGGATCATTTATGCTAAAATCATCGCTAAAGGCAGGGATTGTCTCTGTCTACCATTTTAATACATATTTACATGCTAAAACATAAGAATTAGAATTCATTAGCGTAATCTGAGGTCTAGATCTAGATCGGGAGTTGTTTGATTAGTAGCTTTGGGACATTGTTTTTGTAGTGAGTCTGCCTGTCTCCTACTTTTGTTTTTCCTTATTTGGCATGACTCTCTGTAATATGGTTGTGCTTGAAGACTAATCTCTGCTATCTCAGCTCTAATTAACAGAGCATACATAGTTCCCAGACACATTTGTTGTTTTTGTTTTTTTTGTTTTTTTTCCTGCAAAGATCCCTTTGCTGTTTTTGTGCAAAGCACCTGGACTTGTCTCCCTACTGACAATTAATGTCAGAGGCTTAATGAAATTACCTACAAATGTACAAAAACATCACTCTGTTCATTTCGATTTCACATGTCTGGATGCAGTCTGCGTGATATCATCGTCAGCCTTTGATTCCTGAAAACTGGGCCTTTTTGAAACCAAGAGGGCTGTATTTAGACAATCAGTTTCTCGTTTTCTTATTCGGTAAGTACGTGATGTAAAACAGATCCTTTCACTCACACTTCTATGAGGAAGTAGACAACGGCAGTGCAGCTGCTGTGTTCTGTATAATGTTTGAGGTTCACCTACTTCAGAGGAAGTGGTGTGGGGGTAGAAGACACTGTTACAACCAGCAAATAAAACAGGATATCCGATGCTGGAACAATTGAAACACTAAAATTCGACAAAGGACGTTGCTTATACCGACTGTCTTTTTCTATTGGCTGTAGTTAAAATTAGTAATGTTAAACACGACAAAGTTCAATCACAAATCGAACGTATCTTCACTGTGAAATATCTGTTGTGGTGGACTCTGCCTGTGAGCATGTTTCTTTTCATGTGTTGTGGATAAAATTGAAACCCATCATGTCAGTGACATGCGTAGCGCCACTCCCTGACTGCCGAACATCAAAGAGCCCTTGATTTCCTCTAACCGAGCATGTTAATTGGTGCTTGATTGATAACTTGAGTTCACAGGCGATGGCAATGTGTCATCTAAACTGTTCCAGGGTGTCTTTGTGAAATCAGCTTTAAGAGTGGAAGAAGAATCACTGGCGGGCCCATTAAAAAATTGCCAGTGTACACACTTGCAAATAAGCTGTCACACATTACAAATGAGATTACCTTTTTCAGTTTGCCCTGGAACTTTGAGATGAGGGGATGCATGGGTAAGACACTAAAATAGCTCAAATCGTTTGGTTTTTATCAGCGTGCTCGATCTGCAAGTGCTGTTTATGCTTTCTTCATGCGCGATGAAAAAAAATATATATTCACAGCTTGGAGCACAATGTAATCAGTTGCAGTGGAGTAAGAATTATCGTTGAAAAGATAGCGCTCAGAGAGAATGACTCCATTTTACATTTGGCCTCTAAAACAAATTTCTTTTAAATAGTTTCCTCACCGCACCTCATGGTGAATTATTAATTGTATCATTCACCTCATCAAACACACTTTCGGAGGAGATAACGCCAACCATAACCGAATGTATTGGCTTGCACACACACAAGAGACGCACAATGTGAGCATTATGAGTGACAATACTGTGATACAGCTACGAGAACAGGGGAAGCAGCAGTTATCGTATTTGCATGCAATCACACGCATGCAAACTAATTGTGTAGTCTGCAAGGCAGAGATCACCGAGGTCAGGCAAAGCTCACATGAAGCGACCGCTTTGTTGAACTTCTGATAGTGGATCGCTTGCGTTGAACATCAGAAGGGTTTTGAGCTTTCACTGGCGCCGGGCGACGGAGCATCTTGAAATTCAGGTGAAGCAGAGGATAACGAGTGCTCAGTCATTATAAACTGGAATATGTTGGAGTATTTTTCAAATAAATAGTATTTGATAGAATGGTTCACCAAAAATGAGACGTGATATTGTTTTTTTACAGACCTGCCACTAATTAAATAGTATCCTTAATATTATATGGACTCATATGGAATACATGTGAATACTGTATGCAGCAGAGCCACCATTAAGTTATCGATTTACCAAATATATATCAAATATGTGCAGGAATGTAATGGAAGTATCAAAATTAAGAGTACTGAAAACACAGATCAGTGTGCCTTGTAAGCCCACCATCCACTCCAGCCACCTCCTGTCGACTCCATCCACAGAGTATGACGCCTCATCTACTCTAAAACTGTTTTTTTGGTATGTAAACAATGTTTTTTGAACAAAGGTTTGGGCACAGAGGAGATGTTTTTCACATTAAGACGTGGATGAAATCTGTATTTCATTTAAATGAGGAGCCAATGCACGCTTTACGGAAGCTTGTCGTCATTATTATTTACCATTGTCACATGGTGTTGTGTGAAAAAGGTCTTATTGCCGAACTCTTTGTTTTCCAACTTGTTGTTTTGGTCCATCAGTTCCCAAATTTAAGGTTTTAGTTCAGTCTTTTGAGTTGGTGGACAACAAACTTGGCACGTGAATATTGAGCACATTAGACTTTATCTAGCAACATCAGCCAAGATCTGTACTAATGTTGGTCTGTGTTTCCTCGACATGGACAACATATACCGTATTAACTTTATATTCTCTTTACAGAGTTAGACCAATCACATTTTAATTGGTTTGGTTGGAGAATGGCAAATGTGTACTAAATGCAAAAGAGCCCACTATAACATTTAACTGCCTCAGTTTCACAGTTGCTGGCTTGTCGTGAGAGTCAGGGCTCCCTTGATACTTGAGTAAAGTGGAACCATCCTTACCTTTATAACCACTACTATATTTCCTCATATGACAACTCATAATGTCTTTAGCTGAGGAAAAAATAAAGCCTTTATGTATATTCTGTGTACAATGTAGTATGTATACGACACAACTGTGTCGTGAGTAGAACGCATATACAGTAAGTGCCATTGTCCAAACACTTGTGGAGCTCATTACTTAATACTTCAGCCATGAAGTAGGGAAAATCCTCCATATATTGCTGACTATGACTGTGACGAGAGTACAAGCGCTAAGGTCTGGCGGAAGTGTGCGGTGCGTGCATGCATGCAAAGCCTCCAAATCATGATGATAGGGGAAATAAATTTATGGGTAAATCTAATATGGCAAAAACAAATGAATAACGTCCAGGCAGTTATTAAGTTGAACACTTTGTCCTAGTGCTACTTATTGGAGACAGACTGCAGTTACACAGTCATGCTTAAATATAGGCTATGGTGCATTATTTTCAAATATATTTCAGAAATAATATCAGTAAGAAAAGACATTAAGTTGTACACTCACTTACCAGATTATAGGCACACTAATGAAAACAAATCCATTCTAATATAACAGTCCTGCTCTAAATCTCGTCTTTGTGAAGTTTATGGTATTCAGTATTAGTTTAAAATAACTAAGAGAGCTGTTGACTCAACTTTGTTTTCATTGTGCAGGATGTGTTTTTTTGGTGCTATTGAATTGATTCTATTATTTTGACTAATCCATGTTAGTCTGTGGGATAGGCCAAACAATTTAGTGCTAAATTCAGTCCAGTTCAACAGCACCACGAACTACATCCTGCAAAATGATCATCCACCTTCCTGACACTGTTTCAAACCCAACACTAGAACAGTGCAGCACTGTTATATTAGAATACATTTGTTTTCACTGGTGTACCTAATGAACGTGCAAGTGAGTGTACAGAGAAGCTCATGAGCACGTTCTCAGTGTTCCAGAAGATAGACAGTGCATGACAGGACATGCACGTAAAGTTTTGAATTTGAATCTGTTCAGATTATGACATGTGGCAATTCACACTTCACTGGATGAACGCTCCAAGTTAGCACTGAAAACACTTGGCGACCAGCTTCCCTTTTAGCCAGCACCTTGCAGTCACACGGCCCCCTCGTTAGATCACGTTGAGCAAGACGCCTCAGAAGTGCTCCTTCGCACTGCAAGTTTGTGACAAAATACAAAAGAATCATGAGAAAGTCAAGTGTTCAGATCTGGTGAATAAAAATGTGTTGTTATGTTAAACTACCATATATTTTTTTTAAAGGTGTCCACTCGCTGCATGTCAGAAATGTGTGCTTGATGATGATGTGTTTTAGTTATTATGGCATTTATTTGTATGAGGGCAGAGTCATGATTCAGGCTGTTGACGTGCATGTCGTCGGGCCTTCCTCGGCTCCAGCGTGCATGCCTGTGGGCCGCAGTGTTTTGGCCTGCTGCCTTACATGGGCAAACCTCTCCACTGACGGAGACGGCTGGAATTTCACCGCGTGACGTCACTGCCTACAACTCTCCCAGAATTTGGACCAAGAAGTTTCACTTTTTTTTGGTGGGACTTCAAACTCTGCTATATTTCCTAGAAAGCGAGGTAAGCGAAACTGTCCAGTTCACTCTAATGCTTCAGACACACCGGCGGCGTCTCTGGAGTGGTGTAACTTTTCTGCGCGACCGATATTTAAGCCGTTTTTTCCCCCCCTTTTCCCCGTTTTTATTGTCGGACCGGGGTTTCGCCTTTTAGTTTGCTCGGCCTCGTTGGGATGTGATATGATTTTTTACTGTAGCGGCTCGGACCGAGTACACAATGAGGGCGTGGACTCGACGCCGTAGCCTTGGCCGGTAGGAATGTTAACACGGGGATACTAACGAAGCTAACTTGTCGCTAGCCTGCGCTGAGCCACAGACTCGGTCATGCGTGGAAAATATCAGACAGTGTTGAGCCGTCAACTTTTTGCTAAACGGGACTCGGGGCGTCTCTGGGGAGGAGGAGGGGGGTTTCTGTTTTTAGCCGAGTGGTCCGCTGCTGAGCAATGCGGAAGACAGGCTGTCACCGGAGGGACACGAGAGCCCCTGTCCGCGGAGAAATGTGTCGCAGTTTAACGGTTAAACGTAAAAGTGTTAGCTAGTTTAGTCGGTGGGGCGCGTGGACTAGCTTGTTTACGACAGCAGATTCGCCACGTTGTGTATTAACTTTATAGACCGCGTATGGTTTGAAGTTACTGGAAACTGCAGCATTTTATAAGAGAAAAAAACATTCATTGCACATATATGTTGTTGGGGGACACACGTGATGCTGCGTATATATAACGTTCATCTCTCTTGAAGACTAATTATACTTAAAGCTGTGGTTTGGATGAAAGAGTAAAGCAGGAAACCATCACTGGCCTGAGTTATGACACACAGACAGGCCATACTTTGCTCCACCCAGTTAAAGCCTTTACATTTTTACCAAATCTAGCTGATTCCTTAAAACAAACTGGGAGTTTAGACATAAGTAGTAAGCATAGGAGAAAGTTAAGCATTGCAGAATTAATGTGACATGCATCACCAATGAATAAAAGCATATGTTTAATCAGTGTACAATGTGCAGACAGTATTCTCTAGTCAGCACTTGCACTGTGAAGTTTTGTGCCAGAGTGCTTGTGGACTTGCAAAGTGTGAGGTGATTAATTTGTTTACATGGTCAACGTTCAAGATATGACATTTTGCGGAAGTTTTCCTCCCACAGCCGCTGACTTACATGAAAACTTAGGTACGTAAGCAGCTTTAACGTCATCTCCCCCTTTGCAAGTGCAACAAGAATGTTGGTCCAGACTTTATTGTTCTGCCATGAAAAGAAAAATAAGTGTCTCTTTCCTTTCCAAAAGACTAAATTCAAACTTTTAACTCAGATGTGAATTTTAAATCAATAACACGGAGGTCCCCCGAGAGGACTGTCATCAAACCGAATGCATCCGCGTTGCTCCGACACATTTTTGACTCAGGCAACATTAAACGGAACTGTCTTTAAAATCTCTGGCTAAAAAGGATGCGCTTGACAGCGTTGATGATGTTAAAGTTAAAAGATGAGTGTCTCAGCTGCCTTTGAGCCCAGGCCCCCCTGGTAGGTTTAGTCAAGTTATTCTGCTGTTTGTGTTTCTTGGCATATTTTAATGAGGATGTCCTTCTATCTATCTGAAGGAACAGCATCAGTTTCCCAGACTCAAAAAGCACAGGTTTAGAGGAGATGGTTGGCTTTTAGAAAGCACCACCTGCATGGCTGTTACCGCAACCAGAATAAAGTGTTCTTCTCAATAATCTACAGTCAGTGTGGTCGACGTATTTTTGGCTTTCATTTATTACTGTGATGCTCTTGTCACAGAACTAAGAAACTGATATATAAAGAGAAAACCTATCTATGATAAAAGCAGCAGAACATCTTCACACAGACGAAGATGAAATCATCAGTTACTTGTGTACACCTTGACCACTTTTCCCTGCATATTTTCAAATCCAAACAACGGTGGTTGCAGGAAATGACGTGTTTGTGGCTAAGACTTTTGCAACAGACATAATAACTTTCATCAAAATGGTTAAAAGAGTTTTTCAGGATGTTTAAGTGGTGGAGGATTCTGGGTAGACATGTCATGGACATGTCAGTGCCTGTTTCAAATTTCTGCTGTGCTCTCAGGTAGAGGTTTGACATGTATTGGACTGGTTTTCACAATATTACTGCCGTCTGTATTCAATTTAATCGATCCAGCCGTCCTGCTGGACCTTCAGTGTCAACTAAAACACACAAATTAGGGACTTTCATTTACTTTTTTTTTTACTAGTACTCACTGTTGAGGATAGAAACGCACCCTACACCCCAACAACTGTGCAGACAATATATAATGTGTAACTTATTTGCATGTATGAAAAATGTTTAGATAAAACAAGTAAAGTCTGATATAAGAGGGATTTGTTTGCAGGTTTCTTGTATTAGATGTCTGTTATGACTGAGTGGCATGTTCGAACTTTTCAAACGGCCACCAGCAGTTCCTCAACCAGCATTTGCTGATTTAGTTGCAGAGTTTTGTGTGCTGCCTCCTTAGTGCTGTTAGATTTAAACAGCACAATAACTCTTTCATCACAGTTATTTTCTTGTTAACCTTGTGATTATTGCACACTAAATATATATTATGTTTGAATGAATTTGCTTTCACCTCATCCTCTGACATCATTTCATTTTACTAATGTTTTATAGCTCCTGTACATATAATACATCACCTTGAGATATTTGATAAGCAGTAATTTGTAAACACCGCTTAAACAGCTGTCTTAATAAGAGTTTGAAAAAGAGTGCGGTGGCATCAGATGAGGGACGCCTCTGCTTGCAACCTCTTAATGATAAAACAGGTGTGGGCAACATATGCTGTTAAAGAATCAGATGGAATATGATTCATCAATTGCAGTTGCTTTTCAGCTCCAACCGAAACATGAATAATATGGCCCAACTCAAGCAGTCACCATAACTGGACGATGCAAAGATTAATTCCCAAGGAGGCCAACCATTAAATAAGCAAAATAAACGCACAACAAAAAATCGTCATCAAACCGGTTACGGATAGAGAGATATTTGGCCTATCACCCTGCTCTAAAAGCTGTACACATTACGTGTTTCTTTAAAAATGGTTAGCTTCAAGATATTTGTTTAATGGTGTTATATTCAGGCCTGGTGGAGACTTGAGACATCAGTTAGATCTTAAGACAAATTAACGTTGACAATTTAACCTTTTTGAATCTAGGTTCAGTGGGTTACAGACAACCACAGTGAGGATGATTTGTTTTTGCTGCAGGTGTTCTGTACAGCCTCACATTTTTTTGTAAATGAATGAGCAGTATAAGTAGTGACTTGTCCAACGTGAAACTGTTATGGCAGAGGAATTTTAGAAGAGAATTTTAAGTGGGGGAACGGTTGCGTATCTTGGACAGAGGGTTGCAACAAACGATTATTTTGTTCAATCAGTCTGTTGATTTTTCTTTTTAAAACCATGTGTAGACCATTTTCTGATTAGTGGATTAATCTTTTAATTAACTAGTAATTGAAAGATTATTTGAACACAATATAAATGAAGTTTGGTTTTATTGAACATAACTAGGAAATATTTTTTTCATGGTCAGCAGGTTAGAAACAAGAACCTCCAATTCGGAGATGCAACACTAAAGGTTTTTAGTTTTATAGTTCGGTATGTGCAGAAACAATCTACTTACATCTACTTACTTGAATGCACTCAGTGACGTGGATGAGTCGTAGTCCTACTTACATGGAATACCTGTGGAGATGGAAACTTAAATTTGACATTGTAATGTAGTGCAAACTTTTTATGTCACAGTAATGCAAGTTGTTGATTCGGTACAGCAGTGTTTTAAACCGACAGATCTTAAATACCAGTAATAAGTAAATATCAAAGTAATGTCCCCAGAATAATTCTTCTCTATGTAGCTGCTAGAGCTCCAAATTTGGAAGTTTGAGTTGGTCATTGTGTCAGTAAAGATTGCTGTTGAGTGTTTTTTTCAACCATAAAGGAAATGACGTTTCCTGTTGTTAGTGTTGTTGATGTTTATTACCATGCACAACTGACTTGTTAATCATATTGAATTGGTTATGTAATAATTGTGAAGCCAAAAGTGGGCACTATGAGTAGATAAGTATCAGGTACATCAAGCCCACATTAATACTAGACATTTACTCATTAAGTCAGCTAATCAGTTATGATGTAATTTATCAAGTGGAAAGCATACAGTTTGCTACATTTGCAGGCATCTTTTTTTTAAACAGTATGTGTTTAATTAGGAGCCTCAACAGAATAACAATAAATGATTATTAATTATTTTTTGTGTAAAAAGGTAGTATGCAACAGACAAGTAGTTGTAAACCTTCGTAATAACCCACACTGGACGATCTAGTGTATCGCAACAAAAAATTGCTTGTTGGCCATTTGATTCATTTCTTCTATGTAGTTTGTCACTGTGGACAACAACCAATGCAGCATCATGGACAGAAATACAGGCCTGTGAGATTTGTTGTACCTCGTAGCTTGTAGGATAATTTCCAAAATGTGTTTTGTGATGTTGACAGCTAGTATGAGATAGACCCCTGCAGATGGAATTGTTTGTTTACATTTTTGTCTCTAGAAGTAGGTCCCTGGCATCTACTTACTGATTACAGCATGCAGGTAGCAATTATGACTGGTCAGGAATCAATGTGGAGATCATTGCGAGACTGTATCACACTGTTGTCTAGTGACACAGTGACAGTAAATAGCTAAAAATACAGTGTAGTGTAGTGTACACTGCTTTTTATTTTTTTAAACTAAGGATCAGTAGTCCTTCCACACAGGTGTTTTCACTTGTTTCAGACTGTGCTTATTGGGAATGGATGTTTGAATTGGGAGTAAGGTGCAACAGCACGCTATCAACATACTGTCTCACACTCTGGTCTGGACTGTGGCAATAACGGTTCAGAAGTTAAAGAAGAACCAGCTGTAATTTTGTAAAACTTTTCCTTAGGGAAAAAAAAAAAACATCTACAAAGCTCAATGGATATAGATGACTAAGTGGTTGGTGAGACTTTGTCATAATCACTCAGATATTAAATTCCAACTATCAAACATCTTTGATAATTATCAAATGAATCTGCTAGCAGTTTGGGGAGTTTAATAGCTGATATGTAAACACCACGGTCTGGGCCAAACTTCGGTGCTGAGCGAGGTCCAGAATGAATTTTTCTGCCGGTTCTCAGGAGAGATAAATATAAGGATAAACTGCCCTGAAACTCTAGCAGTCATCTAATCAGAGTTTTGTGACATTGTGTTGTTCCCATTTTCAGCCAAACTAAACGTCATCTAAGCAATGACAATTGAAAATGTCTGTGTGGGTATACAGGGCATACATTTCATTTGCCAAATAGTGATCAAATGCTTGACATACATAATAGATACATAATTGGTCCTTTACCTGACGGGAATAAATTCATACATTTTAGTCTATTTTTTCGCTTCTAAATAATTGTTGTTCTTTGTTGACATATTTTCTGTGGCGTCAGTTTTCAGCCTTGTTTTCTCTGTTTGCGTTGAAGTATTGCTCCCAGCAGTGTGACAGGAGCCTGACAGACTAAAATTTAAATGGACAACTTGCACTCAGGTTCATACAGGATTTATCGGAGCCTGCCCAAGGTTTATCTTTCTACTGATGAATGACACAGTCATGGGAAAAATTGTCTGTGAGATGACAAGACCTGCTTACCAAGCTGGTGTGGTCCTGCACAGCACAATTACAGTTGTGTAATCCATTTGAGTAACGCAGAGTTTTCTCAATATCAACAGGACATACAGTAAAAGGCTTCAGCTGTCTTCCAGAAATTCCAGAGAGCCAAAGAGGAGAAAAGGTAAGATGAATTAATTATTATAATTTTTTTGGTGTCTTTGTTCTGTTTCTGTGCTCTTTTTGTCCTCTTTCTGACTTTCTTGTCAGGTGGTAGCAGAATGTACTCAGGCCCAAGACTATCATAAATACTTCATACCCTTGGGCTTCAGGGTCAGAATTCCTTAACAACTGAGACATTATTTCTCTATTATCTCTTTGAGCTTTTGGACATCTGATGCCATGTGCCATGTTAAATGAGCAAGTCTTAATGGGGAAGTCAAGTCCTTCTGCATATATATATATATATATATATATATATATATGTGTGTATATATATATATATATGTGTGTGTGTATATATATATATATATATGTGTGTGTGTATATATATATATATGTGTGTGTATATATATATATATATGTGTGTATATATATATATATATGTGTGTGTGTATATATATATATATATATATATATATATATACAGTACACACATATATATACATATATACAGTATATATATATGGCTAAATGTTGTTGTTTGAGGTTAGCAGATCCAGGTTCCATTAGCAGCTACTAGCATTACACACCGTAGCAACCAAATGCTTGGAAAGTTGCAACCAAAGTTGCATTTTTTTTTTTTTTTTTTTGGAGGCACAAAGTTTTCATAAGTGCTGGAGTGCATAGAATAAAAAATAAAAAAATAATAAAAAAAGGACAATTTACAGTACTACTGTGTAGATGTCTATGCTTTCATCTAAGCTTTATAAAGGATCTGACTATTAAAATCCATCACCAGAAATGGAGACCTTATTTAGACGTTTGCAGAAGTCACAACATGTTCTTCCTCTGGCCTATAACTGACTTTATTGCATTCAGTATGGTTTACTCACTGCAAAAAGGACAGCATCTCTTCTTTAATGTTGTATGGAAGGCCACATCTTTCTGTGTTGACATTGCAGCCACATTTTCATTGGCCCTGTTTAGCAGCCTCTCATAGTATTCATCAAAACACACATTGGTTTTGGCTTTCCATAAAATGAAAGTCCAAGAAAAATACTAAAAGCCCTTCACTTCCCCTGTGCAGATTGTCTTTGCTCAAGTACTGCTATTGATGAACTTTGCTTGAGAGTCGAGTGAAAGTTACATGACCTCTGATATAATAGACTGCGTTGGACTCACAATTAAATACAGTTGTATCAGGATGCTGACGCCCTACGAATAATTGTGAGAGGGGAATGTGTCAAAAAAACCTGATAAAATGAATATTTTCTTAAAGAAGAGAATGTTCGAACATACTCAGATATCAGTGAGCACAGTCCGTTCCTTTGGGATTCGAATCAAGTGGGTCGTGCCGTTTCAGGAAACAACCACTCTCAAGCCAAGTCGCTCCTCAATACAATTCCGGTCCAGGAAGGGCGGTGTAATGTTCTCTCTGAGCAGCTGTTAAGCGCCTGACCTATGGCACTCATGGGGAGTAATCAGACTTTAATTATACCTTCTTAATCAGTTGAGGATAATTTGTGTGACAAGATGGCTTTTCACAGTAAATGGGCTATATTTACCTGCTAATCTGGCCCTGTTTGCCTTGTGGATTAAAAAAATAATAATAATCACATCTGTTTTTGCATTTTTTTTTATTTGTGTGTGATTCTTGTATATTCAAGGCACCTCGTCTTCTGTTTACATTTTCACTATTTACACTTAAAAGTAAGAGCAGATAGGGCAGGCTCACATTGTCACCCATCTTAGGTCAAACTGAGCCCAAAACAATCGTGAATAGTTCTCTACAATCATCATTATTATTCCTAGTGAAAGGTATGCACCACAGAACTGGCTCCGTGGAGTGACTCTGGCTCACAGAGTGTGGCATTCCAAGCTAAAAGCAAACCAAACTGATATTGCCCTCAATACCGTCTTCATATTTTCTCCATATTTGGAAATGTTTACCTCCTCATGATGGTTGACAGAGGTTGGAAGAAGGGATGTGAGTCATTTCAGCTGCATAAGGCTTTCTAGGGGTGAGAGGAGCCTTCCAAGTGACTGCCATTTAGTGAAGCTAGCAGTTTTGTGTGCTTCAGTGATCTAAAGAGAAACTGTGAGTATCATTTTGTGCTCATTTTATAATATAATGAGTTAAAAGCAGCTATAATGGGGAGGATTTGTCCGTGTCTCTTTCTGCGCTGTTCCTAACAGTGTGTAATAGGCTGCTTCTGGGGAACTTCTGTCATTATTTGTTGCTGCTTGATTGAAAGTTTGAGAGGAGTAAAGGAGGAGTGTCATTGCTATTTCATTGCATCAGACACAATACCAACACAAAACGTTCCTGTGCATCTCTGCAAGTATGCTAAAGACAGGGAATTGATTTCGATTGTTTCACAGGCTCACTAGATATTTTGGGGAAGTTTTAGAAAAGTTCAGACTGACTCAGCACAGCAGTGAGGCGTTTTTTTTTTTTTTTTTCTCCTTTTTGACCGCGAGACTGATTTCATACGCTGCTGTCTGTCAGTAATATGAGGAGGTTAGAGCTAAAGGTGAAAAACAGTGTGCTGGTGTCTGACCAAACTTAATGCATGTTTCAGAATGAAGTAGAGCTGAGAGTGATTAAATAGCTCTGTGTGTTTTCCTGTATATATCGTATATTGTGGTTGTGTGTGTGAAGGGGGCAGCTCAGGCCGTTGAAGAATTCAGAGTTTTGCAAACATCCACTCTTACTGATAGCTACACCTTAACAAGTCTGACCTCCCTCCTGGCACTTACTTTCACACTTCAAACATTTAATGGTAGTTGCCTGGCAGTTTTTCCTCTTCATAAGTCGAGGGAAGAGGTAAATGATTTTACTTGGCTGTGGGGGCTGATGCTGCTGACTTTAATGATGGTGTGGTGTAATTGTCTAATTACTGTTATCTTTAAATTACACTGAGATTCTATCACCTTTCAGGTTTGGAGTGAGTTAGAGTCTGTTTGCTTGCCAGTGTCCAGTTCTTCTCTTTTAATTTTTATTTGGATTCTGCATGCATACACACTCATTACTGAGAATAGCATTTATTTATATATTTGTCTGGAAGTGAATGCAAGAAACTTTAAATAAGCCTCATTTACTGTCCCTGACTCTAACGCAATGAGGCGTGGGCTCTCCGAAACCTCTGCAGGTGCCCTGTGGTATCTGGCATCAGCATGTTACCAGCAGATCTCTCTGCAGATCAAGCTAGTTCCAGCACATCACCCAACACCTTATCACAGATGCTGGTTTGCCCTTTCACTGCTGGTAGATATTACTCACCACTGACAACTGGGAGCATGCCTTGTAGTTTGTATGCTACACTCACCCGATCATGTGGCGGTTATGATTCGGTCTGTGTTAAAGTCATTTACATCATTTCATCCAGCCATTTGTTTCATATCCAACATGATCACTATGAGAACTGAATTTCACTTATCATCTAATACAGCCCAGATGCAAGTCTAAGTGCTCTTCACTCCATCTATGGTCAAAATGTTTTGACTCTTTTGCTTTTTTGGAAACACAGCAGAGGAGTGACTTTGGGCCAGACAGAAATATCTAAAGCTTTTGGTTGGATTTTCATGATATTTTATATTTAAAGTTCCTAGATGATCCACAATATGATGTGAAGATGATGCGGATTTTGACCTTGATGATCCTGGGATTTTTGAATAGTGCCATCATAACACTGAAGGCTGACACCAGGCATGAAAATCACTCACCTTTCGGCGAAATTCGCCGTTTTGAAGGCAAAATAGGTGACCTACGTGAATCGTGGAGATTCGATGAGAAAAGTATTTTGGGGGGGGGGGGGGGGGGTAAGCGGCGCGGGCGGGCGAGCTCGCGGGCGCGTGCACAACCACAGCGCACCCATTGAGGAGTCTGAGTGCAGACCGTCAGAAGCGGGATTCATTGATAGTCTGGTCGTGCACGCGCCCGCGAGCTCACCCGCCCGCCCGCGCGCCCGCGCACGACCACAGCGCGCCCATTGAGGAGTCTGAGTGCAGACCGCCAGAAGCCAGAAGCGGGCTCTTTCCCTGCCTTTAATTCAATGTTTAACTTGTTAATACAATATTTTTTCAGAACCTGTGCTTGACTTATTATTGCATCCACTCAACTCATTTGGCTACTGTGAAATTGGAAAAGGGAAACTTTTGATTCTAAATCAAACATATTTTTTCTGGCATGCTCTGTCTCTGTTTCAATAATGGTAGAAAACTCATAGGGTGGTTTTTCTTTCCCCCCCCCCCCCCCCCCCCCCCCCCCCCCCCCAAAAAAAAAAAAAAAAAAAAATCTTGTCTGTCAATCATGATGTAAGAATGCATTAAGTCATGTTGCTGCCCTTACCACACTGTGCCTCATGTTTTGTAAATGTTACATTAAGTGACAGGCTGGCATGCGTATTTATTATATCCGCAGGCGCCCTACAGTGTCCGTCCGTCCAACTGTCCGTCCACGCGCCCTTCTCACCTTTTTCACCCCTGACCCGTTTTCATGCCTGGCTGACACTGTTGAGCAGCCTCACAGAGCTGCTTCCACAGGAACCTTCCCCAGAAGTGTTTGGGAAACTCTGGGAAAGTTCCTGGATACTGGTTCTAAAAAAAATTGAAGTTCTGGGAACTTTTTGGTGGAAAAAGCACCTTCTCTTTGTCTGAACTGCTGGAAACTTTGGGTGCTTTTCGGATGACATTTTGATATCATTGAAACTTAGATGGTCTGGTATGACTTGTGATGGCTAATGTTAGCAAAGTAACAAACTTAATAACTAAAAAAAGATTAGTGCTCTGACATAACAGTCGTTCTTGCTATGTTATGGTTTACTGTGTAATTCTGACAGTTGCAACTGTGCAGTTCACAATAAAAATGGTCGGCATTCAGAAATACACTTTCTTCAATGCCTTTGTATTTCTAAGTAGCCATCATAGTTAGTCCTTCTGTAGCTTCTCTTTATATACCTTGTTAGAGACTCTATTTGAATAGCAGATGTGTAAGATTTCTGATTATCTTAAATAAATATTTAACTACACCCAACACAGATAATTAAACTTGGTGTGGTCCACACCTTGTTGTAGCGTGCTGTTTCCTAGGAATCTCAGTCAACAAGAATGATTATGTTTTCAGTTTTACTGGTTGAATTAGCGTTGAGAAACACAAATCATGGTTTTACGTCAGTATCTTGTGGGATCTCCAGTACTCTTAAAAAGACTTAATCTGGTCTCACTCTACTTTGCTTCTCCTTATGTCAAGATGCTGGCGTGCCCAGATTGGAAGAGATAGTATGTTTGCAAATCAAGTCTTCCAAATGAATCTCGTCAACGAATTAAGGCATGATTAAGACAAGCAATTACGCTGAGGATCCAACTGAGCTGAGGAGAATCAAGCTGAAGTTGAGGAGATTATCTTTCTTATTAGGGAGAATCACTTTAAGGATTTGATTACTTTCTGTTTTTGTGTTAAACTCTTGTTTACTCCATAAACTTCTTAACAGAACAGCTATTTTTTCTGTGCCATTTATAGTTTAAAGTGCGGATCGACCACTCAGATTCTGTGTCAACATGTGCAGTGAAGCTCCTCTTTCCTCTGGAGGCGTCATATTCAAGAATCTCTATATAATCTCTATAAATCTTCTGGATTATTTGCCTATTTGATTGGAATTGAAATAGAGCTTTACTTTTTACAGCTTTAAGTGGCCTGTGACATGTACCTACATGCCAGGTACATCAGGGTTTTGATATTTATCGCAGTCCTGTCTCTATATGCAGTGTATTTCAGTAGATTTCAAAGATTTGACACAGGCCCCTTTACTGTTGATTTCACTGCATGCGGTCATGTTTCAACCAAAATCACTGATTATTTTAAAGGAGACTCCCCTCAAATTTTGTCTGCACTTCCCCGACTTACAACAAGAGGCCCACGCCTTCTTTTTTATGTTATGATCATCCCTTAATGGCTGGGATGTTGGCTCCTTTACATCAGGATGGATTGTGCCTCTATCTTTTGCACAAGTAAGTCTTCATGTGTAGATTTCTCTTTCAGGAAGCCTTTTATTTCTGCTGTGGAGCCCAGAATTTTCTGGGCTCCAAGGCTGCCAGTGAACTTCAGTCTGCTCCTGAGCCCTGTGGCCATGCGTTGTGTTAAGATCTCTTAAATTCAAGTTAGCTTTTTTTTTCTACTCTTTATAAACAGTCTTCTATAGACTTTCAGATGTTGCCTTTTTTTTAACCAGTAAGAAAACCTCGTGAAATCGATATAAGAAGATGCTCCCACTCTGTTCAATGTCAGTCAGATATGAATGGATGTTTGATGGCATGTTTTACATTTGTTCATGTGCTCTTATTGCTGAATGATGATCTGCTGAGATTTATTTTGGGGTATTTTTGTGGGTTCTTTCTACTTTAGTAGCCTGTGTTGCAGCACTGAATCAATTAACCAAAAAGTATCAGATTTGTCTCTATTGCAGGCTTTCTAGTTTAGTTTTGGTAAAGTTAACTTTTCATTTAATAACGGTTTCTGGAACATTAGGGACTTTTAGGATGCATGAACCACAGCCATGAAACCAAAACTAGAACTTCTTATTGCACTATGTCGAAACGATGAACCGAATAAAAAATCCCACCCTTTTCACACTGTTGAATTTTTTGCTTTATTCATTTTTCAGTAAACGGCAGTAATCTTTAACATAGTCATAACAGTAACAGTTCCACACAGTGGAGTGATTGTGTGTCAGAAGTGGCATTTTCTCTGTGCCCTTATCATTTAGGATCAGATGCCACTAAATGATTAATCTCAGATTAGACCGAAAGCTTGAGGCTAATAGGACTCTTTACGAGAAGTGACTGATACACTTGCTTGGCATACAGTGACAGATGCCAGACTCTCAAGACTGTCAAATTACTGAAGCATGTTGTGGGCAAAACACAGAGATATTAATGATGTGCCAAAACATAAATCAGATTAGGATAGATTTTTTTTTACTTCTTAATACTCACAACATGTAGGGAACCCAATAATACATTATAGTTTTTATGGTGTTAATGGCATTTAATATGATGCACTTTGTCAGTTACCTGAAGCTCCTCAAGTTGATTTTTGGTACCACCTATGGACCTATGGAAGTTCCCTGAAACATGATTAAGTTTATAAAATGTTATATGTAAAACTTCTAGCAGAATATAAATGACTCTTCGAAGTGTGTTATATTTTTCTGCCAGTCTGATAATTTTTTTAAATCTGTCCGGGGTTTGTCTGGATCATGATTTAGAGACAGGAAGGAACATCAGCCACAGGATGCTTGTACAGAAAAAAATGCTGAAAGGGTTGGTAGAGCCGTATGTTTGAAGGTATTATATTGCGAGGATTTTAAAGCTCAATGCCAGTGTTTTAGAAGTTCAGGTAATGCTTAATTGACCGGCAAGTGTTCTGATTTTCCACTTCATTAGACGTAAGAGAAATTCAGCGCTGTGTGTCATTGAAACTGTGACTGTGGTGTCAGCAGCAGAAATTTCACCCTATCACACCTTTGAAAGAGCTACGTTAACAGAGCTGCATTTATGAGTCTCCTGTGCATATTTCAAGCGGCTCATTGGCAGGATTAATTGCCAACAAGTCCCCCGTGGCCCAGGGATGCAATTACCTACTGACCCAAATCATTCTTTTGGCTGGAAGTCACTGTCTCTGCTCTGGCACTGATACACCTGGGACTGAGTCTTCACATAACCTCACAGTCCCCTCGGTGCAACCCATACATTAAGCCTATGATTTTATGTTTCTGTGATAAGCTGGGTGTGTATGCAAAACAGAGGTGTGACGGGTTATTTGTAATTGGTGTGGCCATTTTGTGGTATTTGTCTATCATGTTAAGGGATTAAGCAAATGCATGTACCTTCTGATTTTAACTCTTGATTTAGGGTCATTCATGTTAATGTGGTATCCTCTTTTTAGGAATAGATGTACTTTGAACTCAGGCCATATTCTTTGGAAATGGGGTTTCCCCCTACTAGAGCTGTTTATTGGAGACAAAGGGAGCTCTACCTGCCAAAAAGCATGTGTAAATAACTGAGGTTATATTTGCTTTGACAGACATTCTGAGGCCCTGTCCACACGAAAACGCATTTTTGCGTAAACGCAGATGTTTTTAATCGTTTTAAGCGTTTACGGGATGTTTTAATCGAATCCCGTAAACGCACTTTTTTGAAACCGGGTCCCAGGGTGGATAAATTCGAAAACGCACTTCTTGTGAATCCATCTGGACAGGGGAATCCGGAGATTTTGGAAAACGATGACGTCATCGCCACCATCGCCACCATCGCCGTCATCGCCACCATCGCCACCATCGCCACCATCGCCACCATCGCCACACCCCTCGAGCAGTCTTCCACCTCTTATATCCCGCGAAACGTCTCATAACAACATCAACAACAATGGCGGACTACATGCTTGCGTTACTACTGGAGAACATTGAGCCTGTTATGGTTACTAGGGCAAAATCTAATTTTTGGTTTCTTCGAAAGCCGATTTGTAAACAGCGCTCAAGCTTCATGCGCATGCGCCACCTCTTCCTCTCCGTTTTTGGTGAATTTCTGAAACTGAAACAGCGCCGCCTATAGACCTGGGATATGAAGTAGCGTTTTCAGTCGTGTAAAGACGGATCAGTCTGGACGCGGATATTTTTGAAACTGTGCCAGCGAAAACGGATAAGAAAAATATCGTTTTCGTACGTGTGGACGAGGCCTGAGAGAGATGATGATGATGTGAGGCTCTAAATTATTATTAGTAGTTGAGTTGAAATGTGTAGGACTCCACAGCTAACTGATTTGTTGAGCTGTTTAAATACACCGACCAGGCATAACATTGTGACCACTGAGCGGAGGTAAATAACATTGACCTTCTTGTGACAATTCACTGGCATTCATGTGGATGTTACTTAGACATGTACCACCCACCTAGACAAGACCATGCAGCCCCACCCCATAGCAATGACACTCCTTGATGGCAGCAGGATGCAGCCTGACACAGACATGCACACAAAAGTGTGTCGGTTTAGGAACAACTTATAAAACATGAAAGGGATTATTGGTTGGACAAGGCATGGAATTGTATATGTCGGCTTCATTAGTAAGTTTGACTTAAACAACAAAAAAGAATGAGCCACAATCCACGCTATTTATTTATTTTTTTAATTCATCAAATTATTCTTCTTTCCTCCCATGTCAAAACTTGGTGCCTACATTATCCACTATGTAAGTTGACAGATAGTGCCTGATCCACTCGCCACAATATCCGCACCATAACGGCTCAATAGGAAAACAGTGTCAGGGCTTAAAATGTCATGATGATGGCAGCCATAGATATAGTCCTAGTAGATGACAACCAACTTATCTCTGACAACATGCTGGTGCAGTCCATGGATTGGCCTTGGTTTTTTAAACACAAAACACTATTATCATACAACTGCCTTTGGCCATTCTTAGCTGGAAGTCTTTCCTTAGCACCATCTTCCTGTTGATGTCCTTCACACAGTGAAACATTACAAGCCATGATTGGTCTGGGCTGGACTGGGGTTTAGTCTATGATGTCTCTTAACCACATTTTTTCAAAATGGTCACTGTTACATTGAATTGTCAGTGGTAAATTGAATTCCTAGCAGGTTATTGAAACAGTCATATAAAAATAAAATGCCATGGCTCAATTAAATATAAACCATTAGTTTGTGGTGCTGACAAACACTAATGCAGTAAGATTTAGACTTCACAGCATTGCTAATGCTATTACAAGTATATGGGAAGAGGTGAAGGGGACTTCCAAGTACTGTTGGTCTGTCACAACATAAAGAGAAAAGCTTCTTTGTCTGTCCACATTTGGATTTACTCTGCCGCTCTCATGTCTGATATAATACAGGTCAGATGTTACCGTCTGGGTCTTAGTGAGTTGCCCAGAATCTGTTTCGTTAATGGATTATCCAATTGTATATATGGTTGCGTGCATTGTGGATCAAGTAGCACAGTTTAGCCTCTCTCAGCGCTGGCTCACAGCCATTGCTCTATTTGCGGCTATTTTTTATTTAAGCTCCCTGCTTGCTTTTTTAGTTTGCAGTCTGGTAGGGTCATCCTGAGGGCAAGAGGTACCTTTTGTGTCAGGTGTGAGGTCACTTGTGGTATAATCTAACAGAATCAGTACATTTGAAGCATTCCTTAATGATCTAATGATCCAACTGTCACTTGTTGTATAAGCATCAAATTAAGATGAACCATACAAACCAAAACCCAACATTTGTTTTGCCACCTTTCAGGAACTGCAGTTGTTGGCTCAGATCTTCAGTTACTGTAAATAGGACCTATATTTGAATGCCAAACAGTTTATGTAAGTTTTGTTTTTAATACATTTTAAGACCACAGCATTTGTTTGCAACTATACAATTTCTTTTTCCAATATGTTGCCTTTATGGTGCGTGCAGCTCTAATGAAATCATGTTGTTGGATGGTGGAGACAACACAGTTTACTTGACAAACAGAAAAACTGAGGACACAGCTTGATTTGCTGCAAAGGTACATAACTTTTCTGTTTCCTTTAGTACCTTTCTGAGGACACTATCTCTGTCTCAACGTGTTTAAAGAACTGCTATGAAGTTTGGAGGACACAATCATTAACTAATATCTTAATCCTGCCTTATAACATGTACAAATCAAGTTGTCACAGTTTCAACTTCATATGTAGTGCCAATTAATAAATGTTTTAAATGCAATATAATACTGTATGATAAGTATTATACCTAATAAACATGAACAGGTTAGCCTTGTCATTGTGAGTATATCGGCATGCTTGAAGCACAGCCGTGCTAAAGTATTTTAAAGTTAAAGCCATTACAAACCCTGATGTTTACTGCTGCGCTGGTGGAAGCCTCTTCAGATGAGTGTGTTTTTGACAGGGCCACATAGCTCACTTCAGTTTCTCAGTGGTATGGATACTATTCTCTCTGTTGAATGGACACATACATTAACAAGCAAAATTATAAATAAAACTATGATTTGTTATATTGAGATAGAAAAGTTGCTCACTAAAAGGACCAGCTCTTATATCCACCCTAAATGTTTAAACCTCACAGATGTCACTTGGATGATTAAGCTCCAAGGACCACATCATGAAAGTCATAAAGTGTTTAGAGTTTCACAGTGGGGCAGCTCTGATGTGTTACTAGAAACACACTTTATGACCCTTTACATGTTTATCGTGATCAGTGTTTAGACTTGTCATCTGCACCATATGTACTGTCATAATCAGGTGCGCTTGAAAAACAGGTAGCAGAGATGCGGGAAAGGCATAAAGGTGACATTACACTTGCTGGGCAGGGACTGTGCTAAAGTGAAACTCGGTGGAGGCAACCTGTGGGTAGGCACAGAGTGACAGACTGTGGGAAAGTAACAGAAAACGTTTGTCTGAATATGCCTGAAGTTAAAGACGGGGGTTATTGGGGACACTACCAGGCAGATCTCAGATTGTTGTGACCAAAATGTGTTAAACAATATGTTAATAAAAATAATTTAAACAGGAAGAGTCTTTTTTCTGTACAACTCTACAGGTTTAGAGATGAACATTAAAGTATGAAGAATCTTGGGAGAATCCTACCCCTCATGAAACTGTTTGTATTTCCGCTAACAAGAGGTTTAATCAGTAATCCAAACTGGGGCTTTTAAGTCCCTCTGCTGTATCCTGTTTGCTCAGCTCTATGTGACTGTCTCATGTATGGTTAGCAGGTCTGGTGTACAGCAGATGAGCCAGTTGTTTCCTGTCTATGGTGCTCCGTACACTCATTCGTCTGCCCTCAGGCTTATCCCTTTAAACCCAGTGGTACTTAACTGTGCCTAGTTCAGAAAAAGGTAACGTGCGCTAATTTAATCTGACCATGCCTTTCACTTTCCTGTGGAACTATAAAGAAGTGCTTATAAATACACCATAAAGCCCAGGGAAAAGGCCAAGGTGTTTACAGGGATATGTATTTTTCATTGGTTTGGTTTGCCTGTCAGGCTGTAAACATTAAGGCCCAATCATGCTGTCCAATGTGGGAGCACTTAGAAAGCGTGTGTCCACAGAGAAAATGGACCCAACATCCGATCTGTATGACAAGAAGGTCTGGGTCAGCTGTTATAAAATAAAGGCATGGAGTGTATTCGAAAAATAGCTGAACGGTGCAGCATGAAGATGAAGGTTAGAACAAGTGTGTGATGCACTTGTTTTTAGTCTCTTTTAATCCCGTCCATCACAACCTGACGAATAAAGCTCTTTTCAGGACCCAAATTACATTTCTTTGACAGATTGTGGGTCTTTAGAATTCTGTTAATAGTCTAATGTACTTGGATGATCAGTTGTGTTTGATAGCAAATTACTCCATCTGAACATTTAATGGCTTTGATAATTTGAGTATTTAGCTCATTGTCTTTTTTCCTTGGTCGACGAGACTGAGAATACTTTCACCTAACTTATCATAATGGATTTGGCATTGAGTGAAATTGCCTCCTTTTATTGAACCATTTGACTAACCAGCCTGAACAGTCTGAACATTTCTGAGACACACGGTGTGACGGCAAGTCCAGGTTAGACTGTGGTGGTCTGTTATCATCGCAGTGTTTTCAGAATGGTCACATGTTGTAAGTGACTTCAGTACGGCCAGATTAGTTGTGTGTGTCATATTTGTTCAGGTTTGACTTGGATATGAGTCAGAGAAGTAGTTCACTCAGGGCCCAGGGTTTTAAAGCAAAACTTAATTGGCTACATAATCTGTTACTGTGACTGTTGCTGCTGTGCTTCTGCCACAAAGAAATGACGGTGAAGTGGCTAGGGCAACGTACACAAACAAGCACCTGTCCATGCCACCATCCACAGATAGACCCCCAACTCAGAAATAATGATGGTTATTTTTAGCAAAGTGCTGATTTGCAAACATGTAATCAAATATAGATTGAAAATGTGCTTGACTGTAGCATAAATAATTGACTGAATGCATGGCAACTTTATAGTTCCTGTTATTCATTCTATTAACCTTTGTTTCTTGAATATTACTAGTTTGCCTTTTAAAAAAAAAAAAAAAAAAAAGTCTCCCTTTTGCTCCACTATCCCCTATCAGGCAGAGTAAGAGAAAGTGCAGTGCTCCCACGTTTATGACACACAAATCTGTCATTACAAAATAAACTAATGCTTAAATGGTTTGGAGTACTTGTTTAATTTAACTGAAGCAGATTATAGAGGGTATTTATGTTATTTTATGTCTTTATTAGACATTTCAAATAGCCTGGCTCGGAAGCAGGCAGCATAGTTACAGTTTGAGTGTCTCAAGGTTAACTAGTTAGTGCTTATT
This sequence comes from Planiliza haematocheilus, assembly GCA_005024645.1. Lineage (NCBI taxonomy): Eukaryota > Metazoa > Chordata > Actinopteri > Mugiliformes > Mugilidae > Planiliza > Planiliza haematocheilus. Next base: position 5,658,414 of record SRSE01000306.1, read on the forward strand.
AGCATTAATATGAGGACTTAATGCATATTGTTGCAGTAAATTTAATTAAAACAATACAAAAGCTGGTGCCTGCCACTGCCTTACAGGTACGTTGCTTTGAATTTTCTGGGTTTGTGCAGTTGGCAGCTGGAAGTCAGGAGTAAATCTGACTTGTGTTTTCCACCATTTCTGGCTCCAGATTTCAGGCTCACATCTCCTTCTCAGCTGGATACTTCTCCAGATGTCTTAGCACAGAACGTACTTAACCCCCTTTGTTTTTTTGTTTGGACCCGTAACTGGGAGACTGTGACATCAATCAAATTTAGGGCACAAACTTCAGGTCCTCCTCTTCACAGAAAACAGTCACAAAAATTGTTAGAATAAAATAAAAACTGCTGGAAGTGGCCATAGCACTACAAGCATCTGATTTTTAGAAAAATGGGATGTGGTAATAACAGATTGAGTCGGGAATGTAGAATAGTGCTTGTGTGTGTGTGTGTCTGAGAGAGAGACACACTGAGTTTCTGAAAATTAATATTAGCCCTTACTAAATCTACCCTGGATAAATAAAGTTACCAAACCACATAGCGGCAGCGTACAACTTAAAGCTGACGGCAAGGCAAGCAAACAGGAAGAGAGGCATATTTCCTAAACACTTAATAATGTCCCCAGTTAGCTGTTACTTTCTCAACTTTGCGTGGGCAGATAGCACAATACTTGGTGGATGTATATTGACAAAAAGAGAAGTTTGGTGGGCCCTGATGGTGGTACTTGGGGGGAGGAAGCTCATGGTGTAATAAGAGAGTGGATACTTTTCACTGTTTCGCACCTTCAGTAGAAAATAGGTCATGACTCTCTGAAGCACTCTGAAGGCATAAAGCTGCTAAATTTTCACTGCTTTGGGAACAGTTTTATTACTGACATTGCAACAGAAGACTAACTGCCAGATATTTTAATGCTACCTATTTAGCTCATTGTCTTTTTTCCTTGGTCAACGAGACTGAGAATACTTTCACCGAAGTTATCATAATGCATTTGGCAATGAGTGAAATTGCCTCCTTTTATTGAACCATTTGACTAACCAGCCTGAACAGTCTGAACATTTCTGAGACACACGGTGTGACGGCAAGTCCAGGTTAGTGTTTTCAGAATGGACACATGCAGTAAGGGACTTTAGTATATCCACATTGTTTCCCTTTTGCTCCACTATCCCCTATCAGGCAAATTAAATGCGTGCGTCATATTTGTTCAGATTTGACTTGGATATGAGTCAGAGAAGAAGTTCACTCTGGCGCTGAGGGTTTTAAAGAAAAACTTAATTGGCTACATAATTTGTGTGTTAGTGCGACTGATGCTGTGCTTCTGGCTGGCTAATTCACTGAATGCATGGAAAATATATAGTTCCTGTTATTCATTCTATTAACCTTTGTGAGTTTGTTCAGAATACTTGTAGTTTACCATTTTTTATTATTTTTTTTAAATAAAAATGTTTTTCTTTTGCGCAGGCATAGTGAGAGAAAGTGCAGTTCTCCCACGTTATGCCACACTAATCTGCGATTATAAAATAAACCAAGAAAACTCAAACGGTTTGGAGTACTTGTTTATTTTAACTGAAGCAGATGGAAGCCTATGATTTTTTTTTCTTGAATGAATTTTGTGAGCAGCTGTGTTTGCATGTTGACCACTGTCTTTTTATTCTCTAACTAGTAGGCAGCTTGAGTTTTTGATATTTGGAAGTCTTTACTAACTGAACTGATAATCAGTATTGATTTATTGAATTGCCGAACAAAAAAAATTGCTTTGTTATTAATTTTTATGGAATTTATGTAATAAAACATTTACAGTATAGTTCAGTTTAAATAATAATAATATAAAACATTTGCACTTTTACCTGATAAGCCGTGTTCCGTTTCTGTGATAATATGAAGTATAGAGTGGTGCCCCGCCATAAAAGTCCTAATTAAAAGTGGACAGTGAACCAGTTCTTGAGGTAAACATGTAAAAATGACTCGGTAATTAAGACTGCGTTTTGAATAGAATCCAGGTGACAGACATGAAAATGCCAAAATAGAGCGTGTTCATCAGCATTGTTTCCCTGGAGGATCATGTTCCTGACACCCCGGTTGCTGGTTACTTTCCTTCTGCTTGGCTGTGCTTGTAGAAAACAGCTCAACTTAAAATAGGGAGCACATGCTAGAACAAGGAACGCCACTTCGAAGCAACGTTTGTTCCTTAACATTGAGCCAGTGTACAAAAACTGGAGTGAAGTTGAGAGAAGACCTAGTTGTCAGTTGCATGTTCTCAAAACATTTTATTATTGTTGCAAAAAAAAAAAAAAAAAAGGGTGAAGGAGGCATGGGTAACAATCCCAAACTGGCGCCCACCAGTAATTATGATATAAGTACAAAGAGATTTTTGCCATTCTAAGGGGAGAAGGGGAATGTAGGTGTATTAATTCCTATTCCTTCCTGCTTCCTCGACTTGGAAGTTCAGATTTAGAAAAATAGCCCCCCCACCCCACCCCCCCAGAAGAAAAGAAATAACAAGAACTGTCACATTGACTGACGCCAATTGTGTGTAGCATCTGTGTTCCCACTACTGCTCCCTATAGTATATGCCACACTGTGGCAATGTGGGAATCTGACACTGTCAATTTATCAGAACAAAAGCATTCCTCAGCAAGAGAAATACACATCTTTGGGCCCTGGAGACAAAAATCATTCCACCCCCACCCTTACCTGCATCTAAACAGAATGTAGGACATTCACAACACCAGAAATAGAAATTTCAGTCACAATTATCATTTTTGAATTTATCCCCTGCAGTCAAAAGTTAGTGTTTCAGTTGAGGAGTTAGAGCTGCACTTTAATGCTAACTTTCTTAAAGTAAACAGCTGAATGTAAAGCAGCGAGAGTGCTGTAACCCAAGATCGGACCATTTCAGTTACCTGGTCCACATGCTATGCTTTCAGAGTGATTATCTGTTTGTCAAACTTAATGGTTGTCGTATTTATGAGATGTGTGTTGTGCTTCTTTTCAGGCGTCTGATCTATTCCCCACCACCACTTAGAAGCAAAATTTTGGTAAGTACTCAACCTAATGCTTCCACCTTCTCACATTAGTACAGTATGTACAATATGATTCACAGAATGAACTCCACAATAGTTTTTAGTAACAGCCTTTTTAATGTAGTTTTATTTATCTCAGTTAATGTATACTTAGATTTACTAACAAAATGTAGCAGTTTGAGCCCACCTCACGTGTATGCCACCTAGACTCTGACTGTTTAATATCTAGAGTACTGTTTTCTATTCCACCTGTCACATGCTGAGAAAAAAAATTGATAACAACAAAAGACAGCTATTGTTTTCAAACTGTGGTGATGTACTGTATATATATATATATATATATATATATATATTTCTTTTTTCACAATTTCACAAATTTCACAAATCCAAAGATCAATGTAATGTTCAACTCTCTTGTGTTGTTCTGACCTTGCTGTATCACAAAAAAATGCACTGTCTCAATACATCAGTAGAGGTGGTGAATATCAGCGGTGTCCATAAGGAGCAGTTTATGGCCATGCTAAACAGACATTACCCACACCCACAGCTCTTTTGACTCTCTTTTGTAATTCTTAAGCAGCAGACGGATCCAAATAATTGTTGTGATCGTACCAATAATTTTGCCACTTTGTAAAGGCTCAAACATTTTGCAATATTGAAGCAGAAATTAGCCATAATTATTCCTGATTAAATAAGCTGCACTCTAGCGCTGTAAGCCTCCATGAGTTTTATGTGCGTTTACGAAAAGTCATGATGAAACTAACCTCTATTCTTGTCTTTATTGTTTCCCATGCATGAAGTCTAAAAATTTGTCTCCATATTTTAATAATTTACATAATTATATATGTCAAGGATTAAGTTTTTTTTTTTTTGGTAAATATACGCTCAGTTCTTTTGCAGTTTTAATACACTGAATCTTATTAGCTGCAAATATGTGTATAATTTGCATGTATATTCATTCTTACAGTTTAAACTCCTTCGCCTTTTCTTTACATCTGTGTCACAGAGTTAGTTAGAGTTCAGGAGGTTGCCTTAATGACCTGCAGTAAATGTTCCCATGATGCATTCTTGATTTAGTTAATTAGCCATGAAAAGAAACATAAAAACAAATCATGTGATGGGTAACATGTTGAAACCACACTGTTCCCCACTTTAATATAATGAAGCTGTATTCAGCTTAAACCACAGAGCTGCAACGTCACCACAGTGTCCTGCTGTTAGTTGACTCCAGCCTAGGAACTGATTTATGATTTTAGTGTCAACATTAAACTTGGTTACCGTCATAGTTCCACTGCGAGTTTGGATATGCAGTTATTTTTCCGGACACGTGCGGTGAGTTTGGTGAAGTGATCATGTAGAGCTTTGATCCACAACAAAACTGTTAACTGAGCTTCATACAGTCATGGAGTGATGCTTTGTGGGGATATAGTTTGCGCCATACGGGCCAACGTACTATTCATATTCTTACTTTTTAGCCCAAAAAGTAGATACCCAAAGAAGTCAAAATACAGTAATCTTTAATCTATGTAGGGTTTGGAATAAATTGGCTTCATTCTGTGACAGAAATATGTGTGCAGTATGTGCTCTGTAAAAGCTCACACAAAAATGACTGCATGTTGATAAAATAAGCTGAAAATATGTTGAGGTTTTGCTTTTGTGGAGACATAAAAACTACTAAAATGAAAAGGCTTGAGAATTAAAAGAAAGAATGTATTAAGAATAATATATGTTAATAATGAAATATGCTTGTAGAGCCCTTTGCAATTAACTATTAAGCATGCACTTGGTACATTAGTTAAGGCTACAGTGAGTCTTTATCTCCCGATAAGCTGAATCTTTGTTGCTATTATTTCTGATAAGCTGCTGAGAACTCCTCTAACAGCCACACGAAACATGTGTTTGCATGCTCTTGATAACGCTAATGATCCTTGCTATAATTGATTTAAGATAGAATTCATTGATTGATCTCTTTTCAGTCATCTGTCTCTTCAGATGTCTGTTAGTGTGGAGCCATGAAAGTTATTTTTGTGATGTTTCAGATCATTTACACTCTCTTTGAATGAGTTTTGTTAAACATATAAAAAAAAATAGCATGTGCAGTAAATATTGTTGTTACAGAAGTTGCACAAATTAGGAAGACAGACATTAAAATGAGCTTAAAATAAGCTCTGAGGTGTCTGTGCTTAGCAAAGCATGCACTGTGGCTGAAGACCAAAATTTACTATATTTTTAAAAACAGATGGCAAGGTGCTCATATGGGAACCTGAGCTCGTCTTCGCTGAATATGAAGTTGTTGAACAGGTGGTCGAAGAAGCTTCTTTCCCTTCTGTAGCTTTCATTAAGTGCTTTATTTTTTTAGTAATAATGCACTTATTCATGCCCTTGGAGACACAGGGCAGACAAAAGAGCTGAAAGAGACACACATAGCTGCAGAGTGTGAACATATTTTATAATCTGATAGGTGTCTGAAATATGTTTATTAAAGCACCGTTTTATTGTGTGGCTGTTCTTCTACTCCTCCAGCATGTATGTATGTACAGATTCTGACTCTGATTTACATTGCCTCAGGACTGCAACGACACTGAATATATGTTATATATGTAAATATATCAATTTAGACATTGTGTCAATTTGTCAGTTCATGTTTGTTTCTCCCCACTTATCTTGGATGGTGGTCAGTGCTTGGGAGTGGCCATTATGTCCTGTCCTGTGGTGTTTTTTTAAACTCTTTGGCCAAAGGTGGTTCATTCCAAACATGAAGTTAGCATAATTTCATTGGTAACATACATAAACCATGTAGCATTAGCTTCTGGTACATGTAAGGTGCCTTACTTTCTTGATCTATGTTAAATACTGATCAAAGGCTAATGTTAGTGGTTTGTATTTGAATCTCAGACAGACATTATGCCTACAGCTTAACACCTTATAGAGTAGAGGTCTTATGTATAGATGTTTGTTTTCTGCAGCAAAGTTGAGAGTAATTTGAACTCTGCCAAAAAGCTGTTCTCTTTTTCTTTTTTTTCTTCTTTTTTTTGTTCTGTTGAAGTATTCTTCAAAAGAGCCGATGGCCGTGTTTTTCCCTCGTATTATTTAAAATTACCATGGAAACTATTTGTGATAGAACTGATGCCTAGGTGAGCCCTGATAAATACTTCTTCCTCTTCATCTTTTGCTAAGAGAGCTGCAAGATCTTTTTAAAGTTTATACTAATTGCTTTACTATTTTTATATATCCTTTAAATGTCTTGTTTAATTACTAACAATTGCAGCAGATTGTCGAGTGCCATGTTCCAGGAACATAGGATTGAGTCTACCTGGTGTAGATTTTATAAAATGCACCTTGTTTACTGTCATTATAATTTTCTGTTTATTTTCACAACAAAGTATTTGCAGTAAAGACTTGTTGGCCTTTATAATGATGACAGTAATGGGCGGTTTAGGCATCTTCGTCAATTTAACAGCCCAGACCCCATGCAGACCCAAACGCCATAGCCTGATGTGCACCTCCCTAGAAATGTCACTACGCGGCAAGATAGAAACATTTGTATGACTCGTCTTTGGCGAAGGTTTCAGTCGCCATTATTGAAAGTGAAGCAGGACGTAAAAACAAATATTAACCCTATTGTCAAAAAACACAGCGCCGACTAACATTTGTGTAGCATTGTTACAGAGCAAGCCAGACTGACGAGTGCACAAGTATAAATGGCTCGCACTGGCGTAGGTGTGTGCGTAGGTTATGGCGTCTACTCCCGCAGTACCTTAAATGAGCCTTAAGCTGGGTCATTTCTCAAAAAAATAAAGATTTGTTTTGTCTGTGAAAATTGTCAGTCAGAGAGGTCAGGGTATATCCACATAAACAAGTTGAAGGCATCTGGACTATTTTGAAGATGGTCTTTATTTCTAAGGGACTTGTGGGGAGGGTAAGGTTTTATTGGGGACATCTGAGGGTGGTGCACTCTTGAAACGTACATGACCAATGTCTCTTAACAACCACCACAAAGCTGTGGACGTACATGTGATTTAAGGGGATTTTACACAGGAGATAGAATTCAGTTTCATGTCTTATTCGAGATTAAAGTGTCATAGCAGGATAGAATTGGACTGATGGAGACCACCTCATATGATTGGTCCACAGCGATGGTGTAAACTTAACTTGCCAGGGATGGCTCTTGATTTTTCAGACTGTTTCTTGGCTCACAGTTAGTCTGTTTGGGCCAGATTCTTGAAGCACACATCAAATCGACGGAAGACTAGCGAGGCTGGCTGCCAGCTGAATTTCAAGAACAGTTTAGCTGCACAGTAGAATTTAAAATGCTTAACTCTTTGTTGGACTTGACTAGAGCTGGAACCACACAGGTTTGACTGACTCATTCTTGAGTGTAGGGACTTTATATAGATTGGCAAATGGTTACATTTTTGTCTGAACTGCATGAGAGAAATTATATTATGGCCTCCTCCGCATGAAATTTCGTAATCTCTTCTCATGCAGTAGCCATGTATTTAATACCGTCCTACTGTATGCACGGTAATTAAAGTACCTCAATGAAAGCCCCTTTAAAAAAAATGTAATTCCTAACTCATTCACACTTTTCCAACCTGATTTCTTATATCACTACAGTGGGGTGCATTTAGTGTTAAAAATACGAAATCTTATCCAAATATGTGTTTCTTTGGTTTTTGCTTATTATCTAAAATGTTCCCTTTGATGCTCATATGATCTAAATAAAGCAGGTATGAGGTATATAGCCTTCAATATTGAGTGCTTTTTATTTAGTCTCATATGGTGTTCTAGTAAAACGGCTGTGCTCCTATATGCCAGAGCTTTTTTCCTGGTCCTCTAGTACCCTTGTTTTACCGTGCGTGGCAGCGGGATTCTCAGGAGATTGTACGATCACGACTCACGAAAATCCATCTTTGCAAGCTATGCTCTGGTGGCCGTTCCACTGCGCTTTAAGCAGTCGGTGTTGAATGAGGAAATGCCAGCAACTGCAGTCATGTTTAAGGTGGGATAATGTGTGAGAAGTAACTGTTAATCCAAAAACAGCAATATCCTTTTATTTTCAGATATCCTTTACAAAGACTGCAAGAGCCTTCCACTCACATGCTGACTTAATAGTATGGTGACTGCTTCCTAGCTTTCTAGCTTTCAGAGCGCTTGTTGTATTCTGTCTGTTCTTTGTGATAATCAGATGGTCCGGCCTCCTGCCAGTATTTTCTTAGGAGTGCACTTCTTTTCCAGACCTTGTCCAGGGATAATGCATGTGTACAATAATAGTGTCATATTAATAATTGCTTTTTGAAGCCTTCAAAAAGCCAATGCTTTATGGGCCCTGTTATGTGTCAGTATAATAGACTGCATACAATTTTACTTCTTTTCTAGGAATGACTTCCTAGATTATGAGCCAAAATGTCCCTTTAAATGTGATATCTGTGGTCTTGAGGCTGTATTACTTCCTCAAAAACGTGGACATCCCAAATTGTATGTGTCAGCACATGCGACATGCTGTGGCCTTATTGGATGGTCCAGAGCAAATTACATGCAACATAATGCTATTGAATACTGCACTCCTTGCTTATGTGGTTCTCTAAGTGTTTTACATCCATAAGCACTGCTTAATAGAGGGGTGAGATACTGTAACTCTGTTGGGGCCTCTTTTAATGTGGGATTGTGTGCCTTATTGTGTGCGATCACGTGACAAGATTAGTTGTTTTCCCCTTTCTGTCTTTCATAAGTTAGTTTAATTATACTAAAAATACACATTTACTATAGAGATACTCCTCAGTTTCACTTCACTAGATAAGAGTCAAAGAATTATGATGGCTAGGATGGACATGACCAAAGAGTCAGAGGGAGATTATGTAGCATCTGAAATAAATGTTGTTTTCTTGAGCTGTCTGTCAGATGACCATGGTGGGATACTTTGTCACAGAATGTGCTGGTTTACGCCATTAAAGAAGTGAATTGCTATTTGTATCAGAACTTATCTGGGAAAAAAACCAACAACCCCAAACTGTATTTATACTAGACTTTCATTTTTATGGTTATACTCATCCCAAATTCCAATATTTGTCTCAAATGGGACGAATAGGCTTTTCCACTGGAATAGCTTTGCATGATCTGTAACACCACCGTGACAGTTCTGACTACTATAAACGTACTTCTACATAACTTTTCTTGAATGGATATGGCAGCTTGTACATGTTCTCCTACATGTTCTAGCCCTTATGTGGAATATGATGGACAGAAAGAACACCCACAGTAATAAAGGTGAGAGTACTGTTGGTAAAGGTTAGCCTGGAAGGGTCATTTTATAACATAAATGTGCATTTAGTCTTTCAATCACAATCCAATTCAAAACAATTTCTATGTATGCCTCTGTCAATGGATATAATGAATTAAAATGATTTGTGGAAAACCTCTGAAATCCCATTACTGCCCCATATATTTGACCTCATGAGTGTGCTCTGTCTGGAGCAAATAATCATATAAAATAGTCTGTGACAAGCTGATATCAGAAATAATGAGACCCGGTGTTCAGAGTAATCTGTTTGAGCTATGGCTCACAGACATTTACTTCATTATTAAAGCTGTGGCCATGTTTAACATAAATATCTGACACTGTAATGTTATACAGTATACATGACAGAAAATTAGGAAAAATCATAACATACATTCTACAGACCATCTTGTGATGGGCTCAAACCAGATGCTACGCTAATCAGCACGTTGACGTTTCGACACGGGGTACTCAGTGCTTACTTGAACCACACCCATCTTCATTCACCACAATTACACATCTAGGCGGCACAGTGGAGAGGCGGTTAGCACTGATGCCTCACAGCAAGAAGGTCACCAGTTTGAATCCATGGGCCCGCTGGTCTTTCTGTGTGGAGTTTGCATGTTCTCCCTGTGTCTGTGTGGGTTCTCTCCGGGTACTCCGGCTTCCTCCCACCATCCAAAGACATGCTCATTAGGTTAATTTGTGTTTCTAAATTGGCCGTAGGTGTGCATGTGAGTGTGAATGTTGGCCCTGCGATGGACTGGCGACTTGTCCAGGGTGTACCCCTGCCTCTCACCCGATGACAGCTGGGATAGGCTCCAGCAGACCCCCATGACCCCTAACAGGACTAAACGGGTATAGAAGATGACTGACTGACAGACAATTACACATCTGCAACGTTTTCTGATAGTTGTGGTACTATAGCATTGACAACATCTGTTTACAGACAGACATATAAATACCTGCCAAATACCTGCCATTCAGTGACTTAGTTGTATTTCCTACTCCGTAGGTGTCCAGGAGCACACCATGCTTGTTTAAAATTCTGGATATGTATGTATTTGTGTCACGTATGTGATGTGCAATCTATCTATCTTTTTTTTTGGTGTACAGAAGTTATAAACTTCTTTAAATCTACTGCATATCTTAGGCAGTCTTGGATAGAAATAAATGGCTGATTAAAAACTAGACCATGCAGTTATTTTGGTGTTGCCCCATGCAGATTTATTAAAATGACTTTGTTTTTTATAACTCTGTTTTGGACAACAGTTGTAACTCAGTTAACTTTATGTCTGGTGCAGGAACCTGCTTACTAACCGAGTGCATATTTAGAAAGAAGACACAGTGAGTGTGAATCGGTTTAACTGAATCAATGCAGCTCTGTCAGCTGGGAGGGGCCGTACGCCTTAACAATGTAATGGAAAATAATTGCATATCGAACTGGTATATGATAGAACCATTGTAGCCTTTGTTCACAGCTGTTTAATGGTCACCGCCATGCTGGATGTTTACACATTAAGCATGAAGGACCGTTCTCAAACAATTACTGTACTTATGCATGAAAAACTGGTGCATAGGGTGATCTATAGCTGAGCTGTGATCACCTCCAAGGAAAGTGAAGAGCAGAAAACAAGTAAATAAGACAAGCTTACGATTAGATTAAAACAACCCCGGGGTGATTAAGAGGCCTGACATAGATACCCTGAGAGGATTTTTAGATGGACCAGTGAGTGGGTTTGGATTAGTTTTAAACTGCGGGAACAAATAAACAGCAATAGCCATCAGTCAATTAAAGATAAACCCTCCCAAAAACAACTAGTTTAACTTTGTTTTTCAATTAATCTTCTTTGGGTGTCACTGAGGGTCATAGTGCTGCAGAGTGAGCAGTGGAGAAGTGAAAGATTAAGTAAGAGTCTAAACAACTGGGTATGAAGACTAAGGCCCAGAGCATTTAAATCAACTGAGCACATGCTGGACAGATGCTTCTGGCCAAGCAGGATTTTAGCATTTTGTTTTTCTTCAGGAGTTTGACAAACATCAGATTTTTCTTAACAAGTGATCCACACTTGTATTGTAGAAATCCAAGTTGTAGATTTAGAGAATCTGACATTTGAACTGGAAAAACACACATCTGTGCTCTAGTACGTTTGTCAAAGTGATCTACACAAAATCCCTCATTAAAAGTGCTGTGGATGAAAATCTCTGATGTAGATCTAAGAAGTCAAACCATTTTGTTTACTCCACAGATGAAGCAAATGTTCTTGACCTCATATGAGTTTGAAATATTGAAGTGCTGCAAATTGCGAAACAAGCCCTGTGCTGTTCTATTGATTGGTGTTCTTTTAAGTGTTTCCTTGAAATAGTTTTAGTAAAATAATCAACCAGGAACAACAAATGAGGGGTGATCACCTTATTCAAGGAAACGGTCAAAACAACGAGAAACTACACCTTTAACACTCCTCTCAACCCACGCGTTAAGAGGAGGGGCCTCTGTGGATCATCCCGCACATACTTGATCAGTTTGGGATCTAGTGAATTTGGAGGCCAGGTCAAACCTCAGGGTTTTTTGTTTTTTTTAGTTGTTCCTGAACTGTTTTTTGTGTTGCCTGTGTCAGGCTGCATCCTGCTGTCCAAATTTTTTCCAGCAGAACACTGACATAATTGTCACAAGATGGTCAATGTTATTTAATTCTCCTGTCAGTGGTCATAATGTTATGCCTGATTGAACTGTGGATATGTGAAGTCGAGAAGATATGATCTGATTGCTAAATAGAAAAAGAATCATTAGTAACTTGAAATGAATCTTTTTCTTTTGATTAAATATTTATTTGTTTTAAATAGCAGGTTATTGTATGGCACTTACATGCCCTAATGATGTTTTTTTGCAGTAGAAAATGAATTAACAGACCTGTCTTTTTTTTCTCTTATTTATTTATACTTTTCTCTCTTTTAATCAAGCAGCAGTATTTCTATTAAAATATTTTGTGATTACACAATGAATCGATGGGATAATCCATGAGAAAGTCAGCTGTTAAAATAATCGATGGTTGCGGTGGTACTTTCAAAACTGCATGAGGAAACTGTGGCTCGGTGTGACGTGATGAAATAATGGGCCTAAAGCTCCTCATTGTTATGTATCAGTAGTCCTGCAGTCCAGCGCTGCAGAATATAGAGAGACTGAAGGAAACTGTGAAGTGTCTGCCAACCCACTGGTCCCCTTTTCTGTGTACAACTGAAGCAACACCTGCAAGTCAAGACAAAGGGCCAAAGCGCCCTGGCTTTCTTTCTACATCTTTCAACGGGCCAAGTCCAAATGATTTGGATACAATTGTGATGTGAAATCTGTGTCTGCTGCAATTGCTTAAATGGTAGCTCAAGTATTTAAAAAAACCTCAGATGAATTGGTCGCAAGCTTACACTCATTCATCTGTGCTGTGCTAAGGGGATTCTTGAGCAAAGACATCTGTATTCAGTAAACAAAGTGTTATTGATGAGTTGATTCTATGTGGCTTTGCCAGTGAGCGAGCCGGGGAAGGGATTATGTCCCCAAGCCAAAACCCAATAGAAGTTTGAATAAGGGGATAGATGTGCAGTGCTCATTGTAGCAGGAGGGGATAAGCTGTGTTCAACAGTAAAATAACAGCTCAATACCTGTGCTATGAAAAGGTCTGGAAATCTCAGACTCTAGTAAGTGGGAAATGTGCCTGTATACTGTCTCAGAATGATAACTCGCCAAAAGTTTTTTTTAAGAGTCCAATAAAGGAAAGAGTAGTGTTTTTAATTCACTGTTTTGGAATAAGTGTGATTTGATGTTTGTGTTGATAACAGCTTACAGAGGAGCTGTAACTGAGGTGTTTTTCAGGACTTTCGATGAGGTTTTACCTTCTGAAGGACTGAAACATTTCCACTGAGTGCGAAGGAAAGGTGTAACTACAGCAGCATATGGCAGAGGCTGTGAGGAACCCAGAAATCCTCTAATCCACCATTCCTAGTATAGGGATTATACCTTCTGGGACTTTGCTCTGTTTTTGCATCTTGCTTTCCGTTCGTCAGTCCACAGTTTGGTTTCAATCACTGTTATTGTTCTGCTATGAGAGATGTTACCTAGTGCTTCCTGTTTACAGCAGCCAAAATATATTTTTAAGTAAACCTCTACTTACATACCCTGTATGGAGGAACAGTTACATTTCTGTTATAATGTTCTATAACAGTCGGAATAAATAAAAAGTATATATAATCAAATAGTTATATGTATTATTTAAGAACATCATTTTCACCTAAACAAACTTAAACGAAATCTTTTTTCATCTTCAACTGAAAGTTTCTCTGAGCCTAATTTAGAAGTACTTTCATGAAAGCCGCAGGTTTCTGTCAAAGAATAATGTTACATGCTATAATGTTTGAATCATTTACATTTTCAGAAATGCTGATATTAACTTTGAACTGAGCGGGCGCTCTGTTTTGGAGAGCGACATTGAAACAGAGTGATGTTGTGGATAAATAATTTCCAGTCTTGGTACAGACAGGCTAGCAGTCTACTTTTCGCATTGTTATAGTGCAGCTTTAGCAAAAGCTTCTTTTTCATTATGAACTGGAGAACTTCTGCTTTCCTTGTCCACTTCAACATCAGATTTATATCATGGTAAAGGAGGACAGGATTGACTACAAGTGTATGCCATTAAAAAGGCTGCCATGACTGATTTATTGTACCTTTAGGTACAGGTTAAATTGAAATACAGTCCAGGAAGTCTGGTTGGACTAACAGATTAATGCCTTTGAAGGTTCGTCATATTTCAAAACTCTACACAGAGGTTTATTTATTTTGTTGCAACAGATGCAAACAGTAGAAGTACTGCATTCCCTTTACAGTGTAGTCTACCAGGAATTTGTGCTGTATGTATTCAGACAGACACTGAAAAAAGCAGAAATGACTCAACAACAAAATATACCTCAGACATATTGATGTGCAAGTAGTTATAGAACCTTTAATCTTTGACACAATCCGGTGCTCTCAATCAGAGATTAGTCTTTGATTTGCCCTGTGAACGTTCATGGGCCTGTTTATAGTTTGCATGAAGCAGCGCTAAATTAAATAGAGACAAAATAAAAACACGTTCTACTTGTTGGGTTGTGCAAATTAGGGTTTCTGCAATCACATAAAATTGCTTTAAGTTGAAAATACTATGCTCTTCCTTTTAAATCTTTCACCGTGCACACAGCATACGATGTTGTTGCAAGGTCAAGACTAGAAGAGTTTTACCTCGTTATCAGTGCAGTTAGACGACCCTATCCATCCCAATCTCTTTTAAATAAACATGTATTCAAAGTGATTTACTGCTTCTGCGCCACACACATACAATTATAAAGACACACAGAGCTGACAGTTTGATCCCCCAAATTGCAAGCTTGCCTTCCTTTTAGCATATTTCATTGCCTTAGTCTTCACCAACCAAGCAGTTAGCAGCCGTACGGCCAGACAATTGACCTGTTTGTGAGTTCAAGGTCATAATTAACTCCAACCTTAAAATGCGTCCTCTCGCAGTTCATGCTTTTCTCATGAGAAGAGGATTCCAGTCTCTCCGGGTGTTCGTAAATTACATTTCAGAAAGTTTTTAGAGAGTCTTTGTGTTTCTTTTTTTCTTCCGAGAAACCCCAGTCAACTTAATTATCGCCTAGCCTTACTGTCTGTCCTTGAAACGCCCAGCTGTATCTGTGCTGCAGTCCAAATCTTCTCGCTTTTGACCATTTTGCTTCATCGTATACCTTTAGAAGGACTGCTTCAGTCACAGTGAACAAATATTTAAAACTGAGAAGTCAGCTAATGTACTCCTCCAGTATCAGCCCACCAGCAGACCCTGCTCACAGTCACTTCTTAACACTGAGTGCTCATCTCCAAAATGAAAGGCTGCAATTAACACATCAAGGTTGAAGATGGTTCCTTACAGCCTCTGCAGGTAGCTATGGAAGAAAAATGTCCTCCCATTGTGTGATAAGCATTTCCTCTGCTGTGATAAGAGGCCCTGGGATAGCGCCTGTCAAATGAGGCCAATTAATGATGGCTTGATGTGATGTTTTATCTTTTCGAGGCAAGTCCGCTGCTCCTCTCACTCGCTGTAGTCCCCCTCCCAGATAAGCTTTACTTTGTTGACTTTGCCCCGATCCTCGCTAAAACCAAAGGCACTTATTGACTACCTATCCGAGGCTGGCATGTGTAGCTATAGGCCAGCGTTGAATAATGGTCCTTTACTGTCACAGCTGTAGTTTCTGGTTAATTGTTTGATTTAATTTTGGGCCAGTGAGGGTACAACAGAGCTGTCTGGCATTTTTGGAGGCAAGGACCAGTGTTCTCCTCTGAGCCGCTCAGAGAGGCTGTTTGGACGCTTGATTACTCATCACGCACACTGTTTATTTTATTCTCTAGTTCATATAAAGTGCTAGAGCATGACGTTAGATGAAATGCAAATTTAAAAGTTACAATGTAATAATCAAATAAAAACTATTTAAAACTTTCAAGTGTCTAATTTATAGGCTGCCAAGTTTTATAAACTCTAGCGCTTGCAACTAAACAACACTGCATTTTTTTAGACAATTAAAAAGTTAACACAGTTCATTTTGTTCTATAAGTCTACTGAGATTTTTTTTTAACTCAAATCTTTCTTATGTTCATGACTTAATAAGGAGCTATCCAGTACTGATTAACTATTAAGATGAATTACTGAGGCTTTCATGCTCCTCAGAGGAGGATGTTTCATCTAGCGCCACTATGAGGGTTACTTTTAACTCTGCAATGTGACATCTTTTAACATACTACATGAATTACTATGAATTCAGGTTCTCCAGAGGATAACATTTTATGTATCACCACGGTCAGGTTTACTTTTTGTTCTTTATTCAGATATGACAAACACAAGATTTACTTTCAGTTCTTTGTTGAAATATCCTGTCTAAATAAAATAAAAATAAATATGTAATATAAATATTATAGACATTTTATAGAAATAAGCAGATGGATGGAATTTATGACACCTACTGATATAATGGCATCAGCTAATGCATGCTGGTGATAACTGATTCCTTGTTTTCAGGAGTAGAATTTTAATCTAAATGCTGTAGTTTTAGTAAAACTATCAGCCTCTGTGGTTCTGCGCTTTTTGTTTTAATTCTAAAGAGATGTACTGCTGCTTTATTCATGGTTAATCAGCTGAAGGCCTTACCTCAGATATCCTGATTGATGCGTAAAGCTTGGATGCGTCTGGAATAATCCAGCCACACTTCTGTGAAAATGGAGAGGTGTGGCTTTCATGCCATCCACACAAAAAGGCTTCTGCAGCCGGGCACCACCCGATACAGTCAACCGATGATTCTGTCATTTGCTATTGATTTTCTAAAAATGTGAAGCATACAGATGCTCTCTTTTATTGTTGATGCAAATATTATTTTTTAAGTCTGCTGTGTACCGCAGAGGTATGCGAGAGATGGTTAAGGTTGTGTTGTGATATATTTACAGCTGTCAGTCAGTATCCTCCTGAGACCTGGATAAGATAAACTCCTGAGACGTCGCATCTTACCACTTGCAGTATCAAGGAGCACATACTCCGTCATGCAAGCCATCCAATTCTATTTGATACATCCCAAGCCAATAAAAGCTGTCAGTCAGCATTAAAGTCAGATTCACATATTTACAGAAAAGTTGTGCTGCTGTCATTAGGGAGCAAAGGCCAACAACTCAAGTAAACTACTCAACAGCTGTTCAAAAAAAAAAGTCATGCAAATCTTGTCAGGAAGTTTTTAGTTGTTACTTTAAAAACATAGTCGTTATCTACTGGAAAAAGACGGATCTTTTATAGCCAAGTGATGCAGAAATATAATTTTAAGTTAATTTAATTAATACGCCCTGTGATAGACTGGCAAACTGTCCAGGGTGTACCCCACCTCTCACCCAATGACAGCTGGGGTAGGCTCCAGCCTCCATGTGACCCTTCACAGGACAAGCAGTTACAGAAATGAATGAATGAATGAATGAATGTGATTCTGGCACTGTGCAAATGAAAGAGACTCAGAACCACAAGAGCTTTCTCAGCCGTGCCTCTTTTTTGTGAAGGTGGAAGAGAAGTTAAAAAAACCCAAGGTCCCTCAAAGAGAGAAGCACTGTTAGGAAATACAGCAGCAATTTGAACACAATTAATTTAGAGAATGAGAAAATCTGATGAACGGATAAAATACCTCAGTAGGTACCTAGGGTCTTCAGCTATTTACTGGATCTTATAACAAAGAGTAACAAGAGTCATGATCTGTCATTTCTGTCATTTTGTATGTCTCTGTTGTCGATGTTTTGATACCACCCTGCCATTTTTTGAATTCATTTTCATTTCTTGTGAAGCCATTTTTGATCTCTTTGTGGTCTCTTTTTTTTGTCTCGTCCAAGTTATGTTGCTCTGATTTGTATTTCTTGGTGTGTGTTTTTTTTTTTACCATCTTACGTCTCTTTTCGATCTGTGTAGGTTCCCAGTCATCCAGGTCATTGTATATCCAAAAAGAGTTTAAAAAAAAAAAGTAACTGGACATTTCACCACTCATCTGAGGACGTTCTTCGGTTCCAGCCAGGCTGGAACTTCAGTAGAACTTCTCCAATTCTGGAACTGAAGAAGCTCCTCAGATGAGTGGTGAAATGTCTTCTTAAAAGACTCTAGTCCAGTTGCCTTTTAAAATCCTTTTTAGTCTCTTTTTGAACATTTTGTATCTATTTAGAGGCATTTGGGGGCTTCATTTTATGTCTCGTTTGCCATTTTATATCGTTAGCAGTCATTTTGCATCTTTTAAATGCGTCTTGTTTTTGTCTCTTTGTGTTTTTCATCATTGCGTCTTGGTAGTCTTGATAGTCTTGATGGTCTTGATAGTCATTTTGTGTCTGTCAATTTGCATCTCTTTGACCTCCATTGTCACTCCCTGAATTGTTGGGCGTGTGTGTTTTTACCTTGTAGATCCATTAAATATTCGTTCTATGCATGCATACACATACATCGCACATAAACACATTAAAAACCATAATGATCAGACTGAAGACTGAGATGTCTTGGGTTTTCTCTAATCCTTTCATAAGGTGAGACAAAAACCTGAAGGTGGAACTGTCAAAACCCACTTCAGTTTTTAATATTGGTATAATATGGCAGCTGTTAAGATGGGTTCAGATGTACAGTACCAGACACTGCACATCTCCTCTCCACTTGAGAATATGTTTCAGATGATGTCAAAACCGCTAAGTGAAAGCAGCGGAGCTACCTTTTCATATCTCACCCGTTTTGTTCTCGTTCTTTGCTCAGGGTCGTGGTAGCGGGGTGTTTGATGGGGGGGGGGGTTAGTCTTTGTAGTAGTCACAGCACTAAATCTCATTTGTAATGGTTATCAACTAGTTGGGCTGTTCACAATAGCTAATGGGGAAAACAAATCAGTATTTGCCATGTTTATCGTTTGATTAACCGTCATATTATCCCCCTGTGTAATTAGCCTAATTATCGGAGGCTTTACACCGGCTGTTTGATAGCTCCTTGTACAAACAGGTCTGAGATTTTATGGCCTCAGAAAGTGAGCGTGTTTAAAAGCTGACACTGAACCCGGTATGGTGTAGATGTGCTGTTATACGTACATGTTGTGGTACAATGATAAAAGAATAATTTGCAATTGAAACCCTTACACCCAGTGACAGTTTAAAGTGCAGCCTTTTACCGGAAAGAATCACAACTCGATAATGGATTAATCAGATTCTCTGGTGTAGATAGGCCTTGTTGGTAGAAAGGAAACAAAGAGCACATGGCTGATATCAATGCAGGCGAGTAACCGTTAATGTCAGTTGCTGCAACCTGCCCAGCAAGTTTACTCTTGCCTTTCTGGGGAACACTTGCTGCCCGTCCGCATATGTCAAAGCAGAATCAGCCACCTCTCGTCAGGTCAGTGTCTGAGGCTGGACTGGATGAGTTGTGACTGAGACGCTCGTCTTCACTGAGCTCTGAGCGCAGCTGCTTTGACACAACAGAAAGGTGATTTTTGCCTGCTGGCTTTCTTACTCCTCGTTGTCATGGATGGTTTGTGTCTAGTGGCCGGTGCTAGAGCAACAATTGACGTAGAGCAGGTGTTGAAACAGGATAGTTCGTTGTTGGCATTAGAGGTGAAATTGCCTCACTTCAATGCGTTAGGACCTTTAGAAGACCTTTTCTTTCCACACAGTTAATCCAGGCCTTTTTTGTAACTGCGATGGCACAGGTTCAACTTCATTGTGACAGCTTCAGTTTTTCGCTGATGAAATTTTCTCGACCAGCGATCAGCAAATCACAGTGGCTCAAACCAGTGATCCACAGAAGTGATGTGGCCTGACAACACGTTTAAAGAAATCTCCTGTAGACGTAACAATATACTGCAAATATAAGGACAGTAGAAAATTGTAATAATGTATATTATATAATTATTATGTGGCCATATGGTAAGTGACATTCAAACTAATGCTTTAATTCTTTATAAAACATGATGCTAGCTGAATAACACATTAACAGACCAACTTCTTATTTAAAAATCTACACAACTAGAGAAACTAGAATTAGAGGACAATTCATTTCATTTCTTTTTTCTTATCTGAGTTCAGCTTCTCAGATTGGCTGCTTTTATTGACTACTTCTATGACTACTAAGCCCACGAAGAGTAATTATACTTTTGTTAACCTTTTTTTTTTTTTTTTTTGTAATTCTATTAGATTTTTTACCTCTTTTACCTCTGCTAGTGCATTTCGACACTACCTTGCCTACTTAAATGTGACACATAAAAGAGATAATATTTGATGCTTCATGGGCAAATTTCCCATTTGAAGTTGTACTACTTAAGTACTGTCCTCTTTCCTTATCCCTCTGTGAACTTACAAGACCTCTTGCTGTGTTGGGACTTAACAGCGATGTTTTATTCTGCCTAATCCACCTCCTACATGTCTCTATGGGATAAGTAAAATGACAAAATACTCACATTTAGTTGCAGGGAATTACTTGTCTGATTAAGATAAAGAAATGCATTCTTACTTTATTCCTCACGTTTACATCCACTGATCAACAAGGTTATTTCTTCATCACTGTGTTGAAAAGTAAATTCAGTAACAATCTCACTTGTTCTTGAGTTATAACAGTGGACGAACAGTATCTGTGTTAAATATTTCAATGGTTTCATTTGGAATTATTTGTATTTTTATGTGTAATGCAGACACAATGAGAGTGAATCTAGTTGGATTTTTGTGAGGCCCAAAAGTAAGCAAGGAGCCATCTGAATTAGCATCACCAGTAATAAGGCCCCATTATTTTCTCTGGTGTTGGTGTCGAGATTATCTTGTCCTGTGGCTGTACTGTTTGCAGTGGCTATGTTTCAGAACATGATGTTTGACCTGCCCAGTCCTCTGATGCTCTGACACTGCTATTGCGCTTCCACTATTAAATATTGAACACTTGAAAGAGGTCCAAAACAGCTTTTTGCTTTTATTAATATGTCAGCACATGGCATGGTGTCAGACTTCGGGCACTTTCAAATATTTACCCCTTTACACAAAACATTTCGAGATCCATAATGACCACTTGAACTCTTAGCTCTTCCCTGTTTCCAAACAGCGGAACGCAGAGAGCGAGCACTTGTTTGTGTAATGTTGCATTAACCTGTTCAGCCATTCAACCAGCCCTCTAAAGCAGAGAAGGTCCAATGCTGGGTAGACTCAGCAACAACCTCTCGCAGATGGGAACCTTTAATTTTTAAAGCGTTTTTGTCCGCATGGCTGATCTTCCGCACGTTGCGTCACGAACGTGAGTGCTAATCCCAGTCGCCTACCACCCCACTGTTTGGTATGAAAAATCTGCTGGCCAAAGTGTATCTCCGTCTTCATCTCTGCGGTGTCTTTTTGAAGTAATGTTTTGATTGGTGCTCAGTGAACCAAGGGCTGTGTAGATTTAACCGAACTCTACTCAAGGGACAAAGCCCAAGATGGGAGGGGGGAGCAACTTGATCACCCTTTAATTCTTCACTTTTTCTTACAAACTTAAAGATGTATAGGAACACGGTCAGTGTTATGGGACAGCCTTAAATATATAGTGTATATGATACAACATTTACTTATTGATGTGAGTTAGAGTGAGAACCTGGTTGTCCTTTTGCAGAACTCTCTGACCCTACGGTTACATAAAATTATACCTGGAACCTGCCTTGTACAACCAGTCGAATGCACTGGGGTACAGCAGTAGCCAGGGTGCACTGAAACTAGATTTTTAAATTTGTTTTCAGATGTTTTCCACTGC
This sequence comes from Planiliza haematocheilus, assembly GCA_005024645.1. Classification (NCBI taxonomy): domain Eukaryota; kingdom Metazoa; phylum Chordata; class Actinopteri; order Mugiliformes; family Mugilidae; genus Planiliza; species Planiliza haematocheilus. The sequence continues at coordinate 5,680,051 of SRSE01000306.1, forward strand.
TTCTCGTGGCCCAAAAACTCCTGAACTGAAGACTGAACACTGCAAATGTGAATGTCTTTTCACTGTGCACTTCAGTCCCCCCCTCCCATAAAGATTCTTTGCTAGAAAGCATGTCATGTTTTCCCCAAAACATATCTGAACCCTGCCATTTCATGTTAGGATTCAGTATTCTCTGTGGTCCTCTTAGGATGGTTTTGTTTGATTCTTTCCTTGGTGGATATGAAAGATTAATGCAGCAGAAGCACCTGCAGCAGTTCCTCAATGACAGGTGTAAAAGTGCAGCGGGAACAGCTGTGAGAAGACAGCCTGACTGCTATGCCCCTGTAAAGCAAACTGTAAAACATAGTGTCATAGCTTTGTGAGTCATCTTGTCGCTGCCCTGGCAATCAGAATTGACTTTCTTTCCATGAGCCTTCAATACAGATGCAGCATTGGTGTTGCTGCTTGTGTACTTTCGACCTATCCTGTGTGGCTCAGTCTAGTGTGGTTATGTGTGTGTTTGTGTGTCTTTCCTTGCATATGCTTGAGAGACTATTGTTATTTATCATACACTGAATAAAAGGTTATACAGATTTACAGTAAAAAATGTTAAGGCCTGTTAAAAAGCAGATCAAACAAAAGACAAGTTATAAAAACTCAAAACATAAAAGCATGTCCCAGTATCACATGTTTCTCCTCACTTTGTTATAGAGAAAGGTTTGGGATAATTATCACAGTGGGTTAACATCTGGTGTCTCAGTATATGTTTACAGCAAAGCTCAATGTACAGTGCATATGGCTTTTAGCGCAAACATTGTGTTTGTGTGGGTTTCTCGTTTCTTCTAGATGCTCTGGTTTCTTCCCACAGTCCAAAGACTGAGGTGTTGACTGTGGGTGAAATGGAAACTTTGAAGTTGTGAATTTATTTATCTAGCTGATATAGACTGTTAGCCTGCCCAACATATATTTTCTCACTGCCGCATGCTGGAATATTCTCCAACCGACAGAAAGGGGATGGATGGGTAATGTGGAGTTAATATGTAATATTTACATTTCTTTGCATCTCTGGTTTGTGCTCCATAATGCATTTTACTTAGAGCTGCTTCAGGTCTAACATACCATAGACATGGTTAGATTTGAGAAAGTTGTTAAAGTCTTCCACAGGTAAGGGGGAGAGTGCATGATGTACAGAAAGGCATGAGGCTTACATCAGAAAATGTTGAACCATAGCAGGTAAACCTTTCTAGCAGACAATAGTCTCACACAGTTTGATACACAACCATTTGTGTTTACAAGCATTAAAAAATATACTGAGTAATTAGATGAGACTTGGCAAAATCTGGACAAATGGACTAATGTGAAATCACTTGATTCATTCTGGGCCTGAAGTTCCAAACTGCATGTTGAAGTGTCCCATATGCAACACACTCTGATGCACTGCGTGTTTTTACACCTTTCTCTCAGAATCAGCATCCACTTTCTCAGGAGTTTGAGCTACAGTAGCTCGTCTGTAGGGGCAGAGCAGATGTGCCAGGTTTTGCTCTCCATGTGCTTAATGAGCCTTAGTCCTCCTCAACACTGTCAGTTTCACTTTTGATACGTACTGACCACTAAAGACTGAAGACACCCCACAAGAGCTGCAGTTTTAGAGATGCTCTGTCCCTGTCTTCTAGTCCTTTCAGTCTGACCCTTGTCAAACCCTTCCACTTCCAACACATGAGCTCTGGGGACAAAATATCACTTGCTGTCTAATGTATCCCACCCACTGACAGGTTCCATGATAACGAGATAATCAGTGTTATTCACTTCACCTGCCAGTGGTCATAATGTTTTATATATTTCTATATATACACTGTACATATGGACCAAAGACAGAACTGCATTTTCATGGGCAAAGAAGACATTTTAAAATTATAATTATAACCTTCATGTAATGACATATAATGACTATATTTTCAACATCTCTGACCTATAAATAAATAACATCGTGTGTGCTTTCCATGCTTTCCATATAAAAAAATTATTTGACGTGGATATGATATGATATGCTTGTCTTCAACCCTTTTTTGAGCCTAAATACACAGCTAGGTTGCCTCTAGTGTAAACTCAAAGTCACTGAATCATATTGATCCAAATCAGTTAATATGGATCTCACAGAAGACTGCCATAGGACATTCAGATACATGAAGAGCCTCTGCTGGTTTGGAAGCAGCACACGCCTTCTCACTGACTGCCCATTCATATACTGGGGAGGCTGTGGTTTTGACTGTGGAGTGTGTTCATTTTATATGGACCACATGCTGATACGTATGTCATTGAGCAAGACACTGAACCTGATGTGTGGATGTGGGTATGTGTGTGTGAATGAATGGGCAGATGTGTCATTGTGACTATAAAACGCTGGGAGTACAAATAGATAGAAAAGCACTATATATATAAATATATATATTAATAAAAGACCTTTTATTTACTTTATGTTATGTCCACCTTTCCTGTAATGTCTTAGAAAGCTTCAAATGATCTAGGTCTTGAGATTTGTCTTCCTATTCATCCTTTACCTGTATGAATTAACTACACTCGAAGGCAGGGTTAATAAAAAGAAAAGTAAAATAGGATGAGCTCGATGCCATGACATGGAAAAATTGTCAGATGTGTCCCGTCTCCAGTATGAAGAGCTTTTTACTATTAGTATTGTTCCATATTTAAGTCTGGGGATATTTTTCTGTTCATCAACAGCTCTCATGAAAATCCCCAAATCTATACAAAGCACTGTGCCATAGAGCTCCATTGTTGTCCCAAAACACATCACTGAGCCACACTTGTGCTGCACCAGGGGATGGACATGCGAAACTGTATTTTATTTGGGTCTGTATAGATTGTACTGCTGTTTGAAACAGTCCCCAACAAATGTAGTATTTACTGCTGTTTCAGAAGTATGTGCTAAAAAGTATCCAGGTCAATTGACACCAGTGTATTTTTAACACACACTTCAGCATATTAAAGGGTGGGCTCAAACAAAAACATAGTACTGCTTAAAACTGTAGCCTCAGATTAGTTTTGTTTTTATATATATGCCACAGACAGTTTTACCTCAGCTTGAGGGCGCAGGTGATTGATAGTACGTTTCAACTTTTTCTAAGTCACAGAAAACTATATGTAGACTATTTAAGGCACCATACCAGAAGAAAATAGTCAATGTGAATTTTGAATTTTTATGATATGTGATTTTGTGTTTAAAATGAAATGCAAAGTAATCCAGAGTCTATACACACACATAATCTGTCAATCACTTTTTTAGATAATCAGTGCGCTGGGTTGTGGCTTATGCCCCTAAATGGCACTAACATCAGCTGTTTTGAAGGAGGTTTATTTGAAATAACAACCAGACAGATTTTAGTGGGTTTAAAGTGCACTTTAGGACCCAGTACCTATAAAGTGACATCCCACCGTTGAATTATTTGCCGTCATCAAAGAATGCAAACACATACTGACACAAAAAATGTTCCTTTCAGGATGTCGCACATTGAGTCTTACTCACACATGCTAAGATCATTTCTTCTTCTTCCCCTCCTCCTCTCCTTTAAATTCATATTTTATTTTGTTAGCCATTTGAGCGTCGTGAAATGAAAGCATTTGCATTGAAAGGACAGGTGGGTGTGAGACACCAGCGCTCGCCTGAATCGTAGCATTAGGAGCAAAGAAAAAAAATATCAAAATCAAAAGCAAGACCCATTCAGACGGCAGGAGGAGCAGGGATTTGAGCAGATATTAAAAGATGATTGTATGTGGGCTTTTCTGCTGTGCTCCGGAGAAAGAATGCAAACCCTGTATCAGTCAAGAGTGAGGATAATAAACAGCAAAAAAACATCAGAATGCAGCACAACAAACGCAAACAAAAAGAAGGATGGGGGGAAGACAGGGTGTTGTATAAATAGTTCAAATATTTCAAGTGATTTCAGAATGTGATGGTGAAATACTGGATGTTTGTGTCCTCAGCTACCGCAAGTACTTTTAGTCTGTGGTGGTGTTCCCTTCACTGTAACTGTATTAAACACACACATTTTCTGACAAGTCATAACATTGATTGGCTATGAGAGGTGCAGAATGACACAATTTTGTAATAAAAAAAACTAAAACTAAATTAATTAGTCATTCATACTTTATGTTTCTGCACACTTGGTTCAGTCTTGTGTCATTCCCTAACACTGATCTGATCTTATTTTTTGACAGCTACGTCAACACTGCAAAAATCATTGATGGTTACATCAGCGTTACAGCATTTTTCAATACTTTTTCTGTTATAAAGTCTTTTTGTTTTTAAAATACTTTGGTGTTTTCACCACTCTTTGTCTCACACATCACAACTTTGATTTGTTGATCTTCTGTAGGCATTGCAAGCAAGAGTGGAAGCAAAGAGAAGGCTCAGAGTTCAAAGTGATTTCCCTTCCACTTTAATACTTTGTTACTTCATTAAATCGGACACATCGTTACATGTCAGAGCGCAATGTGTTTTACCTGGTTTTTCATTTTGCAACATAATTCTGCTTTAAAGCTGATTCAATAGTTGAAAAGGAGAAGTAGACTTGAATCTCGTGCACGTATGATTACTTTGACTAGTGCTGTGTGTGGAGACAGTGGCCTCAGTCTCCTCCATTATGGAGCAGAAACGGTGGGATGCTGTGACAAATACACCGTGTTTCACACAGTAGGTTGGGTCTAACTGAGCCTGTTAAGCTCACATTGAACCGTAACAATTTAAAAGTAAAAGTAAATACCGCTCTCACATACACTGATCAGGCATAACATTATGACCACTGACAGGAGCTGTGACTAACATTGACCATCTTGTGACATAGACATGTACCACCCACCCAGACCAACCAGGCACCGCCACCCCACAGCAATGAGACTAATTGATGGCAGAAGCCATGACACAGACACACACAAAAACAGTTTAGAGCTACACAATATTAGGTCATAATGTTATGGCCGATCGGTGTATTGTGGTGGTTGAAATTCTAGCTATACTCACACAACACAGTGGCCAAATATTTGTGATACTTGTCACATTTATTTCCACATGCTTCAGAAACATATGGTGTTAAATGGCAGTTAGCCAATGATAACATGATAACATGTCACACTGGGATGTGACGAGATGAACATGATAAACATCGCACAGCAAGTGTTATGTTTAAAGCCTAACTGCTCAAAGCCTAACTGTGCTGCTTAGCATGGCTGTACGCCTCAGTAAGCTTCAACTGAACGAGGCCTTGTGATGTGCTTGTACAGCTGGAGGCTAGAAGTGATACCAGTTTGGAATGACCACACCTGGTGGCAGGGAGAAAAGACTGAAAAATATGGTCAGTCAGAAGCCATGACTATTTTCACAGTGCCTCACATCCGCATGCTTTAAGGTTGTTGCCAAATTGTGTGTTTTTATTTTATAGACGTATGAAAGAGGATTTTTAACTATGAATAGTGACAATCAATAATACCTACACACATACAGGACATACTACTACTGTGCAACTCCGCTCATTCAGTAACACCCTTTAAATAATTACAGCTGTGTTTGCTTTCCCTGCGTTATTCGTCATTCTTTTTTTTTTTTCAATTACACCGCCCATACCTTCAACTCCCACCTACACTTCCGAGTGGTAACAAGCCGTAGTAGTGCAATTTCTCAGTTTTTCATTGCATTGCATCAGTTGCAATATAAAATATGTGTGTATCATTTTAATCAAAGTGGTCATTTTCAAGAATTTGTAGGTAGGTCAATTTTAGTCTACTGAAGGATTTTACCAATCCAAGGACAGCTACAGTTTAGTTTAATATAACCTTGTTTGTTAAATCATTATGTTTAATGGGACACTGGAACTCATGCTGGTAGGACAGTAATACAATAGGTATTGTAATGAATGCAGTATACTTACAATTTTGAATATGGATGTTAGAAGAATAGTCGTTTTACTGTCACAGTTCACAGCTATACACTGACACTGCTTTAACTGACTTTGTAATGTCAGATATGGTGTGCCCCCATTAGATGAAGATGTAAAATGAGAAAAGCCTTCTGTGTGTTCTTTGAACTTCATCTTTAGTTGACTTCTGTTTATCCTCTTGTGTACTGGCATTTTTGCTGAACAGCCACTCAGAGTGATTTCTCTCACCGCCTCAGCCTGCCAGCTACTCTACAGGTGCTCACCAAGGGCCAGACACCAGAAAACAGCCAACCATCAACTTGGTGTGTCATGGCCTTTTGGCTGGGACGTTTCTAAATACTACAATAGCTATGACCTCTGGAGACTCATTTTTCTCACCAACCTTTGATTTGTAGTTCGTCTCCCTGCAAAGTACACAAATGTATACTCATGAGCTTTTACTGGAGAACAAGACTTTATGACATACTGTAGTTGATGATCATGTTGATTGGCGATTGAACCAGTACTCTTTTATATTGTCCAAGCAATGATGTCTATTTGACAGATATCAAGGGCCTGCATCAAGGGTCTGTTGTGTTCAGTCATCACATAATGCCTGTTTTATAAAGTTACATCACGTTGCTATTTGTGTTTGTCTCCTCTTATCAGAACCATGTGGAACCCAGCAAACGGTAACGATCAGACAGGACAAGTGGCTGCCAGGATGGAGACTACTCCGTCCTTGGGTAACGCAAGCATCTCCATCTCTCAGCAGCAGACACCCAAGAAATTTGCCCCTGTGGTCGCACCCAAGCCCAAGTTCAACCCTTACAAACAAGCGGGAGAAGGTAATTAAAACAATATGCTCATCAACTGTAGAGCTCATCAGACAATGTGATTTGACTGAACTTTTCTTACCTAGATGCCACAAGCAGAAAAAACAATATTATCCAGAAAAGTGTGTCTGTTTCTCCACTTTCATTCTTTAACTAAACTCACTCCCCACACAGTAACTTCTAAAACATCTATAATTTAGCTTGATATTAATCCTGAATGCACCTCCACATTCAAACAAATGTGCTCTGACCCTGTTGCTTTGACCTCCGTTTGTTTTCATTTTGTTCAAGGAAGAGACTGAGGGTGACAAGCAGCAACACTTGAAACTGGGCCTTGGCTTGTTTACATTACTGAATTTCTAGATGTTTTTTGTGGGAAAGGTGTTATTGTTCTCCTAGTGTTGAATAAACACTCAGTGTGAGTATTGTGGTTTGCAGACATGTGTGAGTTCAGGAAGCCTTGTGTTGTCTGCTGTTTCAGGTCCCTTGGGGGCTCATGTTTTTATTTGAAAAAAAAAAAAAAAGATGAGAGAACTTCAAGTTAATACGTAATAAACGCCCCCAGCTTGATTTGATTTGACTTATGAAGACATATTTCAATTTGTAAATTTTCACAAAACTGATGCCATTGGTTTCTCAAAGTTGTTTCCACAATAATTGATCTCTAGCTGAGACATCTTATAAGTGGTTTCACTTTTGTCCAGCTCTTGTCTTGCTCTGTCATCAAACAATTTAAAGCTCCTGGAGCTCCTGTCATGTTTTGAATCTCCCTCGCACGTGGACTGATCTTGATGCAGGGTCTCGCAGAACTACCTGTGCAAAACCAGTCTTGCAAGAGTGCAGTGAGAGAGTGCAGGCAATGGCCTATATTTCAAAAATCAATCCAAGAATATTAGGAATATCAGATCTTTGAAATGGAGCTCGATTTAAATCCTTCTTTTCATAATTGTGCTTGATGACTAACCTCATTTGAGAGTCGTGCATCATAAGAGATAAAAATGTGGTTGCTTAAAAATAAAAAAATAAATATACATTTTTTAAATTGAGAACTTTAACATCAAGGAAAACCATTATAGGGTCACATTTCACCTTTTCAAAAACACACATAAGCTTTTTCACCCATTGAAACAATGATCGGAAGACTCATGCAAAGTTTTTAAAAACTCTTTTGTCTTTAAATAAGAGAGCAGAGAAGAGCACAGGAAGTGGCTTTGGAGTTACTGGCAAGAAATAACACTGAAAACGGAACCATTACAACCTACTTGTGCTACTTATAGACATTTTAAAGGTAGTGATGCTTATATTTTGCATATTCTCAAAGCGGCTGCACCACAGGACCGCTCTGTGTGACTTGCCGTTGAGTGTTTTCAAGTAAATATTTTTCAAACTGCGCAATTTTTGCTATCCTCAGCGGGTGCAATATAGTAAAAGTGGAACATGAAACACAGATAATATGGTACTTTCATATACTGTATCTTTCACCTTCCCATCCACTTCATGTGTAACATATTATCAAACCTTTAGCCTCAAACCCCCCTGAGAGCCCTAGATTTCCAAAACAGGGGAAACGGTTATGAAATTCGGCAAGAAGTGAGCACACTGTCAGGCTGAAAACACTGCTCTCTGTAGGGGTTTGTGGTTAGTGTTGCAGACCGTCTTGTTCTCCAGATGTTAGGTTTGTAAAAATTGTTCTTAGACGGCTGCTTTTTGAGGCTCTGCCCAATGCTGAGGGTGAAAAAAAACAAAAAAAACAACACATCACAGTTGGAGTTAAAAATCGTTGGAATCCAGCATTTAAACTTTTAAAATAAAAATAAAAATAATTAAAGAAACACAAATCAATATAAAAGACATACTCTATGCAAAAAGGTAGTGCTAAGGAAATAACTTTAGCTGCAGAAAGTATTTTGGCCTTTGGCTTTGACACACAATAGCACAAAAATAAACACGTGAGAGCAGGAGTGATCCACTTACCTGGTCTTCACTGATCAGCTGTTTTAGAGGCTGTAAAGACAATGGTGAAGAAGATGGGCCATGTTGAGGTCTGCTGAGAGGTCAGGGATATCCCAGTTGAGCTCTCTTGTCTTCTGATCATTTAATATTGAATATTGGCAAATCCGAGTCCTTATCTGATTAAAAAAATAAAATAAAAATAATATTTTTTTGTGTGTTATGTAAATAAACCAAATTTCCTCCAGTGGTTAACCATAAAGGCTTTTCTTATCATACTGACTGCACTGTGCAAATATATCAAGTACAATACACTGCAAAATCAATCCAGTGCATAGTTCTGTCTCTTTGACAGTTAAATAACTCTTCAGTGCATTAGGAAAGAAAAGACATGCCTCCAAGCTGTTACTTAAAGATTTTCATTTCAGAAAAGGAGCCGTCTTTGTTGCGTAAGATAACAGTAAAGAAACTGAAAAGCTCTTGTTACAAAGTACCCTTAAAGCTTAAAACACATCTTTATTAATAATGTTCTAAAGCTGAGCTTGAACCTTCACTGTCATAACAAATACTACAGTCTGCTCACTTCTGTAAAGTACTTCCAGACAGCAGACATGTTTAGTCACGTTCATTAACATTTGCTTCTGGTTCGTGGCAGCTGTAAACAAAAAATGCAAAATATTGGGCTCAGTCCAGTCTGGTCATTTTTAAAATAAATTGGTCTGCCCTTTGATCTCCCAGAACTGACCAGGACATTCCTAGTAACTCCTTTCATTCATGATACATATGATGACAGACATATTTTGTAATTGTTTTAGCACAGAATTATAAATAAGGGTCTTTGACGAAGACAAAGACACCTGGCCTCGTTTCTTGTCTAGTGACTGAAGCTACACTCTGACCAGAGATAATGTTGGCACGACCAATGAAAGAGGAATCAAATGCACCTCCTCAGTAGTTGGCCCCATAGCCTCCTGGGGATAGTGTCATCTGCATGAATTGGTGTGGTATTTAGTCATTCTTCACAGTCTGAGCTGGTGGGAGCAGGTAGCTGGTGAACAAACAACGTCCAGAGAATGGACCCTTAGGGAACTGACCTTTATTTTACAACCATGTTATTTCCAAAGGAAACAGTAATATTCAATGCTTGAGCCTTTTCCGTTGCTTGTGTTTAATGTCTTGTTTCTACACAGCTTTGCTTAGCGTCTGTAATTCAGTATTAAATACAGACCATGCCCCCCAGTGTTCAGTGCTTTTATTCACATTCATGGTTGGAAAGTAAGCTGAAATGACCATTCATCATAATAACAATAGTAATAAGAATAAAGGTCCTAAATGTGCTAACCACCCACCTGGGGAACTTCTACACTTAATTTGAAATTGAAAGTTATTTTGCGTTTGTTTTTTACTGTCTGTGAGTGTAGTACATTGACTTAACTAGTTTCATTTTAGTTATACATTTACACAATTTGACTGTCAACGTAGTCTACCACAGTTTTTCAGCATACTTGAGGAGATTTCTGGCCTGGAAGAAAACAGAAGAAGTTTATCAGAGATCAGTCATCACAGCGACCCCTAATGGAATGAATGAAATCAATTATTAAACCAAATAGAAACTCCTTAGAATAGACATGCTCTCTTCTCCACACGTCTGCCCTGAAACTAGGATGGGTTGGCAGGGCTTGACTCTTCTGCTCTGTTGTTTTGGTTTGACTAAAGTTTTAGTTAAACACATAAAATCTAAATTGTGCCTAATGATGAAATCATTTAATAAGAATGATCAGCCTGCCAAGATCTGACTTAACTGAAGGTAAATACATTTTCACATGTAGTTGAGTACTTCAGTGTCAGTGACCAGCAGGGAAAAGAAGAGGCATACTGGAAGCAGTAGAGGTGTCGCAGAGACTTACAGGGTCCTAGGGGTCTCCATGTGTCCTGCACTGATGGCAGGCAGACTTGCTTGGTGATGATTTATTGGAGATGTTGAGATGTGACAGAACAGCTCAGTGGTATCGATTAACATCTCATGCAGTTCGTCAATTTCTGATCTCAGCTTGTGGGAGATATCCCTAAGAGAGGATATGATGAGGCGAACGTTTGGTATCTTTTTGTCATCATTCATTATCAGTAGATTATATTTTTTTAATTTTACACAATGTGCTTGGAGAGTGTAGGGGAGAGGACTCAGAAGACTGTGAAAACGTTCTCCACGCTGAGGCTAAAATGTTTTACTTGTGTGGTGGCGTGGCTGCTCAGGATTGGTGTACGTGGTTTTACATCTGGCTCCTGGGTGTTGCAGACCCGACCAAAAATAGTCCATCAGCCTTCCTGTGGGAATTTTCCTTTTGGCTTGCACTCTATAATACTCATGTCCAAGCTTGGCAGTTGTCATTGCCACTTCTCAGTCTCTCATTGCGATGCATTAACAGTTGAAACCTGTTGTGTGGTGTGTAGGTGTTCATGCCCACATTGCGTTGACCGGCAGATGTCCTGTGATGAAGTCGGCTGTGGTGAATCCATAAATTTTGCCCACTGTGGGAATACAGTCTTACATTCATCTTTAGGTTTAGTACCCAGATTATCCCCGCAGGTAGAAATCCCATTCACAACACATTAATTCACTGGTACTGGATCTGTGTGTCCTGGGGAAGTTATGCTTCCAGAGATAATAGCTGTGTATTTAAATATTGTTGAATTGAATTCAACAAAGTCCACAAAGTTAGTGCTCAGACAGCAGGAACTTTTGGAACACAGGAAGCAGGTGTCTCACATTTTAAAACAATTTACTAGTAAGTTTCTGTAATCCTACAAATTGCTCAACAGTATTTTTAAATGTCCTAAAACATGTCTAAAATAGGCCTTTAGACTTGTAGTCTTGAAGAATTCTACCTGTTTGCAACACAGATATGGTTGCATATGTGCATAAAACAAGCTCATGTTGTAGCTAGGTGCCATGTGAATTTGGACTCTGCCACTAACAGTCAGTACCACTGTGAATGAAGATATTACAGATCGTATTCCTTTTACCGACATGTTCCAACAGTGAATAGAATAACTGTGACTAATTTTGCATGTGATTGTGGTTTCTGACCTATAATGAAAATATCACTTTTAAGCTCTGTTTGTTGTGATAGATTCAGAGAGGAGCAGTGTGCGCTACTTTAGTATTTAAAACTACAACAGTGCCTCTAGTCTGACTCCAAAGCAGATAATAAACTAACTGATTGATTTTTTAGTTCTGACCTTCTGCACAGCTTCTTTTTTTTAAAAAAAAATAATAAAAAAAAAGACTTTCATAGCCAGCTGATAATTTGTGGCATCAGTACAGCTTTATGATTTCAAAATGTCACTCCACCAACGTTTAATCCAGACACTGTCTTATTTTCCACCATTATTCATTGTCCGGGTGTTAAGAGGATTAATGAAACAATAACAAGGGTGGGATGCATTTGTAGATAATATAATTGTTGCAATGTGAATGTTTGGCTTTCAGGAGCTGAATACTGTTAAAGTTACATGAATGTCTCTTGATAATTGACCTAAGGAATAACTGTTTATGCTGCTTTTTGTATTGTATCTCATTCATTGAGATACTTATTACATAAATGTGTTAATGCTTTGAATCTTGTTTTTGTTATCATGATTCTTTTTGCAGAAAAGGTAGTAGCACGCGTTGTAGTCCCTACAGATGTTGTCAGGGTTTAATGTTTCATGAAGTGAATGGAATCTTATGTACTATCTTGTAGAATACGAAAAATATTGCATCTTTTGTATAATGGGCTGCTAAATTATATATATTTTTTGCATTAAAACATTAACATTTGATTGCGGCACTTGGTTGTTGCCAGCATTTTGCACATGTAAATATGTAAAAGCCATCTGCAGACATCTCCTCTTGTCAAAGGATAAGACGTCTTTATGAAGCGATTATCTGGGTCCCCTCCTCATTTATTTATTTATTATCTTTTATATCAAATGTGGGGACTGCCTGATGTAAAATTGGGGATTACCATAAAAATTAGGGACAAGTAAATTTGGCACAGTGCCTCGCTGTCCCTTTTGTCTAGCTGAGGCCCATATTGGGGCTGGAAGGAGCAGTCTAAGGCCGTGTTTATTGTGTGCACACAGAGGCTGGTGCAGATGGGGTGGTGCGCATTTAGTAAGGTCAGGTCCATAGATTTATTTCATTATTTTTAAGGGGGAATGTGTTCTGATTAAAGCCCCAGCAGGAGGAAATGAACGACATATAAGTCTCAGACAGTGACCGTTTACTTAGAATTCTTTACAACACACGAGATTTTAGGCTTTAAGTTGATCTCATATGGTACATGCTGTAGGACTGCAGGAAGGTCAGTCATAATTGTGTTTTTATTTATAGGGCAGCTAGTGGTCTAGTTCTTTGATGTTGTCTGCAACATTTGAACTTAAGGTTTTGTCTACTTTCAGGGAGTTTTAAAGGTGGACTCTCATGAATGTAGTTTGTATGTGATCAGAATCCCACTCCAGCATCCTGCAGGAGGGTTGGACTAAATTGGCTGAATAACTGCACAAAATAATGCAATCCAGTGCAACAGACCTGTACTTCAAACTACCCTTCTGAAGAATATTAGGTTCACTTTAGTTTAAGCAGGACTGACATCAGTGTGTCATTGAATCCATGCTATGAAGAACTGAAATGGATTAGAAAGCCTTCACGCTATGGATGTGGGTTACAAATGCATTGTGGCCTTGCATGCACTCATGATGTCTAATAAGAAGGAGAGCTCACGTCTCTGTTTTATTGCTGATGTTCTTCCCAGACATTCTTTTAGGTTTTATTTTAACTCAGAGCAGTATATTCTGGGTAAAGTGTTCTGCACACGTGTTACTGGATTTCTGTGCAGCTGTCTGCAAAAATCAACACATGCTGGATGACGCGTTGGTGTCAGTGCTCCGTGCTCCCTGGGACTTCTCTGTTTCGGGTCTGAAAGACGCAGGAGTATAGAGTGCTAAGTGTGATGTTATGGGACAGAGGTCATGATCTCGAAACAGACTTTAGATGAACTTTCTTGCCTTATGATTTTATATCCCCTTTTACTCACTGTGTGCTCAGTCTTATCAGTATTTTCTTCACACCTATTTGCTTCAAATGTGTGTTCACAGTCATCTTAGACAGCCTGCTGATTTTTTTTTCTGCATGAGATGAATGTAAACAATTGTAACGTGCAACTAATGAATGTCAGCACAAAAAGGTGAATCACTCTGAAATGAGTCATCATGATCGGTTTCATTCATAATATTATAACACTGATCAAACTCTAAAAGCTATTTTACTGCAAATGAGATTCAGTTGAAAAGTTAAACCACACACTTGAATACTGAAGTCGCGTTGTTACAGTAACACGCCTTTTTAGTCTCACAATGTGTGTTATCCACCGCTAGTTATCAGACTCGATAAGTTTTTGTAGGGGGCTAATCATAGTGAAAGTTAAACATCCGAGAAGTGCTGTGTTTGTTTGAAAAAAAAAAGAAAAGAAAAAGAAAAACCTAAAAAAAACTTTTCACACCAAGTTACCAGAAACCCGCTAATTGTTTGCTCAGAGCAGTTCAAAAGTGTCGAACATGTGCATAAGCTGTTTTTATTCCTCCCTGCTTGACTGGCCAGAGGCAAACTGACTACCGGTTGTTATGTCAGAGTCCCTCATGGGTGTCACCAGGAGAATTTACAGGAAATCCACCAATGAGTGTGTCAGTGTCCCCATAGAAACCACAGGCTCGAGCTCTGAGCGCATTCAAGGGCAACTTTCATCTAAGTAGAACACGTACTGTACACCAACTACTTGTTATATTTTGTATGCGGTGTGTGCGAGGTGTGCTGCTCAAAAGTTTTATCATTGTCTTGTACTCGCATTTTTTTTTCTTTTTTCTGGAACAATGCATATATGTTTATTTTTTAACAGTGAGACAATGAGACATTGCCACAATGAGACATTTCACTTCTGTAAAACTTGGCCACTTGGTCCTAAAGGTTGGTAGTATCGTTAAAATACATTTCACCACATCCTGTCTGTCCTTCCACGGTTGTCATATTCAAAGGATGTTTAAGTGCTTAGTAAGATTTTTAGTAAACTTAACTATATATAACAAATCCGTTATCCGAGTTCCTTTGCATATCGTTTAGGTCAAGAAGGCCAGTTTAGACCAGATGGGACAGTTTTTGTTTTTTTTACATGTTTAAAAGAAGTGTGTTTGGAATTCTTAATCTAAGAAATGAAAACATGTTTTTTAATATTTATTCATTACCGATATAACCCCCAAAAAAGTTTTCTTTCCCACCATTCAGTGCAAATCTGTGCTGCCAAGATTCACCAACTTACACTTTTACATGATATGCAGACTTAACACTAGGGAAACGTACAGAAAAAGACTGACACACACATATCTAAGCACATATCCGTTATCTATATGGTATTCAGTATTGATATATGTTTCATTCATAGTCTAGCTCTCCAGTAGATCATTAAAATCCTATCTTTGATCCACCTGGCGTTGAATATTGGAATAGGACGCACAGTGCATACACATAACCTTCATTTTGCTGGCTATACGCAAAAAGGGAGAAACCCAGTGTACCGTGTTAATAGGCTACGCAGAGTTTTTACAGTCCCTGTAATAATAAATAGCAGCTAGTTAGTCCTTGTCCTATCCTAAAATAATAATAATAAATCATAGTGTGCTCAAGAGATGTGTTCATCTGTTTATTATCTGTTACTTAGAGGGTCGGATGGAGCTGGATGTCATGTGACATCTGAGAGATGGGGTATACACTGGTCAGATCCTCAAGACTAACACACAGAGACAAAATATCATTCGTACTAACATCCACACCTATGGTTAATTTCAAATCACCAATTAACCTGACATGTAAATCTTTGTACTGTGTCTGGAGGCACCTGAAGAAAACCCACGCAGACACAGTGAGAACATGCACACTGCACAGAAAGGCCAGCTGCCTGCAGTTTTGAAATGAAAGTCTTGCTGTGAGTCGGCAAAGCTAACCACCCAATCACCATGCTGCCTCTCAATAGATGTATTATCATCCTAAACTAAATATTAAGATCCCATAAAAGTAGATTTCTAAAGCACTGGTAACATACTGGATGCAGAGAGACGAGCTCAGCTTGTCACCGCTATCAACCCCAAATGCTTGATTCAGATTTAATGTTCATTTTCTTTTGTTTTCACAGAAAAGACACAGAAGTTTTGTCTTTCTTTATTACCTGAATATAAACATTCCCATATTCTTTAGTCTGTTTATGACTTTTTAAAATATTTGATCAGTTGCTAGTTAACAAGCCAAATAAAAAAAAGATTAAGACTCCTAATAATTTAAATTAAGCTTCCATTAAATGGTAATTATACTTGAATGTCGTTGTAATATTTATAGCCTTGCTTGTTGGCATGGGAATACCCTCCTCACACGTGAGTCATTTTAAGAAAGCATAGAGCCACTCAAAGTTAAAACTGATACTTCAATACCGTGGGACACTTGTAACGGAGAAGAAGTGACTCTGCTATAGGTTTATGTATGGCAGAAGCTGCTTAGAGAGGTTTCATGTTGTGAAACTGGCAGAGTTTACAAAGCAGTGACTGTCTGCTGTGACATTTGACTGGCTTCATTTACTCTCTCTCCAGATTGTTTATAAGAAACGACAGCAGAGCTCCCCTCTTTACCTTTGATGAATCACACTTTCACTCATCAGAAAACCTTAATCACCACACATTTTAATTGTTCAGCCCTTTTGTGGTTTCAAGTGCACAGATGAAAAAAGGTCGACTCCGATTTGAAGCCGTTCACCTTTTTCTCAGTACTTGTTTCTTTGCTTTTGTACAAAAACATAATCTGTCTATTGTTCTTGATCTCAGTTTCCCCTCCCATGGGATTTCTCGGTAGAGTAGCAGAAGCCAATTTCTGTCTACTCCTTTGCACTTAAAACAAGAATATCTCCAAAGGCTTCAAGTCCCTCCCTTGCATCTCTAAACCAAATGAAGTCATAAATCACTCTTCTATACATATCATGCTAATTAAGAGCAGGGCTCAGCTGCTCTTCTCCAGCGGAAGATGGAATAAAAACGGTCCATAATTATGTCAAAACAATGTGCTCTCAACCTCTGCCACAGCACATTTGGAATTGGTTTTGTGGAGATAAAACAATGTGTACTGACACCCAGGACTTAAAACACTTTGTCCATTTTTTCTGGAAAGGATTAAAGATTCTTGCTACTGAATAACATAAAGCCATTTCTCTTGAGTTTTCTTATTTTTCTAATATGAATTATTTGAGGTTACTCCAAACGTAAAAGAAGAATTAACAATTAAAGATATACAGGTCAGAGATTGTAGTTTTTTTTCAACAGCAGTAAAGCTATGACTGTCACATGACACACGTGCACCAACACTGTCTCAGTCCCCTGCTCTGACTTTGGCTCACTGCAGCTTGTATAAACGCTAACAGACACCAGCGGCTCAGGCACTTTCTCCACTCGAGGTTGTGGGAGATAATTTATGTTCTGCACACCCAAACTGCTCTCTCCCTGTATTTTAGGTTTCTTCAGTTTGTGCTCTGTCTGTCGCGAGCTGTTTTGTTCTGTGAAATGATACATTATGCGAAAGGCAGTTATAGTGTGTGCCAGGCTTTGTCCTAAGTCCTCACGGCCCAGATGGCCACCGCTTACACACGTGTAACTCTGATGGTAGTGTACATATGTAAATCTTGAAACATATGCTCAACCTTCAGTGTGCAATCTACCTCCCCCACAGAGTTTACTAATCCTTACCACACAACAGCACTACTTAAAAAAAAAAACTCATCTGCAACCTGCAAGGGCTTTTTCACTCTGCTTGTTCATCTTTTTACATCGTCCTATCCGGTAAATTGCATTTACAGAGGCTGCCTTTGTTACCAATACAAAATACAGTGCTTGAAGTGTTAATAAATTGATCACTTACTTGAAAAACAAAGTTTAATATTAGTCCCAGTGTCACAGCTGGATCTATCTCCACCCTTTTATATCATCCTCCTAACAATACTTGGGGTCCCAATAACCAATTATGCCTCTTATGGTCTCTCAAATAACTTTAATCACTGATTAGGATTCCTTGTTCACAAAGCAGCTACTTAAAAGTAATTGCTCAATAAAGAGAGGGGAAGTTGTCGTATTAAGTAGGTGTTCCTGCTGCTTCTCTCATTAGCGCTCGCTTGGAGCTTTCATCTCCCCATTGTCACAAATGGAGTCAGCTTCATTCACAGCACAGGAGCCGTTCCCACTCCGCCTGGTTCACACTGCTTAAAAGGATGACAGCATTAGCACAGCACAAACGGCAGCGTACAGAAAGTGCCCACCAGCTCGAACCTGCGTGGATTTCTGATGTGTCAGAAATAGAAAGGCTGGGTGCAATAGTGACGCAAATGCAACAAAGTTTGATTTCTGCTGGTGGTGGTGGTGGTGGCAACGGCAGCATGGCTGTGTGTTTTTTAATAAGCGCCGTTTCTGGAGTCAGTTGGCTCTTGGTAGGGAGCTAGCATCTGAGTGAATATATATATTTTCCCCTGGATATTACCGTTGCTGTTTCACTGCAGGCTCGTGAAAACAGAATCCTGTTCTGATGTGGGCGAGAAACGCTACAGAAGATTCTTCTGGTAAAATAAAGAGAAGTGGAAAAATCACAGAACATTAAGTTAAAATTATTATTGCTCTGGAAATAGTTTTTCAGTATGTAGATTTTCTTTTGGTCAGATTTTCCCCCATTTTGCAATATTTAAAATAATCCCCATGGTTTTATACAGAACCAAATTAACACTTTAATAATAACTCATTTCAGTTTTGTGGTTTCTGGTCTCTGACATATCTCTATCTTAGACCCATGTATGAGTTGACTGCATAAAGAAAACGTCAATAAAATTCATGCGATCCCTCTATTTTATGCTAATATTGACTGGGGGACAGGAACTGTTTCCAGGAACCGAAACTGGAACTTGGTCTTTCTGGTTATGGAAATGTTACGTTGCCAAGTTCCTATAAAGGTTTTAGATAAGTTTCTGCAATCATACAGGCTGTCTGCGGCTTACTGTAATTCATTTGGGGTTATTTTGGAAGTTCATGCACGCACTGATATTTCTGGATGGAACTGATTTTGTGCTGATCGTGGCTGTAGGCTTGTGAACACGCTAAATGTGAATGTTAACTTTTGATGCGTCTGTGAAGGTTCTCAGTCATCCAGGTCACGGTGTATCCAGTGGACAAGTTGAACTTAGGACAACGGGACCTACAGTTGTTCCAGTGTGTTTTCTGGATTACTGTTAATGTGATTTGAGCTTGGCTGAAGTGGCAGACAGAAGAACTGATTTAAAAAAAGTACCCTGAAGAGTTTTTGACTATGCGCAGTACATTTTAAATAATGTTGTGGATCCTGGAGATTTTTAAAAATTAGAATAAAAATCTGCTCTTCCAATCTTTAATGAAGAAGTAAATACACGTTAAACATGAGCAAGTTTATTAGGCTGAGGATACACAGTCTGTGTGTGGTGAAACAAGACAACTCCTGTTGAGTTGCTGCTTTAACTTGCGCTTCTGCGATAACTGTCCAGACGCCCCTGTTAAAATGTAATGCCTGAGTTACTTAATAATGATAACACTTTTTATTTAATGGCAACTTTCACTCCAGTCAAGGCCACCTTGCATCACATACCATCAGTAACAGAGCATTGATTAGGCATGAGTTAAACTAATATTATACCGAGGGGTAGCATACATCACAAAAAAGAGTAGTAACCACAGAACTGTAGTAGTTTTTTTAGCTGTTCTTTATCTTTGGTGCATGATCTCAGTTAAATCGTGCATATTTGAACGGATTTTTTAAACGGCACAACTAAAGAGCTTCTGATCGCCGGTGACAAAGTCCGGTAATTCCTTTCGTGGAAGAATGTTCAGTTGTGGAAATAAGCTGTAACATGGCACGCCACATCATTTGAAAGGCTTCTTTCGAGACGCTTTTTCTTTGCAGACCCTGAATCAGCCGCAAACAACTTCAAGGTTGAGTGCAGTCTTTTATGAGAGAAAATGGTTTTGCTAGAAAGGACCACGGGGAATACAAACACAGCCAGCAGTGGTGTTTTACATTAGCACATTAACACGTTTCAATCCTAAATGACTGGCACGATGACGGATGCGAGGAAAATACGGTCAAGGAGGAGAAATAAGGAGAAAGATCCTTCCAGCAAACATGCTTAATGACCCCATGTTCCAGCTCCAAGTCTTGCTTTCCACTGTTCCACATATGGAACACGAGACCTTTTTAATAAAACATGCATCTCTGAAACATTTACAACTCTTGTGTTTCCTGAAATGATAAATCCAAAACATCTTTGATGTTCGAGAGAAACGAACAAGAAACTTAGTGTTTTAATTCTCTGTAAGCCACGAGTTACAAGTGACTTATATTCTGGTAAAAAGGATCTTTGCAGGCTGGACCGGGGCAGAGCCTTGTTGTCGAGCAGCATATTTTATTTTCTCTCCCAGAGGTTTAGAGGAGCTGTTACACTCTGGAGTTTTAGTGGAGGTCACAAGGTTATTATATAAACAATTCACACGGAGGCCCTCGTGCGCCCAGAGGGAATGTTTAATGCAATGCTCACAATTTCTTGAACGTAGTAATGCTCAAGACGCAGACGTGTCCAATTTTAACCATGCTGCATTATCTCTCTGTCTCCACTACTTTTTTTTTTTTTTTCTTCAGCTGTTTTGTCGAGGCAACTGAAAACCATGCTTAATTAATTTGGTCAGCTGCCTTGGATAAACTACACTCATGACATCAATTAGATTCTAATGAAAACAGATAAAAGCCATGGAAAGCAAATGGAATTTCTGAACAGGACTCATCAAAGTCTTAGCATTGGAACAAATTCCCATTACGTCTCATAAAAGCCTTTAATTTGCAAAGCTCATGTCTGGTTTGGTACTTAGAAGTACATGGTCAAATGATTCAGTCTTAAGTCCTGTGCCGAGAGAAGCCAAATCAGAATTTAATTTGGCACGTAACTCCTTATCCTGTCTGAAACATGTGGCTGGATGCAATCCGTGGATTAGCATGGACTTCACAACTACAAATTTGGCTTGTTTCTCTTCTGGCAGAGCGAACACCTAGTCGGACCCGTTTGTAATACAACATTTACATTTCCAATCTCACTGCTTATTCCAGATTAGTACTTCTTAGTTAACCAAATTGCTGCAATTATGTGTGTCAATCCATTGACGTGGGATAACGAGGCTCCACTTCTTTGTCTCTTTCACTTTCCCTCTCTCATTTCTAATGACTGTGTGACCTCTTTCACGTGTCTGATTTGATTGTACCGTTCAGGCAAATTTTAATAAATTATTTTAGAATAATCAGCCGTTAATAATCTTAATCTTGTACGGACGTTGGTTTCAAAAAAATGATGCTCACTACTGTAGGTATATGTTCACAGTGCTATACCATTGCCTCATTATGTCTTTCTAAAATGTCTTATCCAAATTCATAATGTAAATAAAATGTAGTATAAAACTTATATTAGAGTATCAAGTCTGCATCGCCATTAATGGCAAAACTGTGCATTTTATGTAAATTTAACAAAAATTCCATCTGAAATATAATCTCAAATTAATACTCAAATATCTATGTAATTCAATCACAATTAGAACACTGTGTACACTATCACATGTAAATCTTGCAATAACCTGCAACAACAAACCCTGATATGTTATTGTCATTTAAGTTACCATGGCAAACATTTAATTATATACCCTGCAGATATAACGAGTAATATTAGCACATAATATTGAGTAAACATACAGTCTCCTTCAGCTCTTCAACTCTTACGATCTCCTCAGGGACATTTCTGACTCTTTAGCGGATAAATGCTCCACTGCGTTTACCCGTAAATTGCTAACCTTCTGTTCTTGGGTGCTGGACAGGAAGCATGTCGCCCAGATTTACAAACATCTTAGCCGTAGACACCTGTCGAAAATAAACACTGAGGAATATGGCCGTGGCAAATTTACAGTCACCGATACATCTGCCCATTCAATTGAACCCTCTGCATCGTGGACAACCAGCTCTACCTACTGAGCCACAGCTGCCCCCAAATGAACAGTGAGAGTGAACCAAAAAGCTGAAGCTGTTGTGTAGAAAACTAAAGCAAGAATGTGGTGATAATTGTCTCAGAGTTCACTTACGTGACTTATAAATATAGCATATTTAATGTAAAGTTGAAGCATTTGTGGTCAAGGTGGCTCACATCCTACTTTCTGATTTCCATGAACACGCTGAATCCTGATACAGAACAGTAACAACGTACAGCCACATTTAACTTTTTGAAGTATCAACATTTAGGACTCTCTGCGGAGCCTTTCACGCATTTATATAGTTAGCCCTTGACTGTGCAGAGCATCATGTGACCAGCTGAAGCTATTGTTAACTCTAGGAGTTCATATGATTCTCTTCATCAATACATTTGTAATCTTTTTCTCTGCACCTGTTGGTAATAGAACGAAAAGTTCAATTTCTTTTGTGCATTTACGCAGCGGTACAGCATCTGGTCTGTCAGAATTGTGACAGTTTGGCTGTAGAAAAAAGGGGAAGTATTTAACAGGCCGTTTTTGTTTTTCTTGGTGTGCGTGTCTCCATCCCAGCAGACTACCCTCCCCCTCCACCACCTGCCGAAGAGTCGACCGGTTTCCCGTCCTCCCCTGGTTCCTTCCCTCCTCCACCGGCGGGGAACTCGTATGATTTTCAGGTGAGAAAAACTGCGCTTGCGTTAAATTTTCTTGGTTGTCGGTAAACTCTCTAAGAGTCAGCACGGAAAGCAAAGTCAGCCCCAAGCGCTACAATGAGTTCATGCACCACGTCCAGCAAAACTCAGTTTGACCTGCAGCCAAGTGCAGAGACGTCCAGCTCCAGATGCTGCCTGGAGCCAGCCCGTCTTAACTCATGAAACCACACACACATACACACACACTACATACTTGATATCTGAGAGCTGTAATGCAGGGAGGATGGAAGGCTGACACCTATTGGTGGAGCCTGGTCACTTTGCTTTACTGGTCATAATACCCACAGGCATTTGGCTCTCCTGGGATAGCTGGCCTCTGCGCTCTTAACTGAAACTCTCAGCACTTGACCTCTGCTGCGAAATCCTCCAAGTGCTTCACATTCCTTTGTTTTGTGTAAGGAGAAAAAAAATCTCCCTCTTCAAGCCCCTCATTTGAGCCGACCATTTTCTATCCTAAATGAATGCTTCCTTTGTAAGTTTGGAGACAGACTCTTACATAATTAAAAAAAAAGTTATGCAATGTGTGTAAATTCATCACTCGTCCCACGCAAACTGTAAACATAGTGACTGTGACACTGCACCCTTAGGATTAGGAGTATATGTGCACTGATGCGTTGTTTTGAATTAATGTAAACTACAGGCACTCTCACAGTTATACAGTTATTTTAAAAGGTGCGGTGCAATGACAGAGTTCTCATTTTCATGGTTTTGTTTAACCAAGGGAATGTCAGGCCCAGCCAACCAACAAAGCTGCTCTTCCTTAACGCAGTAAGAATTGGCAGAGCACGGAGAGAGAGACACATGAGCAGTTAGGAATGCAATAAGCCTTCAACAAAATTCACTTCCCTTCTTCGAAATCTGTGGAGGTATCTCAGCAAATCATTGGATCCCCAAACTGCCATTATCATCTTCCTGCTTATTTCCCTACATTAACTCCTGTTGATCAGACACTTAGAACACTTGTAATTTTAGTTTAGTTTAAAATCTGTACACATATGTGTGTGGAATCTGTCTTTTATGTGTAAAGGTTGCTTTGCAGCTGACAGTTGGTTGCTTAGACGGTCTGACAGCAGCTCAGGTTTCCTTGGATGGCGTTTCCCTGCGGTGACGCTACAACTTGCTGAATTTCATAATGTTCTACCGTCTTGAGACATTTATTTGTTGGCTAATATATTGGTAAAAGAATGGTATAAAATGTTACAGTTAGACTTCCATGGATCATTGCATTAAGCATTACTGAACACCAGACTCAAAGACCTAAGCTCCCAAAATGCAGCCACTGCACATGTGCACACGTGTTCCCACTCGCTCGCTCATAGGCTTTATATAGTAACGATGTCACAAAAATAAAAGTCACTTCTAAGTTGTTGGGGAAGTGTATTAAACTTCTAGGATTAAATATTCATAATGAAAGGAGGTTAACTCTTTCCATTATGAATATTGCCTGCAGTTTATCATGTCATCGCATATACAGTCATCTGTTTTATGAAGGTGGTCCTATGGGATGAAATTAACATTACCATGGGTGACCACTGAGCCTTAAAGCAATAGAGGCTAAAACGATATAAGATAATGATTTCATTTTTTATTTTTTGAGCTGTAAATCATGCTGTAAAACATATGCTAGAAGAAAATAAATACAGACCTGGAAAATGTACATAATACGCCCCGTTTAACTCTAATCTGCTAAAGTCTCATATTAGCTTAAAAAATGTCTAAGTAAACAATTAAAGACCACTTGGACTATGTAAATTATTATTCATTTATTTATTTTGCTCACATAAATCAGACTTTGTGGAGCTAGTTTAGTTTTGATGTGACAGCTTCCACGTTGTTGTATAGTAAGTGATAACAAGCATACTTGGCACCTTTAATTTCTTTTAATTTTTACTACTCACTTTCTTGTCATAAATCATCATTTTCTTCTAAAGATAATAACTGGTTGAAATAAAAGACACAGAAGGACCAGTGTGCAGGAGTTAAGAAGATATCTGAGTAGAAACGATAACCATGTTTCTATTAGTGTATATTCACATGTGACTGCAAACTGTTTTTGTTTAGCCTAGAATAAGCTCATCACATCGACACAGGCCTCCTCCTCCATGGAGCCTCCCTTGTTTTTACAGTACACCAGACCAGACAAAACAAGCTCTGGCTCTAGCGATGGCCTTTCATGTTTTTACGTTGAAGTGTGGTCCAGTTAGTTTTAAAAATGCTTTCCCATATTCATCTCAAAGTTTTATCTTTTCCTTTTATACTGGCTGTAGTCATTCTGGCCTGCAACTTAATTCCTTAATAGACCCCTGGTATCTTAATCATTGTCCTGTAGCCAGAGCAGAGCTCTAATTGTAGGCGCTGCTCAGAAGAAAGGGAAGATATCAATCAAAACGTCATTATATATTTTTTCTCTGGGCCTCGGCAGAGAATTCTACACGCTGAATGAATAAATCTAGGATTAAATGGTATTTTACTTAGAAGAAGATGTGCTCTTTATCACCCTGGCAGAGAGAGATGTCTGGATTATGACACGTAAAAGCTGAAACCTTTTACAGAAGAGAGAAAGACAAATCTCTCATCATGGCTGTTACCCAAATTATGAAGCCCTACATGGCAAATTCCTACACACCACAAAGACTGCGATGTTTCCTTTCATCCTCCTCGTTATCACCGTTAAACAAGTTTACCCGTTTTTTCTTTTGTTGATTTGAGACAAGCCATTAGTGTTTTGCTTTGTTTACCCCCGCTCATGATTGCCTTAGATGTTTTTCAGGCAGCAGCTCTGCTCCAAATGGAGGGAAGCCCTGCCTGTAATAGATTATGACAGGTAATCCAAACACATAACATTAGAATAAGAAGCAGTCACTGATCCAGCCAACTCAAAAAGCCCCCGCAGGCACATTGCAAGAAGTCTTCTTGCAGTTGCAGCATAGTTCAGATGACTAAAAATATATCTGTCATTCCACAGAGAAATTCCCGGGAATTTAGTAGAATACGGAGTGTCACTAATGGTCAAATCATTTTAACTACTTTCCAGATTTTTGTGCAACAGTTTTGTTTTTCTTTTGCTTAAATAGTTTGTGTCATATGTTGGAGTTGTATTTTTCCTCCCGAGGTGAAACCAAAAAAAGAAAAGAAAAAAAAGTGGATGAATAAATCAGTGACTGCTGCTGGAGTGATCCTGTTACTGCTGCGTTCAAGCTTCCTCTGATAATAAACGAGTCAAATACATATTGCAGCAGTTCTTAACATCCTTTATAGAGCACATTTATAATACGGAATAAAAAAATTAAACAATTGACCTTTTTGTTTGAAATACTACTGAATGAGGTTGTACTGAATAATGCATTAAGAGTAAGATACTGTAAATCAAAGCGCAGTGAAAAGCAGAAGGTGAATAGTGCACCATGTTATGAAAGTTGTCTTTCAGACAATACATTACTTCTTATTTCTCACCACATTTCTCTCAGAGAGAAGTCTCTGCTATTGATGTGTGTCTTTCAAAAGGATAGTCTGAGGTCAAGGTAAAACATGAACTTGGAACTGTAATCCAAAGTTTAAGATTACAGTAGGAGAGAATGTGAGAGGAGGAAACTGAGTGTGACTTATCCCTTACAATCACAGTTGTGTCTGTTATTAAAATGCAACCCTCCCTCTTCCCCCGCCCCACACTTTTATGAAGGTAATAGAGGATGGCATGCTTGGGTCAACAAAAGCACCCTAAATCGCTAAAATAGACATGTCTAAAACACTAAATTTGGCATAGCAGCACTTCTTATCTTTTTTCAGACTATGTTAAATAGGATCACCCTTTAATTTAGAACTTGTATTAAAGGTGAAAGTAATATTCATTCATTCATTCATCTTGTGTACCTGCTTATTCCTGCAAAGGGTCACGGGGGTCTGTTGGAGCCTATCCCAGCTAACACAGAGAGACAGACAACCATTCACACTCACATGAACACCTACGGCCAATTTAGAATCACCAGTTAATCTAATGAGCATGTCTTTGGATGGTGGGAGGAAGCCGGAGTACCCAGAGAGAACCCACGCAGACATGGTCAGCCCATGGATTCGAACCCGGGACCTTCTCACTGTGAGACATCAGTGCTCACAGAAATATATATATATATATTTTTAAATAAAAATGAAAATTGTTGTGAGGTCTAAATCATGGATTAAGCACAAAAACATTTCTAAAGTTTTGAGAGTCTGGAGCACAGATGTTGAGCTGTCCTAAGAAAGACTGTCCTTAATCAGGAAAGACCCAATGCTCACTATACTTAACAAGTTATCTCCAGACACCACCTCAGCAACACTTCATTCATCAGGCCTTGATGGTGAATGACAGGCGTTAAGAACTGAAACATTTGGGCAGTACATCTTACACCCCTCATCATATGACAAATACTATCCTGATGATGATACTTCTCAGTGGCAGGGACAGATAGACTGGTCAGAGTCTATCTGTGGTAACTTTTCTGGCGCCATCTGTTCCAAACACAAACATCAAGTGGCCCTGCTTTCACTGGTTCATCAGAAACAGGATGTGTCCAAATATAGAAACGTCCCTTCACTTGAGCGCAGCAGTCTGAGACTGACTCGTCTTAATCTTTTTTAATGTGAGAGCGCTGATTTTGATTTTAACTTGAAATTAACTTGCAGGAGTTTTTCACTTTGTATGACTTTGTGGGTTATTATGTCTAGGATGGAGGGAAACAATGTCAGTTTCAACTACAGAAAATGAAATGTGCTGCAGTGAAAAATGCTCATAAAGTAGAGGGAGTCTGAATTGACTGTACGAGATGTCTGCACACAGATGAAAGGACCAGAGAAGACTCTGGAGGAGAGGCGCTCCAGTCTGGATGCAGAGATTGACTCCCTCACAAGCATCTTGGCAGACCTGGAGAGCAGCTCGCCCTACAAGCCACGAAGTGCACAAGTAGGTTACCAACACGCAAATACATTCAGCTGTAGAAAAATAACAAACTAGTACTAAAGTAAGATCTTAAAGCTTTTGTGCTTTGGTATTTACATTTTCTGTCTACAACTTGAGAGCTCAGTCAGGCCTGAAAGCTGACGTGTGGCAGCAATTTGGATATTAAATGTATGACGACAGAGCGGAGCAGGACAGATGTGTAATATCAGTCTCATGAGACCGTGCAGCGAGATTAGTCCACGTGCGAGGGATTTCCAAAACATGGCAGAAGCTGCAACCCAGAGAGCACCGTCAGGCCTGAAAGCTGATTGGATTTAAAAAGGATATCGACAGAGAAGAGCTGCACAAAAGCAAACCCATATGCAAGATGTGTTCACTAGAGGATAAACATTGTGGAAATGCCACAAATCTCTGCAACCAATGACAACATCAGCAGTGATTTGAGTAATACAACTGTATCAATACCCAGCCTTACTTGTCACAAGGAGCCGTTGACTGTGTTAGTCAATGTACAGTAAATAATGTCTATGGCTTTAAAGGACTTTACTAAAGTCTGGGAAATGGTTATCCCTGTAACGGCCCCTCCAACAGGAGTCTACGGCCCAAATGTGATCTTTATATTGACGTCTGATCTGTGGGTTCAGATGTGTTTCGTTGTCTTGCCTGCACCATCCACTTGGCAAAATTACCAAGACAACTGCTACTACCTGTACTTTTGTTGCATTTGCTTGAGTGCGCAGGAGGAGGTGAGTCAGGTGACCTTTCAGCTTGCCAGTCTGATTTTTTTTTTCTTGAGAATGTGGTGATATTGTAGGGACTGCATTTACACTTGGCTGAGAACCTGTCACAGTGCATTGGCGTCGAAACGAATTCAGATCAACCAGACCACGTCCAGATCTGAATCCAGATCACTGGTAAGACTAGATGTAAATGAAGTAAGAACTAGCTGAACTCTGATGAAATGCTGTTCATCTGCTCATGTGTTAGAAAATATTAGCAAAATGACTTAAACACATACAAGGAGTACCAGTTTTATAACTGAAGTATTTTAACCCCTTGAATGATAATGCAAATTAGGTTTCTGCAGGAAACAGATGCACATGATGCATCTTTAAAAAAATGTCTTGACCTATATCATTAGTCGATATTAAATGATATTAGGAGCAACTTCAAAAAGTCAAAGCCTTGGGCAGTTCACTAAATTGTTTGACACACAATAAATGTAGGACAAGCGGATAAAAAAACCCTAACCAATTGTGTTTGGAGTAGGAGGGCTCAGTGGGGCTTCTAACACCATGCAGATCAGATCTCTAGTGAGATATTCGAGCAAAAATGTCGTACCTGAAAGGGCTTCACACGCAGCGAAGAAAGCACGGTTAACATGGTGGATTATTGACAGTGCTGTTCAATTAGCCATAGATCAGGGTCTGCACCCTCATAGAGGATGAACCTAATTACATTTACTGACCTTTTGTGTGAGTGCGATTTTGTGGGCAGGAAAAACTCTTCAGCACTCTGAGAAACACGGTACTTTAGGGGGAGTGTGCAGTGTCACAAAGAGACAAAAGACTGAGGGTTGCATATGCTGACGTGCTTTGGTTTAGTGACTCCTGGCAATCTGGTTAGAGGGAGTAAAATGGGTGTACTACACACAAAGTTAACATTATTGCACCACACAGGGGAAACATAGCGGATACTGAGTGAGAGGACAGGATCACTGTGGTTATGAAATGATACACATTCAAGGCAATAAGTAAAATATGACTTGATGATTTCTAGTATGCTTAGTGTTGTGGTGAGCGAGTGGGTTTATGGGAGCTGACGTTAAATGGGAAACTGTAATGACATGAAATTATGTGCTCATAAAATGTGGCGAAATGCCCATTTGACAAATCAACTAGACATCTCACAGTCCTTTGCTCAACAATATTATGCAGGAGTTGAGTCTGCTTAGATCGGGGTCATCAGGTGTCTGCATTCTTCCCACTGATTGAGTACATTGTTGAGGTCCTTCTCCAGTTTAAGTCTACAGTTCTAGTTTGACTTAAAAGGCACCATGATCATTTGCTCACCATGCCCAGAGCCTTTCTAATCGTTACTATGTTGGACACAACATTTTTTTTTTTTGTATAATTTTAGATTGTTGTCGAAAAAAAAGAAGAATTATCCAAATGTAGCACAGATTGTAACTGACCTTCCTGGGGAATACAAATAATGTGCATTTACTTCTACCATTTTGTCGGTTTTAGAATTTGGCTCTAGATAAATAACTGCTGGCGCTACAGTAATTAACCTCTCACAGTGGAAGAAGATGCCGCTGCAACTGAAAAAATAATGTGGGTTTTAAGATAAATCACTATGAGTGCGTTGTTGTTCCTGGTGTAATCGGGTTTTTTGGGTCTTTCAATAATTGGACCGCTTCACCTGGGTGACCCAGCTGGGCTGGATCAGGTCTCGGCTTGCATCCCAGCAGCAACA